>CM053751.1:23968393-24268352 GCA_028658305.1 Pachyuromys duprasi
TCCCTCCCTCCCTCCCTCCCTCCCTCCCTCCCTCCCTCCCTTCCCCCCCTCTCTTTTTTTCTTGCTTTTTCTAAGGGAAACATTTTAACTATCTCCAGAGTTTCTTTGGAGTAGAGCTATGTATGAACTAGTTTCTGTGACTGAGGCTGGCTTCTGTCTGGACTCGCTGCCCTCCGCCTCTTGACCTTTGTCCAGGGTTTATGGACAGCCTGAGGGTTGTTTTTTACATCCTGAGACCTGGTATGGTCAGGTCCCTGTTGTGTCTCACCCTTCTTGAGGGGTAAAGTGGGTGCCTCCTCTGGGAGTCAGTAGTGAGCTCCAATTGTACACATGGTGTCGCCTGTAGCTTCAGCTCCTGTCCGTGGTGTCAGGTGACTCTGTAGACTCAGCTGCTGGCCCTCAGCATAGACAGCTGCTTCCTTAGAAGAGATAGGGGGCTTCGTGGTGACATGCAGTACGGGGTCTGTGGAGCAGGTCCAGGGGCTTCCCTGTGGGTCAGGAGCAGGTGAAGAGGCAGCAAGAGGCATGAAGCCTATAGGAAGGAGCACCTGCAGATGTGGATAGCCGAGACTGTAGCTGCTGCCCGATGTGCCACATGCAGGAAGAACCTTAGCAGAAGTATAGTTAGCAGCAACAGCGACAAATAATTTGAAATAACTAGCCTAAAAATGCACCTAGGAAGTGTGGTAGACACCAGAGGATGCGCCTTCAGAAAGTCCGTTCGAAGGCAGGCATACTGACTGGCCCCAGCCTGGGCTCTTAGTGCGGATACTGAAGCAGGATGGTCACAAGTTTAAGGTGAGCCTGGGCTATGTAGAGAGAAAAAAGAAAAAGGGAAGTCGCTGGGGATGTGGCTCAACTGGTAGAGTGCTTGCCCAGCGGAAGCCTGGGCTCCATCCCTAGCCCTGTATTAGGTAGGCATGGTGCCACATGCCTGTGATCCCAGCACTGTGGAGGAGAAGACAGGGCCATTAGGAGTGAGTTTAAGGCCAGCCGGGCTACATAAAATCCTGGGGAGATGGAAGAGAGAGGGGTGCGTGTGTGAGAGAGAGTGTGTGTGTGTGAGAGAGAGAGAGTGTGTGTGTGAGAGAGAGTGTGTGTGTTTCTAATTGTAATCTGATGTTCAGAGAGAACATCTCTATTCTTTGGGAAGACTGGAGGATTTCTCCCTTCTTTGGGAGGATTTTGTGCCTGTGTCTCTGGCAAAAAAGGACTGAGGAGGCCTTTTTTCTTATCAAAATTCCCCCAGACCCTTCTCACTGGCCTCATAAAGAAACAGATGGCATGCTGGAGATATCACAGTGGCTCCTGGCTATATAAAGAGAAAGGACCCACACCATAAACATTTTGAATCTCCCAGGAAAGGAAAGCCATTCCCTCTATGAAATATCGATGCAAGGGGAGTGTTAGAAGACAAAATTGTGAACTCAGATTCAGGTTGAACCATAGACTGTATTGTAACCTTTTCGAGAATTGTTCATTGAGAAGCAAATAGGATGAAATATAGACTCTGAAAGTGACTAAATCATTTTTATGCTTCCTGGGTTTTGGTGCCATGTGATTGGGAGAGAGAATAGAAAAATGTCATGGTTTTGGAGGAAGGAGAAGCTTGCTAGAAGCAGCCAGGGACCTGGGCTAGGGGTTCTGTGGGTCTGAGAAAGCCTCCACGTGGAATTCTCACAGCACTTTGTGAACTTTTGAAATGGCTGCTGTGAGGGTCTAGTGCTCCTCCCTGTCTTCCACGTGCTGGGTTGCAGGCATTTACCACCATACCACTATGTCACCAGGCTACATCCCTGGCCTTTTTGGAGCAATTCTAAAGCAACTTTGCAGGTCCCATATATGTCTGGAGAGGTCAGATGGTGCAGAAAGGTACCTTTGGGCTGGGGAGATAGCCCTGAGGGTAAGGTACACACCTTAGAAGCGTGGACGTGAAACCAGCCTGCTGTGGGTGGTGCACACTTGCGGTTCCAGCTCTGGGGAAATGGAGACAGGAGGAACCCTGGGGCCAGCTGGTCTAGCCTAATGGTGAGCTCCAGGTCAAAAAGACTTTCCCAAAGGAGGCAGATGGAGTTCCTGAAGATGACACCTGGGGTTGCCCTCTGACACCCCCCCTCCCATTCAGTTAAAGAGGAAGTGTTACTGTATGAGTGTGGGTGTGGTGCTTGCATATGTCTGCACACCACACATGGGCATGGTGACTATGGAAGCCGGAAGAAGGAGTGGAGGCCGTAGGTTGCAGCTATAGGAGGTTGTGAGCACCGTGTGCAAGGAATCAAACCCAGGTCCTCTGGAAGAGCAGCCAGCACTCTGAGCTGCTGAGCCATCTTTCTAGTTCCAGGACATGCTCCCACCTTTAAACATGGAATCTTTGATTGGTTTGCAGGGACCTCCCCAACAGTTGCTTGAAGATGGCGCCTCGGGCTGAGTGACACGTGCCTATGTGCAGGGATAAGGAATTTCTTTGAAACATCTCTAAAGAAAGGGTTGGGGAGAGAGGGGGAAGAAGAGGAGGAGGAAGAGAGAAAGACAAAGGCAGCCTACAGTTTATCTGACAAGGAAGTGGGAAGTTCAAGTTGCTGGGGATCTTATTACTGTCTGTCTCACTCTCAGTAATTAAAAAATGCCTGAATGATCTTAATAACACATGATTCAGCCGACAAGCACTAATTGCCCTGTATCAGGCCAAGAGGAGATGAATGCTGTCAAGAAAACCACAAGTCAGACAAGCTGATTCTGTCTTAGTCTGACACGGTGTTCCCGTGTACAGACCAGTTTTTGCTGGAGCGCTTCCAGCTTTCTACCTTGCCATTCATCGCTGCCAGGCCGGGCTGCGCGCCTCCTGCCTCTCCTCACGCCTGCTTCCCTGGCCCAGTCTGAACACAGGAATCTGAATATGCTTCTTGCTCTTATCTTGGCCCTTTTTGGGGGCTGGGGTGGGAGGTGAGGTGGGGGAGTAAGCAGTGAAATCTGTTCCCATTAGATAGAAATGTCCCAGTGGGCTTGTTGTGAATTACGTGGTATTTGGGGATTGATTTTCTGACACCATAGATTTGTTAAGAATTCCTTCTGCCTTTTCAAGGATTTGATGGGACCTGTTGGGCCACAGACCCTTGTGGTTGGGTGTTTCACCTTTCAAGAGAAGGGAACCAGCGGCTCCTTGTCACTTGGGTGTTCACAGCCCTTTCTGATAGTTTTAGAGAAGGGTCATGAAATGGTACACATTTTTTTTTTCTAACAGAACACACACTTTTTTTTTTTTTTTTAACAAAACAATTGGGCCCTTTTGTCCTATTCAACCCAAACTCCAGGCTGGGGAGGCCCAAGGGCCTGTGTTCAGTACTCATGACAAATGCTCAGAAAGCTAGGGTACGTATGTGTAGTCTCAGTGCTGGGTGGGTACACACTGGAAGGTCCCGAGGGTTCACCAGCCAGCCTAGGCGAGCAGGTGCCTCAGAAAGCAGGGTGGGTGACACCCAGGGAGGAATGCTGATGTCCTCTGGACTCAACCACACCAGCACACATGTGTAGACATGTGCCCACACGCACACATATGCATAAGGATCCCTGAGAAACAGAACTACACTCTGCATCTAATATTGAAATTCAGTTCCGAGGGACCCAGGTACGTGCATACCCTGAGGTGTGGACCCTCGACCATGGCCTCCACGGTGTCCTGTTGTCCTTGCCGCCTCCTTCTGCTCTGCACCAGCTTGGCATCGGTGCTGTGCTAGGTCGGGATGAGGCTATACACCATAAGGCCTGTGTGCATGTGTGTATATGTGTGTGATTTTGCTTATGTGTGTCCAAGAGTATGTGCTCGTGTGTGTGTGTGTGCTTGTGTGTTTGTGTGTGCTCGTGTGTGTGTGTGTGTGTGTGTGTGTTGGGGGTGGGGTTGAGCACTGAACTTGCTTTCAGCCAGGACAGAGGTCTGAGGGAGGCAGTCTTGTGCAGCAGCCCTGCCCCTGAGAGGAAGGTGACAAGCAGGAGGAGCTAGCTCTGGCCTCCGCTCTGCTTCTGGAGCTGCTGAGAGCCCCTGGCACAGTCTGCAGCATCTCTGAACTTGCTCCACACTCAGGAAAAGGCAGTGGTCAGTGACACCACTGAGGGTTGTGTAAAGGGAGGCGGCTTTATGCATGTAGGGACCAGGTTGCCTATGGACCTTGTCCTGAGACTTTTTTACTTTTATTTTTTATTTTTTATTTTTTTAAATTTGAAGAGAGTTTTGGGCACCCCAGGCTCACCTCAGACGTACCGTGTAGCAGAAGGTTCTCCTCTGCCTCTGAAGTGCTGGATTACAGATGTGTGTGCACCACCATGTCTGTACAGGGATCAAGATCAGGGCTTTTGTGTATCCTAGGGAATCACTCCACCAGCTGAGCCATGTCCTCACCAGGGCCTACCCCCCCCCCCCCCCACATTTCCTGGTAGAGATGGACTACAGTGGTCCATGAATAGGCACATACAAGAAACCTACTAATGGTGGATTAGCTCTGGGAAAGTCACCTGTGTTTCCCTTTCTAAGTCCATGGACGTGTTTGGGTGTTGACAGACGTGGGCATATGAAGGCCAGAGGTCACCTTTGGCTGTCAGTCCTTGGGCACTATCTACCCATTGCCTTTTTCTTTATTTCTTTTTGAGACAGGGTCTAAGCTAAGCCTGGGGCTTATAGGTAGGCTAAGGTGGTTGGCCATCAGACTTCAGGGATCCACCTCTCTCTGTTATCCCAGCATTGGGATTACACACAAGTACCCCACATTTGCCTTATTGTTGGATTCTGAGGATGGAATTGTAGTCCATGTGCTTGGCTGAGTCTCGGGAAAGGAGGATTGCTCAGTAGTCGTCTTCATATCTCACCAAGAATTACAGATACTTTCTTCCTATGGAGGAACAGTGCTCACTACTCCGCCCCACCCCCTGCCTTCCCTGCATCACGTTATTTATACCATGGGCGAGTCTGTCACACAGTCTGCTTGCGGAACGTTGCCACCCTTTGAATCAGACTCCTGCCAGTAATTTCTGTTTACAGTAGGACTGTGGAAATGGTTATCGGGATTAAGCTTGCAGAAGATGCAAAACGCCAGGCTGCCTGAGATCTTTATAATATGTACATACAGACAGAAGCTGGCTGTAGTTCCTGAGCAGTTTAACTCATTGTGCCTTTTGTGCCTACTGCTGCTGAGTCCCCATGGCGTGCAAGGAGCCTGGGCAGGAGGGGCAACGTCCTCCTCTTGTTTTATTTCGCTCTTTTTACATTTTTTTCAACTTTAGTTTTAATGAGTATGTGCCTGTGAGGCCTGAGGAGGCCAGAAGAGGACATCTGAGCCCTGGAGCTCAGGTGGTTGTGAGGCCCCAGGCCTGAGTGCTCTGACCTCAGCTCCTCCTCAAGAGCAGCGGACACTCCTACCTACCTCATAAGGCCCAGCACTGTTCTTTAAATGTTTCCTATTACGTTTTAACCAATTAATTATCAACTAATTACATGTGTTTGTGTGTAGGTGCGTGTGTGCCATGGTGTTGGTGGGGCTCAGAGAACAACCTGGGGGGAATGTTTTCTCCTTCCCCATGTGATGTTTGATCACTCAAATTCAAGTGGTTAGGCTTCAGAGCAAGTGTCTCTGTGGTTCTCTGAGACAGGGTGTCATGCAGCCCAGGCTTAAGCTTGAGCCTCTGTGTAGCTGAGGGACCTTAAGTTCATGCTCCACCTCCCAACACTAGGATGGCAGTTCTGTACAACTACACTCGGCCTCATCGGTCTTACCTGTGGTTATTTTAGAGTCTTCCAGGACCCTAATGCAGTCCTGGAACCACCGTACCTTAGAATTAGATAGGCAATTTTCATTCTAGTAATTGCCACAGAGCAGCAAATCCCTCCTGTCTGTCAGGTGTAAGTTCTGAGACCTGCAATTGGTACTCCAAGAGCAGTGCCAAGCTTTATAGAGCCCATGTTGTTGTTCTAAACATAGATCTACCTTTATGACAACATTTAACTTATAAACAAGGCACATGCTTCCCATCACTTTCCCTGGCGGGGCTGCCTCGCCAGGCGGGAAGAGGACGTGCTCAGTCCTGACATCACTTGATATTCTGGGGTGGGTGGGTAGATGAGGTTTCCCCTTCTCGGAGGAGTTGGGGAGGGGGACATCGAGAAGAGAGGAGGGAGCAGGCTCTGAATAAATAACATAATAAATAAAGTACTGAAACACAGTAAGGGATTAAAACAATAGAGAAATGAAAGCTTGGTGATGAATGACTGACACTGCTGAGTGAATAATGGGCAGGTTACACGTAAGGGTCCAGATGCTGGACGGCGCCCGATCTGATAGTTGAAGTGGCTGTATAGTGCCTGGTGGGAGGGTAGTATATACATTGCGTCTACCTTGAACAGCACTGGATGTACATATAGTATGGTTCTGCTGAGCCAAGAGATGATCTACATTCCAGGCTTGACAAAGTGGCTCATTGTGCTGCTCTTTAAGTGTATGATTTAAGACTTGTAAACTGCTTGTTTCTGGAATTCTCTATTGGGTATTTTCGGACTTTGGTAGACTGTCACTGAAGTCACAGATAATGGGAAATGCTGTATTAGCTTTTAGGTGGGTTAGAACTCTGTCAAGAACTTGTCTGAAAGGCCTCACGCTATTTTAGACACTTGTGTGGCTCTCCTGTACTGGGTGAGCGCCACACTTGCTGTTGCCTTCTCCCGGGAGAGAAGGATTACTGAGAGTTCTACATGTCCTTTTCTTCCTTTCTGCAAAGTCATGCACTTTCTAGAATGTTGACAATTCAGCAGAGAAAGTCCTTAGTTCTTGATTTGGCACCTTAATGGTTATTTACACGGTGACACCACACATACCGGATAAACAAGAGATTTGCTTTAATGAGTTCTTTAGTGACTTCAGGTCACTTCCCCCTCACTTTCTGGAGTCTGAGCTCCAGTTGTGTGGGGTCTGGGCGCTGCCTGCCTTCAGCAAGGCTGACAGGCCTGCTCCCGTCTCTCCCTTTCCCGTCCTTACTCCTGGGGTCTTCAGCAGCGCCAGCTGTGTAGTTTGATGATTGGCACTGAATTAGCTGGGTGTTTGTTTTGGTCTTTTGTTTGCTTGCTTGTTTTCTTTTTGGCATGTGTGTGTGCTGGAGGTTGGTGTCAGATGTCTTTGTAGATTGCGGTCCACCTTCTGTATGAAGCAGGGTCTTTCTCTAACTTGCCATCTTGCTCTGTGGATCCCCTTTCTGTGTCCCAAGTGCTAGGACTACAGGTGGGCCACCACACGCTTAGCATTTACGTGGCTTCTGGGGTCCAAGCTCTGCCCCTGACGTTTGTGCCCTAAGCTCTTTACCCCTGAGCCATCTCCCCAGGCTCACTGAGTTACTTTTGCATGCCGGCCTTCTGTGTGGCCAGCACATTAAGGTCTGTCTCCTTTGGAGGGCGGGGGGCGGGGGACTGGAGGCTCGTCAAGCTCGTGAACAACTTTGGAAACTTGCAGGCAAGGATGTCCTAACAAAGACCGGGAAGACTGCCCCCCTAGAGGTGCAGTGAGCTGAGCGCCCTGTGTCTCCTCTGTGTGTCCCACACTTGGATCGGAGCCCTGGAGGCCTGGACAGGCTTGCAGGCGGAGGGCAGCAGGGCTGCCGTGGGCCTCTGCCCACGCCTCTTGTTGCGGCTGCAGGAGAGTGAGCATCTCACCGTCCAGCGCCCTTGACCTGCGGAGGATGCACCTGTAGCCACGTGCTCTCTGTCCTCCCGCCAGCTCAGGGCACATTGCCATGACTTTTAGATGGAGGTGCTTGAGAGCTTGCTGCGCTTTCTGGCCTGCTCAAGTTTAAACTTGACTCTTGATGGTGGGCAAATGCTTCTTGGTGGAAGAACCATCTCCACTCTTAGCCAGAGTGTCAGCCCCACCTCACCATGTCCATCTGGCATATAGAACAGACACCATTGTCCCAAGATGGATCAGACAAGACAGTTGGGCCCTAGAATGTAAGCTCTATGGGATTAGGGCAGAGCCCCGGGCTGGGAGGTGTGGACAGGGGTAAGTTGTCCACTGAATATGGACAGGGGTTGCTGCTTCCCTTCCCTCCTTCAGGGTTTAAACTTCAAACCTGTGTCCAGCCCACAGCCACATGCAGCCCAGGGTAGGTGTGAATGGGTCCAACACAATCGTGATCTTAAAACATCATGAAAATTTAGGTGTGGTGGTACATGCTTTAAATTCCAGCACTTGGGAGGCACAGGCAGGTGGATGTCTATGAGTTCCAGGCCAACCAAGGCTATATAGTGAGACCCTGTTTTAAAAAACAAACAAAAAATCACTAGATGGTTGCAGGTGGTAATGCTGTGTCACAGTGTGAGAAAGTTGAACATCCTTCAACTCGTGAGGCAGACGGACAAGGGTGAGGTGGGGCTTTTCTCAGCACACCCATCACATCGGATTGTAGCAGTAGTTGTTTCTCAGGAAAGAGATCTGGGGCCTTGCCAGTCTGGCCTTGAGGCTGGCTGCCTCTTATCTGCAGCAGCGCTCTTCCCTGTGTCCCGCGGAACCCTGAGTGCTGCCTTGTGCCTGCCACAGAGGGCCGCAGGATTTGTAGCAGAGGTCTGAGGTCCTGAACTGTTGCTGCTGGTATGTGGTTTGCTGTTGCCAAAGGCACAGAGAGAAGACCAGTGGCTGGAACCTGAGTGGGACCCTGGGTAGATGCCCTAGAAAACGTCTTGTGGGTAATGGTAGAGTTCATGTTGCCCACCCAGCCCAAGTGGGGACTGCCAGCTCACAGCAGCAACCCTAGCCCAGCACTAAGGGAAACCACCACTGTGGGGGCCAGGGTGTAGAAACCCCAGCCCTGAGAGCATGGGGGCAGTGCTCACCTGTAGGAACACGCTCCTCCCCGACCAGTCCCCCTCCCCTCCCATTTTCTGGTCGCTCTGGATTGCTCTTGGGGTCAGAGGAAAAGGCATCCCTTAGCTTTTTATTTGTATGGACTTCCTTGACCAGCAACTCAGAAGGAGGCTTCCCATGCCCAGCAATGGGGCTTTGTCTTACTGTTTTAGCCGCAGTTTTCATGAGTCGGTTAGGACACAATGGTGACCCCCCCCCCCCAATAAAATACAGATAGAAATAGCTCATTTTTATAATTTATGTATTTTTATTTTATGTACATTGGTGTTTTGCCTGTATCTTTGAGATTGTTGGATCCCCTGGAACAGGAGTCCCAGACAGTTGGGAGCTGGGAATTGAACCAGGGTCTCTGGAAGAGCAGCCAGTGCTCCTAACCGCTTAGCCCTCTCTCCAGCCCCAAATAGCTCTTTTCTAACCTGAGCATTTCCGTTCACTGCTTTGTTCTGAGTTGCACTTGCTTTGTTACTCACTCTTCAGCTCCCTGAGCAGCTGTCCAGCCTGACCTTGAACCTTTCCTGGAGTCAGCTTTAGCTTCCACTTCTCACTTGCTGTGCTCACATGAGATCTTTTATTTCTGAGGTGTGGCTTGACATTGTTTAGGCTGTTGCTTGCTTCTTATTTTTAACTCTTCTTTTGTCACTTAAGTAAGTTGTCTTATTTCTTATTTAGTGTTAGATCATTTGGCAGAATTTTATTTTTGAGAGAATATGATTATCGTATCACATTAAAAACACTTGCTTCTGGTGGAATCTTTCAGAGTCATATCAGTCCTGTGATTTTGTTTTCAAAGATGTTTTATCACTAGTTATGTGGACACCAAAAATGTCCACATATTTGGTGGACAAACCAAAAATGTTTCCTTTAATCTTTACACATGGTAGTTTTGGTTTCCCCTCTCACCCCTTTCTGGTACTCAGGATTAAATTCAGACAAGTGTTCCAACACCAAGCTAAACCCCAAGGCCCTAACTGGGCCACCCCAAGTGTTGTACTTGCTGAGCTACACCTTAGCCCTGCATCAGCACACTTGGAACTCTAGTCCAAGGAGGTCAGCTGCTTGAGGTCTGGTACTGGATTTGACTCCGCCACAGGCTACTCCTCACACGTGTCCAGGTGCAGTGGGGAGCCCAGTGCTAACCAAGACAGCCCTCACTGTCACCGAGCTGCGTCCAGGACGTGCTTGTGAGCCACCCACAGGTACTCTGTGACCTTAGGGTAAAGCACTGGGATTCCAAATTTAGGGTTGGAGGGGTAAAATACACATTTAGTCCTTTATTTCCCCTAAATTCAAAAAAATATGGCTCCTTTAAAAACAACAAAACGGTAGCCAGGCATCGTGGTGCTCAGCTGTGATCCCAAAACTCTGATGAAGGCAGGAAGAGCAGAAGTTCAAGGTCACCCTCAGCTACACAGTGAGGCCACAACAGGTTACATTGGGTCACCGGCTCCGGGAGAGAGAGAAACAAACAAACAAACAAACAAACAAACAGGATCTAGAGGAGCTTTGCTGGCCCTGTTCTTTAATTTTAGGTTTGGTATCGTTCTGTTCCCTCCCATTTGGTGAAGTGGTGTAATGCTTTAGCACATTTTAAATAAGATTACACAGCCGCTGTTAGCTGGCGTCAAGTGTCTTTTAATCTGGAGAGAAAAATGTTACCTCCTTCATTTGCAAAACAGAGTGTTTCTGGCACCCTATCCCACTGTCTTCTGGTTGTTCCATTTTCCAGAACTTACTGTGGGCTTCTAATTACCCTCATTTAGATGTCCAGGACAGAAATTGCCACTTCAACAAGAAAATTTTGTAATGAGCCAGAGGAAATGAGCTCATCATTACTGTGTTAACTCCTAGCCTAAAAATCTATGGATTTTGGGGGCAAGAATATGACTACTTAATTGAAAAATGTTGTTAAAATGCACTTTCCCTTCCCATCAGCCTGTTGTTAATGATCAGATATCTAAACTAGAGTCACTTAAAATCGGTGCTCCTTTGCCAAAATATGTCTCTCTTTTTTCTGTTTCTATGTAGAATTTTTCCATGCTACATCTATTTTTGTTTAATTAGGCCCTGCACGAAAATGAAGGAGCACTGTATTTAAAATTTTAGATCATTAAGAGGCCTAAAACATCCTTAGATGAAAGACACAAAAATTAACTTTAATATTTATTATGTGAATAAAGCCAGGGGGAGAGCACTCCGGTTCGCTTTCCAGCCCCTGCTTCTTACAGCTGGTGAAGATTAATTGCAGGCCTGAAAGCGGGCATGCTTGCTAGTGTCTCTTGTTCTGTGACTAGAAAATAGCTCAAACAGGGAACTAAAAAATGCTTGCTCTCCTTGTATTCTTCAGACAGGTTGTAAATTTTATAACTCGCTAATATCATAAAATGCTGATTAATGTCATTTTTTGCCTTCTGAAAGAACTACCCTAATTTATGCTCTCACTGGGATTCCTTTGTATATTTTAGCCCCCAGAAAACAAAACCATGTGAAATATTTGCCTTATGCATGGGAAAGTTCTAAAAGCACCACTTCTCGGGTTGTTCAGATGGCAAGTTCTGGAAACACTAGTCCCTGGGCTTCACTTTGGGCTGGATGGCTAGTGGGCTGAGAGACACCCAATGAGAAGCATGCTTGGGGGCTGGCCCGTCACCCTGCTGTGTAGAACTAGCTCTCCCTCTCTCCTCCTGCCTTCCTCCTTTCCTTCTGTTTTGCTTTGTTTTTGAGACAAGATCCATATAGCCCAGGCTGGCTTTGAACTCCTTATGTACTAGAGGATGATGTTGAATTTTTTTGTTCTGCTTCATCTGCCAAGTGCTGGGATTATAGGCCGTGCTGCCAGGCCCCCTTGATGGAAGATGGAAGCCAGGGCTTTGTGGGCAAGCACTCTTACCAGCTACATCTCCTGGCCCAGGTGACCGGCCTTTCCATCCCCATTAGCCACACCTACGGGCCAAGAGTCTGCACAGGGACGTGTGGACCCAGCTTGTAGCAGGAGCCTTTAACACAGGCTGTT
Source organism: Pachyuromys duprasi (assembly GCA_028658305.1). Classification (NCBI taxonomy): domain Eukaryota; kingdom Metazoa; phylum Chordata; class Mammalia; order Rodentia; family Muridae; genus Pachyuromys; species Pachyuromys duprasi. Next base: position 23,980,295 of record CM053751.1, read on the forward strand.
CTCAGCCTTCTGAAGCTCTCAGACTGGGTTGGCCATCGTGATGTCAAAGATTGTCAGCAATATGCAAATGAGCAGGGAAAGGGAATGTGCATCCCGTGCAGATAATTTCTATGTAGATAATTTGCCATAAAAATTTATATAGCAGTCCTTAAAACCTTCAGAGATTTAGTCTGTCTCAGGAAAGGTGATTTATATGGTATTAAAGCACTTTTTATGTTCCAGTCCTTTAGATTTAATGTTTATTGCCTATAAAAAATGAAATCTTCTTGTAGATATTTAAAAGTTTTGGTACTGTGAGAAGTATATATTCAAGTTAGGATCAGGACCGCTTTGGAGTTTTTGTAAATAAATGGCAAACTTTGCTCTGGAGCCCATGCTGTTGTGGGGTGTACCCCAAAAGTGATACAGGGATGCTGGACCACCAGCTGGAATATGGCTGATGTACAATTGTATGTGTGGATTTTTTTTTAATTACCTCACAATTATGGCACTATTGTAATTCCTTAGAAAGTTAGGCAAGGCGTGATGAGAATTTCATTCAAATCTGTAGACGTGAATTACAGCCCAGGTTTTAATGAACGGAGTGCCTGAGTAGCGCAGAATTAAGCACAAAGCAGTGTTCAGACTTTGGCTTTCCCTCCGATTCCCAGTAGCTTTCTTCATTGCTCATCATTTTATATATTGTGTGTATGGGGAGGGGTTTGGGACTGTGGGGGTATGTGTCTGTGTCTGTGAGTGTGTGTGTGTTTGTGGGTGTGTGGGCACATGTTGGTGGAGGCTGGAAGCTGATGTGACAGATCATAAGGGACAGACTGATGTTGATGTGGGAGTTGAGTTTTCTCCTTCTCAGACTAACCAAGGGGAGCCCAGATCACTTTGTCAGTTTACAGGTAGTAGGTGGCGTTATCCTTGTGGGTGGAGTCTGGGACACAGGAAGCGAGGGAGCAGGTGTGGGACTAAAGCAGCAGCTGACACAGTGAAAAGTGTTTCCACACAGTAGGTCTTCCATGCGGCATGGAGGGCCCCTGGTCTAGGATAACAGTCTAAGAGGGGACGGAACACAAGAGGCCTGGGGCTGGATCTCTGACCTGACCTCTACTTCTGACAGCTTCCATTCCTGGGACCCGGAAGCCGTTTTAGAACTCTTTGTCAGCTCCATCTCCATGTCTGGAGGGACAGCACACTCAGATGTCACTGTGACAGTGTGTGAAGCAAGGCCAACTACACAGCCACAGCTACTAGTATTTTTGGTATAAAGCAGTTGCTAAAATTAATTCTGGTCTGAAACTTGATGAGTTCTCAGTCATGGAATTAACAGGTTTCAGATGAAAAAATTAGCTTGATTAAAAATAAATGTTTTTTTTTCCCCTCCTTCTGGGAAATTTGGAGCCTGTCTATTCCTAACAAACTCAATTTGAAGCCTTCTTATTTGTTTTAGGGGATCTGTGTACTATTTTTGTCCTGATGGAGGAAAATACAAATTCTGGGCAGGCACCAGAAAATTAGAGCCCCAGTTTCTTAACCCAGGACACTCACATAATCCAAACCGTTTGCAGCTCGTAGTCAGTTCCTTGGCCTTGAGCGCCAATAGACAGTAAAGTTACGGCTCAAAGGGAGCATCTTTCAGACACACCATTCATCTCCCTTCTCTACCCTCCCTAAAGTAGAATTGTTTCACTCGCGTTGTGTGCATGCAAACAGGCACACATGCAGAAGTCAGAGGATGTTAGGTGCTGGTCCTCAGGCTCCTGTGTTTTGTTTGAGCTACAGGGACCCATTGTCCTGTATCTTCATAAGGAAGGCCAGTAGCTTCCAAGGATCCGCTTGTCTTTGTTCCCATCTCTTAACACTCGGTGTGTGCTATTTCAGTGTCTGGCTTTTTACATGGTTCTGTGGATCTGAACTTCACACTTAGAAAGCAAGTGCTGCCAGGTAAGACATCAGTAGCCCTGCAGTTCTGGGCCCAGGCGCGCTCACACAACAGACAGGTGCTCTGCACTGAGCCATAGCTCTGTCACTAAGGTCTAACTTACTAAGTTGCTCAGTTTGAACTTGTGACTTTTCTACTTCTACTTCTCAAGTGCTGTGATTACACATATTTGCAGTTTATCAATAACCTTTATTTAATTACTTATTTTTAAAGAGCCCCAAATCCTTACCTGGGTGTGACTGTGGCAGTCCTGAGGTGGCGCACACAGCCCTCCCTTTTCTATCACGCCCACCCAGGAGGGGCAGTGGCTCACCCTGTCCTGTGGAGAGGGCCGTCCTAGCGCCCCTCGGGGTCAGGGATCCAGGGGACGAGGTCACAGTGGGAAAGACAGATGCACTCTGAGTGGGGAGAGCAGCCCCCTGACCACAAATGTGTTTTGATAACTAGTGGACTTGGCAGCCCAGTGATTGGAAACATGTGAGAGGTAACCAGAGCTGAGCTGCAAGTAGAGCGCATTTGGGAAGTTTTCCCCAATGTAAAAGTTACAGTTAAGAGCCTTAAACTAATAAAAACAAGGAAATTCCATGTTACGGCTGCCATTTGGCCTTTTCATTTTTATTCCAGAAGTCAGATTTGACAGGTCAGCTGCTGACTGGCTCTGGAAGCCTCAGGAACATTTGAGGCAAGGAGGGGACCAGAACGAAAGCTGGCAGCCACAGGGATGGGAAGTTCCCACCACTGTTCAGTGCCAGGCTCATAATTCCATTTCACTGTATCCTATTTGTTCGTCGGGGGCGGGGGGCTTCCTGTATTAACTTTATTCACTGAAGCTGGTTCAAGATTCTGCTGGAGACTGGTTGGTTCTTCCCCCTCCTGGGGCCTGATGTTACACTCCGCAGCTGCTGCCTGCGCATCGAGATTTAAGGTGGAAGGCCGGGGAGATGGCTCAGGTAGTATAGGGCAATGTGGGCATGAACCTGTGTCTTTGGACCCCAGCACCCCTGTGACATGCTGGGCATGGGAGCTGGCGCCTGTAGGATTGCAGCGCCTGTATGCACACATGTCTGCACGCAATGTAAAGTGGACAGCCCATTCTCTTCTTGCCTTTGTCCCCAGTGTCCCGAGCTTGTGACCTTGTTGAGCTGCAGCTTTCTTCCTTCTACTCCTGTGCAGTTTCTTGTTGTTCGTTTGTGTTGCTTTATTTGTTTACACCATTATTGTTTGCTTTGGAAACATGATCTCATGTAGCTCAGGCTGGCTTTGAACTTGGTGTAGCTGAAGCTGGCTCGCATTCCTTGCCTGTTTGCCTCCACCTCCAATGAGCCAGGGTTACAGGTGTGTACACCACACTGGACCCTTAGGTTTTGTTTCTGAGTCAAGGTCTCTCTGCAACCCAGGCTGATTACAACTTCACCGTCCTCCTGCCTCTGCCCCCCAAGCTTTGGGGTCACAGGTGTGTTTGCCTCCTGCTGCTCTCAGTGTGGTCCAACAGTCTACTGTTGAGGATTGCACCAGAGGCCCCAGCACCGCACCCCATTTAAAAGCAGACCTGCGACGATGGACATAGTTGAATGGATCCTGATAATTAATTCTACTAATGTTTTGTGAATAAGTTGGAGCATTTTCTACAATTGCAACAACAACAAAAAACAAACAAAACCCCAGACCTGGCTCTGGCTGCCCCCCTGGTTGGGGGGAGACACCTAAGAAGAAGCCAAGGACACAGAGAGAGACCTCAGTTACATCCCAGGACAGATTCAGCCCCAGGACTTTAAGATAGGAGGGCCTGCAACCTGGGGTCCCCACTGGAGCTCAAGGGCGTCTACGGAAGTGCTGGCTTCCCCAAAGGTGAGGTCCTGCTGTGCTTCTGGTCAGCTGGCTGGACCGTGGATGCCAGGGTGCTCGGCAGTGTGGCAGCAAGCAGCGTTGTGCTAGGTTGTCATGGGATTCAAAAACAAGGGGATGTAAGGATGAGTCAGTAAACGGACATAGCAGCTATTTTTATTGCCTTGCCTTCTGGTCTCTTCCTTCTTTCCCATTCTTGGGGCTACATCTAGCTGCTTTGCTTCCTTTGCCACTTCCCTGTCATCTGTGATCCTTAGCTGGAAGCACTTTCCCCACCCGGCTCTTGCTTGTCTCTGTAACTGTGTACCTGTTCTTCCTAAGAGACATCCAAGCCTTGTAGGCATTGAGTGCTCTGAGGACCCTTTATTCCGTTTCTTACATTCCCTGCTAGGAGCCCAGTTTGTAAATGAGTCAGCTTATGAGCCAGGTGGGAGGAAAGCAGGCTCCCAGTGTCATGGGCCTCAGGCTCTCCCTCCAGGGTGATGCTCTGAACCCATGCGGTCCCCTTTCACTTCTCTGTATATGTCTTTGTAAGCTCAATGCAGCTGTCTCTGAAGCGAGCTCAGCCCTTTCCTGTTTGTAGGGTTCAGATGTACTCTTCTTGACAATCCCATCAGACACCCCCAGTTCCGACCTTCCCACCACACACAGACCACAATACTGCTATTGGCAGTCACGTGCTGTAAGTGTCATTTAGGTGTCAGTAGACAGACCAGACAGCCCTGGGCCATCTTCTGCTCAAAGCCATTTTGTGTGTTGTCAGTTTCTTTGTGTCTTTTGAAGCAGAGTCTCAAGTAGCCCAGGATGGCCTCCAACACACCATGTAGCTGAGGGCGTCTCCACTTCCCGAGTGTGCTGATTTGGAGTAGTGTGAGCACCCCAGTCTGTGCAGACCTGGAGTGCACTCAGGGTTTCATGTACACATGACCAACTGAGCCACATCCCTAACCCAATGAACAAACTGCAGCGAATATAATTTCCTGCCTCAAGGACTGTTGGTTGGTGATGGGGTACAGAAGAAACAGCTATGATGTGGGGTTACCCCTGATGGGAACAACACTGGCTATGGCTGAATTCATGTCAGAACACCCCTGCCCCTCCCCCCATGTGGCAGCAAGTATGTGGTAATCGTGCTTGTTGATTGCCTGTCTCCATCCTCTAGGCAAGTTCAGACAGTTGCCGTGGTTCATTAGCTAGCTTTGTGTGGTCGTAGCTAGGGCCCCTCCAAGTTTTGAAGCAGCTAAGAAACAGATGGGCGACAGCTCTTCAGGCATGGCCAGTGGCAGTTCTCACTGAGGGTTAAAATGGTCCCTTACAGCACTTTCTCTGCTCTAGGCCAGGCCCTACCGTGTAGCCCAACCTCCTCAACACCCAGGCTCCATGACAGGCGGCCAGCCAGACTGTGCGCAGGAGTCACTTGGGTTCCAGCTGTGTGCAAGCTACTCTTGGGAACCGTCTGGCTGCCAGTAGCTCTAGCAAGAGCAGGATAACGTTGCTGACTTAGCACAGCTCTGAAAATCTCAAAATGAACCACAAAAACAAAAGTCAAAGGTGGGTCAGCTGGCCCGGAGGTGGCAGGTCTTGGAAGAATCTAAGTTCCCCAAGAACTCCCGAGAGCGGCTGATAAATGTCTGCTCTGAGTCTGGCCTGGAGCTAAAGGCATGTTTTCACTTTGACTTGTAACTCTAGGCAGAAACATCTTGAGAACCTTTCAGAGTTTGTATTTGCTAATTAAAATGTGAGAAGGGAACACAGCTCCAGGTAGGGTTGTGGTGCAAGGCACAGCTGTGATTTAAGAACACATAGACACACACACATCTGACCCAGCAGTTTCACGATGAAGTTATTAGCGCTTCACCTTGACTGTGGTGGCTCCTGGTTTCACAGTCTGTCTCTTAAGCACCCGCTCTCCTGCAACTCTTTGGACGGTTTCGACGGTTCCTCACTTTGCTTTCTGTGCGGTGCTGGAGGGCAGCGGCAGGGGTTAGCCACGGAGAGCTGCACCTACCTCCTCCTAGCGTCTGGTGTTGTGGTCCAGGCTGGTCTTGGAATCACAGTTCTCCTGCTTGCCTTTTGTTTTGTGAGACAGGGTCTCACTGTGTAGCTCTGGCTAGCCTGGAAGTTTCTAGATCAGGCCTGGTCATGAACTGATGGCCTCCTGCCTCAGTCTCCTGAATTCGGGGATTACAACCATTGTACTGGTTTGTTTCTCAAGACAAGATTTTGCTCTGTGTGCAGACATGAGTAACTGGCACTTGGTTCTGTAGGCTTGCTTTGGACTTTCTCTGACCCTCCTGCCTTAACTTCCCAAGTGTGAGAATGATGGCCTTTTGTGTGTGTGTGTGTGTGTGTGTGTCATATAGTTTTCTAGCTGCTCTGGGAGCTCTAGTCAGTTGTATATTTTTACAGGGGGTTTTAGGGAATTGCCTAAATTCTCATCCAAGGAAGAACCAGCTCCAGGATGGAGCCTGGGCTGCTTTGAGCCCAGCTGGTTGCCTTCTAGACTACACTAATGACCTGTATGGGTCCTGTCTAGTTCCGAAGAAATGAAATGAAGCTGTACAAGCTGGGAAGAGAGCTCACTTAGTAAAAGGGTCAGGATCTGAGTTCGACCCCCATAACCAATATTTTGTTTTGCTTTTAAAGAAGTTGGCCATGGTGCTATGCACTTGTAATCCTGGGGAGGATCAGGCGGATCCTTGAGGCTCACTGGCCAGCCAGCATAGCCTCCTAGAGGAGCTCTAGGCCCCTGAGACACTGTCTCAAAAGACACGATGGACAGCGCCACAGGAGCGGTGAAGGCGCTGCTCGGGCACCCAGAGTACCAGCAAGCGTGTGTCTGCCTACAAACGCATAGACAGTTTTTTTGAAGAGCGTGGGGCTGAGTGAGAAATCGCTGGCTTCCCAGTGTTCTGCTGCTTGTAGAAGAGGGAGCACAGCCTGTTCAGATCATGAAGATGATCAGCAGCCAATTGCTCACCAAGCTTGCCTGTATTCCAGAGACCTCCAAACCGTGTCCTAGCGTGCATGCCTCAGGTGGCTCCTTTTTAAAAAAAAAAACCTTATTTTATATTTTTTGATTCATAGTCCAGATCTATGTTGGCAGATGTTTGTATGAGGGTAGGAGGGGAGGGGAAGAGGAAGAGGAGGAGGAGAGAAAGGAGAGAGAGAGGGAGAGAGAGAGAGAAAGAGGAGCTGCAAGGCAGCTTAGCCGCCAGCTCTTTCCCAGGGAAGTAGCATGGAACCTTTGCCAGAGTGGCTGATGCCCTAACAAATTGATTCCTGCCAAACAATGGAGATAAATATTTTCAACAGACAGAAATGTTGGCTCCCAAAGTGTTCAAATTAAAGGCTTATTTCTGAAACAAATACTTTAGAAGGAAAACATTTCTACGAGCCTAGATGAGATCAGGGTTATTCCTCTTGGCAGTGGTTTGATTATTTTGAGATTAAAACACAATGGCTTCCCTCTGTCTGCATCATTTTCTCGAAGATGACCTGTTCACCCATCCTTGTTTCCTGGAAAAGCGGAGCTGCACTGGGTCTGAGCCTGCGGAAGAGGCAGGACAGGGTTCCCACAGAGCACACAGACGCAAGCGGAGTGACAGATACATCCAGTTCTTTCTCTTCTGGTGGGAATCTAGACCAAGCTGCACACCCATCTGGCCCTCAGTTTCCTGCCCACAAAATGGGCACCAGTGTTTGCTGTGGTTATAGTCGTCCAGTGGTAGGGCTGAGCACAGGGCTTCATAAATGCTCAGCAGGCTCCATACCAGGTTCTATCATGACTCTTAGAAGGTGGAAAGTCAGAAAAACAGCACTGTCCACAGAATTTTCTAGACCAACAGTTCTGTACCAGGTATGGCTTCTGATCCCTGACATATGTTTATTGTGACTAATAAGAGGCTGAGGATGACCTTGAACTTCTGATCCTCCCAATTTTATCTCCCAGGTGCAGGGATGACAGGCATGGGCTTCCATGGTCACTTTGTGTAGTGCTGGAGACTGAACTCTGGCCTTCATACACACTAGACAAATACTCTACCAAGTAATACTCTACCTCCCCAGCCCTGTGCAACTGCTGGGAGCTGCAGGTTAGACCCTTCAGCCACCGCCTCCCTTAGTGTCATCCCTGAGTCCAGTTTCAGTGTTGCTGCGTCAGTCCTCCGAAGAGCTCTCAGCCCTGCAGGAGTTTGGGTCTTTCATCATGATGGGCTTTGGCTGGAGCACTGGGCAGGCTGGCTTGAGCGAGCTTGTGGAATTGCTTCTCTCCTTCCCCCGTGTAGACCCTGGGGATTGAGTACAGGCTCTGGAGCCCTGCAGTGGCCCGAACGAGACCAGCTACCCACTGGTCCTCTTATTAAAAAGTCAAGGCTTTTGCTATGTGACCCAGCCTGGCATCACATCACTTTTTCTTCTGTTTGAGTCCCAAGTGCTGAGTGAGCGTACAGCGGAGCACCACCACACTCATTGTGTGCAGGGCTGCAGAGCCTCAACCCTGGCAGCCTCTCTGCCAGCTGAGCTCTGGCCGAAGCGCTGTGCTGGCCCCTCAGTGTACACTGTGGTGCCCTCTGTGATCTGGGCGGGCAGCAGGTCGAACAGTGGCTCTGAGTAGTGTGTCATTTGTCTCAGAGTGTGTTCTGAGATGAAGAGAACTGGGAGTGGCTCACGTGGACGGAGCCTGGGCGAGCATCTCCTCCACAGTGGTTAGCAGAATAATGGAGCTCAGTGGCTGCTTCTCCCCCAGGGTCATCTCTAGGCCAGTGGGAGCCATGATGCCCACAACACCATGTTTCCTAGGCTGGGCCCTGAGGTGGTGGTGCTGTGGTCTGGGGCCCTGGAAGCAAAGTGCGCTAGACCCAGCCAGAAGTGAGGGAGGCATTTCCTCTTTAGCCCAGGCACAAGACACCCCAGGAAGGAGCTAACAGGTCTCCAGACAGACAGACATCCAGATAAGCCTTGGGTGGCTTGGTGGAGGGTTGGTGTGCTGGTGAGAGGCAGACGGGGTCCTCTGGGCAGCTGAGAGAAGAGGAAGGTGGCTCTGGGTTGGAACCAAGAGCCTGAAGAAGGTCAGGCTGCTACATTGTGCCCAGAGAACATGGCGCATGAGGTGGGCATTTCAGAAACAGTCCAGTCCCAGGCAGTTCATACTGTCCAGTTGTCCTGTAAGCCATGCCCTTTCTTGCAGCTTGAAAGGGTGCCTGACCCTGAACTGCTCTTGAGAACGTAGTCTGACGTTCATATATTTCATTATTCACCCCGGGACGCTGTCTCTCACATCTCACTGTCTAAGAGTCTAGCAGGTATTGTAAGTGGTGCAGGGCTTGTCGGATGCAGCTGCAGTTTATTTTTTTACAAGGGGGGTGGGTTGTGACAGGGTGAAAAGCAAAACTAAAACCCTCCAAATCTTGGGTCTCCTGAAATGTTTCTGTCTCAAGGGATTCATAGAAAGGCTTGTATGGCCCAGAGCTCACAGAATAGGCTAGACTGGTGAGCCCAGAGAGCTTCCTGTCCCTGCCTCCCCAGAGTGGGACCACAAGTGTGTACCACCGTGACCATGTGTAAAAACATGGGTTCTGGGGCGCAAAGTCGAACCCTCATGCCTGCATGGCTCCTTGGTTTCTTTTTCTATTGCAGTGATAAAACACCATTGAAAAACAGCTTAAAGGGAGGAGAGGGCTTATTCTAGCCCTCAGCTCAAGGCATAGTCCATTATCGTAGGGCAGGGCAGGCAAGACAACGGGAGCTGGAGGCAGCGGCCTCATCCCAATCGTAGCGAGGACCAGAGATGAAGAATGTGTGTGCTTTCTCCATTTGTATAGTCCAGGACTATAGCCAGGGGCGAATGCGGTGCCGGCCTTGCCCCTGGCCTCCCCAGTGCAGTCATTGTAGTCCGGGAGTCTCACACGCTACTGAGAGGGCCATCTCTGGGCAGGGTTAGATTTTTGTGACGTTGACAGCTAACACTAATGGCCATATGCAACTCATACTGCCAGCTGAGCTCTCCACAGCCTCAAGGATGCATCCAAACTCTCAGTGAGTTTGGGGACTGTTGTTGCTCTGCAGATGTCTGTAGAGCCCAGGGGAGCAGGTGTGGCAGGCACTGTGCACACCTCTCAGACCTGGCGCTTCTCACTAGACCTTTCTACCCTCTTCAGGGCACTGTGCCCATCCTGTAGGTGAGGTGGCTGTGATAGCCACCAGCAGGTGCAAGGCGTAGACATGCAGACCGCCAGTGGCTGTAGTGCAGAGCTGTTCCTCATAGCCAGGGTGCTGTTTCCTCCCAGATTGGGAGTCCACAAATCATCCCTTCTGAAGTCAAAAAAGTTCTCTATATTTATTTGTTTATTTGTCTGTCGTGTTAGTGCACCGTGAGTGTCTGTGTTCTATGCCACACATGGAGGTCCGAGGACAACTTTATGAACCTGGGGATTAAGATCAGGTCACCAGCTTGGCAACAAGTGCCTTTACCCACTGAGCCGTCTCAACAGCCCACGCCATCCTTTCTTATTTACTCTGGGTTTGTTGAGGAGGGCGTGTCATTGATATGAGGTATCCCGGTACAAACCCAGCTACAGTTTTATTCTTCTTGTTTACTTTAATTTTGAAGGGGATGAAGGTGGCTAACTGTCACTCAGACACGCTCACCTCGACTTGAAACTAGAGTTCCTGTCACCTCAGGTCCCAGGGAAGGTCTTCCTTGTGCACATGCCTCCTTTGCCTCTTCCTCCTCCTCCTCCTTTTCGTTCCCTTAGTTGGAAAACAATCAGTGTATATTTTCTCTTCTTAAAAGATTTTTATTTTTGTTTTTGTGTTTCTCCCTGCCTCCTTCCCATGCATGGGTGAGTGGGTGTGGGTGCCTGTGGAGACAGAAGAGGATATTGGATCCCTTGAAACTCAGTTGTGAGCCATCCGATGTGGGTCCTGGGTTGTCTGGAAGAGCAGCAAGAGCTGCTGAGCCACGTCCCCACCCATCCCCTCTTCTCATGTGACAGGATTCTGTGTAGCCAGTCAGGCTTTGAAACTCTGTGTATTTGGGGGATATACCTATATCCCTAGCTCCGTGGTTCCTCTGAGGCCTGCCTTTTAGCTCTGTTCGTCCCTTTCCCTTTGTTGTTTCATGATAAGTACCAGCCCAGCCCCTGCCAGCTTATCCCACCATTTACCAGGACAGGTGGATGCTGGCAAGGCTGTGGGTGTGGGCCCCTTTTCCAACTACCTTGTCTTTACCACTGCCAGGTGGCCTTAGATTCCCCTAGAAGCAGCCGGCTTCTGTAGTACTGTGGCTCCCACAGAGGGATTCCCTTATCCCCAGGGCTGTACCTTCTCTATTGCAAGAGGTTCTGTGCCTATAAAGCTTGCGTAGAGATCCTGAGCCTGTGTAAGCCAGTGTGTGTGTGTGTGTTTGTAACGAATAGCTTGATTCCTATGGGTGTACATATTTAGGGAGGTAATTTTTATACTTCTCATTGAATAGACAGACACACCTGCTGCTGTCTGCCCCACACAGCCCCTTTGACCTCTTCTGCATGGAAGGCTGGCTGGCTGCTGCTCCCCAGATGGTATGTTCTTGTCCACCACTGGCCCTGGGTGGCAGTGACAAGGTCCCCAGTGTCTCTGAGGCTGTCTGTCTGTCACAGAGCACAGTTCCGGGTAAGCCCCGAGACAGTGGACACCCAACCCATCGTGGACCAGCCCCTGTGAGGATGGAGGCCCTTCACAGAAACATCAGGTTTGCTCTCTCCCTGACTTCTCCTACTTTTCTCCACCAGCACACTTCCTCCTGCCTTGTCAATCTTTGCTGCCTGTCTCTTTTTCTCTGCTAGACAGCAATCCCCTCAGCTTTCACGCCTTCTGGTTTATCTGATAGTCTCCAGAGCCCCTACCCTGGTCTAGGATGCTGGTGGCAGAATGAATTCAGGGCTGAGGCCAAGTGTGTGGCTTCAATAGTAAAGAGAAATTAACCTTGATGTAATGGTTGCTTTGCCCTGAATGTGAGATGCATTATCTTAATTAATCTCCAGAGAGGGGACCCCAGCTGACCACAGCTACCACAGACTCTGGGAGGTAGGAGTCCAAGTTCCTGTCCAGGGTTTCCCCGTGACACTGATTGAAGGACTTCTCATTCATGTATTCGTCCATTCATCTTGCAGTACTGAGGATGGAACCCAGGGCTTCATATTGCTGGACAAGCAAGCATTCTGCTGTCTAGCCACACCCCTGGCTTTACACTGGTGAATTCTAGGCCAGAGTTCTACTACTAGACCATGTCCCCTAACTCCTCCTCCTGGGAAATTCTAGGCCAGAGCTCTACCACTGAATCAAGCTCTCAGCCCTGACTGGGGGATTCTAGATAGGCCCTGTACTGTTAACTATGGCCTTGGCCCTGTACTGGGGAAGCACTCTAATGCTGAGCTAGCCACATCTCTAGTCCCAGCCAAATATTTTTGACTGGTGGCTGAGACCTGAGTCGTCACCACTGTGTGCCTGGAGGACCCCTCTTGATCCAAACAAATGTGGGATCTGCAGTGTGGGAAAACAGCTGTGTAGTGATGACGGAGGCTCACCTCTGTACACAGCAGCCCAGTTTACTTGCATTGATGTCATTGACTGTCGCTCTGGGAGCTGTAGCTGTTCTGATGGGCATGACAGGCAGTCTCTTAGGGACATCATCTGAAGTCATTGCTCAGCTTAAAGGTAGAGTTTGGGTCAGCAAGGTCACTCAGTGGGTAAAGGGTCTTGCAACCAAGACTAATGACCCAGTTCAGTCCACGGGGCACACAGGGTGGATGGAGAGAACCTGTTTCTCCAAAATTGTGTCTTCTTCTCTCCCTCTCTCTCACCTTCCCTCCCTCCCTCCCTCCTTCCCCCCAATCTCCCTCTCCTTCCTTACACCCCCCCACCCCCAGGAATAATTGTTTTAAAAAGAGTAGCGATAAAGCACAAAGACCACTTGGCTTGTGTTGCTGATACATCATTTAGGGGCACTGACTCTGGTTTGCCAAGAGGCTGCAGTAGCAGTGGGTGCTCCTTGCAGGTCTAAGGAGACACTGGAAGGCCTGGCCAGTGGCATACAAAGGCCTGCTCCTGCGGGCCTCAGCAGAAGTGGGGGGCCTACTTTTAGGGCGAGCAATTTCAAAGTTATCATTGGTGGGTGGCCTCAAGCCTCATTTAAAATATTAAATTTTCATCTACGTGTGTGTGTGTGTGTGTGCGCACACAGCCATAGCATGTGTATGGAGGCCAGAGGAGTCGGTTCTTTCCACCTTGTGGGTCCAAGAAATCAAACTCAAGCTTGTCAGGCTTGGCTGTAAGTACCTTTCCTTGCTGAGCCATCTTAGCAGCTTTTAAGACTTATTTTAACATCCTTTCCCATGCCATTTTCTCTTTCTTCCTTCCTTTTTTTCTTTTTTCTTTTTCTTTTTCCTCCTCCTTTTCCTCCTCCTCTTCTTCTTCTTTCTCCTCCTCCTTTTTGGACAGGCTTCCGATTTAGCCCAGGCTGCCTCCACTCCTCAGTCTTCCTGTCTAAGCCTTCAAGGTGCTGGCATGACAGGCCTGCACTACTATGCCCAGCTTCAGTGGCTTTGAGATAGACCATGTACTACGTGGTAGTCTTTGGCTTGCCTTCTTTTAAATGCATCTTCACTTGCACTGTTAGGAACCCTTTGAGGTGTCAGAAGCAGAGATAAACTATCCCCGTGGGTCTGGAGGACACTGTTGTGACGTTTCTAGTGCTTGCCACCTTTTTGCTTGTGCCAGCTTCTGAGCTCCTGTGTGCTGCCAGCTCCGTCAGCCTGGGGTCTCGTGCCATCCTAGGACCAGAGTTTCTGGCTGGGCTGCCTGGTTTTCTGTGAATGGCTGTAGCTGCCGTGGCTGCCTCCCTCTCTCCCCATTTTCCCATCCCCACTGGCTGCTGGGCACACTATCTAAAATGCAGCTCTTTGATAAAAGATGCCTCCTTTCACGGTTTTCTTTTTCGCTAGGGATGGGACCCAAGGCCTCCTGCATGTTAGAAAGATGCTCTGCTACTGAGCCTTAGCCCCAGCCCCTCACTGGGGGCTGTTCTACAGCTGAGCCACACCCTGCAGCCCCTTCTTGGGAGCTGCAGACAAGTGTTCTGCTTCAGAGACAGACTTCCAGCTTACTAGGGAATTCTAGGCAGGTGCTCTACCATTGAGCCTCACCCCAGCCCCTCACTGGGGGATTCTAGGCAGGTGCTCTACCTCCGAGCCACACCCCAGCCCCTCACTGGGGGATTCTAGGCAGGGGCCCTACCACTGAGCCACACCCCAGCCCCTCATTGGGGATTCTAGGCAGGTGTTCTAATGATAGGGGCCACTCCAGGGATGAGTTTTGCTATGTTGCTGAAGCTGGCCTTGAGTCTCTAAATATAAATGATCTTCCTATCTCAGCCTGCTGAGCAGCTGGTACTAAGTAAGGCCTGTGCTATTGAACCTGGGTGGGTGGGAAGATTTTAAAAATTAATACATTCCCATTTTTCCAAGAAACAGTCAGAGTACACACCTCAGAGCAAGCCCCTTTCTCAGTGGCTCCTGAGAACAAACACAGGCCAGATGTCTTCTGCTTCTTTCTGGAATTCGTTAGAATCTGGCTAGCATGTGGAGAGATAGTAGTTTTAAAGTGTGAGCACTGTTTGATTTGCTGATTCTGATTAAGTATATCTTTTTTTATTCACTTTATATCTTTGTTCAAAACCCATCTCTCCCCTCCCTCTCTCTCCTTTTCCTCAGAAAAGGGGAGCTCCCTTTCCCATCCAGCCTTGACCGTGTATATCTTGATGACCATATCGTCCCACATAGCATTTTTGGATTCATGTAAATTTGCTTTCCTGCTTTTAAAAACCACCGCAGAATCATTGGTCAGAGGTCATGCCAAGTGATGCTGTTCGCAGGCAGTCACGCTGGTTCTGGTTTTCCCTCTTTTGCATCTTAATGCCTTTCAGATGCAGAGACTCCCTGTGTTTCTGTTTCGGTGTGACTTGTGACTCATGATGATTCTGTGTTCTGGTCCCTCACCTCCCCTTCCTCTCAACATGTTAGATTCTCTTATTAGTACGTCACCATATTTGACACTTTGAGGGTGGACAGGCTCGGTAGGTAATAAAACAGCGTTGGCCTCGGTTTTATGGCCGTCCACGCCCTCCGGGTTGTCTCTGGACTTTGAGAATGCAGGTCTTATCCTTGTTTAAAAGCATCTGCTGGGGCTGGCGAGGTGGCCCAGTTGGTCAAGCTCTTGATGCTAAGTATGAGGACCCGAACTTGTACTTCACCTATGTTAAAAGCTGTATGGCAGCGTACGTCTGCCCTCCAGCCCTGGGGAACATGGGCACCGGTGGATAGCTCTCTGGAGCGCTTCAGAAAATGAGGTGAGAGTGATTGAGGAAAATACCTGCCATCAATCTCTGCCTCCACATGTGAGCGCGTATGTACGTGAGTGCACACATACACACACAGACACACACAGATGTGGTGTTGTTTTAAAAGTTTCTGGGAGCAAGTCAGTCTAAGACTTTGATCCTTGCAGAGGTGACCAGCCGTGTCTGGAGCAGTGGACGCCCTGCACGTTGGTGGAACTCTCGGTCTCCTCCTCACTGCAGTCTTTCCGGGCTGGCAGGAAGCAGCGTGGCATTCAGTTTGGGGACCCCTGTTGGCTCACATATGTCCTGCAAGGTTGGGAAAAGGAGTGAGGGAGCCCCTTAGAGTCCCTGACTGCCAGCAGCAAGTGGCACAAGGTGCACTGGCTTTGCAAGGTGACGTTGGAGGTGGGTTCCTGTTCTTCAGGCTACCTGGTCCACTCAAGTTGTCTGGCTTGTCGGGCTAGGGAGACATCTCAGAATCAGGGGCAAATGGGAGCTGGGTTAGGAAACAGGGCTGACCATGACCTTTCTTTTGTTTATCGTGGGGGTTAGGAGCCCCCTCACCTCACTGCCTCTCTCTGACACGTGTCTGTGGACGCCAGAAGACAGCCTCTGCTGTCACCCCTGAGCTGCCACCCATCTCGTTCTTTTTTGAGATGTTTCTCATTACAGTGGGAGTTGTTCTGTAGACTGGGTGTCCACTGAGCTCCAGGGGCCCCCACTTCCTCTGTGACAGTGGCTGACCTGCAGCTTTTATGTGGACATTGAGATCTGTCTCAGGCCCTTGAGCTTAGTCAGTGGCCTTACTGACTGGACCTTCTTTCTAGCTTAGTTATTAATTTTGGTGCTGGGGTTTGGACTCAGAGCTTCATTCATGTTAGGTGAGGGCTCTACACTGAGCCACGCACTGGCTTCTTGTTTAGTTTTTTGAGCCACAGGCTCATGAAGACCAGGCTGGTCTCAAACTCGTTATGAAGCCGAAAATGACCTTGAACTTCTGATCTTCCTGTCTCTACCTCCTGAGTGCTGGGATTACAGGGAGGCACTGCCGTGCCCATGCACCATGCGCCGACAGCAACCCTAAAGCACTAAGTGGGAAGGCTGGAACCCCTAAGTTCCCTCAACATTCAACACCCACGAATGTGAGGGAGGCGGGGTGTGCTGCCTGTTCTATGGCTGGAGCCCAGACTTCTTGAGACAGGCGGCAGGATCCCTGTTGGAAAGGCAGCCAGCACTGGTTTTCTGTTTCTCCAAGTTGTTCCTGTGTGTGTGTGTGTACACGAGCGCGTGCATGTACATGAGTGTGTGTGTGTGTGCGTGTGTGTGCGTGCGCACTCGCCTGCCTGGAAGGAAACATCAACTTCTCCCTTTCCTGTCATATTTCAATATTGCCTTTTTTCTGCCCTTCGCCAAGTCTCCCGTTATAACTTCTTCTGCTGCTTAAATATAGCCGTTTAAGTCCTTCTTGCCAGATTGTTTATGTTTTGCAAGCCTTCTGCGTTATCTGTGGCTGCTTGCTTGCCTCCCTCTCCATCCCACTTCCCCACGTTGGTGGCGGCTGCTCTTTTTCCCCTGCCTCCTCTTCTCTGGGATGACTTTCAAATGTGGTCTATCAAACGCCCAGTGTTTCCCTCTTTTCTGCAGTAGCTTTGACATCTGTTCTTGAATGCTAGCCCACATTATTCCTTTGGAGTTGCTCACCCAGGATTTGTTTGAATGCCAGAAACACTAAAGGGGAGAGTGTGACCCGAGGCCTCTCCCCACCTCACAGCTCCCCTCTCCACATTTAAACTGCCTTAGGATGTCTAAGTTGACAGCATGCCGCTCGGTTGTTCCAGCTCTCTGTCATCTTGTCTGGCCATGAGCCCCACCATCATGGTACCAGGGAAGTGCCACCCAGGATGGCTTTCTGGCCCCCTGGTTGTTTCCACTAAGAAGGAAGCAGAAGGCTGGGAATGTTGTTCAGTTCATTGAGTGCCTAGGCTGCAGGGAGCCCTAGGATTCCTTCTCAGCAGCACAGAGTGGGGTTCATGCCTGTGACTAAAGAGGAGGAGGCAGGAGGATCAGAAAGTCCAGGCTGTCCTCAGCAGGGGCCCTTCCCCTTAACTTGACACCCCTCTGGAAAGCTCTGCCAGGCAGGTTGACTTTCACTCTGTCCCAGCTCTCTCATGTCCCAGCTGGGCATGTCTTTTGAGTGATGGACACCGTATACTGCCCACCAGTTCCCTCACACACACCCTTCCATGTTGTTATGCCCTCTGGGGAAGGGCATTGCATACCTCCTTTTAAGATGGGTTTAGGGATGCAGTGTACGGCATTCGTGAAGTCCTGGGTTCTGTCCCAGCACTGCCTAATGTACACCTATAATCCCAACAGTTGGGAAGAAGGTAGCGGCACCAGAGTGAGGAGTTCAAGGTCATCTTCAGCTTTAGAGAGTCTGGGGCACATGAGACGATGTCTCTGGGGAAATGTGGCTTGTCTCGGGAGGTGGGTCCCTTCTGCTGCTCCTGGCCTTTTGCTTCTCTCAGAAATGGGTGGTGGCGTCACTAATGCCACACAAGCGCTCTGCGCCGCGTGTTCAGTGACTGACCCCCTTGACTTAGCTCATCCACATGGGCTGTGTGCCTGGAGGCCAGCCTGGGCCATCTGCTGTGCGCTGCTCTGGGCAGCCCCTCAGGGCACGTTCTCCAGGTCACTGTGTAGGACTGACTGATGTTCCCAGCAGAGCCCTCAGACCTGGCCAGAACTTCCCGGGGACTCCTCAGACTCCAGGGCATGTGGGGTACCTGGTGAACCTTATCTCTGAAAAGCCTACAGGATAATGGAAATAAATATTCTTAGAATATGCTTTCTAAAGGTCCCTTTTGCAAATTAATAGGTTAGTGGTTCCAATTGGGATGCCTGACATAGAACAGAGGAGACTTTTTAAGTTTCTGTTTTCTTTTTTGTTTTTTTTCAAGACAGGGTTTCTCTGGGTAGCACTGGCTGTCCTGGATTCACTATTAAACACGGCCTCAAACTCATAAGAGATCCCCCTGCCTCTGCCTCCCAAGTCCTGGGATTAAAGGCATTTACCACCACACCAGACTAGAGTAGGTTTTCAAGAAATATTTGTTGAGTGGAAATAAATCAGCTGTTGTTCCCTGAAGTCTTGGTTCCACATTGTAGAAGGCCCACCATGTAGAATCCCACTGGGGAAAACACTATGTTAGGCAAGGACCAGCACCCAGGAGAATGGCCTAGAGAGATGTGGGGCACTGAGCCAGCTGTGGGTTAGCAGGGAGACGGTTTCTGCCCGTGTTGTCACAGGAAGGAACCCTTTGTGCAGAGCTGCATGGCAGTGCGCTTCATGCTGAGCGAGTGTCCGGGATGGTGCTGGGTGGGTGCATTTTGCTTATGGTCCTTAACATTGCCCCTGAGCCTTATTTCCTGCCCAGGAACTGATTCCCAGGGGTCTCTAATCTAAGTTCAGGCCCAGTATACATGTGATCCCTCCTGGTAGAAACTGCAAATTATAATCTTGCTTTTCCTTTCCGGATCTCCCTACAGAGAGAACTTGATGCCACCGCAACAGTATTGGCAAACAGGCAAGATGAGAGTGAACAGTCCAGGAAGCGGCTCATTGAGCAGAGCCGAGAATTTAAGAAGAACACTCCAGAGGTGAGCGGGGACCGTGTCACAATCTTCAGAAGGGGCCTGATGACTCCTGAGAACACATACTGAGACATTTCCTAGTTCCCCAGAAAAACTGCATGTCAAGATGCTCGCTTTATTACCTGTATACCCGCCCTCACCCAGGCCAGGGGAGACCAAGGTTAGGGTCAGTAAGACACTGTACAGACATTGCATAGGCTGGCACATAGCCGTGGCAGACCCTCACTGCATTCTAGCTTCTGGTACATCAGGATTGTGTTAACTGAAGTCTTTGGGGTCACCATGGGCCAGTGAGCTCCATGTCGGCTTCCACGTTGCTAGGTAGTGGTGTGTTCAAAGATGGCATTGCACCAAAATTTCCGTTAAAACCTCATTTCCTCTGCCATGTGCTTTCTTGTATCTCTGTGTTTCTTGACACAGGTTGTTAGGGACGGTCTCTAGAGGTGGGGCTTCTTTTTCAAGAATGTGTTGGAAGTCACATTAGTGACTTTTCATTTCTATGACAAAGTGTCTGACAAAGCGGTTAAGAAAGAAGGGGTTCTCCTGGGCTTACAGTCTGAGGGCACGAAAGGCCTGGAGCTTGGGGCATCTGGTCCATTCTGCAGGCAGGAAACAGGTTAATGCTGGTGCTCAGCTGGCTTTCTCCTTTTTACGCTGTCTGGTCCTTGTCCCACTTTTCAAGTGCAGGGAGCACACGTGTGTACACCATCCTCAGTGTATGGCTGCTGGCGATGGGACTCAGGAGCGACATGCTTGCCAGGCAAATGTTCTGCCCACTGAGGTGATCCCGTTACCTTCATCTGTCTAGTTGTCCTGTTTATTGTTTGAGACAGGGCCTCCCCATATAGGCTAGGCTAGCCTTCAGACCCACCGTCCTCCTGCCTGAACCTGCCGAGCACGTCAGCACGGCTGATGCAGGTGTGTGTCTCCCGTTGGACAGCTGTGAAGGGTTTTCAGGCCATAGTTTAGGTGAAAGCAGAAGTGGGGGTCAGCCCATCGGGGGTGGCCAAGAAATGGTCTTACAGTGTATGGGGAGGCACTGTGGCCATGTGTGTGCAGTCCCCAGTGAGTAGAAGGCATGGGTCCAGCAGCTCTGCTTAAGGCTATGCCTAGGTATCTTTGCCACATTGGTCACTTCCGGTGGTGAACTACCCAGCTGCTCCACTTTTAAAGCTGTAGTTTTATATCATAATAAATTCATGGGTATTTAGCAGTATTGGTTATATTTTTTTAATCTAAAAATTGTGCAGTTACTTTGTAAGTAAAACGTTTCTTAAGAAAGCTTCATTTTCTATGGATTTTAAAAAATTTACATAATTTGGGGAACAACTTGGGCTGACCTAGGCTGGCCCAGCCCTCACTATGTGACTGAGAATGTTGTTGAAGTTCTGATCCCCTTGCCGCCAGCTCCCACGTGTGCTGACATACAGACACACACTACCACATTTGGTTTTCGTGGTGCTGGGGATGGCACCCAGGACCTCATGTGCGGCAAGCCTCCTCTGTCTTAGCCCCATACCCGTCCTCCATGTGGAATCAAGAGCTGCTCTTTGAGTAGAACAGGCATTACCTCAAAAAACAGCTTTTATTCATAATTTTTCACCTTTAAAGTGTATTCTCTTATGTGTGTGGATGTTCTGCCCTCACTTATGTCTGTGTACTCTTGTGTGTCCGTGTCTGAGGAGACCAGAAAGGGCTCTGAAAGCCCTGGAGCTGGAGGTGTAGAGAGTTATAACCTACCATGCAAAGCAGCAAGTGCTCCTAACCACTGAGCCATCTCTCTAGCCCCAGACAATGGGTAGCTTGAGGGCCTATTTCTTTCCCTGTTATTTGCTGCCTGTGACTTAATGACTGCATAAATTTTGAGGTAAAGATATACAGATCCAAAGTTCTAATATTATTACCTCCCCCCCCCAAAAAAAAAACAAAAAGTAACACCAGGCCCAACTCAGAGAGCTTCTGTGTGCATGTGGACCTGTGCACACATGTGATAAGGGGGTAAATCTGGGTGTGCCTGCAAAGGGCTACTTGTATGCCTGGCAGCTGCCACACATAGAGTGTCATCCAGCTATTGAAGGAAACTAAGGCAGCAGGATCTTTGGTTCCAGACCAGCCTGGTGTAAAGAGTGAGCCTAAGCAAGTTAGTGAGACCCTGGCTTAAAATAGTAAGTAAAAATAGGGCTGGGTTGTATGGTTCAGCTGTAGAGTACTTGCCTCAAATCCCCCAGTGAGGGCTGGGGGCATCCCTCAGGAATAAAATGCTTGCTTAGCATGCACAAAGCCCTGGGCTCAGCCTCACCTAATATAAAATAAAATAAAACAAACTGTTAGCTTAGACCATTAGAGAATGCTTTAGGTACAGTGGATCTTTGTTTCATAAAGCTAGCTTGGGGGGGCTTAAAAAAAATCTAATTTAATAGTTATCAGTTTAAAATACTCCCTGAGGTGGTCTGTACTGACGGTTAATCATTCTGCAGATATTTATGGAATGATGTACATGCGCCAGGCAGTTGAGTCCTGGGGAGGAAGTCCTATCCCTGTTCTGAGAGAGTCTTCTCTCCTCCACCAGGCAGTAGACCATGGCCATGTGGCAAACCGAGTGCTGAAGTCTTTCCTTGCACCATACACACACTCATGTGACCGGAGTCTCTGTATGAGCCACAGATGGCTCAGTAACCTTCTGTGTAGATAAACACTTCTGCTTTCTCAGTCCCTCTCCCTCCCTTCATCTCTCCCTCTCCCTCCCTTCCCTTCTTCTCCCTCCACTCCCTGTCTCTCTCTCCCTCTCTCTTCCCTTTCCCTCTCTTTCTCCCTCCCTGTTTCTCTTCCTCCCCTTCTTTCTCCCCCTCTCTCTTTCTCCCCCTCTTTCCCTCTCCCTCCCTCTTTCTATTTCCCCCTCTTTTTCTTTCTCTCCTCTACCCCTCCCCCTCATTGGAGAGACCTTTGCTTTTTTGTCTGTTGGGAGGGAGTGTTTTCAAGGTTATAGGAGGAGGGATGGGCCCCTTGCCTTTCCATCTTTTGCAGAGGTGAGGAATTAGAACAGGAAGAGGAGTCAGAAGAAAGTGAAGCCAGGAGCGTAGCTCATGTCTGTAGTCCCTGAACTATGGTAGCGAGAAAGGAGGGTTGCTGTGAGTTTAAGGCCAGCCTGGGGTAAAGAAAGGCCTCAGTGTTAGAAATAGGAAGGACTGCGTAGAGGGTAGTGGTACTTAGCTGTGGCTGGGGCCCAAGTGCATTTAGTCACTGTGTGGCTGCCTTTTATAGCCACGCAGAAGTGACTCAGCCTGGAAAAAGAGAGTCACTTAAAATAAAGTCGCCTCTCCAGTGGGGGCACATCTTGTTCACATGCATCCAGCTGGCTGGAGCTTGCAGGGCACTGTGGCCTGTAGAGGGCCCAGTGCTCAGGTCCGGCTTCTCTGCAGTCACCAGGTGGGGTTCAGGAAGGCCACCGGTGACAGTCAAGTAGCATGCTGGTATTTGTGTGTGTGTTGGGGGTGGGGCGGGAGACAGAGAGAGAGTGTGAGAATGGGAATGAATATGTTCTTATGTGTGTGAGCCGTTGAGTGGCTGTTGACCACTCAGCGCTCCCCTTGCTTTCATCTCCTTGCCTGACTTAGCAGGCTGCTGGGACTTGAATTTACCTGTCAGGTTTCACTGCCCCAGACAGGATTTCTCTCTCTGTTGCCCTTGGTATCATGGAACTAACTCTGTGGACCAGGCTGGTCTTACCCAGAGATCTGCCTGCCTCTGCTGGGGTTGAGGACATGTGCCACCATTTTCAGCTTTGTTTCACCCCTCCTTGAATGAGTGCTTCAAGCAGACACAGCATCTGGGCTTTTCTGTTCCACGTTGAACGTATTCGGTCAACTACATTGGAAACCCTTGGATTACCCAGTGTCATTGACTGTGTCGTTAGGGAAGGTCAGCCAGCAGTGTCTTTCCAGACATAGGCCTCTCAGTAAGGACCTTACTGCTAAGATGTGTTCTAAGCTGGTCACATGCTAGAAACACAGCCATCCCCGCCACAAGTGAGAACCCACTGTACTGATTTGGGGAACTGTGCATATGCTCCAGAGAGGCTGTGGCTCCCTCCTTTTCTGGTTCTCAGCATTCTGGTCACCCTGGGATTGCAGGTGTGCCTGGGGTTTTTCGTGGGTGCTTAGGATTTGAGCTTCAGTCTTCATGCTTACATAGCAAGCACTTTACCAACTTCTCGGAAGCTGCTTCTTATTTTTGAGACAGGATTTCAGTCTATTACTATTACTATCTTGCATAAATTCTTCTCTTTGTTGGGTCTGTGGGGAACCCACAAGCAGCTTTTTAATTTAGTGTTTTCTCCTCCAGAGAAGTTCTTTGTGTAAAGCCAGTGTGTACATTTTTGCTTCACTGTCAAGAAGTCACTAGTATCTGGCAGAATTATAAAACCTGAGTAATCAACCTGGGTGTTTAATCATTCTAGAGTCACCTACCATAAAGTTACAATACAATAAGATTTTAACTAGAAAAAGCTTAAAAATTAAATGGAAGCTTTTAACTGTTAACAGTTAAACATGTTCAACCAGTACAAAAAATGAAGTAGTTTTATAGTTGGGAGGAGACCCCCAGGGGAAAACTTGACCTGAGGACCTAGCTTAGCTCAGACCATTGGCCTCTGACATGTTCCAGGGAGAGCCTGCTTCCTGCTGGGCAGGGCACAAAGCAGTCCTGGAGAACAGGGGGTTCTGAGTTGTGGGCGAGCGTGGGCGAGCACTGTTAGTGCAGGCTTCCCCCACACAGTGCCCTCTGCTGCGGGCATCATCTGTGGAGCTTCCAGGAGTCTACCCAGGAAGATAAAGGTCTGTGCCAGACACCTGTTGCAGATGCCCAGGCCTTTTGACTCTGAGCAAGAGTCCTCCCTAAAGTCTATCTGAGCAGCTCTTGAACAGTTTGTTTGGGGCAGAAGCCATTCAGGAGATTTTTCAGATTTGGAAATATTTCTGTAGACCCCTTATCAGTTGTGCACCTCTAATCTACAATCCACAGATCTCCAAATCTACCCTGTTTCGAGCATGTTGGAGGATTTGAGGCTTCAGGTGTTTGGATTAAGGGTGCTCTGCCTGTGATTCCCAGCTGCTAGAGGGGGGAGTGATTTATCGTATACAAATACGTAGTAAGTGCTCAACAAATACTTTAAAAGTAGCCCTGTGTTCTTTCTAGGGGCTGGCAGGCATAGAAAGTTCCAGCTTACCAGCAGGAGCAAGCAAATAATGGCCGATTGAACAGACAGTGTACACAGTACCTCCAGGCGATATACACACTGAAGCAGAGCTCTGCCCGTAGCTCAAGACAGTCATCCCTGTCACCGCATATGTTGAGGCAGGAGAATTAGGACTTCAAAACTAGCCAAGGAAACTTGCTCTGAGCCTGTTTGAGGAATAAGTGGTAAAGTACCTGCCTAGCAAAACAAAACCAAGCAAACAAAAACCACAGGATTGTACAGTAGTGTGCGCTCATGGGTGGGAAGGTGAGGAACTGAGAGATGATTAAAATCTCAGATGAACACTCCCTTCTGTAGCATTCCTAATACCAGACACAAAACACAGCCACCCGAAGACTCTGAAGCCGCTGGCAGAGGATTTGGGTGGATTGTTTGTCAGTGGATCTTTCAGATTTAAGTATAGGTTTACTTAACTTTCTGCTGAGCAGAAAGACATCCCGTACTCTTTCAGATCAGGGCG
Organism: Pachyuromys duprasi; assembly: GCA_028658305.1. Classification (NCBI taxonomy): domain Eukaryota; kingdom Metazoa; phylum Chordata; class Mammalia; order Rodentia; family Muridae; genus Pachyuromys; species Pachyuromys duprasi. The sequence goes on from CM053751.1 coordinate 24,004,815, forward strand.
ACTTCTGAACATCGGTGTTGGAGAGCTCGACCTTCTGAGTGCCGACAGTGGAAGGATGTTTAGGTGATCCATGACGAGTTAAATCTCTCAGTGTCTCTGTTGCGCTTGCCTGAGGACAGCAGGCCACCGTGATCCCACCATATCTCTCTTTATGTGAACAACAGATGAGGCCCTAGCTCTCTGAAGAGTCCTTAGAGCCGGCGGCCTCTTCCTTCCTGAGCTGTTGCTTCCTCTGTGTGTCTGGCATTTCTAGAGAGCTATTTTAAGCACTGTGGACAAATTATCTGAGCATTTAACAGCTGTGAAAAGGAAAGGGTTGTAAAGAGATTTTCGTGGGCTAGAGTTTTGATGGTGACCTCTGTGAGCCTCCATGTTCCCATGGAGAAATGGGGCTGATGGTTCCAGATACTAGGTTGAACTGCTTCCAGAATATTGTGACAAAGTCAGTGAGGCTGTGTGCTGGTGAGGAATGTTGCCTTGGGAGAGGACATTGAGCTCAGGGGTACAGATGAAACACAGGACTTCCTGGGTGCCAGGCCAATACTCTTCCACAGTGTCACAGTCCCAGACCCTCACTGGAGGGCTCTAGCCAAGCCCTGCACTCTTGAGTCACACCCCGCTACTTGCTAGGGAATTCTGAGCAAGTGTTCAAACCTGCTGCGCATCTCTTCTTTTAAATTTTCATTCTGAGGCGCAGGCTGGCATGAAAACTGCAGTCCCCCTGCCTCAGTGTTCTAAGTGCCTAGGTCTGTCCCACTTACAGGTGTGTGAGACAGTAGGAAATGTTTGGATCACCATAGAGCACTAACCATTGGACAATTCTGGCTTTTGATCTTACCTTTCAAACCTTACTTGCCTAAACAAATCCTTTAAGGAGCAGTCCAAGGCTGCTGTGGGCTCTGTTTGCAATCATTGGACAGCTTTTAAACGATCAGATCCTTCGCCTGTGATAATGGCCTCCAGCAGCCACACCATCCTCTGCTGCTCTCCCCATGCTTGTCCGTCTGTCTTTATACACTCATGGAAAGCTCTCTTTGGGCCTTTCCTTTTCCAGAATGGTATGCATTCGAAGGTCTTGGTGGAGATCCCGTTATGTGAGAACCCCAAGTTCACCAGGAAGACTTTACTTTCTGGTCCCTGGTAACTTGAGGGATACAGCAAGATAGCTTGTCACAGCACTTCACATTTATTAAGGGCTATCTGATCAAATAGCTCTTTTCCAAATACTTTCTTAAGACAGGGTCTCATGTAGCCCAGGTTGGCCTCAGACTCACTATGTAGCCAAGGATGACCTAACCTGCCTTTATCCCCCAGTCTGTGTACCAGTATGCCCATCTCCATCCACTCTCAGGTGGGTCCTCTGCAATAGGTAGTGTTTGACTCAGGCAGATAAAGCCTGAAACCCAGGAGAGAAATTAACTTGCTTTGTGTGTCCTCAAATCAGCAACACTGGCAAGAGACTGAACATCTGGGCAAGTCTTCGTAGGTCTGTGCCAGCGTGGGTCCCTGGGGAGTGCTTCCACAGTCTTGCAGCCCACAGCCACCTTCCGGGTGCACAGAGCCAGCTGCCTTGTGGGATGGCTCTCCAGAGCCGCCGCCTGCTGCTGAGGCTGCCTGGCCCTACGCCACCACCCTCCCCTGCCTGCTTCCAAGCACATCAACTTCCCTGGACACTTTGGGGAGAGCTGGAACTGTGTCTTACGACATTATCTGTACATCCTTCTGCTCCCCACTTCACATTTGAAGGTTAGCCCATCAGTCCCTTTGCACCCTACTGTAATCTTGTGCTGGCTGCATGCAGAATGCTTAAAGAGGGTCTACTACCAAGTGTGTTGGACAGTGCCCCTGACTTGATAGCTCAGCTGTTGTACGGAGACCCAGTTCTGCCCTCACAGCGTCCGAGTTACAGTGGGTGCTCTGCATGCCCAAGGTACAGAGTGTGCATTTCTGCCCTAACCCCTCTTCATCCAACAGCACTTTGCTGCTTTTCTCCACTAGCTGAGTGTGAACTGGAACCCTGTGTACTTCATATCCCTGCTTTCTCCTGACTGGCAAACTGGCTTCTGCAATGAGTGGCCTGCTCAGTGTTCCCTTTCCTGCCTTCCCTGCTAACTTCTTTTGCTCATTTTCCCTGTTGGACCATTTGTTGCCATGTCATACCCACAAGTAGGGAAACCTGATGTTTCCAGTGTGAATTCTCCTGTGGGTTTCCGAGGACTTCCTTCAGGCCAAGGCACGCCCCTGCTCACTGTTCTACCTGTCAGATGGAACTGAACTGTTTTGGGGCAAGTGGGGATTCCCACCCCACTATACTCTCCATTTTCTTTTCCACATAATTTTTTTATTATTATTATTCTGAATCCTACGATGTTTGTTGATTTGCTTTTGAGAGTAGGCTTCACTGAGCTAAGGCTGGCCGTGAACTACTTGGTAGCCAAGAAGTCTCCATCTTCCACATCGAGAGTGCTGGGATTGAAGGCATACGCTGCCGCACTGGTGTCTGTGCTTCGGGGCATGGCACGAAGCCCTCCCCGCTGAGCTGCACCCCCAGCTGTTCTGGGCCTTGTTTGGGAACTCCCTTGTGGAGAGGCCACCAGGGCATCCCCTGGGGGTCTTTCTGCAATGCTGGCTTTTGCCTTCTGGTCTAGGCCTAGGCATGCTCTGTGATTGGTACATGGGGCTTGAGGTTCCCCTTGTTTGTTAGAGCCCCTTGCCCTTCCCATGACTGGTGGGCAACCATCTGCCTGGCCCAGTGAGTTGCTCCAACTTCTTTGTTCTTTACCACATTCCTCATTGATGCCCTGGACTGTCCCAGCCATGTACTGTTTGGATTTTTCTGATGTTTTTCATGTCACTGGTGAGTCTGTAGCTCACCCACAGGAATCCGTGCCCATCCTTCTTCAGGGCTGTGTGTGCCAGGTTGAGTCTTCATTCTTGTGCTACGCGGCTTACAGAATCTTCTTCCCAGTTACATTTCGTAAAGCCTTTGCTGTTTTCCTCTGGGGCCAGAGCCTAGCTGAGGGCTCCGCCATTGCACTTCAGTCCCCAGCCCCTCTGGCCCCACTTCTGTTTTCTCTGTCTTCCAGGTTGACCGCAAGCAGACTTGGTAAGTATCCTGTCACTTAGCCACGTCTCACTAAGTTGCTAAGGCTAATTCTGTAGCTAGGCTAATTTTGAACTTGCAGTCCTCCTGCCTCAGCCTCTCAAGTAGCTGAAATGATAGGTCGGTGTGACTACAGTGCCTGGCTCTGAAAATTCCTACTTTTCAAATGCAAATTTAAATGGATTTTTATTGGGATTTCATTGAATTGGAGACTTGGACAGATTAAATGAAGTGTTCAGCATTTTGATAGTGTTCCTATAGATCATATACATAGGTGAATTTAATTCCATGTAGGACTCAGGGGACTCGTGAAAACTTACAGGCCTTCCCTCCCGAAGCTCATTGTGCAGATGCAGAGTCAGAATTGAGGGAGTGGTCATTTTCATCTGGAGTGGGGCATGCAGTAACCCACCGTGTTATCACAGCTGGCTGTGATTAAGACAGGTCGGGAGGTCAGCTCGGAGCCGTCTACCACTGACAGGTTCCCGAGGAAGATGGAGTGTCTCTTCATCTTTGGTCCAGGTCCTCAGTAGCTGAGAGCCATTACTGTCTATTGGCTGTTTGGTTTGTGTGAAATATGGCGCTGGGCAAAGCCTTTTTCCCCGAGGTCAGGTGTGTGCACATAATCAAAAGATCTGGGAGCCCTACAGCACAGGCTCTTATATGTGTGGGCATGTGGCAGCGGCTCAGAGATGCACTTTTGTGTTCTGAAACACACTTCACACTCCTGGGGAGAGATGCTCACTTAGCCAGATTTTTTTGTGTGTTGTAAGACAGCCATTTGTGAAGCTGTCAGCCACTGGCAATGAAACATGAAGATTTCTCTCTGTGTAATGTGTGCTCAGCCTTCTTCAGTTCCCATGACCTAGACAAAGAAGTGTGTGCATAGATTTTGGCTTTTATTGCCTTGAATTAAAAGTTGAAGACAAGAATATTCTTATTTAATTTGTATATAAATATCCCACGAACAGCATTTCAGTTACCTAATTTTTTTTTACATTTAAAATTTTCTCTGTGTATGTACATGCATGCATGCACACCATGGCATAGGTGTGGAGGTCAGAGACAATTGTAAGAAGCAGTTCTCTCCTGTCATGTGAGTCCCAGGGATGGAAGTTAGGTGGCCAGGCCCAGCAGCAAGCACCTTTTCCCACTGAGCCGTCTCTCCCTTGCTCTTAGATTACTATTTAAATGCCTTATGAAAGGAAATCTTGTTTCTATAAGTAACATGTGAAGATGTGATTGGTGAGGATCCAGAGGGCAGGCAAAAGTGGAGACCAGAGCGTGTGGTGCCCTCTTTCCAGCTGAAGAAACCATGAGCCCGTAGTCATACTTTTTGCTCAAAGAAGATTTGGAAAATTAATCTCTCTCTGTCTCTCTCTCTTTTTCCGTCTTCCTTCCCTCCCTCTCTCCCCACACATCTTCCTCTTTCCTTCCTTCTTCCCCCTCTCCTCCCACCCTCCTCTGTTTGAACAAATCCATTTGTACTTATAGCCAGATAAAAGCGCTTGAGCATGTATTCATTGTCTTGAATGTAAGTGTGGAAATGCCGGCCAGCCTTTTTAAGTAAAGGAATTGATATGGAAGGAACCAGGGAGCTGAGAGCCATTTCACTCTGAAATTCTTTTTGCATTAGCACATCTGCAGCGTTGAGGACTGTGTGGAAAATTGAAATAGTGCTTCTATCCTGCCGTGTCTCCAGCGTGTCAATAAATCACCTTTTTTCCCTTTTAAAATGTCTGGCCTTGTAATTTATGTTTGCGTAACCCATTACTAAATTCATAGTAGGTGTTTTAGTTGGCAGGCGATGTTCTAGAGGTTCTGGGGGCACTGAAAAAAATACAGAGCCTTTGTATTTATACTTAAGAGGACATTTTAGTTTAGTTTCTTGCTTTAAAGTGAACTGGGTATTTATAGAATTTAGTGCACTGTTGTTCGTGCACACGTGCCAGAGTGCATGTGGGGGTCAGATGACAACCTTCTGAGGCAGTTTCTCTCCTCACTGTGGATTCTGGGAAGTGAATTCAGGGCATCAGACGTGGGTGTCCAGTGCCTTTATCTGATGAGCCATCTCCTTAGCCCTGCATTTGAATTTAAGAAATAACGATGATTTGGAGCCGTGTGAGCGTCCTTCTTTGGTAAACAATATCAAGCCACATTCTCGTACATACGGTCGGGGTTAGGAACTTCTCAGCGGCTTTATGGCTTTCTTTCTTGTAAAATTTAAATTGGTAAAAGAGAATATTCTGATAGTAAGATTGTACTAATAATATAACGGTCAGTGCCCTTCACTTTGAGTACAGGACTAGAAATCTGGGCCGGGAGGATAGTCGGGCAGGTAAAAGCATTTTCCATATAAGCTTAACGAATTAAATTCACCACAAGACCCATAGTGGACTTCACAGTGGAACTTTGGCATGCACCCCTCCCCCACTCATAAATAAAACTTAAGAAAAATCTAAATTTGTCGTGAGGCATGGGGGTGCGTGAAGCTGAGGCGAGAGGTGACTCCAGTGTTCCTTTTAAGAAGGGCCAGGCCCAGTCAGCTCCCGGGCAGGCTGCTAGCATTGGGGAGGCCCCAAGTTCATCCTCAGTAATTACAAGAAAAAGAAAGAGAGAAGTCTCTCACTTAGCAGTTCTAAACTTCTTAACTGTTGGGGGCAGTTTCTCTTATAAAGTACAGGTGAATGCACTCATTTTGCCATCATGTGTGCCTAAACAAAAAGAAATGGTCGTTTTGTTCGTATGGTGTGGTTGGCCTTCAAAACACTTCACCTCCCTTTTCTTTCTTACCTTTTCTCTCTCTACCTGCTTTCCTTCTTTCTTCCTTTCCTTCTCCTCTTTCTTTTTTCTCTTCCTTTCTGTTTTTCTTTTCTACCTTACTTCCTCCCTCTTTCTGCCCCTTCTCCCTGCTCCTCCCCTTCCTCCCTCCCTGCCTCCCTCTCTCCCTCAGAGCCCAGTCTGGACTCATATTTCTAAGAACTCCAAAAATGACCTTGTATTCTTGGTCCTTCTGCCTCTGCCTCCTGAGTCCTGGGATTGGAGGTGTGTGCCATCCAACTCCAGCTGATACTTTGTAATTTTTAACCAAGTATTGGAAAATAAATGTTGTGTCCTAAGGACACAGCTCAGCAGAGCATTAGCCTTAGAATCCCCCAGTGAGGAGCTAGGTCTGTGGCTTAGGAGTAGGACTCCTGCCTGAACGCCCAGCGAGGGCTGAAGGGGCCTGGAAAACAGAGCCAGACCCCAAAACATTGTGTCTTCTAACTGCTTTTAATAGTAATAATAATAATGGCAAATCCTTGCTTTTCTTGTGTAAAAAGTTTTAAAAGTAACTTAAGGGTCATTAACAAAACCATTTCTGGTTTGTTGAGGAAGTTTGCTTTGTTTGGCGATCCTATCTGCAGTCCCCTACTCCCGGACTGGTTTATGATGTTTTCATATCTAGCCTACCTCTCAGCCATCGAGATGAGCATAGTAATTCGTGCTTAGCCTCTTACTTAAAAAGTCTTCCTATAACCATGGTCTGTTCAGTCTAAAAAAAAAATGTACTCAGTTGTTCTTGAGATTGTCCTAGTTTGGCTCAGCACTGCACACTTCCATCACTGCGCCTGGGAGGCTGAGGCAGTAGGATGGAGAACTCCTTCCTGGGTTAGCTTAGTTAAGACTCCATCCAAGGTAATGAAACAAAAACAGCAAATCCGTAATGGACCATGTCAGGCATATTCAGAAGTTAGCAAGTCAGGTCCCGTGATAGGTCAGATCCCCACTAGAAAAATCTGTTTCTGACCTCCTACCACCAAAGTCAGAGATTAAAAGAACTGACAGTTTTGTTTATTTTGAAAATAGCTAGTTTAGTGTTTTGCTTTGTGGGTTGTTTTGTGACTGTGGGGGTCAAGTGTGCGGACTTTAACACAGGCTCTCACAGGGTATCTCAGGACTTCACCTTGCTGTGTAGCCAGGCTGTCTTTGAACTCTCAATCTTACCACCAGTCTAGTGCCAGGATTACAAGCATGTGCCACCATCACTGAATTTGTGTGTGTGCATGTGTGTACACATGCAGCTGTCTGACCATTTATGTTCAAGTGTAGAGTTCAGAGGACAGCTTTAGGTGGGGTCCTTGTTATTCAGCCCTGCATAGAACAGGCTGGTCCCGCCGTTCCTGGAGTCTCTCCTGGCTCCATGCCTCGTCTTGCTGCAGAAGTGTAGAGGTTAGGGATGTGTGGTTACAGGGGTGTGCTGCCACTCGCTGCCCTCTGTGGGCGCGGGGGCTGAGCCTCCTGCCTTTGTAGCACCTTCTCGACCTGTCCTCTGCCCTGTTTTGTTTTTCTGAGACAGGATCTTCCCATGTAGCTTTTTGCACTTGCCATGCTCCTGCCTCAATTTCCTGGTGATTTTCTTCTTAAAGTATTTGGTTTTCCTTGTTTTTTAATCAACAGAGGTGTTTATTCTGGCTGCATTGCCTGGGAAACATTTGTGGGATTCAAGATGCGTCCTTTTTCGAAGCTTGGAGGTGGCCATTTATTATTTATTCACCAGCAAGGTGCAGGCTCCCAGGACTGTGGGCTCTGTGCCTGAGCTACCCAGGGCCTGAGGTAGCACTGCTGCTTGTTCCCGAGGCTGGGAACACATTTAATGGCACTGTGGGACATTTTCTTCCCACTGCTAATGTGCCTTCTGGTCATTCCCTATTCATTCCCTGTCCCTGGGCCGCTGGTTTCCTGTTCTTGAGGTGCTTCCAGCCTGGGAAGCATGTGCCAGAGACTGGAGAAGGGAAGCTGGAGGTGTTTATCGACCAAAGCTGTCTTCCAGCTTTCCCTGCTAGTTCTCTTCCAAAGCAAACTGGTGGTTTTCTTCAAGTCAGCCCTGGCCAAAGCGCAGCAGGATCTGCTGTGTGTTCTCTACAAGGGGAGGAGCAAGCATTCAGCCTCACCAGGAAGAGAGAAGCTGTGTGGAGGCGGGACAGGCTAGCAAGTGGAGTGGTGAGGACTTGCAGGTGACAGTGGCCGGGGACACTGGACCTAGAGAAGGAAGCAGTCCTGCCACACTCGTGTTTCAGTCAGTACCCTGGCTGTTGCTGCTACTCCAGGGAACTGGGCGGAGTGTGTTAGTAATGAGCCGCAGGGGCTGGGTAGAGCTTCGCGATGCAGCACTTGCCTGGAATCGGGCACTGAGTGGGTGGAAGCATGGTTCAGCAGCAAAGCCAGGCTGGTCTGGAGCTTAGCTGTTCTCCTGCCTCAGCTCCTGAGCTCATCAGTTGTAGACGTGTGCGAACCATCATGCCCAGCCACCAGGAGTGATATTTTCAGTTAAAAATGTATGTTTGTTTATTTGGGGACATTGGGGGGTACATATGTGCGGTAGGTCAGTGTGGAGGTCGGGGGCTAGATTCTTGCAGTCAGCACACATGTGAATTCTGAGGATCACGCTTAGGACTTCAGGTGTGGTAGCAACTGCTTGTACCCACTGAGCCATCTTGCTTGCCAGGGAATGATGAGTCAAATTGTGCTTATCTCAGAATCCCCATCCTCCATCCCCTGCACCCTAGCCTGATTAAAGCCATGTACCGTCACCCCTGTTAGTAACCTGATGGGTAGGGGTGAGCCAGGCTCCCCGGTCACACAGCTCAAGTACACTCACTCTGAAGGGTGAGGGTTTTGTGTGGGTAAGGCTGACTGTTTCCCTTGTGTGCCGGGGAGGAGGAATGCACCCAGGGACAGGCACGGTGTCACCCGAGCTCATGTGGGGACAGGGCAGGAGAGGACCACAGCCACGGGGAGACCAGCCCTTCACTTGCTGTGTCCTTGTGCTGTAGCTTCCTTATAGCCACACTGAATTCCTCCACTCACCAAGGCGCCTGTGTGTTTTTGCTTGAGCTTCTGAGCTCTGGGAAGGTTGGGACACCCCAGGTCCTCCCAAGTCCATGATTCAGGACATTAATGCAGCCCGTGCACTTGGTGCTTGCTGTATGCTATTCACCACTTTTGGATTGATCCACCCCCTCCCTGGTCAGCAGTGATGTCGACTAGAGAAAGCTGTCATAGCTGTCTCGGTATAACCCACCTTGCCCTGTTCTTCAAGAGTAGACCCCTGCTGAGAGTGGGTTAGTAGCTTGTTCAGAGCCACACAGCCAGCTAGTCTTGTTAGCAGGCCAGGACTCATCTGGAGGGGTCTGACATCTCTCCTGGCCAACAGCTTCCTGTTTTGTTTCCACGCTGCAGAAGGTAAAGGGCAGTGTGCTGGGCTTCCTGGAGGCAGGGGGCTCTTTAGAAGCCAGGTCTTGTTACTGCCAGCCTGACCTTGTTTCTATGGAAGCAGCCAGCAGGGCAGCATGTTCCTATCAGTCTGGGGCCCAGGGGAGCCTCAGCCCTGACAGGCTCTAAGACTGGTCCTCTCTCTGACTCGTGGGAGGGAGACCCAGATGCCTGGTAGAGCTCTCCTCCTTCCTGGAGGCAGATTAAATATGGGATAGAAGAAGGATCGTGTGTGTGTGTGTGTGTGTGTGTGTGTGTGTGTGGCTATGTAAGAGCATGTGGAGGTCAGAAGTTGATGTCAGGTGTTTCTTCTCTCTTGCTTTCTACCTTTTTTTCTGAAGCAAGTTTTTCACTGACTCTGGAGCTCCCTGTTTCATCTAGACCATCAGGGATCTGCCTGTCTCTGCCCTCCCACACTGGATTATAGGTGTACTCCACCACACCCTGGCTTTTATGTGGGTGCGGGGTGTCAGGGTTAGGTTTCAGCAAGAACTGTACCCACTAAGATTATTTTATTTTACTGAAAGCATTCGTGTGTGTATGTGTGTGTGTGTGTGTACGTGCGTGCAGGTGCGTGCTGGCTCTTTCCTTCTGCTCTGTGAGTTCTGAGACTCAAATCCAGATCTTCAGATATGGTGGCAGTCCCCTTTACAGGGTGAGCCAGCTTCTAGCCGAGATTCTATACTTTAAATTTCCCCTCTGAAGTTTGCAAATGTATCTCTGGATTCTGAGGGGTATTTGCATGGCGAAGTTGCGAGGAGCCTGCAGACAGAGCACTAGAAATGGCTTGTTTAACTGGAGACGAGGGAAAGGCCTCCCCTGCCCCCGCCCTCATGTACCATTTCTACTGAAAATTATCAGACATGCCAGTACACTGTCTCCTGGGTCTGTCTTTGTGTCTTTGTGTCTGTTAGGGTAAAGACGTCCCCACCTCCTATCCCAGTAGGTGGAGAAAGACTTCAATCCTAGAAGCACCGCTCATCTACCTTTTTAGGGTATTACAGGGTTAGCTTGAGGGCTGGAAGGTGTCCAGAAAAGTGTGACTCAGGGAGAAAAGACTACTCCCAAAGCGCTCAGGGTAGAGTCAGGCCAGCATGGTAACTTTCCCAACGGGGAGGCTGTCTGTCTGTAATGCGGAGACACTGGGGCATAGATTTGCTTTCACAGAACAAGTGAAAGGGAACAAAAGGTTTTTTGACTTTTCGTTCTTAGAGGCCCAGTTTCTGCAGGTGTGTGTTTTGCTGACACCTCGTCCTCGGTGTTATTTCAGACGAAGTGCGCTTCAAAAGTAGCTCCACCCCATTTGCACCCCAACTAGCTGGCTGCAGAAAGGAGACATTCTGCCGCGCCCGTCCCCCCTCCATTACCCGCCCCCCCCCCCGCCAGCTTTCCTGTCTTTGAGCAGGGAGTGAGCAGCATACCTCCCTCCAGTGCCCATCTTCCCCTCAAGTCAAAAGCGGCTGATGGCCTGCTGACCCTTGCTCCCGTGCTTCCTCTCTTCCAGCCTTTAGTCCCTGGCAGAGAGGGGGCAGCTCCAGGGGAACACAGCCCTGCTTCACCAGCTGCTGGTGGGTCACCTTAGCTTTTCCACACCTCATTCAGCTGAGCTGGGAATCAGCTCTTCCCACAAGGAAGCCACATCTGTGTTTTGTGTGGCGTCATACTCTGCATGGAGGGGCCTGATAGAGGCCCCTCTCCTCACTTGACAAGCGCTCACACTGAGGAAGGAAAGTGAGTGACTCCTATTCACCTAAGGCAACAGCAGCTCTTTCTCTGTGCTCCTCAGGCTTCACAGCCCTTCCATGGCACCACTGAGCCAGCTTTCATATTCTCTCTAAAGTAAGTGCTGTTCAGTTTCAAGTGTCATAAGCAGGGTACATAGTAAGGGCTCAGGCTCAGCACCACCCAAAACAAGAAAATAATCTTGCTAGAAGTAACAGAAGTAAGTCCATACAGGGTCCTTTCCTATGAGGTTTCAGTTATAAAAGTGGCATTGTTTTCTAAGTTCTGAATACTCTTTTTTTAAAGACAAGTTTTCATATAGCCCTGTGTAGCCTGAATTCTCCATGTAGCCAAGGCTAACCCTGACCACCTGGTCCTCCTGCCTCTGCCTTGCTAAGCCTTCTGAGCTTCCAGGTATGTACCAGGACACCAGCTTTTTTTTTTTTTTTTTTTTTTAATAGATGACACCGACATATAATTGTAACTACTCAGAAGACTGAGGCAGGAGGCTTGAGAGGTTAGGGCCTGCCTGGGGACTCAGTGACTTATTTGTAACAGAGCTTAGGGGAGGCTGGGATGCACCTCAGGGTAGACTCCTGCCTAGACTCCCCAGCGAAGGGCTAAGCACCTGCCTAGAGGGAGGCGCACCACTGCTGAGCCGCATTTCACATTTGTTTTTTAGACCCTCTGTTCTTAGGACAGAAGAATCTACAGGCTTCCCAGAGGCCATATGGACTACCTGGTTTGCTACTGGGAGGTCAGTGTGCCCTCTTGCCCACTGCTCTCCTTTAAAGGTCTCAGGGTCTTAAGGTATGTGATGATGGTCCCCTCCCTGGAGCTGGTCCTAGAGCGAGGATGGCTTGGGCATAGCCTGCTGTTTTCGATACTCAGGGCTGAGCCCAGACACTCAGACATGAGAACAGAAGGTACCATTGCACTATTCAAACCCAGAACTGCTGAGCTTAGCTCATGAGTTATTGCCAGGGAGGGAAGAAATAGTTATTGATATATGTATTTCAGTTTCCACTGAATCCCCTATTCACTGGATTTTGTCACTTGTAGTTAGGAGTCCTTTCGTGTTTACTTACGAGGACTTTTGGAAACTGTGTTGAACAGGGACTTCCTCTCTTCTAGGATCTGGCCAGGCACTGTGGATAGGTTCTGAGTGAAAGTGGAGTTCCTGGCAGGATGTCCAGGGAGCTTGACTTGCCCAAGGTCCTACGTCCTGAGGGCAGGAGAGGGATGGAATACACAGGTGTCAGCCCCTGGTTACAGGCTGGGAGAATGTGCCAGTTCTAGGCTGAGCCTTGCTGCAGATCTGAACGTGTCTCAGGGCCCTGTGTGGGTATAGTGCAAGGGCCTGCAGGGGGCACTGGCCTATTGAACGAGTGAGTTCTAGATATGTCCCAGAAGCTGTGGGCATAGGAGGGGCATCATAGGAGATTAGGAGGGCGCCCATGACTAGGAACAAGCTTGATGGAAAGAGGGCACAGAATGAAGGGGACCCCAGAAAGTCTTTGGGGCAGGTCGTTAGGGTTCCACTTGGGCAGCTGCCAGGGTTTGGAAGAGAACAGATGTGGCCTGACCATCTAGAAGTAATGGCGAAGATAGGGTTCAGTATTTTGGTACCAGATTTAAAGTTTGACTTCACTCAAAGATAATCTCTCTCTCCCAGGCTTTTGCAAGCTTGACAGTACCCAGCCCCACATGGATGCTGGGTCCATCCTTAGTAGTTTTAGAAGAACGCCTTCCGAGAGTGGGGACGTGTTGGCCTGTCAGGAGCTGACAGACTTACATGGAGAGAATGCTGTTTCAGGGCTCCAGGCATAGAGTCAAACCTCAGATTAGCCCAGAGAAAGCTCCTCCTCTACTCCCTTCCCTCCCTCCCTCCCTCCCTCCCTCCCTTCCTTCCTCTTCCCTCTTTCTCTCCCATTTATGTCCCCTGCTGGCCTTTACCTGCTGTGGAGGAAAGGATGAGCTTGGGTTCCGAGTCCCCCGCTGTCACCTCCTAAGGATGGGGTCATAGATGTGGAGCGGTGGATCCAGGGAAGCATTGTAGTACTTGAGCTACAGTCCACTCCCTTTGGCTTTTTGGGACAGGCTCTACTCTATTGCCTTGGTTGGTCCTAAATTTGTGGTAATCCTCCTGTTTCAGCCTCCCAAGTACTACAGGTAGCACTGTAGTTAGCCTGAGCATTCAGAAACCCTCCATGAAATGATTAGCTCAGTCTGAACAGAAAACTAATTTGGATGGATCACCTATTTGGTTTCTGGACTGTGTCTTAAGGAAACTTTAAAGCAAAACATGTTTGGATGTGGCCGGAAATGACTCCTTTCGTCACCCACACCAGTGTCCTTAGCAAGGACTTCTGGGAGTTGGTAGGCGTTGCTCCAAACCTGTCTGTACTTTTTAAAGTGGGAGCTGCTTGCAAGGACCCTAGTGTGAGCCAGCGCCCTCAGCACGGTGTGCAGAGACCTGCCCTGGGTTATCTCAGTCACTGCTCTGTTCCCTGTTCCCTGCTCTGTTAACAGAGCTATAATTAACTCGCAGGACGCCAGGCAGCCAGATCCGGCCAGGCGCCAAGAAATCAGCCCCAATTACTATATTCACATTGTCAGTAATGCCCACTTCACAGCTTCTGCTAATTTGAAATGGCAAGTTCCAACTTTCCGTAGTCAAATTACCATTTTTGTACTGTTCTATTACATGGTGATATTTGTCCATTATTTAGGCTGTGTAAACTTGGTATTATAACGACAATTAGTTGTTGTGCACTTTCTGAAATGATTTGCAATTACATCTCTTAAGCGGCAAACTCAAGTCTGCTCTGATGGCGTGAGCAACACATTTGTCTGGGTGCCCAGTACATGTCAGATTTTCATAGACAGTGTGGTGCCTTGAGGGTCCGCAATAACAGTAAGCATGGGATTTATCTTCAGCACCACATAAACCAAGTGATCCCAGTACTTGGAGTCAGGAGGATACTGCTTACAGGCCGTATGTGGCTACACAGCAAATTCAAGGCCTGGCTGGAGTCTGTGTGTACCAGTCTGCACACCTGTGCACATGCAGGATCCACGGGAGAAGGTCAGGTGACCTGCTCTATCCATCTCTGGCCTGTTTTCTTGAGCCAGTGTCTCACTGAACCCTGATCTAGGCTGGCATCTAGCAAGCCCCCAAAGTCCCCTACTTCTGCCCTCTGTAGACCCAAAGCTACAAGTGCAGTCATGCCTGGCTCTTCCCAGGGACGCTAAGAATCTGATCCCAGGTGCTCACGTGCATGTTGTGGGCGCCCTTCTGCACTGAGCCGTGTCCTCAGCCTCTTTGAGTACCTTTTCAGTATCAAAGTTTTCTGGGTTTTCGTGAAAATGGAGGTTTTCTTTGCTCCTTTGTCAGTTCCTTTGGGCCATCCAAACCCCAGGGACTCCAGATCTGTGGTCCCAGGTGCTATCGTGGAATCTTAGGCTGTCCTGGTTCATTGGGCCCACCTGCTGGGCCCCCTGCTTGATGGCACTTATTGGCCTGATTGGGTAGCATGGGTTTTGATCCCGTGACAGCAAAGAAACTTCAAGAGGCCCAGTAAGGGCCAGGACGACACGCACAGTGCTGGGATGTCGGTGTGCAAAGGACAGCAGCCTTGTGTGTTTGAGATGAGCACAGGAACTCGGGGGAGGCGTGGAGAAGCGTTTATAGCAATGTGACATTCCAGTGACATCCAAACGGCATTTTCATTATATTTTATAAAATCGCAGTGCACTGTGGATTAGAAATTAAAACATCCATATGGGTAACGGCTGGGGGTGTGGAGTAAAGCACTTGCAAAAGTAAGCATTTAAGTTGAGGGGTGTGGGCTGAGGGTAGGGCTCAGTTGGTAGAGCTGTATGCACACATACACATCAAGTCCGAGGTTCTGTCCGTAGGACCACACTCGGGCTGTGGGGTGCAGAGCTTCAGTTCCAGGGGCACTAGGTTCCATCCCTAGCACCTCAGAAAGCAAAGCCCAACCAAGCCAGACAAACAAACCCACAGATTATCTGGGAAGCATCGGTCTCTGTGTGTTCTTTAACCCCATCTCTGTTTGAACTTCATAGAAATACGTTGAGTGTGTGTGAGCACATGTATCCAGGTATCCCTGCCCATGTGTGCACATATGGAGGCTGGAATCAGTCTCAGTGCTGCTGCTTGGGCCCTGGCCACCTTGTATTTTTGAGGCAGTCTTCCACAGGCCTGAGACTTGATGAAGCTAAATGGGAAAGAGGAAGATGCTCCGATTTACCTCATGACTCAAATACAGAATCTCTGGACTCCCGGCGAGGCTCTAAGCCCGCCTCACACCATGTGTAAGTGTGAGGTGTCCATGTCTTGAAATGTTATTGAAAACAAACAAGCAGCAATCAGAATACTGATTAGACTTGCTTCTTCCTTGGCCTGGGGTTTAGGGAACAGTGGTTCTCAAAGTGTGTTCGTTACATGGAGAGCTTGTTAGAAGTGTATATCCCAAGTCTCAGAGACTGGAGGGGCCAGGCCAGCACTGTCCACCCCTTCACCAGCCTCTGTGTCGAGGCTGACTGTGGTGTTCTAGAGTGTTTCTCCTTGCTGTTCTTGTGTGGGTTGTGCCAGCAGGGTGTTGAGGGCCCTGGCCACTATCCTGGTCTTCCCTGCACAGCTGTCTGCACACACCTGGCTGGGACACGTGTCCTGTTGTTCTGCTGCCTGCTGGCTTTCTTCTTTGCACATGGGCTCTGTCGTTGGACATCACACCCACCTCTGTGTTTTTGCAACCACCAAAGTGCATGCTGAATAGGAATAATAATGTTAATACTCTTGGTGCCTGAGGAAGCAGAAGAGCTGAGATGTGAGCTCTTGGGCTGGCTGTGGTCTGTGGTCCACGTGCTGTGTTAGTTCTGTGTGAGGAGGGGTAGGGACGTGGAGTCAGCAGCTTGGGGTTCCTGATTCCCCAGGGTTCTGAGAAGTGCTGTGGCGGAGGCCTTGAGGCCGTTTCCTCTTCTGCTCCACTCTGACTCAGGGATTGATTGATGTTTGGAAATTGTGACTCATCTTGTTAGGGAAGGGACAGGAAATTTCTTCTCCCCTGCCCCCTCCCCTTCAGATAGGTAATAAATAAAGGCAGCTGACATCACACTTGCTGCAGTAGGGAAGCTTCAAGCGCAGGGCTGGTGTTCATAATCAGACACTTCTTACCGAAAGATCGGGACGAAAACTCTCTGTGTTTTTGTTGCACCTTTTTAGTAAAATTGCACAGTTGCTTTGTGGGTTGTATCCCCCTTGGGGAAGATTTGCAGGCAATTTCATGCCATACAAGTGAAGTTCAGCTCCTCTCCCCTTTAGTGAGAGATGTGGGAGTGAGCCACACCATCTCTGAGTCTGCAAGTGAATACCCAGGGCTCTGAGAATGGCGGTTTAAACTGGTGCACCAGATGGGAAAGAGTAAGGTGTCCCAGGTTTACATCATGAACCATATGCAGATTATCTGGACTCTAGGCTGAGGCTCAGGCAGGCTGGGGTGTGGCGACTGGGGCTCCTGTTTCACCTCACAGCGTCGAGGAGTCAAGTGGAGGGCCAGCTGAGCTGTTAGGAGCCCCTTCTGGGTCTGAGGAGGTAGTTGCTGCGTAGGAGCTGGAGCTGTGTAAGCAGGAAGGGCCCGGCGTGGGTCTACTGCACTCACCCAGGACATGGACCTGCTCACCTCAGTGAGGGGTGGGGGACATAGCCGGGTCTCTGGGCCTGCTGTGGTGTCCTCGCTGCAGTCCTAGCCCCCCGCCTCAGAGGAGCATGGGAGAGTGTGATAGAGAACCCCTGGCGTCGCCCCTGTAGTGCTGGAATGCCTGGGGAGCATCTGCATCTGCTTTTCATGTCCTCTGTGTTTAGTGTGGCCCCAATACCTTAGATTCTTGATTTGGATAACTTGGGAAAAAGGAAACATCATTTCAAATTGTGACTCAAAGTAAAGGATCAATGGTAGCCATTGGAATCATCTTATCATTGCTTTCCTTGTTACTTGCCAGCCTTGACATGCAGTGTCAAGAGAAGGGCCCCTTCACTGAGCTTTGTACCGCCTGCTGGAGTCTAGGCAGGTGCTGTCCCACTGAGCCATGCCGCCGGCCTTACTGTGTGTCTCAGCCTCCTGTTGCACACGGGTGCACTCGGTCTCCGTTGCTGACGGGAGGCTCCTGTGGCATGGACATTTCTAGGATTGCTCATGCGTGGCCACATACTGTTTTCAGATGGCACACACATGGGTCTGTGCGGTGTACCTTGCCCAGCGATGGCCAGCAACAAGCCACGGGCTCCACTATCTCCATGACGCTGGGACCGGAGTCTCACCAAATGGAAGATGAATTGCACAGAAATACTTGAATGTAGAAAATGTTCAAATGAAGTGTTCCTTCGGATACCTCGCCTAGAGAAGCTGGAGGAATGGCTGAGTAGCAGAATGCCTGCCTGGAACCCTGTAGCAGGAGGGCCAGGGGTGTGGCTCATCAGGGAGCAGCAGGTCAGCATGCCAGAGGCCCTGAATTCAATCTCCATTTCAACCCTGAAGAAATGGAAAAAGAGAAATAGAGCCAAGATGGTGGGTAGATACCAGCGTCTTCACCTGTTCATCTCTTAGTGTAAAACTTTCTGCATGCAGCCCTGTTGGAATTGAGGGTAGTCTGCGGGGTAACGGCACCACATCCAGCAGACCAGTCCTGTCTGCAGTCGGGGTTACAGGGCCTCTGTGACACTGGCCCCCTGATGCTGACTGAGGTCATTTCCCTTTCTGAGTCAGGCTCAGCCTGTGCAGAAGCAGACTGGTTATATTTGGCGCCAACTAACTTGCTGGAGAATGACACCAGACACGCAGATTAGGATCTGACTCACAGCATCCTTCAAATAGGTCAGTTTTTTAAAACAACCTCCAGTGGATTCCAAATCAACTCTTCTCTGGGAGATCTTTTGAAAGGGTGGGGTGGTGCTGCAGGTGTTCGCTTGAGTCCCTTTTGAAAACAAGCGCCAACGAACTGTAGATTCTTATGACCTGCCGATTAAAAATCAGTGTCGGGGGAAAGCTCAGCATGTGTTAATGTCATAAACAAGAACTTGTGTGCTGTGTTCTTCCCAACATTAAAAACCAGGTGAATGGGGGGGGGGCATTGTATTCCTGTAACCACAGGGATGGTGAGGCGCTAGAGAGGACCCTGAATTCTAGAGTATCTTGGCTACTTAGCAAGACCATGTCTCAATAGCCCCCACCCCAAAAAGTGACCTGGACAAATCAAGATATGGCCTAGTATAAGAACTGCAGATGTAGCTGGGTGTGGTGGTGCACACCTATAATCCCAGCATTTGGGAGGCAGAGACAGGCGAGGCCAGCCTGGTCTACAAAGTGAGTCCAGGACAGCCAAGGCTACACAGAGAAACACTGTCAAGAAAAGAAAGGAAGGAAGAAAGAAGGAAAGAAAGAATTGCATATGTTTTTTTCAACCTAATTTTATGGAAGAAAAGGAAAATAGAAAGACTACACAAATGCATGCCTGTATAGCTAACATATGCAAATATTGAACAGTAGGTGACATGGGCCAGTGTGTATGTGTGTGTGTGTGTGTGTGAGAGAGAGAGAGTGTGTGCGTGCATTCACATGTTGACATGCACGTGTCATGTCATGATGCTGAGATTGGAGAACAACATTTAGCAGTCAGTTCTCTTCTTCCGTTACAGATTCTGGGACCCAGCTTTGGTCGTCAGTTTGTACAATAAACAATTGTATTGTACCAGCCCAACTTTGTTTTCTAAGACAGGCTCTCTCAGTGGCCAGGAGCTCACCAAGAAGCTTAGACAAGCTGGCCAGCATGCCCTAGAGACCTGCCTGCCTCTGTCTCCTCAGCTCCTCAGCTCTGGGGTCACAGTTGTGATCTACCACACCCACCTTTCTGTTTTGTTTTTAAAGAACCTGGATTCTTTCAAGGCAAGTGCTTTACTGACTGAGTCTCCTTCTCCAGCATTCGTAATGGGGAAATAGAGGTTGGTAGAGCCTGAGCCACTGACCTTGAGAATCCCACCGTGCTGACTGTGGTCTAAGCTGATTCCACACCCTGAGTGTTAGCATCAGTGCAGTGGAGGAGTGCTTGCGAAGTGCTCAGAAGAGATTGCAGTTAGGGAGGGCCAAGAAAGTTGCTCATACACTTCTGGGACACCTCCTGTTGCTGTTGAACCTTATGAAGTAAGGTGTTTGTAGGGCCCCTCCAGAGGTGGGAAGAGCTGTACAACACAACCAAAGCGCTGAGATGGGGGGAGGTGTTGACATTGCACGGCCGCTGGACAGGTGAAGCTGTGTACCAATCCCCAGGGTAAAGGAGGCTGGGAAGGCAGTGCCACGTGATCTGAGAGCCGCAGTGACGGAATGCAGCTGCAAGTATAGAGAACATCATGAAACAGAGGATGCTGGGGACTTTAATTTTGTGGTCAGGTGGCCAAAAAGGCTGTTGTTGTGTCACACAGAGGCTTTAATTTTTACCTAGACAGGTAGGTGGTCTTATGTCACTAGGAGATAGCATTTTTATTTATTTGATCTTTTTCTAGTGGGACAAGCAGTCCTAAGAGTTGACTCTAGCCTCATGCATGCTGGCCCAGTGTTCTCCCAGTGAGCCAGTCCCTGGCCCGATGCGGCCTTCTAGGCAAGCGCGCTCTGGCTGAGCTATGTCTCCAAATTTTTATTTGGGCAAAGGTTCTCATTACATTCCTGAAGCAGGCCTGGAATTTGCAATTTTCCTGCCTCAGTTTCCCTGATACCTTTACTTTAAGGAAAGGCAGAGCTAGGTAGAGGTGTATGGGTGTGTGTGTGTGTGTGTATGTGTGTGTGTGTGTATGTATGTATGTATGTAACGGGATATGGCTCACATTATTTTGGGATGGCCCTTCCTCCTATTCCCTTGTCATCTCATATCATATTAGAGTTTTATATTCTATTCTCTAAATGAGTTGCCTTTCTGGTCATTTGCCTCTCAGATACAGCTCTCCCTGACGTGGACATCTGTCTGGTTGGAGCACGGGCTCTGGGTCTCCCCTCCTCAGTACCAGCCAGGCCCTGATGCTTTCTCAGGTGCTGCAAGCTAGGCGGGGAAGGAAGCTCACGTCAAGCCTCTAATTATTTCTGTTGAAACTGATGCTACTGAAGGTGGAGTGCAGAGCTTCGGTCTCTGTGTGTGCCTGTCTCTTTCCCCCTTGTACAAGGAGTGTGTTCTCTCCTGTCGTGTTTATTCCTGCTTGACTGGGGAAGCTGCTGTTTTCATTGTTTAATTAATGGGAACATGTTCTCTTTGGGATTTCACCTTGGACGGGTTTTCTGTTTGAACATGGTACAACGTGTGGACCCTTTTCAAGCCTCTTTATAGGACAATAACCAGGTTCATTTTGCAATCCTTCTCAGTGTTGCATTGTTCTTGGCAGTTTTAATAAGATTTCCCTGCCACTGAGATGCTCAGGGTTGCTAGTTCAGCACACACAGTCCCTTACAGTGCATTTGGGGGGATGTTTTGTAGCAGGTTTCCTCCACCCTAGACTTGAGCAGTCATTCACAGTGAACCTGAAGGGTCTTTTTAGTGTCTGTAGATTGTGCTTTCTCTGAGATCTGTTTTTAATGTCTGTGTACTGTACTTTCTCTGAGATCTGTTTTTAATGTCTGTGTACTGTACTTTCTCTGAGATCTGTTTTTAAGGTCTGTTTATTGTACTTTCTCTGGGATCTATTTTGTTTGTAGTGAAGCCTGCACTCTCCCTGTTAGTCCTGTCCTGTTGTAGGTTTTGCTAAGGAGATTCACCTGTGAAGGGACTGACATTAGATTACATGACTAATTTGTGGGATCCCTTTTCTTACCAGGGTTGGAGAAAACTTACAATGAGTACCTGAATGTTTTCCTCTTTCTGCCTCCTCACCTCTCTTCTGAGTGAGTGTGCGTGTGTTTCAAGGCAATCTCAGTATGTAGCCCAGGCTAGCCTCAACCTCAGTTGTCCTACCCCAGCGTCCTGAGTGTTGGGAGTACAATCATGTGTCAAGGAATACATGCTTGTCTTAAGGAACCTGCTTATCTAAAGAGAATTTGGTGGACTAGCAAACATTCTTTTCCTAAACATTCATGCAGTTTTGACTGCTTGGCAAGGTGGTTCCTCCTCCCTAGCTCTCTGTAATGTTCCTTTGTGGTTGCCTAGTTTAAGCAGGGAGCTGGAGCAAGGCATCTAGTGTAGCAGAGAGAGAGAGCCTTGAAGTGGCCGTGTGCAGAGGCAAGGGCTGAAGGTTCTGGGCAGGGGGAGGCTCGGCCTTTGGGGGGTGGGGGGCGGCTGTGTGGATCTCTGTAACAGGAATCCACAAGGCATTGGCTTTGCAGGGGTGGCAGTAAGGAATACAATTCGCATTTGCAGAATTTGAGAAAATAGTAAGTCATCCAAGCAAAGCTAGGTGACATGCCAGCCCTCAAGGATAAGGGTGTGAATCTGGGTAGAGATATGGGAGACATTGGCTAGAAACAGGTGCCATCCATGTGCCTTTGTCCCCTCTGTCCATGGAGTATGGGGGTGTTTAACCTCCCATTCTTGAGCCTTTTTTAAAAGATTTATTCAAAGTGATTTTATTGCTGGTGTATGCAGGATAATTTGTGCCACTAGAGCAGAGGCTGTGATGACTCGTATTTCCAGTTGGGTGGGAGGACCCACTTAGTCTTACAGTAACGAGCCAACCAGTGAGTTCTGCTCTCTATCAGAATCAAGCGGAATTTAGTATCCTTAGCCTTTCTCTTTCTTTCAAGATGCTTTCGGACAGCAATGGCTTTCTTAATCAAATGGTGGAGATCCTCAGGGAGGTCAGGTGCAAGGCCTTTGGACTTAAGGATTCTCAAGATTTTATTACCTGTCACAAAATGGACCCATGCCACACCATGGGAGTACCTCAGGATCACACCTATCTGGGAGGGAGTCAGGCCTTTCTTGGCCAGTTTGTAAATCTGTTCCTTCACGCCTTCAGATGTCAACTTTAGCCACGTGGGGATGCTATGGTGGTAGGGCAGTGATGGTGGTAGGGCAGTGCCGACTGGAACAGGCCCTTCCCGGGAGCATGCAGGCAACCCGTGATGGCGGAGGTCTGGCAGCAAAGAGCCATTCTTGAGTCTATTGATGGGCCTTACAAGGTTCCTGTGAGGACCCAGCTCAATATATAGAAAAATGTTCTTTAAAACATGTTTAAAATTATTTTTATGTGTATGGGGACAGAAGAGGGCATCAGGTTCCCTGGAGCTGGAGTTGCACATGTTCTGAGCCACAGTGGGACATGGGGATTGAACCTTCGTCCTCTAGAAGAGACTCATTGCCCTACCTCATTCTCTGACTTATCTCTCCAACCACAAAGACACTTTTGCCAGCTCTGAACCGTCTGTATTTGTTGTCATCCTCATCATTAGTCTAGGTGAAAATGTCATTTGCACAGCCATTTGGGAGGTGAGACCTATCACAGCCCCACATGGAAATTCACACGGCACAGAGTCGTCTGTGTGTTCCTTTAGCCCTAGATCAGCGGTCCTGAGAACACTGGGAAGCCAGGACTAGCCACCCTTGACGTGTCACACAGTCCTTAAAAGGCACACTGGTGGATGAAATACCCAGATCCCGAGTCCCCAAATGACCAACAGGCTTTGAGTCCGATGCAAAACACACGAGGGTCTTTATTACAAACTCGAGTTGGGTGGCTGCCCTCTGCAAGAACAAAGAGGCAAACGATCCCCAACTCTGGGGAAACAAGGTTTTTAAGGGGGCAAAAACGAAAGTAGGGAAGTGCAAGTCTTGGCACTATAGGATTGGGTGAAAGGGTCTCTAGGGGAGTTGACGTTAAAATGATTGGTTTGTTTTCAGGCACCAAAACTGCAAATGATCAGATCTGGCTACCTGGGGATACCTGCCTTGCAGATAAGGTTGTAGCAAGGGGGAGGGAGTTAACACATTCCATAGGCTTCCTTAGGGGCTACGTGACCCTAGTCACATCCCAATGTTAATCTGGGTGGGGGACTGTTGGACCCTTGCTCTGAAAGAACTGTGCTCTGGTGACTTTGCCCCAGTCCCAAGAATTAACTCCAAATTTTTGAACCTCTCAGTGGAAAGTATGCAAAACAGGCGACGGGATAAGGAGGGAAGTCATGAGGGTTAGCTCAGTCTCAGAAGTGTGCTGAAACTCCTAGAGAAGCTGTGTGGAATCCACACCGGGCCCTTAGGGGCAGGACCACAGCAGCCTTTTGCCCACACTGTCTGCTTTAGCTGTACTGTCAGAACAAGTGCGGCTTTGGTGACCGGGAACAGAATCAGCAGTGGGCTAGGGAGATGACTCTGTGATTAAGTGCTCGCTGTAGAAGCGTGAGGACAGGAGTTGGGTCCTCAGCACCCACAGAAGTGTCGGGTGGGCTATAGATGGGGATGGGATTCCTAGAACAAGCTTGATAGCAAGACCAGATGACAGAGAGCTCAGGTCTCAGCAAGAACCTGTCTCAGTAAATAAAGCAGAGAGACAAGCCGTGTAAACATCCAGCCTCTGCTCACTCATGCATATATGTGTGCCTGTGCACATATATACTACACACACTTGCCTGAAAAGAAGTGGGCACCGCAACAGAGCTCCCTCCTCCTTCAGCAAGGACCTGGCTGTCCAGAGGACTGGAAAGCCACCTGTAATATTTTCCTGCAGTTCACCTGGCCTCAAAACACCATCTTTCACCTGGCATCACACATGTGTGTCTGGGATGTAGAAACTTGGCACACAGAACCAAAATGTTCCATAGGGAGTCCATTTTGGTAGCTCTTATTTTAAGAAGAATAAAAGCCTTTAATTCCGGCACACAGGAAGCAGTGACAGGCATATTTCTGTGAGTACAAGCCCTGCCTCATCTACATAGCAAGTTCTAGGCCAGCCAAGGCTGCAAAGTGAGACCCTGTTTCCAGAAACAAAAGCATCTTTTTGGGTTGGTGGCAAGGGACCAAGCTAGTCAGCATTGTAACATGGAAGGGAGGAAGTCCTGTCAGCCCCCACCCCTGAGCGGAATTAACAGCTTACGGCTCCTGTAGGGGAGATGGCCCGTGCCTGGGAGTATGTGGTCAGCACAGATTGGTGGGTTGTTTAATTAAGAAGAGGAGGAGGGAGCCGGGGAGGAGGCAGAGACAGCATGAATTGAGAAGGAAGTAGGGAGATCTGGGCGGAGCGTGTATGTGGGGATACGATTAAAATACATTGTATACGATTCTCAAAGGAGCAGTAAAAGATTAATAAAGGTAGCTGGGGAGGACCTTCAACTCCCAGTCCTGCAGCCACCATCTCCAAAGCATTGGGATTATAGGTAGGGACCACTACCCTCAGTTCATTCAGTGCTGGGGGTCATGCCCAGGCCTTCATATGTGAGCACTCCGCCAGCCAGGCTGTAAGCCAGCTCCTTAGTTAAATGTTTTGATAAAGAGGTTTGGTCCTGATTTCAGCAAATGTTGGTTCCTGTGTGGTGTTGCAGGGGTGGGAGGGTCATTTCATGGAAGATGGGAGAAGGAAGGATTGTGGACAGCGGGGCTAGGCTGAGTCTTAGTGCTGATTCAGCCACCTATCCCCTTTCTCCATCTGAAAATAACAGCCAATTACTTGTTACCCAGTCAGCAGGAGCTAGTATAATTTAAAAAAAAAAAGATCTTATTGGGAACCTAAGATGAGTCTTCTGCAAGAAAAGGGTACGCCGGTAACTACCGAGCCATCTCTCTAGCGCCTAGAGCCTGTTATCTTGGTAAGGCCTTATTTAGTCCAACTTCTCTTCATCTTAGCAATTGCTACTGTGTGAATATGAACCAACCCCACCCATTTCATGTGTCTGAGCTCTTGGTCCGAAGCAGGCAGTGCTGTTCTGAGAGGTTGTAGA
Source organism: Pachyuromys duprasi (assembly GCA_028658305.1). Lineage (NCBI taxonomy): Eukaryota > Metazoa > Chordata > Mammalia > Rodentia > Muridae > Pachyuromys > Pachyuromys duprasi. The sequence continues at coordinate 24,029,820 of CM053751.1, forward strand.
ACCCTTGGGAGGTAGAGCCTCGAAAGTCGTTCTCTCGGAGCGGGGGGCGGGGGGGCTTGAATCTTAAAGTTCCAGCTCCCTTCCTTAGTCACTGCCTTCTTTTCCCTGAGATCTGAGGAGGTGAGAAATCCCAGCCACATGCTCCTGCGGCTGAGAGCTTTTCCCATCAAATGGTCCTTCTTCCCTAGAACTGTTCCCCTTGAGGTATTTGGTAGAGCCTGGGATGGAGTTGGGTCGATATGGAGAAATGACAGACCATTGTTGGTTTTTCTTTTGTTAAACTCACAGTAAACATCAAATTGGCTTGGATAAACCTTTCCAAGGCTAACCCAGAGGACAAGGTTCAGAAAGTGTTTGTCAGGAGACAGTCTAGTTAGCCGTTAACTTTAGGGCATCTTCTTCTGGGTCTCTGCTTCACATTCTTCCCTTCTCCAGTGTCTCTTGCCTGGGAGGCGCTGCATATTCATTGCTGAGGGCTACACGTCAGAGGGCTGCCTGGTCTCCACTCACTGAATGGCTTGGGACAAACCTCTTAACTCTCTGTGCCTCAGGTCTTGCCAGCCGGCCTCACTGGGGTAGCCCCGTGTGTGAACAGCACTTGGCCTATGGTCTGTGCTGCCTGCTTCTCACTGGCTTGGGATGTATTGGTGCATAAACACGTCCAGAGGCCAGCGAGACAGGGCAATGTTGGAGCACCCACCCAGCATGTGCAAGGCTCTGGATTCAATCCCCAGCCCTCACGTTGCAGGGGCATGAGTGAGTTTGTATGAACACATGTGTATACATGTCTGTATACATGACTGCATGTATAGGTAGAGTTTCATGGGTGACATTTCTGTAGAGTCCTTACCTCCTCTACCTGTGTCCTTCCTGACACGAAACCAGCGGACAAAGGTGAATCTGCCTCAGAAGGAGCAGTCATTGGCTTGCTTTCCGGCCTGGGTGTCCTCAGAAATAGCAGGTCTCCTGGGTGTCCTCAGAAATAGCAGGTCTCGGGGTGAGGAGTCATATCTGACCTGGCTTTGCAGGTCATACCAGAAAATGCCCACAAAAACGAAGCCACAGGCCCCACCAGGTCTCTGCAGAGGAGCCAGTCTGCTGTGCCGCAGGCTCAGGGAAAGGTCGCCCCTGCTCCATCACAAACACGGCCTAATGCATTCTGACACGTGAGAGTAATGTTAACTGTGTGCATACGCGTGTGCATGCGCGTGCCTGCACACACAGGCCATACATGTGTGTGGTCAGAGGACAACTCACAGGGGGACTTTCCTCTTTCTACTATGTGGGTCTTGGGGATCAAATTTAAGTTGTCAGGCTTGGCATAAACACCTTTACCCACCGAGCCATCTTGCCAGCCCATCTGGGTTTTGTCATCCAAGTAGCAGTTTGATGATTACCTTTTGAGAGATTTAAAGCAGTCTGTCCTAGAGTGGACACAGATCAGCAGTGGGCAGCTCTGTGATAGGAGCCTTTCAGGTGGCCGGTTCTGGTCGCCTAAAGGAAGCAGGGGTCTGGGATACTTCACTTGCCATCATGGTCGGGAAACAAACTGCACGCAGGAAGGCATTTGTGTGTGAGAAATTGAGTAGGCACACCCCGGAAAGCCAGGGCCATCTGGCCAGACTCCAGGAGCGTTGGGTCTCAAGGTGTCCCAGAGTGCAACCCAGGCAGGTTTGCAAGCGAATGCCTGCTTTTAAAGGAAGGGCTTTCCCACCGTGTTTATTCAGGGTTAGTGCAAGTGAGTGCTACTACTGTGTAACCAGTGCAGAAAGGTGGTCTAACCTGCGTCTCATTGGCAGCCCTGAAAATACGTCCCTGAAAAGATGGTGTGTGACAAGTCTTAGCTACTATGGTCTTCTGGGTTGAGCTGCCTCCATGGGTGTCATGCTATCTGGGGGAAGTGATGTCTTTGGAGATACTAAGCAGGACGTTCCCACTGATCTGGAGTTTGTAAGTCTTGGTGGACACAGCCAGGTAGCCTTTTCGGTAGCCGCTGTGCCACCCTCCTGTCTTGTCTGTACAGGATGCTAAGCACATGGTAAGGCAGGGACAAAGATGCAGGCAGGGCCCTAAGGACTGCAGAGCTAGTATCCTAGAGGCAGAATCGGCTTCCTGACAGCCACCTCTGCCCTACAAGGCATAGAGCCCAGTATGGTCAGCTTTTTCCCCCATTTCCACCTGGAGATGTTCCCTGGCTCACCATAGCTGGCCTGCTGGACTTCTGAGATCTTTTAGCCAACCATCGAAGCTATAACCCCAGGTATTTACTGGCCTGTGATTTGCTTCTTTTTATTCTTAGAAGGAAAAATGAAGCTACCTGTTGTTTTGGGCCCTTTTATGTCCTCTTCTGGTCCTTTAAGCAGGGAACACTGGAGAAAGCGAAGGGTCTCGGGAGAGCAGAGCTGCAGGCTGGACTTCGGGGTGTGAGGAACTAGAAGCAATATATATTAAACACTTTGTGGATGGAAGGAAGAGGAGAGAGAATGTGGAAGGGCACGCAGAAGGAAGGGTTCTGTGGGTAAGCAAGGCCTCATCCTCTCCTGTGTGTGCCAAGGCCCAGGTGGCTCATACTCAGGCAGTTTGCCTCCTGTGGAAGAAGCCAGCATGAAAGAGAGGAGGCAGGGAAGAGTCGCCTGTGCCTGGCCTGTAGCCCTTGGCTCTGAAAGTCACCCTCACTGTCGTTACCAGGATTTTTCCTGGGCTCTGCTTCAGTGTATCTTTGAGTGAATCATCTAGAAAAGGGACTAAGCTCACTCCATGCATGTTGTGGCATGGCCACATCTGTGTTCTAGAAAGCCCTGCTCCCCTAGTTTGTACAAGGGCAGGCAGACATGATCAGCCAGGCTGTGGCAGAGTTGCTGGATTCCGCCCAGCTCTTGCCATCCCTGTGGCACGCCTCAGGGTCACTAGGGGCCCCAGGCTCTTGCCCTCGTGGTTCTCGAGTCCTCACTGAAGCAGTCAAGAACAGGAGGCATGTGCAGCTCTCCACGACTGCCCTGGTTTGCTGGGTGCCAGCGGGATCAGCTCCTTGGGACCTAGGCCTGCTCCCCAGCCGACGGCTCCCCCTGGTCCTTGCCTGGTGAGTGGTGTGCCGGCTGTATTGACACACGCTTGGCACAGGAGCCCTGTGTCTGGAGGGCTAGTCGCTTCTCCTGTCACCCTTCTGAAATGCAGCGTTAGAAATAGATGTAGTCTTTTATTACCGTCTGGTCTGGCCCCTGAGGCTGATCTCGGCAGTGATGGAAGTGTACTCACTCTCCATGTTGGAACTTGGATTATGGAGTCAGATGATGTCAAAGATAAAGGCAGCAGGAACACTCAAAAGCCGACCTGAGGTCTGGAGTTGTAGTGCACTCCAGTTAGCAGAGTGCTTACACAGCCTGTGTGAGGCTCCAGGCTCCATCCCCACCAACGAGTAGGCAGGCTGGGACATGCCAGTTATCCCACCATCTGGAGGTGGAGGCAGGAGGGTCAGAAGTTCAAAGTCACCCTCTGCTACCTAGAGAGTCTGACATACTTGAGACCTTGCCACAAAGCAACAACAAGCACCAAGCTGGGATTGGTTTTGGAGTTGACAGTGTCAGCTTAGCCAGTATCTCAGAGCCTTCCCATAGAAAGGATTTGTCACATTCCCACTGGTCCTGCTGCTTGGCCCCCAGCCCTTGTTGCCTTTGGAAGAATGGTGGCTTGGGATCTTCCTCCATTTAACACATTGGTGACTTAGCGTCTCTTCCAGTAACTAATAAAGCCCCAACAGCTTCCATAACCATGCCAGCCCCAAGATGGACTAAGAACTTGGGTTTTGTTGAGAAAGATTCTAAACTGCAGGCTTTAGAAGCTTTGAAAGGTGTCTTACTTGAATGATGTTCATTGAACACAAATTCTCTTGTAAATGATGCCATTGCGTTTTTCTAAAGAAATGAAGTGGCTTGCTCGGCTTGAGTGAATGCTTAAATGCTGAAAACTCGCAGACATGCGCTCTGTGGGCTCAGTTTAATTAAACCACATCTCTGACATGCTATATGAGGGTGCTTTGTGTATCACCCTCTTAGAAGACCTGTAAAGGGTCCCCAGAAACACACAGTCAGCATTAATCTAGACAGGTTGTTTCCTTTCTCCAGATCCCTTCCTTCTATGGAGCATGAGCTTAGGGGTGGGGCTGGGGCACCCCAAAGGTTTTAGTTAACAGCTCTTCAGGGTGTTTGCAACTTGAAGTAATCAGAATGTGTCCGGGTTTTCCCCTTGGTTTTTCTATCTTCACGTAAAACAAAGGAGCAGGAGACTGAGGCTCAACAGTAGAACACCTGCTTGGAGTCCCCCATGGAGGGTAGGTGGAGCTCGGTGGAGAGCGCTCATGTAACACACACAAGTCCTGGGTTGGCTTTAGTGCTGAGTAAACAGACAAATCAAATAAGGAGAATATTTCCATGTTAAATGCACACCAAGAGGTGGGCACCAGGAGCCTAAGTCTCTGTGGGCTTCTTGGTTCGTCTAGTTAGCACAGCATCTCTGTTGTTTGCTGTCTTTGCTGTCTTTGTTGTGGTGCTAGGGTAGAACCCATGGCCATGTGCACACACTGACTTCCGAACTACAAACCTGCCATTAATGTTTGAGTTTCTCTCTGTTTCTGTGTATGTATGTGCGCGCCCAGGAAGATTCTAAGATCCTTTGGCCCTCAGATTGTCCTTGATGCCTGAAAGAGTGACAGGGAGTATTGGGTGAGGGTCCACCCGTGGGGACAACGTAGAGACTGACTTTTGCTCTGGAACTGGCGGCTCAGCCGTGTTGCTTTGGATTGTGGGCTCAGTTCCCATTCCTCCTTCCTGGAGTAAAGGGAGCGGCCTGTCCAGACGGAGAGCTGGCCCCAAAGGTGCCTTAAAGAAACAAATCCTGGTGGGTCAAGTGGCATATGCCCTGTAATTGTAGTGTTTGGGAGGCCAAGACGGGGATCATGAGTTCCAGGCCAACCTGGGCTACATAGCGAGGCCCTTTCTCAAAATGTGCAGAAAGCAGACTGGGGCTGTGGCTCTGGATGGCAGAGTGATGGCCAAGCTTGCACCCCCAAGCTTGCACAAAGCTTAGGGTTCCACCCCGAGCACCACACAAACAAGGGGTGGTGGTGGTGACTGTAAACTCAGGAGGAAGCAGCATGACAAGTCTGAAGCCAGCCAAGGCTCTCTGAAACCTTGTTAACGAAAAGGGTGGGGGGACAGAGACACCTTGACTTTAGGAGATCAGAGGATTGTAGATGGTCCCCAAGTCAGAGTACTGGAATTCACCTCTGTTTAGGGAACTGAAACCCTCCTTGTGAAGAGCCCTGCACTGCAGTCCACCTCCTTAGCGGTGGGGGGGGGGGTGGTATTAAAGACACCCACACTTCCTCGCTGAAGGGCTGAAGACATCCCAGTCCCTCCAGCACCGTGGAGTGTGGCCTGAAATAGTTAGAAGCTAAATTTTAAGCCTCTTTTGGCCAGATCAAAGAAACCCAAACTTCTAAAAATACCAAATTAGCTTTTTAAGCATAGTTTCTATCTTTAGTTGAAGTGTGTGCACTGTGTGCATCTCAGATGTACTGTATCCAGAGAAGTTGGCATTTACCTGGGAAAATGAGGTGTTTGGCCTGCAGTAATAACTGCCTCTCAAGCCCTGGAGCCCCTCAGCAGGACTCAGGGTTCCACAGCATAAATGGGGCCTCCTCCTTCTGAATCTGTCTCTGTCTTCTTGTTGGATTTGGTGCCCAAAAGAGGCTCCAGTCCTCTCTATTTTTTTAAAATATATTTTAAGTTCATGTATCATCATTGTACTAGGACAGAATTTTCCTTTTTTTAAAACAAATACTGCTTCCTATATCTGTAACCCCCATCCCAGACCCGTGTGAGCATACGTGAGTGTGTGGCGTGGGCAAGGCTAGAGGAGCGTGTCTGGCACACTACTTTGTCACACCCTGCCTTACTCCCGTGAAACAGGGTCTCTCTCGGAGCCTGGAGCTCAGGCTGGTGACCAGCAAGCCCCAGTGGTCCTTCCTCGTCTGATCCTCGGCATCTGGAATAGCAGGTATATACAAGGCCACAGCTGGCTTTGTACGTGGGTGCTGGGGCTCTCGACTCAGGTCTTCCTGCTTCTGCAGCAAGTGCTCTCACCCACTGATCTGCCCCAACCCACGACTGTGCTTTTGAAAGAACTGGAGCCTGCCCTCCCCCCAGTGGCACTATCTTTGAGACCCAACACTAAATGACATGTTTGAGAGCACTCAGTTTGCAAGTCATATAGCTCGGAACGCTTATTCCTACCAGGGCAGACTGAAATATTTGTATTTGGGTTTCAAATGTCTTCTGTGATGTGTATGCAACAGATCGGCCCTCTTAATTGCTGTGCTTGTTAACATTCAAATGAGGCTTCAATCTGGAGCCAGAACTGAATGACAGTTGCAGAAAGTGGCCCAGAATCTCACTGAGTGATGTGGGGCAGGCAGCCGAGGTAGAAAACTCAAGACAGACCATTCCCAGAGAATGGCAGACTTGACTTTCCCTACTTCCCTGACAGACACTTGCTTCAGACAGAGCTTGACAGCAGGTGTCGTATGTGGACTGCTCAGACCCTACAAAGGGGGCTACGGGGGGCAGCAGGGGACCATGCCCCCTTGGAGAGTAGGCAGATTCCAGTCTGTCATCTTGGGTTTGTCAGTTCCTAGCCAGGACCAACCAACCTGAGGTCAGCTGACTTCTTTGGAGTGTAGAGGGGCCTGGGCTGTCTGCGGCCCTCGGGTGGGATTTCTGCCAGCTTTGCCTCCAGTCAAGGGAAGTGAAATGTGCAATCTGTCCTAGGCACCTACTTTGTGTATGGCTGATCCCTGTTAAGGATGTCAGCTAAGTTGATGTCCGTGACTGCAAGACACTTCTCTATTCTGTATCTGAGGAAACTGACATCAGACAGTCACTATTCTGCCAAGCCTGGGACGGATCTAATGCGCAGTCCGAGTCCATTGACCCCCAGCATTGCACCCTTGTCTCCATGCCATGACTGCCCTTCAGCCAGCTGTGTTTTACTCAGGTCTGCACTTTCCAACAGCTTGCCTGTGTACAGCTGGCTCATTGTGATGGGCAAGGCAGAGATAAGAGAGAAAAGAAAATCAAGAACTGATAAGCCAGGCTGAGGTAGCACAGACTTTAATCCTAGCACTCAAGAAACAGAGGCAAGCGGATCTGCGTGAGTTTGAGGCCAGCCTGGTCTACAGAGTTCCAGGACAGAGAAACCCTGTCTCAAAACAAACAAACAAACAAATCAATCAATTAAGGACTGACAAGCAGATCTCAAATCGGATAACTAGCCAAAGTACACCTCTGACCCTATAGTCTTGTTAAAGATGAGTCATGGACTTTCCTGGACGTAAGCTGCCCAGAAGCCAAGTAGAGGAGACTCTGAGTTCAGGAGCTAGAGACAGGGAGCGAGGAGAGGAGAAGCATGGCTGCTTGTGACACGGAGACAATTTACCCTCAAGATGTGCGTGAAGGGGCATGCAGCTCAGTGCTGGTGCAAGGTTCTTATAGGTTCTGCAGGAAGAGGAAGAAAAACCAGGCTCTGTGATGTTTAAGGAGGGTGACTGCTGACGTAAGACAGCAACCACAGCAGCAAAGCCCTGCGTAAAACTCTCCGTCCCTTCCAGGTCTGTTTGCTTCCTTCTTTGGTACATGCTGTTTGTGGACAAGGTGGTTTTCAGAATTTCCTTGGCCAGTGGGCATGAAGGACTTTCTGAGAGGGAGCACACATCTCTCAGGACCTAAAGCCGCTGACCACCGTGATTGTGGGAATAGCTGCTGTTGCTCTCGGTGTCCAGTGTGCTGCCATGACCTCAGTCAATATGCTTCTGTGCTTGGTGCAGCCACGACTGAGAAGGCCTCCTCACTCCTCATACTTGAAGTTCTGTGCCAGCATTTCAGCGGGGTCTCCTATGGGCCAGTCACGTGAAGCCAGTCTTACAGGACTACCTAGAGAGCTATCAGTGGGCCTAGCTGACTGTCACACCGCTCTCTCTTCCATTTCAGGGATGTCACCATAGCCTGATAAGGAGCCATGGCCTGTCACTGCTGGCCTTTAGGGTTTCTGGTTTGTTTGTTTGTTTGTTTTTTACAGGTCTTTGCTTATTTGCTATACTGCTGAGCCATAACACCAGCCCCTCACTGGGGGATTCTAGGCCACACCCTAAACCCTAATATGACTTTAAAGTACAAAGCTCTGCCTTTAATTTTTGGCTTCTTTCTCTGGCTCTAAAAGTGATCCCTTGGGTTCTGGGGATTACTTTTCAAGCAACTGAAGCAACATTTTCAGAGAGAAACACCAAGTTATATTACCAAGTCAGTGTCATCCAGGCCATGAGTCCTTCCTTTAGTGTGATGTAGCCATGTTCTGAACACTTTCTGTGAGGACACACCCCTTTGGGGGACTTTTCGTATCTGAACTGGTCTCTTATGCCTCAGCTCTTAGTGCCACTGTCCCAGTCAGACATGATGACATAGACCTGTCAGTTGAAATGCTCATTTCGAAAGTTAGCCATTAGAGCCACAAAGGGTAAGTGAGTTGGCCAAGGCCCCAACCCTGAAAGTCTCAAGTCCTCATCTCAACCACATCACCAAGTTTCATTTTGTCCCCATCTTTACAGATTGTTGGGAAGTGAAAATCCCACTCTGAGTTCCTCAAACTGCTGATGAAATCTGAAGTGGTGTGAGGCGGCCAAAGAAGCAAGAAGCTGGGGAGTAAGGGCTCTGAGTCCTAGCTTCCTGGAAACTAATGAGCACAAAATCTAATCCAGGAGGCCTCGGGAAATACCGAATTAAGAAATGAAAGTTTGCTAAACTGGGATCTAAATGTAGATGGAGACCTACTACAGGTTGGCCCTTCCCACCGGGTGCAGGGTCGACTCTGAGAAGTGCCTTCTGTGTTAGAGAGAAGAGATGCTTGTGGCTAAGAGCTGACAGGGACAGGGCGCCTGGGCTCTCTTTAGTTCTTCAGTTTCCCAGTAAAGTGCATCTGTAGAGCCCAGCACGCTTGGTCAGAGACTGAGGTGGGATGACAGCCATGAGTTGGAGGCCAGCCTTGGCTGCAGAGTGAGGTCTGTCTCACGACACAAAATCAAACAAAACAGTAAGGCCGATCATCATCCAATATCACCCAGTGATAGCATTTGGGACCTTTCACCCGTTTTGTTTTGTTTGTTTGTTTCCTGGTGGGTTTCTTGCTTTGTCTTGCTGTTCATTTGTTTTTAAAGAATATGGCATCAATTTTTTTATATATTTCATCTTATGTTTATTTTCCCCAAATCTACCATTTTCCTTGGCACCATAACCGTGTCCTTCCACCTGGAATAGTCCCTATGGAATTAGAAGTTTTCATGTGACAACAGTTTTTAAGTGTGTGCTGTGAGGGTTAGGCTCTGTGCCCTGCCTCAGATCAACAGCAATCTTTTCAATGCAAGCATTGCTTTAGTTCTTTTCATTACTTAACTTGATTTTCTTTTTGGGGGTCTTTTTCCCCCCTGAGACAGGATCTTGTGTATCTCGCGCTGGCCTCATACTCACTGTGTCGCCAAGGACGGCCTCCAGCTCCTGAGCTCTGGGCTCACAAGTGTGCGCCGTCATCTCCAGCCCAGCACTCTTGTTGACATTCTAATAAAGTCCAAGGCCCCTGTGATATAGCCCTCATTCAGCACACACTCACCTTGAGTCCAGGTCCCAGCTCCACTGAAAGAAAACCTCTCTTAAGAGGTGAGAAATGTTCCTATCCAAAGTATTGTTTGAGAACTCAGAACAGGCTTTGAAATGACCCCTCCCCCCCAAGCTGTGTTTGTGCTGTAGAGCGGTCCTTTCTTCCCCCTACTTTTGAATTGGCTGTTAGCCTCGGCTGGCCAGGGCACCTCAGGGATCCTCCTTTGTCCATCAGGCCGGCACTGGGAACCTGTGTGCCTTTACTACATTTGTTGTGGATTCTGGGAACTGAACTCGAGTCTTCATGCTTGTGCAGCAATCGTCTTACTCACTGAGCTCTCTCCCTGACCTCGAACTGAAGTAAATTTAGAGCTTTTCAGTGTGTGTACCTATATCACCCTCTTAAATGCCAGAACCCTGCTGTAGCCCCACTGAGACTTTAAAAGCCAGGAAGAGGGGGCTGGAGAGGCCACTCAGCGCTTAGGGGCACCCAGCACCCACGTCTACCTGTGACCTCAGCTCCAGCGCATCCAGCTACACACACACACACACACACACACACAGTCCTTCCTTTCCCTGTAGGGACTAATATGTCAAGCTGAAATCTGACCTGTTTAGCCTCATCACACATAGGGCAGGCAGGGGAGTGTAAAGTCATAACCAGCCATCTGATAAGGTCCCAGTCAGTTCCTTGTTGTGGTGCCCCCCTCCCAGCTTTCTTCCTAGTCCTCGCTGTCCTTTGCCAGCCTGGAGGGTCGCAGGCCAGCACTTGCCTCTTCCACGCCCTCACTGCTGTAGCTTCTCTGAGTCTTGGTGCTGATGTCTAGCCGCCTGGTTCTTTGGTGTCTCCAATCCAACTTTTTTTCTATCCATTATATAGTTACTTATTTAAGTACTTTTGAACAAGGTTTCATGAATACCTCCAACTTGCTAGATAGCTGTGGCTGGCCTTCAGTCATCCTGTCCCCATGTCCCAAAGTCAGGGTTACAGGTGTTTGTCACCACACTCAGCCCCTGCTGGCTTTAACCACCCACACCTGCACTGATCTTGGCCAGGGTTCTACTGTCTTCCCTAGTCCACATCTGTACTTGAAGAGACACCTCAGACTTCACAGGGCTTAAAAAAGAAATATGACTTCTCTGTCTGTAGCCTGGTCCTCCAGGAAATGAAGTCTACCCACAGCCACTCAAAGTGAAGGTCTTATGTGACCTGGTTTCTTCCCAGTAGCCTGTGTAGCCTGTGTGTCATCTCTCTGGCACATTGTGCTCATAGCCCATCTCACTCTAGTTCATTGTTCAGCCCCCGTGTCCTCCTCTCACAGCCCAGTTTCAACAGTGAAACTCAGACCTTACAGTCTCCCTCCTGAGTTACTCTTGTTCCAGGCACCGTGCTACCACCACATACCGAACTTTGCAGCACTAGCACATTCCCTGAAACTTGCCTGGCTTACAAGCTCACTGCGGGATGAGAGACAACTACTCTACCACTGAGCACACCCCAGCCCCTCACTGGGGGATTCTAGGCAGGGGCTCCACCACTGAGCACACCCCAGCCCCTCACTGGGGGATTCTAGGCAGGAGCTCTACCACTGAGCCACACCCCAGCCCCTCACTGGGGGATTCTAGGCAGGGGCTCCACCACTGAGCACACCCCAGCCCCTCACTGGGGGATTCTAGGCAGGAGCTCTACCATTGATCCAGGTGCCCAGCCCAGAAATGTTTTTCTTTAAATAATTATTCACAGGGCAATCATGTCTGTCTTAGAAATTAAGCTTTAAAAAAGGAAGGGAAAAAAGGGAATTTTGGTTGTAAATACTCTGCCACTATAACAAATATCCAGGAAAATGAAAACATCAAGAGAAAAGGTGTGTTCTGGCTCACAGATTCAAAGGTTTCAGAGACTGCTTTGTCCCGTGGCAGTACAATGAAACAGCTGGAGCAAAGCTGGCCACGTCATGGCCATGAATTGAGAGAAAGCAAGAGTCAGCGCCAGGTAATCCTCTTGACGGGCATCTCCCTCCCTGCCACATGACCTAATGCTGTCCCAGGTGTTCCCTGCCTCACAGTTAGTACAGTTAGTACACAGTTAGTACAGTTGGTCCCAGGAGCTGGGACCAAGCCTTTAAAGCATGTGCCTTGAAGGACATTTGAGATCCAAATCAAAGCAAGGAATTGCACAGTGGCCCAGGTCTGCAGTTCCAGCACCCAGAAGGCAGAGGCAGGAGGATTGCACCATGTTCAAAGACAGCCAGGGCTATAGAGTAAGACCCAGTCTCAAAACAAAACAGAGCCAAACAGCCCAGGTGAATTGCCCAACTCCCAGGCTTCCCAGCACCCCCATTTGCCATTCTCCTCTCTGCAGCTGGGATAGGGAGCTGAGTCTATTTCCTCTGTGCCCCAACTCTTCAACAGCTTCTGCCAGTGGCAACAGTTCCGAGCTAGCCCTGGCCACCAGATTGTTAGGTGTTGACTAGTGGTCAGCTAATGCATGGGTGTACCTCATGTGGATGAGAGGAATGGGCGCCTCTCTTCCCTAGTCTGCCTCCTGACCTGTTAAAGGTACCCTCCTGGAGGGTTAATATGTGAGGGTGCATTTCAAAGTCCCGGTTTGCGTTCTGCACACAAAGGGCCCTGTAAATATGCTTCAAAGGTTCCTGAATTTCCTTTTCATATACTGACGCTGCTTATTATTTTTTTTTTTAAAGTGGGGCCTGAGGAAATGGCTGAGTGGGTAAAGTGTTTGCCGTCCAAGCATGAGGACCTATTTCTATTTACACCCATGTAAAGGCACCAAATGGTCAACCCTGGAAACATACACATACAAGTAACATTATACGCAGATCATATTGTATGTATACAAGTAGTAGTGATTGTATGTGTGTGTGAGAGAGAGAATAATTAAAGAAGAGGCTGTGAATTTGAGAGCAAGGGGAGGGATACATGGGAGAGGGTGTTGTGGGGAGGAAATGGAAGGAGGGAAATGATGTAACTGTAATCTCAAAAAGATTACAAAAAATAAAAAGCTAAAGGACAAATGACAAAACCAAAAGCTGAACATTGCTGCGTGTACCTATAACCAGTGCTTTGAGGAAGACAAGAGAATCCTTGAGGTTTGCTTGCCAGATAGTCTGGCTGAATCATGGAGCTTAAAGTCCAGTAAGAGACCTTGTTTGCAAAACTAAGGTGGACAGTAACTAAGGCAGATGCTTCGTGATGACCCCTGTCCACCACACAGATGTGTAGGCCCATACACCTGAGATAAGCTGCTGCCTTCAAAAGCCTGTCTGGAGCTGTTTATCTTGCTGTTTTTACATAATAGTCTAAGAGGGTCCCAGAGGACCAAGCCCTGAAATCCTCGTACTCCAAGAAATGCACTTTGACTACAGAGGCCTCATGACACAGGCCCAGGCGAGCAGTGGGAGGTGGCTTGAGCCTGGGAAAGCGAGACGTCAGTTGAAAATGCTGGAGCTAGTTGTTGGTGCCTGCCAAGCCTGCTCGTAAAAGCAGTGTGTTCTAGGTACAAAATGAACCCCAGAGAAAATAAAAACACACAAGATGAAATCTACGAGGACACTGCACATAGCCTCCCAGTGCCTCAAGATCACATCCATATTAATTTTATTATATATTAAAGTTTCCAACTTTTCAAATAACGCCATTTTTGTTGTTTTAGAGCATCTGAGAATTATAGAGCTATTTGGCATGGCTGTCAGGCAAGGGTTCCTGCCATTTACTGGGGCCCTGGCTTTATTTAATAGCCAGATGAATGGAACAGTTAATAAAAGAAATATTGCTTTATTCCCTGACATTTATGTCCTTGGTTTCCAATAAAGAATTGAAATTATGAATAGTTGATGGTTTAAATTGATGTTTTATGTTGAACGCTAGCTATAATTTGCCCTCTGAGGATTGTAATACCACGAAACAGATGGTTTTTCACAGTAACAAATTGCTATGTGTATACTGTCTATAGCCGTGGCTTTTAGATACATTCACCTTCAGTTCAGAGCTGACCTGCTTCTGTAAGATGGGGAGACATACAGCTCCTTCAGAAAAGGGTCCTGCCTGGGTGTGTCTGTGCAGCCAGACCCTAGGAGATCCCCCAAGATGAAGGTCAGGGTCAGAAGTGGAGGGAGGGCGTATGCTTGTCTGCCTTTGCCTCAACGCAGCCTGAACCTGCCAACAGGCCCTGCAAGGACTACATTCTGTTCAAGGTCATGGTAGCAGGTGTGAGGCAGGCCAGCTGATTCCACCCACCCTGAGATTTGACCTCCTCTCAGAACAGGCAGAAAAACAGGGACACACCGGTAGGCTTTGCAGGTGAACAACTGTGGGCAGGTGAGCTCTGAAGCCAAGTGACCGTGGAGACAACCTTAGGGTTGTGCTCTGAACACCCTTGCCTCAGTTTCTGGGCCTAGAAGTGTGGATAACAGAAACTTTATTGTCATGACAGTCAAATGAGGTAGTCCCCACCAAATATTTGGAGCCTGGGACTGGGCTAGGTAGTGTTTAGAAGGGGTAACTGAAACTGCAGGGCTGGGACTGGGCCCCTTTGGCAGAGCACGTGCTAAGCCTGCGAGCGAGCTCATGTGCTCACTAATGCCTGCCTGTAACGCCCGAAGTCAGCCTGTGAACACAGGAGGACCAGGAACTCTACATCATCTGACATAGTGAGTTTGAATGAAGTTAGCTAGATACTAGAGTGGAAGGGAGGGAGGGAGAGATTTATCTAAGAGTTTGTTCTTGCGACTAAATAAGAGCAGGATCACAGTAAGTACTGGGTTAGTACAGTTAGTAAAATAAAAAGCTGTTCATCTCATGACTCACCGGTTAAAGAGCAAGCAGCTATTCTTCTCCTGGACTGGATCCCTTTCCTGATTCCTCCCAAGAAGGTGAGGGGCGAGGGCCCTTGTCCAGGCCTGCTAGAGCCAACCTTGGCAGCCGTGGCCCCTCCCTCACTGCGCCTCACTGGCTTCTTAGAGATCTGAGGGTGGGTTCAGAGCCCAGCCCTCATGGCTGCAGAGCCAGCGAGCTTGGCTTCTATCAAGTTGATATGAGAAGAATGGATCTTAACAATCTGAAGCCTTTCCCACTGGCAATGAGGCTGTTCCGATGGCGCCTGCACTCTCTGATCTGGAGCATAGTCCTCGGCCCGTGCTGTTGCACTGGCCTTCACCTAGTTGCGAGTGCAAGTCTGGGCTCCCACTCATCATCACTTCTGTGCCTCTCCCAATGGAGGGCAGAACTGGTTCTCTCCCAGCTGTGTGACATGCCCGCATGGGATACAGCAGCCAGTGGTGACAGTGGGGCTGGACACATCTTTACCCAGCAGGCTGTGTGCTGAGGGGTTTGCGGAGGCTGCTGAAGGTGGGCTGAGAAAGGCTCTTTTGATGTAATGTGTGTGGAGGGATGCTTGCTTACGGTTCAGTAGAATGCAGACATTTTGTGAACACAATTTTATTGGCAGTAGTGACTCAGTTTCTTCAGTGGACTGTATGGTCATAGTAATTTAAGAACAGGGTTCGTTTGAAGGCTCTTGCAGCCTAGAATCATGTTTCAAAAGACAATTATAAACAAACTTAGGGTCTGAAGTACAGCTCAGTAGAGTTGTTGTCCAACATGCCATGAAGCCCTGGGTTCCATTCCCAGTGCCACAGAGACCATACCTGTGGCACACACTTCTAGTCTCAGCACTTGGGGGAGCAAAAACAACAAGATTAGTAGTTCCAGGTCACTCTCAGCTACGTAATTAATTTGAGGTCTGAACTACCTGAGATGCTGTCAGGAGAGGGAAAGACAGAGAAACAATTAGAGCCATTTGGATGAATTGACTGTTGGGGGCCTTTGTTCTCATTCTTTATGCTGAATGGATCAAGAACCCAGGAGTCCTGCTTTCCCTCCTGGTCAGTGAGGACCACTTGGCTCCATTCCTCCTGTAATTATCCTGCATCCCTGAACACTTTGACCCCACTGCCGACAGTGGCTCCAGAGTAGAGTGCTCAGGGCCTGGGTGAGACGGCACTGCGACAGGATGAAGGCCTCGTGTGCGCGAGCTCCGTGCTTCTCGTCTGCAGTGTGCATTGTAAAGTGACTGCTGTGGACCTCTGCGGAGACAGGACCCACAGCCACTGCTGAGGCCGCGCTAGCGCCTGATGCACACCCCTCACAGAGGGGCAAGCATTTCCTCTGTGTGACACTTGATGTCCTACTTTTAGTTTTATGTTATCAGGACCAGAGAGACGACAGAGAAAACTGTTTGAAACAAGACATTGCAGGACTCGGGAGCTCCAGCGTGCCAGGCAGGCCTGAGGACCCCATACAAAGCCGGGTGTAGCACTGCAGGTGTTTGCAGTTCCAACTCCTGTTCAGGAAAATGAGAAGCTGCAACAGGAAAATCCCCGGAAGCTCCAGGGAGGGCCCGATAGCCTGGCTGTGCTGGTGAGCACAAGGAAACCCTGTCTCCTAGGAGGTGGAAAGGGAGAGTCGACAAGAGTTTGTCTCCCCACCTCTGTGCATGTACCGTGGCATGTTACGCCTGTACTTACACACACACACACACACACCTTAAATAAAACAATAGCAGTGAAGAAGGCATTTATGGGTTTCTCCTACCCATTTGCATTGTTGAAGGGTTCTAGAATACCATCTAGAATGTTGTGCTTGGGAAAGCCAGGCTCAGAGCAGGCGCTGTGGCCTCAGAATTGTAGCAAGCCTCTGGTTGACCAAGTTCCATTAGAATTCAGAGCCTCAGAGGACATCAGTTACGTTCTTAAACCAATATTTTTGCTTGTTTGTTTTAAAAATACTCCTTGGTTCACCTGGACTGTGTCATGTGGGCTCAGTGACGTCACTTGAGATCTGTAGTATGAATAGCAGGTGAGTATGGCCGTGGTAGGTAACAGGGCTGCAAGGAGGAGGCCTGAGGGTCGGTGCCCCTAGCCAGGGCCCTTATGTGAGCTGCTGGAAGCTCAGGTGGAAATGAAGGCAGTGCTGAATGTACGTCTGTCCCATTTGTCACTTGAGGGTGCTCTCAAGCCACAAGGACTGCAGAACAGTTCAGAGCCCAGCCCTGACCCGGCACCCTCCTCTAGCACCTTCTACCTTATCTCTCTCTATTATTTATTTATCTATCTATCTATCAGGGAGGGCATGTGCCATGGCACGCATGTGGCTGTTAAAAGGAAGTTTGAGAGAATTGGTTCTTTCGTCTCCATGTGGTTTCAGTTTGTCAGAGTTCGCAGCAAATACCTTTACCTAGTGAGCCACTGTGTTAGCCCTCCAGCTCGGTGACTGAGACGGAGGGCCTCCTGGCTGCCCCCTGTGCTCGGGCAGCAAACATGTGCTGCCACACATGTCGTCCACCGGGGCGCTGCCTCACGCTCTCAGCCACAGCTGTTTGCCCACTGGGCATCTGACTTGTGACTTGAGAGTTCAGGAGCCACAGTAGAAGCTGAGATTCTACACTGTGTTCTCACGGCAGGCGCCTCCCCGACACCAGCGGAGCTCCTGGGGTCCAGGAGCACCCTGGTTGAGCACCCACTACCCAGGCCGTATGGCTTGTAGGGGACACTGATGTAGACCTCAGTGATAGGGAGCTGAACCGGATACCAGGAGTCAAAGCCAGATTCCTCTAGCCTTTTCTAGAAGAAAATAGACCAAACTGTTAATGGGGATTAAGCTTGGGATTTGGGGCTACTCTTTTTTTTTTTTCTTTTTTAATTTGTTTTAGTTCGAGGGACTTTTAGGTTCGTGGTAATCTTTTTTTAGTCTTGAAAACAAATATATATTTACGTGTATATGTGTGAATGCCACAGCACATATGTGAAGGTCAGAGAACCATCTCAGGTGCCAATCCTTGCCTTTCAACTTGCTTATTTTTGAGACAAGTTCTCTTTTGTTGGTCTTAGTGGCCTGCTAGCTTCCTCAGCTTCTCCCGACTCAGCCTTGCTCACAGGATGCATAGCATATGCAGATGCTGCTGGGTCTGGATTTTTCATGGGTTCTGAGGATCCAAATTCAGGCTGTCAGGCTTGCTCAGCAAGTGCTTTATCCACTGAACCATCTCCCCAGACCAGTTCATTGACAGTTATATACCACACTGTTAGAGCATAGAGAACACTGAACACTTCGGTATCTGCAGGTTCTTCCTCCTGACATAGCCCGCAGGAGACTAGACATATTTGGGAAGTAAAAATCCTGAAGGTTTCAGAAAGCAGATGTAAGTG
This sequence comes from Pachyuromys duprasi, assembly GCA_028658305.1. Lineage (NCBI taxonomy): Eukaryota > Metazoa > Chordata > Mammalia > Rodentia > Muridae > Pachyuromys > Pachyuromys duprasi. The sequence continues at coordinate 24,047,743 of CM053751.1, forward strand.
TCCTGAGTGCCGTCTTGCCCTTGAATCCACGTGACTAAAGCAGAGTGGCACCGCTGACAGGTCACGAGAGACACACATCGGCCACATGTAAACAGTTTATACGAGACTTGAACAGCACCAGGTCTGAGTATCTTTTGGGGTACCTGTAGGCTCCTGCTACCCAAATTCCATGCGATAACGAGCTGCATGCATATGTGGGAACAGCCTTGGGATCATTTCTCAAATATCCTTTGCTTTTTGAGACATGGTTGGTCACTGTCCTGGAACTCACTAGGCTGGCCAGTGAGCCTTGGGGACCCTTCTGAGCCCACCTCCCTAATGCTGATGTCATATGCATGTGCTACTCCACCCAGCTTCTTTACCTGGCTTCTGGACGTCAGGCAGGTGGCCAGGCTTCCACACCAAAGTACTCACCATGGGCCTGTCATCCCAGCCCGACTTCCTTAAGATTCAGGAGCCTTTGACTGTTTCCAGGAATGGCTTGGCCACCACCACTCTGGAGCAGACCTGAGTGGCCTAGGAATGAGGCTTAACCTTTCTGGCCGTAGTTTTCCCTTTACTAAAGGAAAGCATTGTTCCCTTAGTTTTGTTTTGGCGATGGGTCCCAAGAATGCAGTTGGAAGCAGACAGTGAAGGTGGCCTGTGGAGAGAGCAGGTTTCATTATGTTGGGGTGGTCCTGAGCTTCCCAGGAGGAACACCGGCATTTCTAGTCCATGGCAGGTGAGAAGCCGCTGATGCAAGCCATGCAGCTGCTGTGTGCCCTCTAAACAGTCCTTGCACGCTCACCAGCACCCCTCCTTCCCCAGCTTGTGGCTCATGCTAGCTTTATTGGAGCGCTCTGTCTGTTGTCCTCACTCTCACCACTCCTTCCCACCTCAGCCTCCACGGTGGTAGTGCACACCCAGTCACCCTCAAACTCCCCTTGACACGCTGCTTCATGTGAAGACACAGTTGTCCTGAGTATCTGCTGTCCTTTCCAGTTTCCCCATTATAGTGTTCCCGGGAGTGCAGCCCTGAGCCGTTCCTCCTCCTCTCTCTCTCTCTCTGTCACACATGCACGCGCACACTGTTGTTTCTTGGCCAGCCTTGCACACATCTGGTAGCCAGAACAAGCCAGCTTCTCTGCCAGACACCTGTATTTGGACTGGGTTGAAGGCTTGAGCTCCCTCTGTTGCTGCCCTCAGGGACCTGCTTGCTGTGTGTGTGTGTGTGTGTGTGTGTGTGTGTGTGTGTGTGTGTGTGTGTGTGTGTGTATTTTAGGGTCTTGGTTTCATTTGAGAACTTGGAGCCAGGCTGTGGATGGCTGTGGAGAATTGGGAGGGTTGGCGGTTCATGACTCTCTCCACCCCAGCTCTGGTCAGTTCACCTAGGTTGCTTGGGCCCCTCCTCACCCGTTCTCCATCTTGCTATGGCTTGTTTACTCCTGCCACATGGACTCCAGAAAAAGTTCTTTACACAATCCTGGAGAAATGCCTGTTAAAAGGCACACATGTCATCTGTCCCAAGATAGGAGGCTGGGGAGGCCATGCAGAGTTCAGGGTACCTTCCCCAGCACAGGGCAGCCATGGCTTCACCAGAACTTCTTGAAAAGTGCCTGGCACCCTCATCTTCCATTTCCACCTCTGGGCTTCACAGATCTTCTGGAAGGAGGGAAAGGGAGGCTTTGGGCCTTGTGAGTTGAGTCTGCCATGGCAGAAAAGCTAGGCACTTTGGAAGGAACCAGGACAGGAACCTCAGCCTCTCAACCCGCCCCCACCCCCAACCGTGGACTGGGTACAGGGCACCAGAGAGCTGTCAGGAAGCCATTTCCCCGCTGACTGCCAGGGTCTTGCTTTCCTCTTCCCTCCTCTGTGGTGCCGACTTGTGTCGGGCATGAGAGAGGCGGCCAACCTCCCAGGTTCATGGCTGCGCTTTGATGTCTGTTTCCTCTGGGCCCCAGGCCTCACCACTGAGGGATGCCCGGAAGAGGTCTGTCGGCCTCACCCAGAGTCCCTGGGCTGAGCGTCTGCTGGCCTTGCTCCATCTCAAGGCCAGGCACTCTGCCGATGGGCCATCCATTCCCAGGCTTCCCCCTGCAGCAGACCTCCTGCTTCAGTCTCCCACTAGGCAGAGGCCTGGTCACTTAAACATCGCGCAGACTGCGCGTGCTGTGAGCGTGCTGAACTCTCAATTCCCTGGCAGACATGCTGCTCTTGTATTTACTTCAGCCACATCTGGGAAGCAGGGTTGTCGCCGCTCCAGACAAAGCACCCAACTGACAGGGTGTGGGAACAGGTTTCTTCTGTGCTGACGCTAGTGATAAATTGACAGGGTATGACCTGTTCGTCAGTAGCGGGGCCACTTGTGGTCCAGTTGCCTCCAAGATGAAATGCCCCCCAGGCACACGAAGAGAGGCAGCAGCCTGGGTCAGGGTCGCCAGCAGCTGTGTGGAGTTGGTCTGCTTCTGGAGTACACCAGTTTGGAGTTTTCGGACTCTGTAAGAAAATGAAATCCTTTGTGCCAACTCTGGGCCTGCTGGTTGTGTGAGGGGTGGACACACGCGTGTGCATGCCAGAGCACGTGTGTTGTAGAGTTCCTATTTTGAGCTGTTTGGGAAAGCAGCTGTCCTGAATTGAGGCGCATGTGTCTTCAGCTTGCTTCCCGATGTTAGCACTAAAATAGAAACCGGCCTCTGTCGGTAGTGGCTCTCCCGGGCAGCCTGTCAGCAAAAGCACTTCCAAGTGTTTCCCTAGTCTGTGTCTTTGACGGAGAGTGCCTTCTTTCTTCTTTAATTTATTCTGTTTGCTGGTCTGGTGATAGAACCCAGGGTCCTTAGCAATCGCTCTACAGCTGAGCTACCGGCACTTGTCACTCTCGCCCATCTGGCATTGAGCTAGCAGCCTCCTGAGTGCTAGGAGCACAGGGAGGTGGCACAGAACAACTTCCTCATGCCCACACCCACCGTCCCTGGACCACCATCACCAGGTGGCGTCAGTTCTCCTGAAAATGATCAAGATACCACCCACCGTCTAGGCCTGAGCCACTACAGAAGCAGAGACCTTCAGCCTGGCCTCGAGCTTTAGCTAACCCCCAGGCTGTCTGGCCTTCCTCTCTAGCTTGAACCCAGTCCTGTTTAATGTAACTGAGTCACTCTTGTTTATTTAGCTGTGAGTGAGGGGCATGGGTGGCAGTGGAAATGATCCCTCTCTGCCCTTCAGATCACTCAGTAAACACTTCAATCAAGTGAGCCCTATAAGCCCTAGGCTGCACTGAGGAATGCCAGCCTCAGAGCAGCCTGTCCCCACAGCTGGGGCCCTCTGTCCTGTAAAGCAGGTGTCTTGGGTGATAAGTGACGCTATGCTAGGTGCTCGGGAATTTCAAGAGAACGTTTCTTCTGCCTGGAGAGGGGATTGGCTTCATGCAATCCCACCTTTTGTACCCACCTGCATGGGTTCCTGCAGTGTCCTCCTGTGCTGTCAGTGTGCAGAACTTCACCTTCAAGAGGCCAGGACCAGCCAGGTATGGTAGCAACACAGAAGCTGAGGCAGGAGGATTGTCTATTTGTTGCCAGCCTGCCTATGTAACAAGGCCCTGTTTTAGAAAGAAATGAAGAGGCGGTTATTATGTAACTTTTGGCTGTAAGCATGCAAAGCACACAGCAGATACCTTACATACATTCCTGACACTCACTGCAGGGCCACTCAAAGCAGCAAGACCCACCTAACCCACAGAGTTTCCCTGCTGGCTGGCTACTCGCACTGAAATGGTAGTGAAACTTGAGACCCACAGTTCTTGTTCCAGTTGAGTCACTGGATAATCCCAGCACCTCAGAGGAGGAGGAGGGGGAGGTAGCAGGTAGATTGCTGGGGCTCACTGGCCCAGCAACACAGCTGAATCTGGAAGTACCCGGCCAGTGAGACCTTGTCTCAAAAAACAATGTATGTATCACTTACAGACATCACCTTGTGGGGCTCTAGATTCCACATGCCCTGTGCACACATGGACATGAACACCCCCAACCCCCCAACACACAGGCATGGGCGTACACACAAGGACAAGAAAGTTACTTGGAATCAGGGTGCCCCAACTGAGCCTGAGCTTGCAGAGAAAAGGGGCTTTTACACAGAAGTCAGAGCCTGTGTCCTCCCTCGGTAGGTGTGCTCTGGTGCCAGCCTCAGTGCAGCGTGAGTGTGGGGCTCACTTGTGTAGGTGAGCAGTGTTGTGAGGCTGCAAGGATGCCTAGGCGTTGCTTTCAGGACCGCTGACTTGCAGCCTGTCCTTAGGAATGGAGGATTCAGCAGCCCCCTCTTGGAAGACTTTGAGGTTCAGCTTCCATGTGACACAGGATGTTGAGCATTCTGGGTCTCCCACAAAACACAGCTTCCTCCCTTGTCCCCCTTCACCCATGTCTGGGTGCGGTTGGGTGGTTTTTCCATTGTGGAGTGCAGATTGGAGTGTGGTTTGCAGCACGAGTTCGACATCTTTCTGCACCATGAAGATGGTTTAGTGGCCTGACAGAGGTGCCCCTGACCTGTTGACGAGACAGTCAGTCCTGAGGCACAGGGCAGGGTGCCCAGGTCACATCTATGGCAGTTCAGCCGCTTCCTGCCTCACTGCTCCATGTGCTGTGTCTTGGACTGAGGTAGGGTGTCACATTGCACATTTATGAGAAGAGCGCATAGATGTTGGTGATAAACCATAAAAGGCCGCAGATAAGTTTTATTCCAGAAGCATTCTGAGCTCTCACCGACGTAGTCATGGCCCAGGGCTTGTGTGACACACACAGCAGCCTCTAGTCACTTGTTTCTGAGAAGTCTGGGTGGGGGGGTCTCACCTAGGTGGTGGGTTATGCCTACTCGGTTTATACAAGATTACATTGGGCTTCATAGGACACACGCGTGCCTGGATTCTAGAGCCTGGCTCATTGCACGTGGTTAAGGTAAATTCTTCTCACAAGGGTACCTTATAGGAGAGGGTGGGACAAGCAGAAAGGGGAAGGGGCAAGGGAAGGTCCACAATGGTGTATGTGATTGTTGTGGTACTAGGCGGGCACTGTACCGCCGAGCTGCTGAGTACTGGGGAGTCTGGGCAAGTGCTCAACACTGCGCTGGTTTCTTAAGCATTCTTTATTTTCTTTCTTTTTAAATGTGGGGTCTCATCAAGCTGCCCGGGCTAGCCTCCCAAGTTAGCTGGGATGACAGGCCCCGTGTCACCAGGCTGACCACAGACTTTCTTTTGAAGGGTATGGCATTAAATATTTTAGACCTGGCTGAGCAAAAGGCAAAATCAGGAGATTATGTAGGCACTTACATAACTAATTTAAATGCAACCATTTAAAAGTGTAAAAACCATTCTTAGCTCATGGCCCATAAAAATACCAGGAGCCAGCTGGATTTAGCTGGCGAGCTGGAGCCTGCTGACCCAGGACGGACCATCTCCTGTTAGTTATGAGCACAGCTCTGCAGATCTGCTCACCTCCCCTCAAATCCTCTCCTGCTGCTGGGGCTTCTAAGCAGAGGCCCCTGTGAGGCAGTGGACTTCCACCCCGTCACAGGCGCATGGTCAGGAGAACATTCCGGAAAATTCCCACCCCTGCGGCTCGTAGTTGCCCTCTGATCCTCTTTGAACCACTGTTGCTCTGACTTCTAGGCGTGGCCACACTGCCTGTGCGTGCGTGCGTGTGTGCATGCATGCCTATGTGTGCGTGCATGTGTGTGCGTCCAGCCTGCTGTCCATGACCCTGGCCAGGCTCCATGATCTCACAGCAGGCACTGGATGGAGCCTCACTTGAGCAGCTTGGAGAGCGTGCCCAGCCTGATGGCTGGATCCCTCTTGATTTATTCTCTAATTTTACATGTATTCAGTATGTGTGTGCGTGACCATGTTTAGGTACACATGTCACGGTTTCTGTGTGGAGATGAGACCACAGCTTCCTCCGTGTGGGTCCCGTGACTCCAGCTTGGGTGGTCAGTTGTCAGCAGTCACCTGTACTGCTGAGCCATCTTTTTGTAGTCTTACATACATTTGCACGCTCATTTCTTTTTTGGGTCCCTTTCTAGACTTGCTCCTTCTCTACCCACCCTCTGTCCAGACCTTCCTTGGCTCCATTCCCACCCTGTTCCTGGATAATACATCTGCCCTGCACTTTCTTTCTGGGTTTGTTTGTTTGATTTGTTTGATCTTGTCCTTTCCCTATCTGCCGTTTGTGCACGTTTTTATTCTGTGTGTGTGAACCAAGTTCATCCTGGCAAGAGAGCAGATGAGTAGTGCTTCGCACCTGTCAGTGACAGTGACAGCCACCAGGCTCTTCCCTCTGCCTTGAGGAGTAGAGGAGAGCAAGCAGCCTGAAATTCCAGCACACATGGGTGGAGGCGAGAGGACCAAGTGTTTTGAGACCAGCCCAGGCTATATGAGACCCTGTTTCCCCATCCCCCCAAAAGTTAATTGTAAGAAAGTATTTTTTTAGAGGGTAGACCCAGTCTTGATTGTGTACTTCCTAGCTGGCACAGGGGACTTTGAAGTTGCCCTGTTCCTGATCACTCACTAAGCCCAAGCTCACCTGAGGTTCAAAGGGGCATCTGGGGACATAAAGGACGCCCAGGCATTGACACACGTGTCCTCACCTGAACTGGAATGTCCAAAGGCTTGGCCTGCCTGGCCAGCTGCAGCCCCTCCTGAAGAACACAGCTTAGAAGACAATGGGCTGCTTGTAGCGGGCCTCAGGCCAGTGTCCGAGCCAGAGAGCTTGGGGTCAGAGGCCTCAAGTCCCTGAGATCTGCTCCATGTGCAGAGTGATGCTAACTAACGCTGTGCCCTGTGGCCCACGTTGCTGTCATGTGTTATGGCCAGGCCCTGGCCCATCGCTAAACTTGAAGGCTGCCTTGGTTGGAATTCCGTCCCTGACGGAAAGAGCACGTGGAGAGCAGGAGCAGCTGAGCCCTGTAGAGAGTGAAATAAACCACTCAAGGCAAGCCCGATTGTGTGTGCGCATGCGCACACACAGGTGGGCGTACACATGTATGTAAAGGTCAGAGGTCAACCTCAGGTATCATGCCTTGGGTACCTTCCATCTTTTCTTTAAGACACGATTCCTCATTGGCCTGGAAGTTTCAACTTAGCTGTTCACAGGATTTGGCTTTCTGTCTGAGTTCTGGGGATTGAACTCAGGTCCTCGCTCTTGCAGGGCTGGTGCTTTGCTGGCTGAGCCATTTCCCCTCCCCCAAGCCTCTTCTTCAGCCCCCTCTACTTCCTCAACACAAACATACACTCTGCCTGTCTCTGTTTCTCCTCCAGGTAGTCTTTCCTGCTACTTCACATTAGAGTTGGCCTGAGGAGATCGCTCAGTTGCTAAGAGTGTTTATGTGTGGGCGTGAGACCTGAATTTAAGCTCTAGCACTCACTTAAAAGTGTGCAAACGTGTGGCATTTGGAGACCAGCAGGCAGCTTGCAGAGGTCGGCTCTTTCTGACAGGAGTTCTTTTATCCACTGAGCCATCTCACTGCTCTGCCTCTCCTTTTGACCCAGGGTTAGCCTCAGAGTCACTGTGTACCTCAAGATGACCTTGAACTTCTGATCTTCCGGCCTCTCCCTTCTGCTGTTACAGGTGTGTGCAGTTACTGCACTGCTAGGGATGGTGGTGAGGGTGTCCAAGTATCAGTAAGGAGTTACTCCTCTAGCCCTGAGCAGGCCCTTGCTGGCCACTGGCTAGTGTGTCCTGTCATCCCCTGGAATTTCCTGCCTGGTAAAAGCCCTCTGTTAGGATTGGAAGCTGAAATGGAACAGGCAGAGCTGGGGGCGGGCACTGGCATCTCGGATGAGGGTGCTGGTGGCACTGATACAGGGTTTAGGTAGCCATGTTGGCCAGAAACTAGTTAAGTCCAAGAATGACCTTGACCTCCTCTGTCCCCGACTGGAGCTCTGGAATAAGTCCACGCTGTTCTGGCCTAAAGCCTCCTGCACACAATGCAAGTGCTCCAGCGACTGAGCCGTTCTGCCGCTCAGAATGCCAGGCTTGGGAGAGTCTTGGGTGTGCATAATCTTCGCCTGGTCACAAGATGGAAAATGGCCACATCATAACCACAGGACAGTGTCCTCAGCCCTGGAGCTCAAGCTGACCTCAAATTCATGATCCTCCTGGCTTAGGCTCCTGAGTGCTCTGGTGACAGGTTTGCACCACCATGCTAACTAGGCTTTGGTTCCTTTTGAGTCTCAGGGAGCCGTTGGTGGACTTAGCTGCCTGGGCCAAGGACTATTTGCTACATGGGAGAATAGGAAAACGAAAGAGGCAAGACTGATAAGTCCTCCTTGCTGTGTTGTGTCTGGTTGAACTCCCAGGAGGTGCAGCTGGGGTCATGAAGAGCTGCTAGGCACCCCACGCATGTCTGTTCCCCCATCTGCTGGAAGGTAGAGACAGGCCAGAGAATTATTCCCTTCTGTCTATCAGTTTACCTCTGTAGAAATCATTGACTGAATGCATGAGCAGGACATTTTCTTAGCTAATTCCAAGTTTTTTCTGGTTTGGTTGGTTGGTTTGGGAGGGGTTGTTCTGTTGGTTAGGTTGGTCACTTGGGCTTTTGTTCTCTTGCTCAGACAGGGTCTCCGGAACCTTAGGCTGGCTTCAAACCTTGAACTCTCAGCTCCCCTTTCTCTACCTTCCCAGGGCTGGGAATGTAGGTGTTTACCACATGTTCGGTTTATGTAGAGCTACAAACTGAACACAGGGCTACACCATGCCAGCGAAGTCCTCTACCAGCTTAGCTACACCCCTAGCCCTTACCTAGGTCATTCTGCAGCTTACAGGAACCTGCAAATATTTTGTCACTTAATGTAGGGAATAGGTCAAAAATAAGCCCCACCAACCACAGATTTTCAGACCATTCCTGAGTTTGTGGTACAAAACACAGTTGTGGGGCGGGGGGGGGGGTCACTGCTTAGGTGAGGCTGTGTTTGAGTCCTTACTGCCCTGCGCTCTTCTCTTTTGATGTCGCTGGAATGTAAACAGCCCTGAGATTCTGACCTTATTCAAACACTTAGACGTGCAAACACTGTGCAGCCCAGGCTTGATGGGTTTAGGTACTGTGGTTGCCTGGGTGCATAGTCTTGCATGCCAGAGTCGTAGATGGGGAAGCTCCGAAGAGAGGTGATAAGGTATGGAAACTGAAGCTCCAGTCAATGAGGCTGCAGATAAGTGGATCTGTATTAGCCGTATATGGTAAGAACAGAAAGTCTGGGCAGCTGCTTTTGACAACTCTGGAGTTCCGTATGACTCAGCCAGCCAGGCGGCTCTGGACAGCACACTGAAGCCTTCCACTGAGTTTCCTTGCTAAACTGTTTGACTGTACAGACGCCAAGCTGAGTACTCGAGAGCGTCTCCAGACTGCCTGTAGCCTACTCCCGCTTAAGAGGCACGGAAGAGGTGCCGAGAGGAATCCCGAAAGTATTTGTCGTCCTCTCCCTCCTTGAGCCGGTTTCTGTAGGTAGCCCAGGCTTGCTTAGAGCCATGCATGATCCTTCCAGCTCACCAAGGTTCCGGTTTATAGGCATCACACCCTGTCTTCAGAAGAATGTCAGTAATTTTCTCTGTAGAAGTTGCACTTTTTCTTTATGCTTTTGTTTGTTTGCTTTTGTTTTTTGAGACAGGGTTTCTCTGTGTAGCCTTGGCTGTCCTGGAACTCACTCTGTGCCTCATACTCAGAGATCCGCCTGTCTGCCTCCCAGAGCTGGGAGTAAAGGTCTGCTCACCGCCCGGCTTCTTCATGCTCTTTTAAACAGCTCTTTATGTTGTTATACCCCATGCCTTCGCGTTCTGCAAACATAGGACATAGATTGAAAATATTGAAGGTAAATTTCTCATCTGTGTTGAATGAGCAAAGATTTTTGCTGATTAGTCCCTGAATGACACAGTGTAACAGCTAGAAATGCCCAGTGTTGCTGTGGCAAGTATTGCAAGTCACCTAAAGCTGTTTCAGGGCTGGGGCAGGTGTAAGCTATGGAACACCGGCCTTTACTCCCTCAGTGAAAGGCTGGGGACATGGTGGTAGAGCACTCGTCTAGCATGGCTGAGTTCTTGAGTTCCATCCCTAGAACTTCCACAAAGTAGAGCTCAAACTTCAGCGCCCACACTGGGTATGAGTGGTTCTGTATACATAATGTGTCATTTTCCGTAAGGGACTTTGGCATCCACAGGTGAGGTGTCAGAGGGGTGCAGGGATAATGGGGCTGATAATGCAGGGATAATATAGTCTGAGCGCTGTGGACTAGCACATAGGAAAGTCATGGAGATTGAACTTAGCATGTCCTGGACTGTGCCTTTTCTCTCCACGCTTGGCTACCATAGCCCTCAGCTCCCTAGTCTGGGAGTTTTCTGAGGACGCCTGCAGAGTAACATAGATAGAACTGAGGAGCAGGCTCTTGGAGGTCCCCACAGGCACTGTCTCGGATAGGTTGAACTTGACTTTCCTTCTTAGCAGCACGCAGCACTCAGGGGGAAGCCCAGGGCCAGGGTGCTTCGTTCCTGCTGAAGACTGGGTTTCGCCTCCCATGGTAGGTGCGGGCACCTGCAGGACACTTCTGGACATCTTCAGGTAGTTTTAAGAGCTGCTTTCAAAGATTTCCATCCCTTTGCTGCCATGCTTCACCAGACATCGTGCCATCCATGTGGCGTAAAGAAATTAAGAAATTATGGTCTGTGATTCCTGTGCCAGTGGCTGGCTCTGTGTTATTTTCCATAAGAAATGAGAATAGAAGGGGAAAGGGGAAAGCCATGTGCAAACAGACCTCGTTTAGATGGATCTCTGTGGACTTGCTGGTTGTACAGGGGCCACCGGGCACCTAGTTAGGATCTAGCCTTTTTTTGATCCTGTTCGGTAAGCATTGTGTCTGCAAGAAGATTTGCTCATCTTTTATTATTAATTACTCCTGAGCAGCTCTGTGAAGCTACTAAATATTAATAAACAGTGTGTGTTCATGATTAAGCTGAGACAAAGGAATCCACCCATGCCTCTTCCTTTTAGAAAGTGATGTCCATGTGAATGATGGGTAAAACTGAGGCCAGGCTTTCAGATGAGGGAGCAGTGGGGCTGGAGACCAGATCTGGAAGGAGCGTGTTTCAGGTCTGACTCTCAGCAGGATACATGATAGTTTGTTTGATGGGTTGTTTCTGTGAGTGTGAAGGATTGAACCCAGGACTCTGGCAATACTGCAAAACAGTTCTTAGACGGAGTTTTATCTACTGCTTCTCACTGGAGGATTCTAGACAAGTGTTCTGCTGAGCTGTGCCTCAGTCTTTAAGCCTCTCTCTCTCTCTCTCTCTCTCTCACACACACACACAAACACACACACACACCATAGCCTGTCTTCATTTTGACATTTGTCTGCTGAATGTTGACACCTGTTAGTTCATGCTGGAGCTGTGTAGGGACATCCTTGCTCCTTAGATGTTGGTTTGTGGTGTTTCAAATCTCCACTATCTCCTGAGACTTGTTCCTCTGATGATAAGAGTGGGGTTGCTAGTTGTAGATATTTGTATACGGCATAAGGAAGAGAGAATTAAATCAGCCTTATTCTAAAAAGGAGTATTAGCGCGTGGCTTTCAGGCCTGTACAACCTTCTGATATTGTGGCATCAAAATCTACAGAGTTCACCTTGAACTCTGTTGTGAAGTTGTGAAATAAGTAAATAGGTTTTAGAAACTCAGTGTTTTAAGGAAATGCATGATTTTGCATTGGGTTCAAAGCATGTTAGGCATGGTTTATTGTCGTTACTGTCTGATTTTTTATGATTATTACCTATTTTAAAACAATTAGGGAGGTGGCTCAATAGTTAAGAGCAATTTGATGCTCTTCCAGAGGACTCTTTCCAGCATCCATATCAGATGGCTCACGACAGCCAAAAAGTCCAGGTCCAGGGAATGCAACATTTTCCCATCTCAGGGTACCTGCCTGTTTGTGCACGAACATTCCTGTGGCTGTTTGAATAAGGATGCCCTGTAGGCTCATGTTTCAGTGCTTGGTCTTTGGTAGTGGAACTGTTGGGGAAGGATTAGGGAAGTGGCCTTGTTGGAGGAAGTGTGTCACTAGGCTGTGAGAGTCCTGCCATTCCCCATGTCTCTGTCTCTTGCTTGCAGTTTTGAGACGTGAGCTCTCTGTTGTTCCAGTTCCTTCACTCCACCAGGGTGGTCTCTAACCCTCGGGAACTATAAATCAATAAATACTTTACTTGATAAGTTGCATTTGTAGTTCTGTCTTCTCACCGGAGTAGGAAAGTAACTAATGCAGCATATGAATGAGAGTGAAGACAAAATCTTCACTTTTTTATGTTGTAAAGGAGGCTCAGGGACTTAGTAGGTTTTTGGTTTTGGTTTTGGTTTGTTTTGTCACTATAGGGTCTCACGTAACCCAGGCTTCTCTGGAACTTGTTATATAACCAAAGCTGACTTAAATGCTTCTATCTTCCTACTTCTAGCTCTTGGGTGCTCAGATTACAGGTATGCCAGCTTCTGGCGGCAGTATTGGCCTTGTTCAGGGTTGTGCTGTGCTCCCCAGCAGACATCTGTTGAAGTGAAGTTGGTGTCAGGCCTGTACCCCGGCAGCTTTTTGCCTAGTATGCACAAAGCCTGTGTTCTGTCCGTAGCACCATTTACACAAAGTGTGGTTGTCACATGCTGTAACCCAGAGCTCAGGAAGTGGAGATGAGCAGAATCTGAGGGCCATGCTTGCCTCCATAGTGAGTGTGGAGTCAGCTGGAGCCATAGGAGACCCTGGCTCGGAAACAGAGACAAGTGGAAGCCGCAAGCCTGATGGAACCACATTTGCTGTGTTTTGAAAAATAATTTCATCAATTTCCAAGTATGCTACTATATTGTAAAACTAGCTTGATCGATAGTAAGTAATTCCACTGGAGAATCTAAATGGTTTCCCTGCCCTAAACACTGCCTAATCATACTGTGCACAAGTTATTTCTACCTCTGGTTACTTTTAGGGATAGATTCCTAGAAGCAAAAATCTAAGCTGGGGATAATCTGCATTCTTATTTTAAAAACACCATTTGTTTGGATTGTTAGCAGGGCTCAGAGTCCTAAATAAATTATACAGGAGGTATGTCTGATGAGAGGGGTCAGGCTTCCTGATGGGTTCCTGAAACAACCCTGGTGAAAAAGGCACCTTGCAGCCTGTCTGTTGCCAGCTCATGAGTCAGCTTTCAGAGTCGCGTGCTAGCTAACCTAGGAAGAACGTCTTTGCTCATTCACCCAGTGTATTCCTTGAATTACATCAGCAAAGAGCCCTGAAGTCTGCCAGGTACCCTAAGCTGCATCTTCATTCTTACCAAGACATGAGGTGCTTCATGGGGAGGAACCAGGACTCTCAGTCAGTTCTCATGGTGAACTCTCAACTGGTCTCTGAAGAAACCGTATGGAACTTGGTCTCTTTGGTCTCTGGTAAACTCGCAGCAGTAGTTTCATAATTCTGGAGAACAAGAAGAAGTTTAGCTATGACCGTCTGTTTGGAAAGTGGCCCAGAAGAGGTCTGCAGAAGTAGTTCTATTGATGAAGGCTTCCTAGCAGGGACAGGCCCTTGATTTGATCCACCCTAGCAGCAGCAGCTAACGGGTGTGGTGGTACATGCTTATAACAGTAGCCCTGGAGAGATGAGTTTGGTGGGTCCTTGGGGCTCATTGACCAGCCAGCCTGGCCTGATTGGTAAACTCCAGGCCAATAAGAGACTATCTCAGAAAACAAGGTAGATAGCACCTAAATAATGACGGCTGACCTCCCACAACCCACTGTGTACCTATACATACAGACATTTAAAACAAATACACACCGAGAGAAGAAAAGAAAGAGAAAGCTGAAGAATAGTAAAAATCAGACTGAAATGCAAACGAGACTCACTTGGAGAACTGGTTACAGGAATCTGTCTACCAGGCTGTCTGCGTATGTGCCTATACTACCCAAGGATTTGGGAGGCAGGCAGGGATAGGCCAGTGTTTCCCAGACCCTCTCAATGAGATGCCAGGCTAAACCTCTGAGTTCCTGTCTGTATTGCGTGTAGGCCCTCACAGTGGAAACATGGTCTCGAGCTCCCAACAGCCATTAGTTTTCAGATGAAATAACCATTCTTTCACATTGAAAAAATAGGTTCTAGGCTGTGGCTCCGTCAGAGTGCTGGCCTGGCATGTGTAATGCACCAGCTCCATGATCAGGCGTGGTGGAGCACTGTCGTCTCAGGAGGGGAGACCACAGGGCCAGGGCTTTCATGTCATCTCGGGCTAAATAGTGTGCTCGAGGCCAGCACGAGCCGTGTCAAGATACTGTCTTTGAAGAGAGAGGAGAGAAACACGCACCAGTGCTGACCGTGTTAGAGAGGAGTGTGAAAGTCTCTAACGCTGTTGGAGGAATATTAGAACTTGTAGGAAACTCTGCTTTGGAGGAAGTGTGTAGAAATGGCCAAAGAGCAAGCAGTGTTAGCCTAGGGCACTTGCTACAGGGTCGTGAGGAAACCAGGATTCCCTGACACTACCCAAGCCAGTGGTGCTCAGCCTTCTAACGCTGCGACCTTTAATACAGTTCCTCATGGCACGGTGACCCCCAACCAACACATTGTTTTTGTTGCTACTTCATAACTGTAATTTTGCTGCTGTTATGAATCGTAGTGTACATATCCCTGGAAATAAAGGGATCGCAACCCACAAGGTTGAGAGTCGCTGATGTAAATGAACCTTTGCCTTCCAACACTTGGGTTCGGCATGGGCCAAGCGGCTGCCCTGCACCCACCCGCCAGTCACTCTGTTACAGTGTGACCCACGCCTTCCCGGAACCATCTCCTTCTCTTTGATCTGTTTCCCTTCAGACTGTGAGTTAGACACAGATGAGCCCGGATCTTCAGCCAGGAACCGAGGCAGCGGGGGAGTCAGTGTCCCTGTCCTTCCTGTCCTCACTGACTTTACCGACTTAGCCCAGAGCCCTGCCCCTGATCTCCAGCCGCCACTTGCCCTTCTTCCATCGCCCAGTGTTCCAGCGCTGCAGACACATCCATCACATCTGAAACTTTCCACCAGGACGCAGGGTTCTCTAAATGGAGCAGAGAAATTTAAATGGGAAGAAATTATAACATGAGCGGGTTTCTCCTTTTCAAGTTAATCTTATTTAATAACCAAAACCTCACAGAGATGTACATTTTATCCCTAGACAAAGGCAATGTGGCAGGGTCTGCATCTCGATAATTACATGTTTGGGTTTTCATTCTTTCTTTAAAGTAGGTTTCTATTATTTCAGTTTAGGAAAAAGACTATTCATCTGTTCCATTGCTGGGTGGCCCATCCACTGTGAAAATAGGTCAAGAACCGTAATCTAACTCGACTGCTGATAAATAATTAAAGCTAATGGAATTTTCGCAAATCTGTGAACTAAATTCTCTGAGATGCAGCCAGGCTATACTGGATGCTGGTGTATAGAGAGATTTTTTATTTAACACCCCAGTTTAAATGCATTTAAAACCACCCCTCCATCTTACAGAGACTGGAAAGGGTATGTGTTCATCTGTAAAAGTAGCCAAAAGCTTGAAAACCCCGTCAAGAGCCACGCCATTCACCTCCAGATGATGAGATGAGAAGTGAAGGTTCCTGTGTCCTGGGACAAACTTGAACCTGGCAATCGAAGTATAGAGAATACCTTGTTTGTAAGAACCTCATGCCTGGAAACTGAAGCATGGGTTCCTCAAGCATGGAAAGCTGAATTGTCTCTCTGGAGCTAGTGGTAAAAAGTTGGCTGTGGTGACTCTTGCCTGAGGTCCCAGAGCTGAGAGGGCATGGCCAGGAGGGTCAGCAAGCTCCAGGGTTACTAAGAGGCAGAGTGACTAAGGAAGACGCCCATCAACTTCTGGCCACCACGTACACAAGCTTCACAGCTGGCCTGGGCTCTTCGCTCTCTTGATAAGGGAATCCGCAGGTGTGGTAAATGCTCCCAGGGGTGAGCACTTGGAGCTCAGTCCCCTCAAGGGAACTGTGCTGCTTGGCAGATACGCATGGAGGTGACTGTGGGGACCAGCAGCAGCTTGCTCTTTACTGTTTGGTGGTCCAGCCCCGTAACCTCAGCACTCAGGTGGAAGCAGGATCATAAGCTGGAGGCTAGCATGAACTACATCATAAGTTTCCGCCTGTGTGTGTGTGTGTGTGTGTGTGTGTGTGTGTGTGTGTGTGTCACACATAGAAAAGAAGAAACCCAAGAAGGAAAATGGGAGGAGGGCATTTTTTGGTTACTTTTTAGGGAGGATTGATTTGCTGTTGCTTTGTCAAGAAGCTGTACTCTGTTAGAGGGCTGTATTGACTTTGTATGCACTCTGCTTTCTTGTACTTATAAACACTGAATTCAGAGTTCCGAAATGAAACTGTACATAGAAATGTCTAGATTTCAGAAAAAAAAATATTCCACTCAAATTGCCCCTTCCTATCATCCAAAGGTCCTAGAATCTGAGTGTTTTGGTTTTCTTTCTTTTTTGTTTGTCTGTTTCCTCCTTCCTTTCTTCCCTCCTTCCCTTATTTCTTCCCTCCCTCCTTCCCTCCTTCTCTCCTTCTGTCCTTCTTTCCCTCCCTCCTTCCTTCCAAGTTTTGTGTATCCTAGGCTGGTTTGGAGCTCACCATGAACTCCTGATCCTCCTGTCTCCATCCAGGTTTACCTCGTGTGTGACCTCCAAGTGCTAGGCTTACAGGGGTGCACCATCACACCTGGCTTATGTGGTGCCAGGGATGGAGCTAGACGGGCACTCTGCTAACTGAGCTCCATTCCTAGCTGTGCTTTCTGTATTTCTCGAGAGCCCCCCCAGCACAGGAACTAGAGCCCTCTTTTTCTCTAGCAGGCCGCTCCAGTAGTCCCCATGCACTGACTCATGAGTCAGCTGGCAGTGGGGACAGCGGCAGGGGCTTAGAGCAGCTGCCTGGCATGTGCCGTCCAGAGCAGAGGAGGAGCCTGGAGACTGTCTGTGAGGACTGGAAGGGGGGGCTTATCTTGGAGGGTCCAGGAGAGCCCAGTCCTACACTCTCAGCCCTTTCAGAGGACAAGAGGGCCAGTGATGGAACACACGTCAGCCATCTCTGCCGCCTCTTCTCAGGTTCTTGTTCTAGAGAAGCTGGGCATCCAGGAGCCATAAGCTTGATGTCTCACTAAAGCAAAGACTCGTAGTAAACTGGGTGGCTGCGAATTCCCTTCCCCCCACCTCTCTTTCTCCCCCTCCCTTTCCTTTCCTTTTCCTAAATCTCTTCCCCCCTTCCTTCCTTTTTTTTTTTTTTTTTGGACAGGATTTCTTGTAGCCCAGGCCTGGCTTCAATGCTTAGGTATTTAGGGCAACCCTTAAACTGGTTCTGTTGTCCTACCTCCTGAGTGCAGGTGCGCACCGCTGCCGAGCTCCTGGCCGAGAGACCTGGAGCAAGGCTCTGTAACAAGGAACAGTGTCCCCAGGCCGCCAGGCAAGCTCCCCTGGCTTGTTTTTGTTTTTTTTTTGAGATAGCTTTCACTGTCTACCCTAGGCTGACCTCACCCTGCTTCAGCTTCCCTCATCCTGGGATTACAGGTGTGTGATGTATTGTAAACCATTATGCCCGCTCTAAATGAAGTGGCGAGCAGTTTTATCCTTGCCGCTCTTCACCACAGAGCTTTCCACCAAATGGCATCACTTCCCCCCGGCAGCACAAAGTCCCCATCCGTTATCAGTTCCCCTAGGGTAGGCAGGGCAGCCAGGACAGCCAGCCAGGACAGGCGCCTAAGTGCTGGATCCCATAACTTTGACATTCCTAGATGAACCTGACAATTGGCAGTTTCCACTGACTAGTTCAAAGGCGATGGCTTCACAGGGTAGCCCTGACCACTGTCTTCCCTCCCTCGGCCTGTTCTGTGATAGCTCAGCAGAAGGCTTAGTGTGTCTTGGAGAAATACATAGTTGTTCTATTTCAGATATTCACAAGACAAGTAGCACCACCCCTTTGAGACTCATCGAGTCTGTTACAACCGTCACCACCTCTCCCGTCCTCCTTCCTCACATAATCGGCTGTATCCACAGACACTGTGGTATACATCTCAGAAGACCAGGGCCCCGTTTACTCCCCGAGATAGGAGCTACTGTATAGTTGTTGTTTTTAAATCCAGCAACCTGGGGCCTGTTAGTCTTACTTTATTTCGTTTTGGAGTGAATTGTGTTTTGTCAGCTATAATACTTAGATTTTTTTTTTTAAGTGTGTTTTGTCTATTTCAGAATCAGGGTGAATGTGATAATGAACAATCAAATATGAAAGCATTTGTTTCTCTCCCTGCAGTTTAGAATGATGATGTGTCTTGATTTGATGGTGTCGGTTTTAACGGAGTATCTGATATTTAAAAATGTGCTTTGGGGGCTGGAGAGGTGGCTTAGCATTTAAAAGCAATGGGTGTTCTTTGAAGGACCTGGCTTCAAGCAGCTTCATGGTCAGGAAGTTCGATGCCATCCTCTGGCCTCCTCAGGCATCAAGACACATGGTACACTGACAACATGCGTCAAAGCACCCACACCCGGGCTGTCCTGGACTTGCTCTGTAGATCAGGCTGGCCTCAAATGCACAGAGATCCGCCTGCCTCTGCCTCCCGAGTGCCGGGATTAAAGGCATACACAACCACAGCCCATCCTATAAAAATAGGTTTTAAAATGTGCTTTTAACACATACTTAAGGCATTTTCCTTAGTTTAAAAAAACATTATTGTATTGTATGTATATATGTTTGTGGAAGAGTCTCTATTGTATGTATATATGTGTGTGGAAGAGTCTCTTTCTCTCTGTCTCTGTGTGAGTTTGTGTGTGTGTGCGCGCACGCTCGCATGTATGTGTGTGAAAGAACTTGCAGAGTTAATTCTTTACTTCCGTCATACAAACTCTGGAGTTGAACTCAGGTTGTCAGGCTTGGCTCATTTACCTGCCATCTCCTGGTTCTCTGAGACATTTTCTGTCAGAATATCCTTGGCGGGATGTGTGCGCCATTTCTCAGGAACTTCCCATGCTGCCTGCGACAGTCTATTAGCATGTGAGGCTCAGTGACTAAGCTAGGCTGGCTAGCCCTGTATCCCCGAGGACCCTCTGTGCCCGGGTTTTCCCAGGGTCTAGGGGTCATCTTCAGGGCCTCATGGTTGCACAGCTGACTGAGTGAGCCGTCACCTACCACAGGGCGTCACTTTCTGGGATTGAGTTTTACTTTTTGTTCAGTGAGTGGTACAAGATGGAACAAAATTGATTCCATTGGAAAACCCATAACTTAATTAAGATTCAACTCTATTGTCAGGACCTTTAAACGTGTCAGTTACTCATTCGAATGTGGTTTCAATCAACTTGAACCCCCCACCTTTCTTCAGTTGGCAGTTGTCACGAAGGGTGAGCATCAATGGTGACCCAAGACCAGAAGTGGCAGACTGTGGTCTCAGTGGCTGTCTAGAGTACAAAGGGCACCATGTTCTAAAAGAGGATAAATCACTTCCCGTCAGTGCTAACCGATGGCAACAGAATCCTGTGGGCCAGAACTGAGCAGCTTTGAATCTCTCTCCTCAGTTTAGTAACAAACCAGATAATATTTGCAGGCGGCAGATTGAGATAAGGCATTCCTCAAACTGCCAAGAAACAAAATTAGAACAAGTGACTTTTAGCTGATGGCTTGATGGCATCTGTGTCAGTGTGTGTGGTGTCTGAGCATATAGTCTGTTCTTTTCCCCATCAGCCATGGAGGCTAGGGGTACACGTGCACCTGTGTGCAGACAGAGGCACATCTGCCTTTAATATCAAAAGGGTTGCTTCAGGGACTGGGGCTGGCCCAGTTGACAAAGCCCTAGATTCCATTCCCAAAGCAAATCAGTGAGGCATGGCGGTACAATGCTGTAATCTCAGCATTCAGGAGGTAGAGGAAGGAGGATTGAGTTCAAAGTCATCTTCAGCTACATTGAGTTCAAAACCAGCGAGATCTTGTTTCTAATGATGATGATGCTAAGGATGATAATAATGAGACGTGCCACTCTCTGGCCTTCCTGTTAGAGGCTACAGAGGGCGGGCTGGGCAGCCCAGCAGCTCCTCGGCTCGGGCCCACAATGACTTGGAAGCTCTGCCCACTTCCTGTTCTCTGCTGCGGTCTGCAGCTCTGGACTCTTCACTTCTGCCGCCCTGTGCCCTCACCCAGCTTGTCTTGGTCCCCGAATGGGGCTTTGTGAGAGAGGACCTGACTGGTGTAGCTTGGGCTGCTCTTGGGCTCGTGATCCCCCGAATCAGCCTCCCTTGTTCTGGGATGTATAAGCACAGGTCGCCACACTTGGCTTTCTGGAGCCACTGGGTGACACATGTGTACCTGCCATGTTGCTCTTTAGTGGCTATTGCACCATTTCCATGCTTGTGGTGACTTGATGCTTTACACAGTCTCAGCCTCGTGTGAGCCAGAGGGAGAGAGCGCGCTGATTTCTATGCAGAGCCCAACTTGTCCAGCTCCATGACCGTAGATAAATTCCCTTCTCTTTCTAAGCCTCAGACACCCTTCTGTTCAATGTTCCAGTCCAGAGTGTCGGGGCTGCTGGTGCCCAGCACAGACTGGCTCGGACCTGGCCCCTTTCTTCCGGTCCCCTGGTTCTCTAACTGAACATTGTACATGTTGGCTGTGGTGGCTTCCAAGCCTGCTCCAGCTCTCTCTGTTCCCTGGAGCTTCCTGCTGCTGAATCTAGTCTTTCCTCAGTCCCTAGCTCTCAGCTTTCTGTACAAGCGACACCATTCCCTCTGTTCAACATTGTATCCCCCTGGCTCTCTTAGTGTTCATCAAAGCCTCTTTAACCTCTCCTGCTGACCCTCAGGATGAGGACTTGCCATCCCTGACTTTCCCCACATAGGAGAGTACTAATTTGCAAATGAATCTTTGGCCTGAGCTGCCCACCTTGGAAGCAGTCAACCAGCTGTGGCAAAGGTTAAGGGCCTGTGTCTCCTTCCACTGAGCCATCAGTAAATACCCAGTATGCTAAGACTTAAGAGTGAAGTGATTGTGAAATATCAGAGAGACACAGAGAACTTTCATTCATACATAGCTCAAACTGACCTTGAACTTCTGAGATTTCCACCTTTACTGCCCAAGTGCTGGGATTAAAAGGGTGCTCCTCTACATCCAGTTCTCATTAAAAGTAGAGCTTGAGGCTGGAGAGCTGGCTCAGTGGATAAAAGTGCTCGCTGTTCTTGCAAGGACCAGGATTCTGTTCACAGGTACCATACAACCACCCGGAACTCTAGGTCCACGTGATCCCGCCCCGTCCATGGGCCTGTGGGCACCTGAGCCACCTGGTGCGCATAAACACCCTGGGGTGCAAAGACACACACATGAGTGACAGATGAGTAAAAATAACCCTTAGCTGTCTACCGCCATACTTACACACACACACACACATGTGTCACCTGTGTAATTCCAGTACATGGGAGTGGAGGTTCAAGGTCTTCCTGAGGTACAGTTAGCTCCTGGCCAGCCTGGGTTACTTGAGCCCTTGTCTTAAACACCAAACAAAACTCAAGACGCACAAATCTTTCTCCTGCCGTCCTTTGTTTTCATCTCTTTGCCCTTCACTGTTAGATTTTCATCCTGTTTTTCTGGAATGGGCAGTGGGCGGAACAGAATAGTGTTTTATTCTCTATGGCTGTCATCTGCTTAAAACAACAGGCGTTATCACCTGGCCCCACTGGAGGGTGGGAATCCAGGACAGGATTTACGAGGTGGACACGGAGGTGCCGGCAAACGCTGCATTCCTTCCAGAGCTTTGGGGAGGTTTGGTTCCAGCCTGCGCCAGCCCTGCCAGGCTCTGCTTGTCCTCTGGCCAGGACCCTACGACTTCCCCCTTCCCACTCTTCTGACCCTCTTGTACCTACTCCTGTGCTGAGGACATCGGCCCCACCCCGATGGCCCAAGATCCTCTCCCTGACTATGACCATTGCAGTAACCACAGCTGCAGTGTCCTTTATTGTGTCGACTCATGTCTTCAGAGGTCTCAGGGTATCTTTGGGGGCTATTGGGCTTCCAAGCCAGCAATGTTTGTTTAAAAAAAAAAAAGGAAAGAAAGAAAGAGAAAAAAAAGCCTGTATAGAAACAGCAAATCATTGAGTTGAGGAGCAAAAGCTGTCAGTTTCTCCAAAGATGGTGACACCATGTGAACAGCAGCCCTCAGCAAACTGTGGGTAAGGGAGGTGGCCCAGTGGGTAGAGTGTCTTGCCATGTGAACACGAGGGCCTGAGGTTGATCCTCAGCACCCACAATAAAGCCAGCTGTGTAGGGCCGTGTGTAATCAATGTTGGAAGGCAGAGACAGCAGATCCCTGCGGCCTCCCTGGCAGACAGCTTCCCTGAACCAGTAAGCTGTAAGCCAGCAAGAGACCCTGCCTCAAAAAGCAAGCAGAGAACAATTGAGGAAGACACCCAACTCCTGGCCTCCATGAGGACACAGGCACATGTCCACGTAAACAAGTACATAGACCACACACACAACAGCACACATGTTAGGAGCCATGCTGTTCCATGTCGTCTTATTTTTGTGACTTTCTGTGGTGATCATCTGCCCCGCCTTTGTGGGAAGCCTAACTCTTCTTTTTTTCTTTCCTTCAATGGCTGTCTCCCGACCTCTCCACCCAGGATCTGCGCAAGCAGGTAGCACCACTGCTCAAGAGCTTCCAAGGGGAGGTAAGTAAGCCTTTCTGTTCCCCTTATACTCCCGCCCCCATCTGTTGCTTGTTGCTTTCCGCTGTGTCACACATACCTGACTACAGCAACTTAAGGGAGGAGACTGTTGTGGCTCACAGTGTGAGGGACACATCCATCCCAGTGGGGAGGCAGCAGGCTGGTCACATCTCAGTCAGGGAGCAGAGAGAGGGGTGCTTGTAAGAAGCAGGGGAATGGGATCCAATGCCACTGATGGCTTACAACTCTGGAGCATAGTCTCCTACTTCCTGAGACAGCTTTCTATCCTCCACCTTCCCTGATGCCTCAAGGGACACCTCCCTCTCACCCACAGACAGGCTGTTAAGATGAAAGTAGATCAGAAATGCCTTTAGAAGAAGCCAA
Organism: Pachyuromys duprasi; assembly: GCA_028658305.1. Lineage (NCBI taxonomy): Eukaryota > Metazoa > Chordata > Mammalia > Rodentia > Muridae > Pachyuromys > Pachyuromys duprasi. Next base: position 24,070,795 of record CM053751.1, read on the forward strand.
TAATAACTGTTGTCTTTGATTGAAAAGTTTGAAATTTTATAATCATAACGATTACATGTAATTATTATGGCAAAGTCATCAAATTTAACTCACGTTGAAATTAGATTGATTGATTGCTGTACTTAATTTTCTGTTTCACAAGCCCAGACAATTAATTGGGAACGAGAGTTAACCCCAGTGTTCAATCCAATTTGAAGCATGTTCTGCTCCAACAGAAATTTGAACAATCCCTCACAGCCAGGCCTAGTGGAACACTCTTGTAATCCACCCAGCACTCAGGTGACTGAGACAGGAGGATTTTGTTTGATGTCTTAGCTGCATAGTTGAGTTCCAGTTCAGCCTATGCTCTATGGCAAGACCTTGCCTAAAACAAAGCATATGCCACCTACAAAGCTCAGGTCCCCTGGAACTGTAGTCATGCTTGACTGTGAGCTACCACTTAGGCGCTGGGAATGGAACTCTGGTCCTCTCCAAGGCAACAAATGCCCTTAACTAACTCAAGCCGTCTCCCAACCCGTCATGTTTTTAATCTGCTGAAGCTATATTTCTCTACTTTTATTCTTAACATTGTCATTGTCTTTTTTTATTAGTAAAAAAGCTTATTAACTGCGTGAGTTATCCTTTTAAAGAACCAACCTTGAATATGTTCTTTTGAAGTGCTTTTTTATTCATTTCTCTTTCCTTCTATCTATTTTAATTTATAACTAATTATGTTTATTATTCCTTTGTGAACACGTACTTTTATATTTTTTCAAAGCTGCTGCTTTTCTAATCAGACCTTGAATTTTTACCCAAGAAGATTATTTTCCCTGGTTTCCACACTATTGCTGCTAAGCCAGTAGCTCCTTGGCCTTGTACATCCTAGGACATGGCTTCCCTAGAGCTCAGAGAACACGGAAGAGAGCAGATTTTAGAAATGGCCTTTTCATATCAGGGAGTGCATTGATTGGCTCAGCCAAGCTATAATAGCCAAGCTATTATAGGTCAGTGAGTATGATGCCACCGAAGTTCAGCTCCGCCCCTGAACTTACAGGGCTTACACACAAAGCATGGGTGAGAACCCTGGGTGGCCCCAGAGCAAACACCCCACTGAAAACTTCCACCCCACATGAACAACAGCGTCCCCATAGCTACGATGGGGTCTCAGCTCCACAGTCTCTGTCCAGTACTTCCTGAAACCGCAAGACCGCTTGCCATCAGAGCAGAATTCTATGCAAGCATCTGGGAAATGCCAGAGGAAGTAGCTGAGGGTGTAGTGGTTCCCACCGTCATTCTGGGAGGGAGCACCAGTTCGTAGACGCATCTTCAGGTCCCGTGAAGGTTGCTTTGATGAAGATAATGGCGCTGGTGCTAGGAGCATAGCAGTACACAGTGCACAGCCTTCGCTCTGGAGAGCTCTGCCAGCCCTTCACTGGGGAGACAGAAAGCCCCACTAGAAAACAGAAAACAAACGGTCCCTAACTTATCCTTATGAGGCTGCTATAACCTTGATGTCGGAATCACACAAGAAGGAAAACCAGTTATTCTTACTGAGTTGTAAATAGTTAATTCAGGAGCCCTAAGAAGCATAAGTGGAGGCAGCTAGGCATGGCAGATCCCTAGGAGACTGTTACCTTAACAGCAGAAGTTGAGGCCCTGCCACTTTAGACATCCCAGGTGAAGGGAGAATTGCCAGTTCACCAACTATAAGAAAAAATGTTGATAGTATTTTGTTCATGAGGGCTGGAGAGACATCCCGGTGGCTAAGCACACTCGCTGCTCTTGTAGAGGACTCAGTTCGGCACCCACAAAGCATCTCACAACCATCTGTACTCTGGTTCCAGGAGAGGCAGATTTCTCTTCTCCTCTCCACAGGCACCAGGCATACATGGTATAGGCATAATTTCAGGCACACAGGTGCATGCATAGAACAAATAACTTTAAATTTTTTAATAATTAAATAAAAACTACCAGCAAACTAGAATTAGAGAGAACCATTTTTAACCTTGAAAAAAATTACTATGTAATTCTAATAACAATCATTAAAACTATTTGTTAAAAACAATTTTCTTTACAAGAAAGGATAGGGACGTAGCTCAGTGTGAGAGCCCTTGCCCAGCCTTCCCACACCGAGGGGCTTGCCTAGCTCAATGGGAGAGCCGTTGCCTGCACCCCAGCATCCCCCAGTGAGGGGCAGGGTTGCAGCTCGGTGGGAGAGCTCTTTCATGGGTTTGGTCCCCAGCACCAAACAAGACAAATAGAAAATAAGTAAAATTAAATTTACGCCTGAAGATAAATTCAAAATTTGGAAATAATAAACCAAAGGATGACAACTTAGGTTGTGCATAGATGGAGTCCGTGGCTGGACGAAGGCTGCAGCAGATTGTCATAGCCCTCCCAGCACAGAACTGGCTCCGAGTTTGCCATGACCCCTGTCTGTGTCTGTATATTTGCAATGTTTGTTTGTGCTTACAGAGCAATAGCTGCATGGCTTTAGTTTGGTTGGTTTGTTTTTGACAGGGCCTTATCATATAGCCTTATCACCATGTAGCCAACCTTAGATTCCACTTTCCAAATGTTGGGTGAAAACCAGGGACTCTTGCATGTGAGGCAAGTGACTGAGCTGCCGCGCATCCCAGGCCTCGTGCTCAGTTTTCCCAGGGAAACGTGGGTGCTCAGGTAAAGCTGTAGACTTAGACAAGCTGACAAGGAAGGTGGAGTGTCCACTGTGGAATTGTGCCTGGGGCCAGGGATGGAAGAAGAAGTAATATCTTCCTGCCCATCGCAGAATTCATAGGCGAAGGCCTGTGCCAACAGAGATGTGAGAGAAAAGGTTTATATCGCTAGTGAGTGCTTCCTTCACAAATAACAACCAGAGCTGGTACAGGGGGTGCAGACCTCAGGCCAGCTTGCACAGCAGGGTGAGTGGAGGGCTAGCCTCCGCTACATAGTAAGAGCTTGTTTCAGAAAAGCTGCATATATTTATTGTATGCAATGTTTTTTCATACATACTTATATATTATGTAATATGTATGTTACATATTATATATTGTTATGAATATGTGTTTTCTTGTTTTTGTTTTATATGGGGTTATATCTGGCCAAGCTAACTGGCTACATACCCTGTAATCCCAGGAGGGATTAGGAGGTAGAAGCAGGAGGATTAGAAGTTCAAGGCCATCCTTAGGTACATAACAAATTTAGGACCAGACTGGGGACGTGGGACCTTGCCACAAAAAACTAATTTTGTAGGGGAGCGAGTATCAAAATAGAGTTTCTCTGTGCAGCCTGGGCTGTCCTGGAACTCACTGTAGACCAGGCTGGCTCTAAACTAACGGAGATTCTCTTGCCCCTCTGTCTCCCAAGTGCTGGGGTTAAGGGCATGTGCCACTGCCCAGGCGGAAAAAAAATTAAGAATCAGAGACATCAGAGGTACTTACAAATTTAAAGCCAGGGTCCTTAATAGGGACTTGTAGAGAGAGCTCCAGGCACCAGGAAGACATTTGTGCACTGGAGAAACTCAGGGTACAACACCCAAGGACCCGATGTCCTATTGTGCCGCCCTCCGCCCTGGCCCTGCACCACGAACCTTTCTTACCCAGCCAGCCTCGAACTCTGGGCCTCTCTACAGTAGTGGAAGGAACCATTGTGGTTAAGGTGGCAATGGGTTTGGTGCATTTTAATGATCTTAGAGCAAAACCCCAAGGCCTGGCCAGCCAGGGTCCTCCCGGAGGTTGGCTGGGTGATGGCTCAATTAGAGGCGCAGGACTGCTGAGGCGAGTGGGCCAGCGCTGTAATTGAAAGCACATTTTCTTCTCCGAAGCTGCAGCTGGTTTAGCTCTGCTCATGCAGAAAAGGATATAACCTTGCATAACATAGGAAATGAACGGTTGAGAGAGAAGCCAAATTCAATTTTAGTCAGATATGTTGAGGCCGAGCCCATGATCTATGGGAGCCTGGGCCGAGCAGCGCGCACGCGGAAAGGAGCACACTCAGCACTCTATTAATCACGGCCGCCCGCCTGGCGCTGCCGCCCCTGTGTGCAGGGGCCACTGCGCCCGCCCACGCTCCTCCTCAGTGCTGGAGAGCAGCCAAGCACTCCAGAAGTTAACCTCTTAAAGACCCGGAGCTGCTTTCTGTTGAATAAATGTAATTTTGTGGTCAGAAATAAATGCTTGTGATGTAGCAGGGAGCTTTGAAAACAACAGTGAGCCAAAGCTATTACAAATTGCTCCGTGTTGGGGAAGTCAACAGCACACATCAAAATTCCTCGTGTAAGGCAAATTGATTTCGGCCCAGAGCTCTGCAGCTATTCAATAAAAGTCCTATTAAACCATTGTGTGTAATGAACAATCCAGAGCAAATCTAATATTTTCAGAGGGTAATTATTTTTAGCGTCCTCTCGGTAGCCATCACTGGATTTCTGGGATGTTTACAGTGGGTGCCCAAGTGTGCTGTGCTCTCCTCAGCTGTCGTTTGGCCTCTGAGCTGGGAAACCCCTGTGCATCTGGCCCCCAGCTGCCTGACAGGCACCTGGCAGCCTTCTTGTGCCTGGAGTTAAGTGAGGGCCAGCCCTGCCCATCCAAGAGAGTGTCTCTCAGAGCCAGGCACACAGGCTGAGAAGTTTTGTTGAGTTGGCCTGAACTGAGGGAAACAAAGGGAACTTCGTAGGCATGAGGGAGGATGGTGGAGTGTTGGTAGTCTTTCAGAACCTCAGGCAGCAGAGGACAGTGGCCCAAGGCGAGGAGGTTGGCTCCTGTGTGATCCAGAGACCCGTGTCAGAACCCAGGGGAACCGTGACAAACTTGGCACCTTGGGACATGTCTCTTTTACTTCAGCTCCTTGATCATGTGGAAACCAGACTCAGTACTACTTGGTGATTGACAGCAAGCGAGGCTCTACCCTGCTCAGCTCATGGTGGATTTGTAATCCTGCCTTACCAAGTCACAACTCAAAAGACAAAGTCGGCTTGTTCGTTCTTTGCTTCCGTGATAGCTGTGTGCCAGTCCATACCTGAACTAGACCTTGATCTGTAATGGAGACAGAGTAATGCAGACACTGTCTTCACAAAGTTTGATGGCTGGTGAGTTCTGTGTTCCATGTTACCCAGTGCTTGGTGCATAGCAGGCTCTCATTAGAGAAAGGGTGCAAGGAACAGGAATGACTGGAGGAATGGTTGAGTTTGGGTGAGGTCACATGAGTGCATTGGGTACATGGGTTTGTGAGTGAGGTGATGGGTAGATGAATTTATATGGGTGGCAATGGATGCATGGATGGATGAATGGGTAGATAAATTGGATGGATAGATGGATGTGGGTAAAGGGTGATGGCTGGGTGAAGGGCATGAATGGATGGATATGGGAGAAAGTAGATAGACTGATGAATAGGGTAAATGGATATTGGTAGGTAGGTAGGTGATAACTGAATGCATGGCTAGATGGATTGGAAGAGTTTTTGGAAGAAGTGGTTGGATGTTTGGATAGGTGAATGGATGAAAGGGGTTGGGTAGATCGATGATAAAGCAGATAGATGGAGGGTGATAAATGGATAGGGTGGCTGAATAATTTTATAGATTAAATAGGAATGAATGGATGATTAAGCAAAAGTACATGAAATGAAATAAATAGATGGATAACTGAATGGATGGGTATTGGCAAGGATGCATGGATCAAATAGAACAGTGGTGTTCTGGTTTGTTTTCTGTTGCTCCGATAACCACTGTGACCTAAGGAACCTGGAGAGGAAAGGGTTTCATCTTAATTACATGCAGTCCATCATACCGGGAAGCTAGTGCAGGAGCCTGTCACAGGCTTTTGGCTACTTTATTGAGTTCTTATATCTACCACCCCTCTCCACCCCAATACCTTCCAATCCCCCAACACCAGGTAGGTGAGAAAGAAAGTTAGAGGGGAAAGGAGGTGTAGATCTCTTTAGACTACTTCCTGCTGATCAGGGGCATTGAGTTTCTTGGGGCAAATTTGACCTTTGCCAACAGGATATCCAATTTCTTCTACTCATCTCTTTGCACAGGACCACTTGACAAACTGCAGCAAACTGCTGTATCAGGGAGAGCAGCAGCCCCCTTCTTTGGAGAGATGCCCTCCACCCTGGGTCTTCTTGGGGCTGTGGCATTTATAAGAGTCCCAAGAATAAATGTAAACGATCCTCAGCTGGTGAAACCACACCCTCCCAGAGCATGAGACGAATCAGAGTTAGTGGCTGTGGACAAACTGAAGCAGTCCTATATCCCGAGGTTAAAACAGATATGTCTTAGGAAAGGTATGTCCACATGTTCATTAGATTTTCCTAATGTCCCACTGACTCAATGCAGTCCTTCCTTGTATGAGACTGACGTCAAGGATCAGATGGCCAAAATGTTGGGTTTTCAGAATGAACTTGTAAAGGGAACACTTAGAGATTTGGTAAGTGGCTGTGGGCACGGCTCAGATTCTAGAGCACCTGACTAGAATCCCCCAGTGAGGAGCTGGGGTGTGGCTCATTGGTAGAGCCTAGCATGTGTTAAAGCTGTGAGTTCCATCCCTGGCACTTCCAAATTAAAGCAGGCTTTCTACCAGTAGATGGTCGAATTGCTCTTGTCAGACAGTAGCTCATCATGATGTAAGTGTTTCTTGCTGGTCTTCTCACCCCTCCCTGGTCTGTATGATTTTCCTTTGGCCAATGCCACAGTCTTGGTTAACGTGGTTTGTGGTAATTCGTCAAGTGGGATATGTGAATCTTCTAACTTTTTCTAGTTTGAAGACTTTTTTGTCTATTTGGGGCCCTTGCATTTCCACACAGATTTCATGATCAGTCTTTCATTTTCAGCAATGAAGCCAGCTGGGATTTTGGGATGCAGTGCGTTGAATCTGTAAAGCAGCTTTGTGGCTATTACCATTGTCATAGTATTAAGTCTCCAATTGAGAAAAGACCTCCATTTAATTAGTGTCCGTTTAATGTTTTATGGTTTTCACAGTAAATTTTATGCTTCCTTCTTTTAGTTTTTCATTCTTTGACAGTTTTATATATGTTTACAATGTGTCTTCCAACGTTGTTGCTGTTTTATATATGTTTACAATGTATCAATATTGTTGTTTTATATATGTTTGCAATGGGTCTTTCAACATTGTTGTTATTTTTATTATTATGGGGACATGATCTCATCATTTCATTATGGCCTGGAACTTGCTGTTTGTTTGTTTGTTTGTTTGTTTGTTTGTTTGTTTAAGAAAGGGCTGAGCTGGAGAGATGCTCAGAGGTTAAGAGTACTGACTGCTCTTCCAAAGGTCCTGAGTCCAATTCCCAGTAACCGCATGGTGGCTTACAACCGTCTATAGTGGGATCTGCTGTGCGGGCAGAATGCTGTATAAATAATAAATAATCTTGAGAGAGAGGGAGGGAGAGGGTCTCTCATTCTGAAGCTTTGGCCCTTACCATCAGCCCTAGCTCCAAAGGAAATGACTACCCCTCCCCATCAGCTAGGGTGGAGCCTATGAGCTCCTTCTGTCCATGCTGGAGTGTTGGTTGGCTTGCTCTTGAGCGGGCAGCCATAACTGCTCTGAGCTCAGAAGTTGCATCTAGAAGACAGCATTTCACAGCATTCTCCCCAGCCTCTTGCTCTTACGTTCTTTCTGACTCATCTTCCCAGATGTTCCCTGAGTCTTGGAGGGGTTTGTATGATTGTCTTATCTAGGGCTAGACACTCAACAGTAAGTTCTTAACCAGTTATGAGCCTCTGTGTTGACTGACTGCTCCCCACTGCAGAATGATGCTTTTCTGACCAGTCTAGAGCTGCACAAATCTATGGCTATAAATAGAAATATTTAAAAGGCAGTTTGGTAATGTCCATTTGGCAAAACTACAGCAGTAGATACCCATGGGGTCCAAGACCTCTCAAGTCTTGGGCATTGCCAGGTTTGCAGTGCCAGGCTTGGATTCCGTCCTGAGGAGCAAGCCTCAGATCCAGCCGGAGAGCTGCAGTGCCAGCGTTACACCAGGAGGCGCATCTTGGGCAGCACTGGAGCTTGCAGCGAGCGTGACTGGCTACGTGTGTGGATGCTTTTCTCCTCCAGCACCCTGCAAGACACCTTTGGTATCTTGATAGCCTCCCAGCACGGACAGGACTCAATATCCTACAACTAAAATAGGTTGTGTCTTCATCAGTAGGGTCATACTGTCCAGCTATGGCGGACACCTAAGCAATGGAACATAGCCTGTGTTGTTTGAGGGGTCTCTCCCTGACCAGCAACGTACAGTGAGGCCTCTCTCTTCTTAGGGAAGCATTGTAGCCCTGGCAATCCTGTTACTTGTTTTGTAGACCAGGCTGGCCTTGAACTCAAGAGATTTGCCTGCCCATGTGTCCCAAGTGCTAGGGTAAAGGGTGTGCCAAGGTTACTGGCATGTACCACCATGACCAGTTTATAAGGTGCTAGGGATAGAACCCAGGGGTTTATGCACACTGGACCAGCTCTCTAGTAGCTGTTGATGACCTCAGGCAGCCATTTCTACTCTGGGAACACTTCCCTGATCCTTCCCATGGTTTTCCTAAAGTAAAAGGTGTGCGGGGGGGGGGGGGGGAGGCTCTGACCTGCTCACACTTTCTGTGGTGGGATGAAGGAACGAATGAACTAGCAAGTGAGGCAGACAGCTGACCCTTCCACCTCTGCTCGGAGCTTGCTGAGGTACAGTGACCCATTGTCCCTCCAGCTTACCTCCCAGTTGTGGTTGGACCTTAGGGAGACTGCAGGCAGCCGGTCATCCAGCCTCACACCCTTCCACTGCACCCTGAAAATGCAGTGTCAGCGGTGACCTCAGGGCCCTGCACGCAGCGTGGAGAGGACACTAGCTGTCAGCTTGACGATCTGCACTGCTCGTTCTCTGGTGTCTGCCCACACCTCTGCTGTGGCCTCGCTCTTGCATTCATTCTTCATGGCAACATCTTCTTTCGGATTTTTACTAAAACACGCTTTCCTCATCCAAGAAATAGACGACTTGGTTGGGCAAGGTGGCTCAGATGCTGGTGGCACTTGGCAGCAAACCTGACAGCCTGAATTTGATCCCAGCCCACACAGTGGAGGGAGAGAGCTGTTTTCTGACCTCCACCTTCAAGAAGCAAAATGTTTAAGAACAGAAAGAGGGAGGGACTTTTCTCTTTTAGCCCAGACTGATTTTCACTTCATAGTGTAGACTGGGATGGTCTTGAACTCCTGTTCCTCTGCCTCTGCCTCCCAGGTGGGGATGGAGGGTCTACCACCATGCCCAGGACCATGGAAAAAGCTGTTTCTGCTGCTAATACAAAACAGTGCTCGGACAGTCTTTCATATAAAAATTAACTTGTTATCTATATATAAGATTTGGAACTTCAGCTGCACTGTCAACTTTGGAATAAAAGAATCAGAGCTTTCTAACTTAAGCCAGCGCCATACAGGAATTCCCAGCTCAGTCACTCTGGAACAGTGTAGTTCTTTGTCCTTTTGTCCCAACACAGCACAGTATTCAACACAGACTCGGAACTGTCAAGTACAGTAAGAGCCTAGGCCTGAAGCTCAGTGAGTACAGTGTTTGCCTAGCATGCACCAAGCCGGCACCGGTGCTGTGTAAACTGGGTGAGGAAGTGCAGGCCGGTGACCTCAGGTCTCCTGTTTGGAGGCAGGAGGGTCAAAACTCCAAGATCATACTTGACTACATGTGAAATTCAGGGCCAGCTTGGGCTACATGAGGCCCTGACTCAAAAGAAGGACCCAAGAGGAAATGTGTAGTGGAAGCCTCTGGTTGTGTTGCTGGCGGGGGTGGGGCGGCTCCTTGTAGAAAGAGGCCCAGATGGGAGTGGCAGGAAACTGTTTCCGGTAGCTTTGGACCGGTGTGTGCACCACAGACAGCCCTTCCCAGACCAACCAGCTTCTGAATGATCTTTCCATCCTCAGAAGGAATATAGGAGCTGCAGAAAGGATTGTCCTTTTGGAGATCTCTGGAGGAGGAGAGTCTGGCCTGTAAATCCTGGCTCTGGGGACAGTCTGATCCCCTGTGCTGGTGGGAGTGGCCTCAATTTGTAGGTGGATCTGAGCCCAGCCCCAAGGATCAGGAGAACATTCCAATGAGGCGCCTTCCAGGCTGAGTGGAAATTGCTTGGTACTCCCAAGGAACAGGGAGTGACAGGTGTGGCTGGAGGGGGAGGTGAGCCCCAAACAGAACCGGAAGCCAGACAGATTCTGCAGGTGTCGAGGGCCTGTGTGACCTGGTCCTGCCACCACAGTGCCACCTCTGTCCTGTCCTCTTGTTCATTTTGCCACTGTGCTGTGGGAACAGTAGATACAATTGCCACCTCAGTCTCACGGGTGCACGAAGGAGCCCTTAGGTACAACCTGGGAACCTGATTCCACACTCCGCCTTCAGACCCCACCCAAAGAGCTGCCATGCCACTGTGTGCCACTGTCCAGGCACACGGTGACAGGCAGAGGAGGGTGGGATGGGTTTCTTTCTGCCTCCCTTTTTGAAGGGTCCCGATAAGAGGACCATTCCCATAGACACCTGAACCCTGCTCTTACAGTGAACAGAGTCAGTGTCACTTGAGCGTTCTCAGGGTTGGGCACTGTGTTAGGTCCCTTGCTTGCTCAGCCCTGGCAGGTGAAGTCTGTTGCCTAGCTGCTGGCAGTTCTGGTCAAGCAGCCAGCCCCTAAGTCCTCGCACCTCTTCCCAACCTGCTCAGCCACCACAGGGAAGATGAGCTGGGGACAGTGGCTGTGGGGAGGGGGCAGGAGAGGCAGGCTGTGAGAATTCTCAGGATGTGCTGATTATTCCAGACAGTTGGGGAAGGCTTGCCGGGACAGTGGCGCCCTCCACTAGTCAGCCTCTTAAACCTCATGGAGTGGGGGTGCGGCTTGCTTGGGTAGAGCATTTACCAAGGGAATGGAAGTCATGGCACTGAAACAACTGGACATGGGAGGGCCTGCTTGTGGAGGTCAGGCCTCAGACATCCCTGTCTGCATAGTGAACCTAAAAGACCTTGTCCTGGGAGGGAGGGAGGCTGGAGAGAGGGAGGGAGGGAGAGAGGGAGGCAGGGAGGAGGAAGGAGGGAGGGAGAAAGAAGGAAGGAGGAAGAGAGGAAGTAACGGAACTTCGTGGATGTCTTAGACCCACTGCCGACCCTTGTCATCTTGAGACTGTATTTGAACTTGCTCACATTTGTGGAAGGAGAGCTCAGAGCCTCTGACTCAATTCATTTCCTGGTGCTGTGAGACTGCTTTAAACACTAGAAACACACGCCTCGTGGGCCTGAGATTAAAGGAGAGGTGGCTGTGTGAACAGGGCTGGCTCATTTTGGAGAACAGGAAGTAGTGGATGACATTCCTGCGTGGAGGCGGCACCTCAGTCTGTTAGGGTGTGAGTGTGTCCGTGTGTGTTCACTCTCGATGTCATACAGACAGACACGTGAGCAAAAAAGTAACCTGGCAAGGGTGGGCCATGACTCAAACCAGGCTGCACAGGACGGGAAGTTCACTTAGGTTTTAGTCTAAAGGGGACAGTGACTCGGAATCATTTCATTGGTGGGTCCTGACCTCACATCTGATGCAGTTAGCTGATTGGCACAAAGAGGAAGGCAGTGCTGGTCTTGGGTCGGGGGACATCAAAACCTAGGAGAGGCCTGTGGACTGTTGGCTCTTGGTAGGGAACAAAAGAGCCATCTCTCATGCCCATGCCCTTTTTTTAGTGTGTGTGTGTGTTTGCCTGAGAAGGGTGTGTTCATGCAGTGTGTGTGTATGGATGTGTTTATGTGGTGGGTATGTGTGTAAGAAGGGTATGTTTATGTGGGGTGTGTGTGTGTGTGTGTGTGTGTCTATGGGGTGTGTGTGTATGGGTGTGTTTATGTGGTGGGTGTGTGTGTAAGAAGGGTGTGTTTATGTGGTGTGTGTGTGTGTAAGAAGAGTGTGTTTATATGGTGTGTGTGTGTGTGTGTGTGTGTGTATGGGTGTGTCTATGGGGTGTGTGTGTATGGGTGTGTTTATGTGTGTGTATGTGTGTGTGTAAGAAGGGTGTGTTTATGTGGTGTGTGTGTGTTTGGGTGTGTTTATGTGGTGGGTGTGTGTGTAAGAAGGGTGTGTTTATGTGGTGGGTATGTGTGTAAGAAGGGTATGTTTATGTGGTGTGTGTGTGTGTGTGTGTGTATGGGTGCGTCTATGGGGTGTGTGTGTTTGGGTGTGTTTATGTGGTGGGTGTGTGTGTAAGAAGGGTGTGTTTATGTGGTGTGTGTGTGTTTGGGTGTGTTTATGTGGTGTGTGTGTGTTTGGGTGTGTTTATGTGGTGGGTATGTGTGCAGTGTGTGGGTGTCAGACGACAATCCTGAGAGTTGTTTCTCAGGCCCCTTCTACCTTTTCCTTTTGAGATTCCTCCTGACGTGGTACTCAGCAAGCAGGCTAGGCTGGCCAGTAAGTCCCAGGGATCCTCCTGCGTCAGCTTCCCCAGCACTGGGGTAATGACCTGCAACACTGTGCTGGCACTTTACATAGGTTCTGGAAATCAAACTCAAGCCCTGTGCTCGCAACTGTGCCATCTACCCACGCCCCAGATTATCCCTTTTTATAAAGTCCAGCTGGACTCAGGTCCAAAAGGCTGACTTCTGAGTAAGGCTACATGAGTGGCTGGGAGGGTCAGAGTCTTTTGTTTGTTGTTTGGTTGATTTGGGGTGTTTTTGTTTTACTGGGTGGGGATGTCAAGACAGGGTTTCTCTGTGTGACAGCCTAGAACTCCCTTTGGAGATTACGCTGGCCTCAAACTCACAGAGACCCACCCGCCTCCCAAGAGCTGCAGAGTTACAATGCGAATGCCCTGCTGAGGCCTGCAGACAGCTGACAGGGATCTGGGCTGCTCAGGAGGGCATCCGTCCTGGGCCTGATCTGCTGTGGGCAAGCACCTGGGAAATGCAGGCGCCTCCCTAGGCGGTGTGGAGATGGTTTCTGGGGCCAGCCCAGGACACACACAAAGGCTAGCTGTATAGGAAGTCCATCCTAGAGGCAAGCCAAGCATGGCAGCAGGCGCCTTTCTGAGCACGCGAGGGCAGAGGGATCCAGTTCATTTACAGCTATCAAGTTCAGGGCCAGCGTGGACTATGGGAGACCCTGGAGAGAGGTGGCCAGTGTATACAGCACACGCAGATTTAAAGTACAGTTTTATTTTATGAAGGAAGAATAGAATCTGAATTTTAAACAAGTGGCTTGACAGGTCAGCTGTGGCACAGGAGCTGTTAGAAGCTGCCGGTGTTGGCAGTGTCTGCCTGTCCTGTGTTCGGTCTCCTGAATCCTGGAGCCTGGGACCCCACTCTTCGGCAGTGCACCCTCCTCTCTCAGCCCTCAATAGACTGTTGCCTGGCCCAGGCAAGAGGCCCTATAATTAAGACCCATCTTTTGCCTCTTTAATAACAGAGGAGAGAGTGATCCTGAGCAGGCCAGCAGGAAACTGTAATTCCAGGCTTCTCCTGAGCCGGGACGGATGCAGTGAAGTCATGCTGCCTCAGGAGCAAGAGCCATCTGTTGCCTTGGCAGTTGTGTGGTGGGAGGTAGCTAGCCCAACATGGTGGACTGGCCGTATGAAGCCTCCTGGAAGAGTGTCCAGGCTACCTACGGTTTTCTGCCTCACCGGTCTGTGATACGTGGGCCTCGGCTGAGGGAATAAGCTCAGCAGGGACAGCTGATAAGAACGCCGGTGACACAGACCCTTGCCAGTGCCTGCTGGAAACCCCAGTGGTGTCCTTCCTTGGCTTCGCCTGTTTGTGCCTCACACTGAGCAGCATGCTCCAGTGTTTCCCCTTGGTCAGTCCCCAGAGCCTTTCACATTGTCCTTTGGAATGAGGACAGAAAGGTTCCAGTGGTCTTCCTCTCCAGCCTCCTCCAGGGCATCTTCTGTGGCGTGTGGCAGCTGTATTCCGTCCTCCTCCATGTGCAGGGATGGCCTTTTAGATTCTGACCTCACTTGCCATCCAGTCAGTGCCAGTGCGTCTCTCCCTCCCGACCTCCCCCGTGTTTGTGACTTGTTAGAGCCTCATCCGTGGGATCTTAACTTTAGTCCCACAACTAGAGCATATAAGAGATATGTGTGCTCGGGGGCTGAGGCAACAGGGCTGCCTCAAGCTATATAGTAAGACTCTTAAAGAAAATCAATGAACTCTCAACACATTTTGAGGTCTTTCTCTGTCTCTTTCCCTTTTAGATTGATGCACTGAGTAAAAGGAGCAAGGAAGCAGAGGCAGCCTTTTTGACTGTGTACAAGAGATTAATCGATGTCCCAGGTAAGTCGGTCAGTTGCTAGCCAGGGAGGGGGACACACATCTGCTCCAGCTGTGGCTGTCACTGTTTTCAGTTTTCCTGAGTAGAATAGGTCACTCAAGCAGCTTCCCTGGACAACCAGGGGTGGGGGAGGGGGTTTGGGGATGTGAATTCTCTAGAATCCAGACTTGGACAAGAAGGAAAATGCTATGTGATCCCAGGCTCACTAGCCTGAGCCTCTGGGCCAGGCTGCAGAGTGCTGTATGTCACTTTTCTAGAGGGCGGTGAGTGCTCTGCTGCAGTCTCCCAGGGCACATGTCACCTCGGCACACCTGGTGTGCTTCATTCCCCTTTCGGGTCACAGACAGTGTGGCTCCTGGAAAGGGTTAAAGCTGACAGTCCATTCACTGTGACTGAGTATGTGAGAGGCATCTTCTTTTAAAGGAATGTGCCATCAGAAATTCCCCTGGGACGTGGCGTCTGCCCTGTAGGGCAGTGTGGCGGGTTCTCATTCCTTAGCTTCCATGCGATTGAGACTATCAGGACAGATGGACATGATCATAGGGATCCTAGCTCAATCCTGGAGGAAAAGTCATGTAGCCATCTTCCCCTGCGGACAAGGAAACCACAGGACCCACACACACTGCAGTCACATGTGTGTCCTGTGTGATAATTGTGGGGACCTCACCATAGTACACAAGCCTTGGCAAGCAACGCAGAAGCTTCTCTTTTGTGCCTGTGGGGTGTTCTCGTTCTTCCCGAGAAGGGCCTGCCCTATAGCACTGTGTTCACTGACAGCCCCGCAGTCAGGGCTGCGGAAGGCTCTGCTCTTCTCTCAGAGCTGAGCCACACAAGGAGCTCCCGGAGCAGAAAATAGAGAAATGTAGTCTCCCACCACCGGCTTGGGTGAGGTCTCAATTGTATTGCTTTTCCTTTTTATCTCAGTTTTCTGTTCTGTAAAATGGGTAGGATATGGGAATGACCCAATACTGAAGTGAGCCCATTTTTTTATTGCTTTAGTTGTTTATCATGCTCCAAGTTCTAAATTCTGACCTTATGATTTTCTGTAAGAGTTTGTATGTGGCCAGGGGTTTTCTGAAGACTGTGCCCTAGACCCACAAGGAGGCTCCTGTACTATAAATGGATTATTTGGTATCCAGGGTACACTGCATGTCCTGGTTTGCTTCTCTGTTGCTGAATAAAACAACCTGAGACAAGAAATAATTTATTTGACTTACATATGCTCATCATGGTATATCATTGAGAGGAGTCAGGGACCTGGAAACAGGAACTAAAGCAGAGGCCGTGGAGGGAGACTGCTTACTGGCTTACTCTCCATGGCTTATTCAGCCTGCTCTCTAGCACAGCCCAGACCGGCTGGCTCAGAGGTGGCTCTACTGACCGTGGGCCGGGCCCTCCTTTGTCAGTCACCATTCAAGAATATGCCCCATACAGTTGCTCAGGGGCCGGTTCCTCTTCCCATTGTTGCTCTAAGTATTAACTGTTGACAGAAGCTAACCAGTTGGCTGTCCCTCAAGTGCCAGCAACGTGATAGACAGTGCCTACGTTTTCTTGTTAGTTTTCAGGGTTGGGATTGAACCTTGTACGTGTTGTGTACTTGGCGCTCCGATGTGTAAGGCATCTGAGTTTTCTCTCTGAACCACACGATGTATGCACTGCCTCCCAGGATGCAGTTTATGGGAAGCACACCACCCATTCCCAAGTGTTCTTAGGGTTCCTCCTGCTCACAGCGTTCTGCTCCGGCCACCACTGGACGACTGTGCATGAGACCTGGCCTCTGTCAAGCTGGGGGACTATTTGAAGGGGGCAGCCTTGCTTTGTGTTCACCAAAGACCTACCTTCGTTTTGACCTCAATGATGTTTCAAACTAAAACTTCCATTCTATGCAGAGTCAAAATCATATTGGGCTAGAGAATCTTATTTTCACCTTTATCTTCTATCTACCTACCTACCTACCTACCTACCTACCTACCTACCTACCTACCTACCTACCTACATGTGTATGTGTGTCTGTCAGAGAATAATTTGTCATAGTCTGTTATCTTCTTCCGCCTTGTGGGTCCTAGGGATCAAACTCAGGTCCTGTAAGTGCCTTTACCCACTGAGCGATCTCACCAGTCCATGTTTGTGTTTTGAGGCAGAGCTGTATTGTATATCTAAGGGTGACCCCAAATGCACTATGTAGCCAAGTTAGTCTCTTAACTCACCACAGTCCTCCTGTCTTAGTCTCCCAAGTGCTAGCGGTAGAGGTTGTACCACCACACCACGCTTGGGCTAGCAGCTTGTGGGTCACCACCCTGTGACGTCACACTTTACATTATAATTGACAACAGCAGCAAAATTACAGTTATGAAGTAGCAACAAAGTAATTTTATGGTTGGGAGTCACTGTACTAAACGGTCACAGCACTAGGAAGGTAGGTAGCCACTGGATTAGAGAATTAAAGTTCACAGTGATGACAGTTTAAATAAGATTTATTATTTTGGAGTTGAGAATGTAGTTTAGTTAATACAGCCTAAAGCATGTATAAAGCCCTGGGTTCAGGGCTCTAGCATGCCTAAAGCCCTGGGTTCAGTCTGTAGCCACATAGATTCGGGCATTATGGTGCCTACCTGTAATCCCAGCATTCAGGAGATAGAGGCATATGAAGTTCCAGGCCAACATGCTCTACTGGAGAGTCTGTCTCAAAAAAAAAAAATTGTTTTCTTTATCACAGTCAACCAGGACACATCTACATTCCAGGTAGATCACTCCCACCTCAGCATGCTGGACGTGCTGTAGACTGACAGCTCTGACCGAGGAAGCTGGGCTGGGGTGCTGGACTGTGGCTGTGCAGTCTGGCCATTGCTTAGATGAGGTAATCCTTGCCTGAGGCTTCCAGGAAAGACCTGGTCAATAGCGCCTCATTTATTGACAGCCACCCAGCCAGCCAGGGGTCCGGGAGCCTTCATTGTCTGTGGGCTCTAGGCTGCAGGCCAGGAGAATACAGAAGGACTTGTGGATATGCATTCTACTTGAGAGACAGGAAGCTTGGGGAAGCCGACAGGTAGGTTAGCTTCATGCCCTGTGGCTCAGTGCCAGGAGCTCAGAGCTAGGTCTCCTGAGGTGGCGTCAGCCGCCCAGCCACCTAGAGCTGTACTTCTCTGTATTTTTCTTGCTTCTTGTTTGTGGGATCTGCTAGAAGGGAAGTGCCTCATGGTCAAGGTTGGCTCTCCTACTCTGAACCCAGCAGCAGTCACAGACAGAATGAACCAGGCAGTAACAAAGGCCTCCAGGGACCCAGTGCTTCTCGTCAGAAGTCACCACAGTGACAGTCAGCTTCATCTCTGACCAGCCAGTGGAAGCCTACTTGGCCAGCTTCCCCCCGTACTGGCCCCAGGATAGCTAATGGTCCCTGTTCCCACCCAAGGGACACCGTCCTCTCCCTGGTTACCTGCTTCTTCTGGATGGCACTGTCTCTCGCCATCTGCCCACCCCAGTGGTCCCAGCCAGCTGCCTGTAGGCCATGTCTCCATCCCAACTCCCACCACCCTCCTTCACACTGCAGGTGCTTCCGGCATAGGGCACTCACCTCTCCCGAGACCTGCACACTAATTTACACAAGGACCCCGCATCTGATGTGTCCTGACACATCTTGCTCTGACCTCACAGTCTAGGTTTGTGCGGTCCAGGTAGACCTAGAATTCACCATCTTCCTACCTCAGCCTCCCAAATGCTGAGATCACAAGCCTGCCTTGCCACCCCAGCCTCCTGCCCTCTCTTCTCTTTTGAGGCAGGCTCTCATGTAGCTGAGGGCCACCCACAAACTTGAAGCAAGGCTGAGGATAACTTTAAACTTGTGATCTTCCTGGCTGGGGTGACAGGCGTGCAGCACCGTTCCTGGCTCACGTAGTGGTGGAGACTGGACACAGGGTCTCCTGTGCGCCAGGCAGGCGCTTTAGCAATGACCTGCATGCCATTATGACTACAGCTGGACACCGCAGGACAGTGTTCAGTCAGCAAGGGACCACATGTACCACGGCAGTGTGTTAAAAGACTGACCTAGGGACACCGTCCTGACTTAGCTTCTGCTGTAAGGTTTCTTGGGAAGTGACAGACTCTAATGGCACATGTCTCAGGATGTGTCCCCATGGATGCATGAATGTGCTTGGTCACCCTGGGTTCTTTTGGACACTAATCATTCTCCAGATGTCTGCCCAGTGTCTGCCATGGGGTAGCGATTTCATCAATATTTGCTCAGTGAGTGTACAAATGGATGTGTCTGGAGCTGGGTGGTAGTGCTGTTGCCCCACACGGGAGGCAGGTTTTGGAAGCAGGAAGATCAGAAGTTTAAGGTTATCCTAACCTCTTTCGTAAGTTTAGCGTAGGGCAGCATGAATTACATGAAACTGTGTCTCAGAGACTAAAGTAGACAAACTAAAGACAGCATTTCCGTGGGGTTCCCTGCTCGCTAGTTATTCTCCGGGCATCTTTGTGCCCTGCTCCTGTGATTGACACCTCCGTGGGAATGAGCTCCCTAGAGCTCCTGAAGAAGCAGACATCCACGGCTCAGAACAGACTGTCTCCCACTGCCACGCAGTGGTCTGGTAGCTCTGAGGTTTCACTTAGCTTTTGTGTCAGCCTATAGAGATGTCATGGCTGCAAAGTATGCTGCAGCCCTTCCATTCAGGGGCCACACGTGTGCCTGGCGAGTTCTCCATCCTGTGGTGTTACTTAGTGCTTGGCGGCTGCATTGGGTTGGACAGCTGTCCTGCCTGCATCCCAGCCAGGATCTCCTTCAACCTGTGTTCATGGTTCATGTTCGACCCCCTCCCCCAAAACAGCCAGGTGTGGTGGCAGGAATCTGTAATCCCAGCATTCCAGAGGGTTGGGAAACTCCAGTTCACTCTTAGCAACATAAAGAAGCCAGGGCCAGACCGCCTCGTTGGTCAGTTAGAGAGTATTGCTGCTCTGCAGACCCAGGTGAGCTCCAGCGCTCAGCTAGGCTCACAGTTGGCTGTAACTCCAGCTCGGGGGAGCAGGCACAGCCGTGTGTGCACGCGCACACCCACACACAAGGAATAATAATAGTGATAATTGTAAAAAGACAGTGTGCTGTTAGTTTCTGTTGATGCAGTGAAGCGCTGTGACTAAAAGGCGAGCTGAGATGAAAAGGG
This sequence comes from Pachyuromys duprasi, assembly GCA_028658305.1. Lineage (NCBI taxonomy): Eukaryota > Metazoa > Chordata > Mammalia > Rodentia > Muridae > Pachyuromys > Pachyuromys duprasi. The sequence goes on from CM053751.1 coordinate 24,090,203, forward strand.
TTTGTTCAGCTTCTCATCCGCTTTGCTATTCATCCCCAGAGGACCAGGACAGGAGCTCGAACAGGGGGTGGTGGGAGCGGGAGCTGATGCAGAGGTGCTGTTTACCGGCTTGCTCCCCGTGGCTTGCTCAGTCTGCTTTCTTAGAGAACCCAGGACCTCTGGCCCAGGCAGGGGTGGTCCCAGTGGCTGCATCCCCCCTCCCCGCCTTGATCACTGATTGAGAAAAGCCCTTACAGCTGGACCTTGTGGAGCATTTTCTCATTTGGGCCTTTTTCCTCTCTGATGACTCTAGCTTGTGTCAAGTTGACATAAAACCAGCCAGCGCAGACCCGGCCTCCATAAACAACCAACCATTGAATAGCATCCTAGCATGTTAAAGATACTGGCTAGACCTTTATGCAAAATAACCTTGAACCATTATTGGTCATTATTCCGGAAGTTACAATAATATGACCTAATGTTTCCTTAATGGAGGAGAGGTGTTTTTTTGTTTTTTTGTTTGTTTGTTTGTTTGTTTTTAATTTTCTTTAGCTGTACCTGTCTCTGCCTCCCAGTGCTAGGATTCCAAGCCTGCGAACCTCCAGGCCTGCTGAGAGACACGCTGTTTGAGATGGCTCCACTGTGTTGGGTGTCCCTGCAGCCTCAGTCTACAGTGCCCACACGCACTGACCCTAGCTGCACACCTGCAGAGGTCAGGGCAGCAGGCATGCGCAAGAAGTTTTACTCAGACTCACATCTGTGGTCCCAGCTTACGTTTTTAGTTACTCGTTCCTTACTTGTGATGTGCACGTGCCGTAGCACATGCATGGAAGTTAGACTCTTTAGAAGCTGATTTTCTCCTTCTGCTGTGGGGATCCTGGGGATAAACTCAGGCCAGCAGGTTTGTCAGCAAATGCCTGCTGACCTGCCATGCTTGTCCCTGTTGGTTTATTTTTTGAGACAGCATTTCAAGTAGCCCAGGATAGCCTAATCCTCGTATGCAGCCAGCACCGACCGGTCTTAGGCTTTTGATCCTCAGCCTCGGCTGGTGCTGAGTTGCCTAACCTACCTGTCTAAATTTAATTCATTGTGCTTCTCACTGACATTTCTATTGATTCTCTAACGGTTCCCTGCATGAGTACCCTTGTCATGACCATTTGCCAGCCTCCCTGGGGGAGCTGCCCTGGGCTTCAGCTTCTCTCTTTTGAGGCTGTTGTCTCTCTGTGTTTGGGTCCGTGTCTGTGGGCAAGGGCAGAGTTTCGGGATAGTCTCTTGGTGCCAACAACTTCCCAGTGTGAAGCCCTGTGTGAGTGTTCTGTTCAGGACATGGAAGCTCTGCCAGCACCCAGCAGTCGCTGTGCGGAAGCCGGGGCTGACAGTCCCAAAAGGCAGGTGATACCTCCATTCTTTCGCCTGCTCCCCAACACCACACACACACACTTTGGTGAGCACAGAAAATATTTCATGATTACGTTCTGAATAAAACAGTTTGACTCTCTAACTGATGATACAAAAAAGCAATGTCTCTACTTTTAAGGGGTGTCCCTCTCCCTCCCATAGCTGGACTATTACCAAGTGACTTCCTTTTGGAGGCAATGCATAGCAGGGATTTTCCTGGGTCCCAGGCAGAATTATGAGGACATGCATAATCAGAGTGGGTTTCTTGCTTCAGGTTTTCAGATTTTCATTCCGTGACAGTGTATTTCTTTGCATGGTTGGGAGGGGCCAATGTATATCAGCAAAATAATCACTTACACTGTGAGTCCCTGAGCTGGCTAGTTGATGTCAGCTTGACACAAACTGGAGTCATCAGAGACGAGGTAACCTCAATTGGGAAAAAAAAAAAAAAAAGCCTTCTTAAACTTAGGCTATAGGCAAGCCTGTAGGGCATTTTCTTAATTAGTGATTGCTAGGGGGAGGCCTACTCCACTGTGGGTAAGTCTAGCCCTGGGCTGGGGTCCCGGGTTCCATGAGGGAGCCAGGGAGCAGCACCCTCCTCTGCCTCAGCTCCCCCTCCAGGTTGCCGACCTGCCTGGGTTCCCCCCCTGCCTTCCTCAGTGATGGACAGTGATGTGGAAGAGTAAGCCAGACAAACGCTTTGCTCCGCAGGCTCTGATGACGGCGTTTCCTCACAGCACAGTAACCCTGACTGAGATGGTTGCCCTTCCTGGTGCAGCACAGGCACGGGAACAGTCACCTGTCTACTTGCAACTACTCAGAAAACTGTCGAAAGCATGCTTGGGGTCTGCTCTGGAAAATGCTTGGGGTCGTATTTTTTTCTGGGGTGGGTAGTGTTCGTCACAGGAGTGCACTGAGAAAAGGTCTGACAGAATAAGGCTGTCCTCACACTCCCCACATAGGCCAGGCTGTCCTGAAACTCTGAATCCTGCCCAAGCCTCCCAAGTGCTAGGTTTCCAGGCCCATGTCTCCACAGCTCTAACGGCTTTTTAAAGAACCTTAGGCTTGGGTTGGAGAGATGGCTTCCTGGGTAAAGTGTTAGCCGCTCAAGCCCGAGGCCCTGAATGTGGCCACTCAGAAGTCCAGGTATGGTGGGGCGGGGGTGTGCTTCTGTTAGTTTCTCAACAGCCGGCCACATGAGGGTTCAGTGAAACCCTGTGACAAGAAATAAGGCAAACAATTGAATAAGGCACCTGAGAACAACGTGACCTCAGCGCACATGCGCACGCACAGCAAACACACACACACACACATGTATGCACATGGATTCCGACATTCTTATACTGCATAGGCACGGAAGAGCCCTTAGACAGGCCCTGGGGTGGAGGAGTATCTACTGCTGCAGACTTGCGGAAGTCTCTCTGCAGGTTGCCTGTCTTCTCACTTCTGCAGTCACCTTGCAAGTGCCAAATTTTACTCCTAACTCAGTGGCAGTATACTGCCTACCAAGGAGAACCTTCAAATGCAAACACAGTGCCTGGGAGCATTTAGGATTGAGGTTCTGGGAAGCACACACCAGCACTATAAACACGATCACCTCATGCAGCTCCAACACACGGTCTAGGGACTTGCTGGACGTGCCTGATTGCCCTAGGAAGCTGACCTGCAAGTTGGAGGCACATGTGTGATGGTGAGTTTTCTTAGTGGGCTGAAGAGCAGCTTACGGGAGGAAGGGTTTGTTTGGGCTCACGGTTTGAGGAGGTGCGTCCCGAGGGAGATGTGGAGGCAAGAATACGAGGCACCACAGCCCGGAAGCAGAGGTGAATGCTGGTGCTCAGGACACTTCCTCCTCTTCATGCAGTCCGTGACCCTAGCCCCAGAAATGGGTCTGCACTCCTCAACTAAATCTTTCTAGAAACACCTCCATAGACAAACCCAGAGGTGTATTTCCATAGTGATTCTAAGTTGGTTGACAGTGAAGATTAACCGTCACAGTATAGCATGGGTTTTCCTGAAGGTGCGGATGAGAACATCCTAGAAAGAGCTTTTTGTGGGTATAAAGTCTACCGAAACTCTGCACAGTCCTTGTATCTCCAGGCACCCAAGGTTAGAGGCTTGGATTCAGGGTAGGGGCAATCTCTTCTTGGGGACTAGCCCCACTATGAGGACCCAGGGACAAACTCTGTTGTTGTTCTTCCTCCTTTCTTCTCACAAGGTCTCAGTAGCCGTAGAATGACCTCAAACTCCAGCCAGGTGTGGGATTACAGGTGTGCCATCATGCTCCCTTATGTGGCGCTAGGCTGGGGTTGGATCCAGAGCACTGGCATGTCAGGTGAGCAGACACTCCACACAGAGCTGCAGCCTCCGCTTGAGGTCTGCTTTTTAACGTCCCTCCACAAGGATGAAATAGCCATCTGGTCCGTTGTGCTGTTGCTTTCTGGTGAGGACACATCACAGATAAAATCAGAAACTTTCCTTCCACTCCTCCTCCTTTCCTGCTGGCCTCAGTGACTCAGGGAAAGCTGACAGGGTCAGGTAGACGGCCCCTTGGTTTCCCTGCCATCATGTCATTGGTGTGCTAGCCGTCAAGGGTAGAAAACTGCAGCCAATCTAGTTTGGTCCCAGCATGCTAGTCTAGTTTGGGTATTCCAGGTTTCCTGATGTTGACAACTGGGCCCCTGGCCCTAGCAGATCTTGTGATCTGAGGCCTTCAAGATTCCCCTCATAGGTGGCCTGTCTGTCCTCCTGGGACATTTTCATTCTTATTACTAGGAAACAACCTCAGGCACCCACCAAGACGAGGGAGCCAGGGGCCACAGAGTTGCAGTGCAGCTTGGGTTACAGGTGCTTAGCTGCCCCCGCCATGCCTGTGGCCGTGTGGCCTAGAGGTGGTCCTGAAGTTGCTTTAAGGGACAAAAGGCTTATGCCTCACACTGGAGGGACTGGAAGGCAGACAGGGGACAGCTGTTTCCACCCTCCATCACTAGGACACCAGACAAGTTTGACACCTCTCTTATCTTGATACGCAAGAGATCAAGTATGAACTCTTGTTCGTGTCTGGAGTCCACTCTGGCCTCTGCATCACTGCACATGCAGGACAGCCTCCTCTGCTTCCGCCTTCTGAGGTCTGGGTGTACAGGGGCACATCGCCACATCCAGGGCTTCATGCATGCTAGGCCGGTGTCCTTCCAGTGTAGCCCCATTCCCAAAACTCTACTGTAAACATTTTGAAAAGTGAAAGTCACAAAGTGGGCGCCTGTGTCCGTGCCAGCCGCCCCCCGCGCTGTCCTCATTTGGGGGCTTTTTTTCCTTGGTCCCACCTCAAGCCCTTGACTGTACTAGTGTTGAGAATTCCCCAACCTGACCCAGGGACTCCTCCTTAGTGTACTTGCACACAAGAGGTGTGTGGCTTCATCCCAGAGTCCTCCCCATCAGCATCTCCAACCCCCAGCATGGCCATGACTGGAGTGTCCTGGCACGCTGGCTGTGTAGACAGCTTTTCATCGGTTGCTCATCAGCATGCTAATTGTCATATAACTAATTATGCCCTGAATTCCAGTTGATTTTCTTAATGAGACAGCTGGGTTAATTATGTAATCGCATGATTACATTTGCCCAGAGTGTCCCCGCAGAAGTAGAGTGTGCCTGCATGTGATGTCATCGCTGGGCTGGTACTCACAGGAGCACATGCACCCTGGAGCTGGTGGCGGGGACAGCCTGGTGTTTCCTGCAGAGCCCTCTGTGCAGACAGGGGCCCAGGGTTTACCAGCCCTCACAGTGTGTATGGGTCCATTGCCACCAGCCCAGCTGCCGTCCCCAAGTCGTCCCCGCCAGATCTGACGTTGGCCTGCCACCCTGCAGCTTCTGTGAGGCCGGTCGCTGTGCCAGCACTGGTTCTGGAACCTCTAGTTTGACACTGCTTTACTCTAGCGTGCATGCTAGCTTCCTGGGTGGTGACCAGACTCCCAAACGAACGTTTCTATTAAAGTCATGGAGGGCCAGGTCGTGCGGCTTGACTGGAGTGTAGAAGTGACCCCAGACTGGCCCCAAAGTTGTCTTCCATTGGGCTCCGTCCCCACGGAAGCGGACCTTCCTGTGAGGTGACCACTCTGTCTGGCCACACTCTGTCCTGGCTTCCTCCTCAGCCTCCTTCTTGTCATAAACCTCTGAAGCCCCTCAGGAGGGTTAGACTACAGATACACATACACACAGACACACACTCACGTACACACACTCACACACACACTCTCCAAGGCCATGAATGGTGTCACTCCGAATGAAGATGTAAGGGTCATCAAGGAGTCTTGTCTTTCCTCTTCCTAATAAATGCTCCTCAGAAGTTAGCCTACATTTAAGACCCTCTTACTGGGGCAGGAGAGATGGCTCAGTGGATAAGAGCACTAGCTGCTCTTCCAGAGGTCCTGAGTTCAATTCCCACCACCCACATAGCGGCTCACAACCCTCTATAGTGAGATCTGGTGCCCTCTACGAGCAGCTATATGTGCAGACAGAGCATTCATAAATGAATAAATTTAAAAAAAGACCCTCTTACCCCACCTGCCACTGACTTCCTCAGCCACGTCCCCATAACTCTTTACTCCCTGGGCTCACCCTGCCTACTGCACACTACTGGCCTCTCTTAGCCCAGGAGCCAAAGCCACCAACCCAGAGCTCTGGGCAGAGAGCTTTACAAGTCTTCAGGCTAGCCTCAGACTCCCCTTAGAGCTCATCTTCTGCCTCCGCTCCTGAGAGCAGGCGTGTGACGCGGGGACTGGTATATGTGGCACTAGAGAGCAGACCCAGAACCCAGGTGTGTGAGGCAGGAACCTTACCAACTGAAATATAAATCTCCAGATTTAAAAATTTGATATTCATAGCCCCAAGATAATTATGGCCAATTATGGTAGTGTATTTTATAAAAACGCTTTATCACATTCTAGTAATGAAAAACTACAGCCAGGCGTGGTAGTTCATGCGGATAATCCCAGCTCTTTGGGAGGCCGAGGCAGGAAATTATAAGTTCTAGGATAGCCTGGCCTACAAAGTGAGTTCAAATACAGCCTGCTCAACTTAATGAGACCCTGTGTCAAAATGAAAAGTCCACACAAACTGAGTCCGTAGGTCAGTGGTGGAGTGCTGGCCTGGCACGCATTCAGTCCCCTGTGCCTTGAGCACACAGAGCAGTGGTGAGGAGTGAAGGGGAGTTAAAATATTGTATTAAAAACAGGAAAACAATTGTTCTTGACAATTACATAAGTATACATAGCTACGGGGCCTTGCAGACTCGAGGGAAGCGCTCTAGTGCTGAGCTGTAGCCCCAGTCCACCTAAGTTGTGTTTCTATGTTGTGTGACTGTGGCTGCATATGTGTGTACGTATAGAGGCCAGAGGTAAGCCCTGGGCTCACTCCTCAGGAGCTGCCTGCCTTCCGCTTTTGTTGTTGTGCCTGTTTAACACGGTCTCTCCCTGGGAGCTGAGGTGCTCGAGTCAGGCTAGGCCACCTGGCAATCCTCCTGTGTGTGCTTAGAGGTATCCACCCCACCCACATACCCCACCCACACCATACACACACCTCCCCCACACCCCCACACCACCCATGTACCCCCCTCCCCCTCCCCCCACACCCCACCCACATATCACCCCACTCCCACACGCCTCCCCCACACCCCTCCCCTCCTCCACACTCCACCCCACACACCTCTCCCCACACACACCCCAACCCTCCCACACCCTGTCCCACCTCCTACCCTATTCCCACACACCCCTCCCCCATATACCTCTCACCCACACCCTTCCCCACACACCCCTATGTCCTCCCCCACACACCCCTCCCTCACACCCCCCACACCGGTCTCCCAGACCCCACCCCAGGTTTTTACATGGTTCTGGTAATCAAATGCAGGTCCTTAGGCTTACAGGGCAATCGTGTCCCCAATTGAGCATCTCCGTAACCCTCTGAAATCATAGTTAAATCTTCTTTGTTTTCTTTTGGGGAGTATAGTTTAAAATTCAATAAAATGTGCCCATTTTAAGTGTACAGTTGGATAGTGTTACCATTCTTAGAATCAAGAGACAGGATGATTTTATTGCCTCTTAAGTTCCCTTGTCATCCTAAATCTCAGAGATCTTTTTGTCTATCACTCTAGATTAGACTTGACATTTTTGTGGTTGAATATGAATGGAACATGAGTTAGTACAGATACCCCTTAAGTCATAACAGGGTTACTTCTCTGTAAACCCATCCTACAGTAAATGTATATCTTAAGTTGAAAAGGCATAGAATAACCCATCTTCCTGACCACCATGCTCAGCCGTGCAGCTCACTGAAATCATGGCTAGGACGTCTGCTCACCTGTCTGTGTACCCAGATTCACAGCTGCTGCCCAGCAGCGTAGTAACCTGGGAAAAGTTGGCAGTTCAAAGTCTGTCACATTGCTGCCGTCAGTATTCACAAACTAGTCAATCCTAAATCCAGATGACCTGTGTGTTAGCAGACTGCTTTCATTTAGCATAGTCTGTGCGGAATCCTCCCTGTTGCTGCTGGTTGGTGTTCCATGTCTGCATATGCAATGATCCACTTAACTATCCACTTGATGGAAATGTAAGTTGCTTCCATCTGTGATCTCTATGAATAATGAATAAACCCACTGTCACCTGATTAGGTTTTATTTTGTTTTATTTTTTGAGGCAGAGCCTCGAATATCCCAGTCTGGCCTTGAATTTGCTCTCTATATAAGGGTGGAGTCTGACCATCCTACCCCCTCCTCCTGAGTCCTGGTTCCTCCACGCCACACAAGCTGTCTCTCAGCCCCCACGTCATTGAACTTAATGAGAATTTTCATGCTGTTTTTCAAAGTAGTTGAGTCATTTTAGCCTCTTCAAAATACAGAGTTCCAGTTGCTCTATATCTGTCATTTGATATTGTCTAATGGTGTTTTTTTCACTTTTTGATCCTTAGATCTTTCTTTATATCTCTTCAATCTGCTGCCCTCTTCCTGCCTTTTCCTTTCACTTCTTCTTTTATTTTTTGTTACTTGCTTTTAGCTAAACTGAAATTCAAGAGCCTCCTGCCTCATCTTTGCAAGTGTTCCCCTCTCAAAGCAGCTGTTATTTTTTCTTTACACTCCTGCAGTTCAACTCTGAAACCATTTAGACCTGGGATTTTCTTTCTTTTACCTTTTTTTATTACTATCTTTTGGCAATTTTATATGTATATAAACTTTTGGTCCTTTTCATACACATACTTAGCCTCTCTTATACCCTCTCCTTTAATCCTCCCTTCTTCCCATCAATTTCCCCTCAACTTCCTTTTTTTTTTTTCTGGTTTTGTGATCCGCTGAGTTTAGTTAGGGTTGCTTACACGCCCACGAATGGGGACATTTTTCCTGGGACTTTGGGCAAATGACAAGTGGCTATACCCCTGGAGAACACTCCTCCTCCTGCCTTCCCTCACCAGCCAGAGACCAACAGTAGCTCTCTGCGATGCAGTGATGGTAGTGGGCCTGGTTCACAGTTCTTTATTTCAAATGTATTGTAAAGATATGGTACTATAAACATTTTTCTTTTTTGAGTCAGATTTGTTAATTTCCGGCTTTTGTTTTGTTTTTATATGTAAACACACAAAGGAGTGTGTAAGGGTCAGAGGTCAGGAGCGACCTTGTTTTTTAAGGCAGGATCTTTAACTGGGACTTGAGGTTCTCCAAGTAGAGTGAAGCGGCCAGCCGGCCAGGGTGCTTCTGCCTCCACTGGTGCTTCATCTGGGTGCTGGAAATCAGAACTCAGGTACTCAGGGTTGAATGGCAGACGCTTTAGCCGCTGAGCTATCTTAACAGTTTCAGGTTTGTTGAGACAATTTGTCACCATTTTGACCAGGCTGGCCTCAAACTTACATAGATCTGCCTATCTGTGCCTTCCACACTCCTGGGGTTACAGCGTGTACCAGCACACTTGGCTTTGAGCATTTATTTTTTATTTTTTTAAAGGCAGTCTTACTCTATAGCCCTAGCTGGCCTAGAACTCAATATGTAGACTAGGCTAGCCTCAAACTCATTCATAGAGATTCACCTGTTTCTGTCTTTCTGTGTTGGAAATAAAGGCATATTCCACCATCTTAAGACTCTGTAAAATGGGCCAATTATGATAGCACACACCTCTAATCCCAGCAGAAGCACAGGCAGACAGATCTCTGTGAGTTCCAGGCCAGCCTGGTACATACTGATTTCTATGCCACCTGTCTTAGAGAGAGAGAGAAGCCATTATATCCATTCTGTCATTTTCGGATCTTGGGATTTGTAAGTTCTATATTTTTTCTAGATCAGTCTGGCTGGAAGCTAATCAATTTCAGTGTTTTTTTTTTTTTTTCTTAAGAACCTGCTTTTGTTTGCATTGATTTTTTTTTTTCTTTTTGCCTTTTCAGTTTTATTGCTCCCCCATCTCCCTTGCTCACTTCTGCTTACTTTGCATTTGGTTTGCTTCTTTTTATGTTCTTACAAGGTCCAGGAATGTTTTACTCTTTTGTGGCCAGAGAACGTGCGCTGGATGGTATTTGTTCTTTTGAATTTATCAAGACTTGTCTGCACTCTGCTTGCTGTTGATGGTGGTTCTCTGTGCATATGAAGGGAACACTTGCTCTGCATCTGTGGGGCCACCAAGGGGCTTGGTGGTGTTCGCCAGGCTTTGGCGTCCATACTGACTTCGCTCCGTTTCTCACTGGGAGTACATCCACCTGGAATTGCCTAGTGACTGGCTCAGGGCATGCATGGCTCCGTGGTAAAGCCCTGGCCTGGCATTCTCAAGGCTCTGGTTCCTTCCAAAGTACCACAGGAAGGAATGATTTTATATCTCTGTTATTAATAAATGTGAGTAGAGTTTTGAAGTGTGTACCCATTACTATGGATATTTTTCCTGTCGGTTTTTGGTTAGTGTACTGGGGTGTGTACCTCCAGCTCCTTTGGCAAGCCTTTGAGAGCAAAGTGTTAGCCTTGCTTATCACACATTCCTTTAGCACCCAGAACCACCCTGGTGTCATAAAATTAAGGTCAGTTACTTTCAGTGGTGAGGGATGGTTCTGGTGCCTGGCACTGTGCCCCCAACTCCCCCTGTGTCTCTCTTACGGCAGCTGCTCCAGCATCTGTCTCTTCTTACTGAGAAAAAGCTCTTCTCTGTCCATTTATATGGAATCCATTTCCACTCACTTGATCTTTGGTGTGGCTGTTCTCTGCTTTATCCTTGATATTTGGTACCTGGGCTACCTCTCCAGGGAGGCTGGCTCCTGCTGACTTGGCTCAGTGTCCCTTGCAGTGCCCAACCCTGGCCTTTCCCAGATCATGTAGCCACTTAGGAAACCCTTGTTAAATTAGTGCATGAAGAGACAACATAATTGAGGTGGCTGCCGGCTCAGGAAGTCGCGTTCTTAATTAGCATTTTGCATACCTGTGGCCTGGCCAGTTTTCCCTCCCCATCCCTGTCCCTAGGGGAGATGCCAGCGCCTGACACATCTCAGCATGCCCTCCCCCAGCTTCTGCAGGGATGACTAGAATTAATGAGCTAATGTTACTGCGCTTAGCAAAATGTGCTGAATAAATCCAGGTGATAGGGTTGTTTGTTACATAATTATGCTGTTTAAGTCCTGAGTTGCATAACTAACTGCACACTACCTCTGAGCGTGCTTCAGGAATTAACTTCTCAGATGATCCTAAGATGCTTTTGAGTTTGTCATGTGGGTGGATGGCCATGGTGGCAAAGCATGTTGGGTTAGAGGCTGGGCAGGTGGCTTACAGAACTCTGCATGTTATTCTTCTGTCTATGGGTGTGTTCTGTCTCCTCCCTCAGACAATTCTGTGATTGAACTGCTGAGATCCGAGCCTTCTGACACACAGCCTGAGACCTAACAATGCTTGTGTGGAGTTTAAATGGCATTGGAAATCGTTAACGAGACAGAAAGCTATGATTTCCCCAGCTTAACATGCAGGCCGGGGTTTGACGTGCCGAAGTTCATTGTTTTGGTCTCCAGCTCAAACATGCTAGGACTATTATACCATCATGTGGTAATTAGCCATACCCTTAATACATATAATAAAAATTAAGCCTAAGAGATACTTTACCAATGGCTTTTACATATCCCAAAACAGTATTCCAGTGCGGTAGGCCTTTAGTCATGCAATGTACCATCGTAAAGCTGAGAGTTTGATGAATCAAACTGTTTGAACATTCAGTTCCTTTTCCATTCTCTGGCCAGTTCTGCTGCTTTGACATTAACTTTAATACTGTTAAATTAAATATGGATGCCATAATGAATAATTACAAGAGTGCCAGAACTTCCATTTACAGCAGGGCGTGCTGAGAATTTGTCTAAAGGCTTAGTTGGTTACTATTTGCTTCAGAACATATGTGTTCTCTTCATCTGTTACTGGATTCCCGCTGAACGGCAAGATGGAAGCTATTTTTCCACTAGAAGCAGTCATACTGCTTGTAGTATGACTGTATGGCCTGAAGATAGGGATGCCCTGGAGGCGGCTGGGGAGACGGTTCGTCAGTTAAGTGCTTGGCAAGCAAGAGCACCCAAGCTCCATCCCCAGGACCCGTGTAAAAGCTGTGAGTTTGTGATCCTCAGAGCTGGGGAGGTGGGGGCCGAGCCAGTGGATTCCTGGGGCTTGCCGGGCAGCCAGCCTAACCTACGGAGTGAGTTCTGAAAGACACTTCTCAGCAACGTGGAGAAAGACTGTGGAAAGTACCTACAGCACCACCTTGTCCATGTGCACACGCGCGTGCGTGTGCGCGCACACACACGTGTGTACAGAATGCAACCGTAGTTCTTAGTTGTGCTAGCAAAGGAAGCATCGTTGAGTATCCAAGTCCAGCACCTTCCCTTCTTCACCCCTGACCAGGATCACCTTCTATATAAAGGAGGGTGTGAACATAGCACTCATTTTTCTTCAATCCATTTTTCTAGCTGGAAGACATGGAGGGCATCGAGAGATTCATGCTCCCTGGGAACTTGGGATGCCCCGAGAATTCCATTTTTCTTGTTATTGCTTGGAATAACCTGCTTGGAAGCACTGTGTTCCCAAAATAGCTCTCGCAATCTAACATAACATAAATATTTTAATGCTGATTAAAATAATAATGAAAAGTCATGAATGAGAAAGGGAGACAGGCAGCACTGTGTACACAGGCCACGCAAGTGTCCAGCAAGCCTCAGATCGACATGATGGACAGTGTTGGTGTTAAGCCCTAGTGCTGGGCTCCCTCAGGGCCGTAGACCCCAGTTCCTCACATCCTAGTGACGCATGGAATAAACTCTGAATACATTCACATCTCAGAGAATTCCAGGCTCTGGTGAGACAGCACTCACACAGCCATGGTGGGCCAGTCCTTGCTCCCAGGAACCAAGGGTGGTCTGAAAAATTAATGGCTCTGGCGTTGGGAAGTTAAGTGAGCTCTTGAATATATACCCTCACTGCTCTGCCATGCGTGGTGTTTAGCATTCCTTGAAAGGAGACTAAATCTCCACAGCCGTCCCCAGGCGAGGCTGGCGCCCCTGCCTGAAATAGATTCAGTAATCTTTCTAAGCCCTGTGACTTGGGTACTCTTCTACTCTCAGAATTCCAAAGGGTATGTTCCCCTGGGCAGGTGGGTTGTCCTTGCCTCCTAGACCGAAGGAAAGGAAGATGCAGTTGACTCACAGCAATCCCTGTCTATCTGTCTGTGAAAGCCAGAGGCCAAAGCCAGTCCTATACATTGTGTATCTGTTTTTTCCAACTGTAGACTAAAATCTAATACTGAGTGACATTCTAAAATCTAATCTGGTGACATTCTTTTATTGGGAGGAGGACCAGTCTGTGTGAGTAAGACTGAACGTATATGTGGAAGCCAGAAGTCAACTTCAGCTGTTGCTCCTCAGGAGCTAACTGCCTTGTAGACATCACAAACCCTGCAGGGCTAGCTGGCGAGATCAAGAGAGACCCATTTGTCTCCATCCCACTACTGGGTTCCAAGTGTCCACACTTGACTTTGTGTGAGTGCTAGGGACTCAGGCTGAGGCCCTTATGCTTGCCCAGCAAGCTCTGTACTGACCGAGCCATCGCCCAGCCCCAGACAGCATGCTCTTTTGTCCACAAGGATTCGTAGGCCCAGCCCAGTGCTCTTCTCTTCTGTGTATTCTAATAGGGAACGTGGTGGCTCCCTAGCTGGCTGGCGTGGGGCTGCAGGGGTCACCACCACTTGTGCTTTTGCAGGGGTCTCCAGTGTTAGAACCATCAGCTCATGCCTTTGGCTGTTCTTAGCACCCAGCATCAGTGAAGGACTGCCATGCTGTAGATACGGCATTCAACATGCACAAAGTGCTGATGACTAAGTGCTGGATTCGATGCCCAGCAGCATGTGGTCTCAGTGTGGTCTGACACACCGCTAATCCTAGGACCTCAGATATAGAAGTTCAAGGCCAGCATGGTATACATGAACCTTTGCCTCAAAGAGGAAAAGAGAAAGCAAAGGACCAGGTCCTTACAGAGCCCCAGGGTCTCGCTCTCCGGGTGTGCGTGTGCGGAGTAGTGATCACCTGGAGGCAGCAGGCTTCGGTCCTGCAGCCAGTGAGCGCAGGCCGGCCCTCCCCCTGCAGTGAGCGCAGGCCGGCCCTCCCCCTGCAGTGAGCGCTCGTGCCACCTCTGTGGTTGTGAGACTCTTGTAAGAAACTGTCCTGTCCATACAAGTATTCTGTGGCCTGAGCGCCTCCCTGGGTTCCAGGTCAGTGGATTTCCTAGACACATTCAATAAAGAGGCACCTTTCCGTGGGCCAGTGTCCCCAGAGAACGTTCTGCAGATAAGATAGGCCCGCCTGGAGCCCTCTTCCTTCCACTCACTATGCCTGCTACTCTGCCTACGTAGCCAGTGGTCAAAGGGGCTTTGAAGGGGGCAGGGAAACTGAGACCCCGAGAGAGTCTCCAGGAAGTGATTTCTGGATACTGGCCTAGAATTGCCAGTAAGGGGCTGGGTGTGGCTCAGAGTTACAACACTGAGACTCCCCAAGTAAGGAACTAGGAGTGTGTCTCACAGAAGAGGACTGCCTACTGTCAGCCAATGAGGGGCTGAGAGCATAGGTTGGTGGTAGTGCTTCCCAGACAATGGTCTGGGCATGTATGCTGACCTGTGTTCTCCCATTGTGTAGATCCCGTACCAGCCCTGGACCTCGGGCAACAGCTGGAAATAAAAGTGCAGCGTCTACACGACATTGAAACGGAAAACCAGAAACTTAGGGAAACACTAGAAGAATACAACAAGGAGTTTGCCGAAGTGAAAAATCAAGGTCGGTGGCAAATGCCTGTCTGGCTCTGCTTTCTGCGCCGCGCCCCCCCCCCCCCCCCTTAATTGCCTTCTTCATACTGTTGGGACTGGCTGTAATTGTTACCCTCCTCATGAAGCCAGGGTGGGGCAAGCAGCCGAATCTCTTAAACAAAGATAATGGCGCTGCCTAGTTATGCCACAGCTAAACTTTCCTTCCTACAATAACTACATAGGATTTTATTGCTCTTGGTCTGGGGTGGATCAGGAGGCTTTGAAAATTCCTTCTGTATCATCTTGTGATAGGATCTGTCTTTTCAAAGACTGATGTGTCGCCTCTGGGGACACCTGTCAGCTAGCCAGCTCCTGATCAAAGGGCCATACACAGTAAGTCATTTAGTCATTGCTACCATTCCATTAAGGCTCCAGACAAGACACATTCTTGCAAGTTGTGTGCCTACACACTATTCTTCCACATCGGCCTCATCCAGTCATTATGGAAACAGGCTCTTAGCAGGGTTACTTTGTATCACAAGGCATAGGGGACAAAGACTTTTCCCAGACAAACATAAAGAAATTTGTCTTATAGTTGAAAGCCAGGTGTGTTCAAAATCTCAGAACCTTGTCCTGGCCTGGTGTAGGTGGCTATATCAGCTACTCCAGAGGCCAAGGTAGGAGGATTCACAATTCAAGGCCTGCCTAGGTTACAGGCTGAGTTCAAGGTTACTCTGAGCAGAAAGAGGGCTGAGGACATATAACTCAATGGTTGAGAATCTTCCCATGAGGAGTTAGGAGTGTGGCTCAGTGGTTGAGTGTTTGCCCAGTCTTACATCATCAAAGCCCTAGGTTCAATTATCCATTAATAGAATATAAAAACAACTGCTACAGAAAGCCCCAGAGCCTTCTGGCTTCCTTTTATTGAAGAAAAAGCCCAATTCACCAGCAGTCACGAGGTTTATAAAGCAAGTTCCAAGCCTCCTGTGTGTCTTCATGGGTTTGTTTTGGGGACGTTGGTAAAGACTTGGGTAGGATGGAGGGCACTGACCTGTTTGGCTCCTCTGCATGCCCTGGTAGTTAGTGAGCTTTTAGAAAACTCAGCAAAAGCTAAATGACTGGGATGGACAAGAACATCCCTTCTGCCTTGAAGAACGTTGGAGACAGGCTGGAGAGCCGGTGCCTGTGAGAAGGTTCATGAAGAGGCTGCAATGGCGCAGGAAGAGTTAGTAGGACGACAGGCTTACGAAAGGCCTGGAGTGTGCGGGCAGCAGCCCCCAGTCCCCTGGGGCCTGTGATCACACACTGACTGGAGCTTGGATCCAGGCTGGGATACAGAAAATTTGGGGGTCAGACCCCACTTCAGTCTGATTCTATTAAGATATGATGGCCTTTGGGACCCCAAGGGACCACATTGTCCTGCCTACAAGGGAGGTGTTGGGCTTATGAATTTGGGATCCTTTGAGACTTTTCTCTCCCACAGCAAAGCTCTGCAGCAACTGCTAACAGAATTTGTTTTTTGTTGGGTTTTGTTTTGTTTTGTTTTGTTTTTCAAACTGCTCGGTGCCTGGATGACAGATAACTATGTGCACGTCTGGTTTGTTACACACACCTGGAGGAAATCTCTAGTCTCTTACACTAGTCCAGTGGCATGCCCTTTTTTGCTCCTTCTGAGACAGAGGTTTGTCTAGCCCAGGTTGACTCAAAGTTACCATGTAGTCCAGGCTGGCCTCAAACTCAGTGTATAGCCCAGTCTGTTGTCAGACTAACTGTATATAGTCTTGGCTAACCTTAAATTTGTTCTGTAACTCAGGCTGCTTCAAATTCACCATGTCTCCCAAGCTGGCTTCAGGCTTACTGTATAGTTGAGTCTGTCCTCAAACTTACTAGCTCAGTGTAGCCTTCCATTAATAATTCTCTTACCTCAGCCTTCTCACAAATGCTAGCACTACAGGCATGTGCCACAATTCAAGTGTTCATGGGAACACAACATACACGTTGCTTGGCAGATAGCACTACAGAGAGCTAGGGCTACCAGCCATATCTGGCCTGCCAGTTTCTGCTTCTCCATTCATTACCTCAGCCACCTGTGCCAGGTGCTGGGCCTGCAGAGAAACTCAACTAGGCCCTGTGAGAGGTGGCTGTCCTGCTGTGGTTGCCATCATGACCGCACGGAGTCCCACAAGGATGTCGGTTAGAATGGAGGGGTGTGGGTGGCAAGGGTCACTCTGAATTGTGGCCCGGCACCATTCATTTTGACTGCTTGGATGTCCTCAGCCCATGCAACTGAAGTGACTACAGAAGTGAATGCCGTCAGTGTGTCATGGGTGGGAAGTCACTTCCAAGAGCGCCCTGCTCTACTTACACAGTTTAGGTGGCCCTTTCTCAGGCACCCTTTCCCACCGAGCACCTCCAGGTCCCTCCCCCGGCCTCCACAGTATCAGCTCTATATGTGGAACCCTCGTCTACCAGGGCAGAGTGGACACCAGCACCTAAACTCTGGTGGTGTCCCCTCCCCCAGCTCAGGAGGGGACACTCAGCCACAGTGTCTGGCATTTCCCATGCTATACAACAGCAAAACTGCCTTGGTGGCTGATGAGGTCTGTGTCTGACTCACTTCTAAAATGTCCTTAAACCTGCACCAAAACTTTATTAGTCTGCCCTCTGTGGAGGACCAACTTCAGAGGCGTCAGTAAGACAATATTATGTTTCACCATCGATTTCTCCCTTTTCTAAGTATGCTGGAGGGACCCCCACAGTCCTTCCTGGCAAAACCCATTGATCCTCCCCAACCTGAATACTACAAGTTCAATTTCACATTGAGGGAGTAAAAGGTCCCCAAAGGGACTCATAACCATTGATTTTGTGTCGGCATGGACAAGCTCAAGTTTAAAATACAGCAATCCCAGCGGGTTACGAAAGCCTGGTTCACCCTGCTACAAGGAACCGCTTCCCTCACTGGTGGTTTTTCTGACGTTCGTTCTGCAGAGGTTACGATAAAAGCACTTAAGGAGAAAATCCGAGAATACGAGCAGACTCTGAAGAGCCAGGCCGAGACCATTGCTCTGGAGAAGGAACAGAAGCTGCAAAATGATTTTGCAGAGAAGGAGAGGTGAGTGCAGCCTCGGCTCCCTTTGCCCCTACAGCTCGGGTAAACAGGTCACCTCCAACCTCACGTCGTCACCTCCAACCTCCATGGCACACAACAGTTTGAAAAGTGCGTGTGAAATCCGCCCAGGTTGTTGACAGACATCCCAAATGCTCCTCGGCAAAGCGCTGCTCCATGCCCCCACTGCAGTTCAGCGCCTGAGCGCGGCCTGCGGTCGCCCTGTGCGGGAGGCGTCCGCAACACTGCTGGAAAACTGCTGGGAAATGAGAGTCCTTGGTACTGTTTTGTAAAACCCTTGAATGCCACATGCTCCTTTTCCCCTGGTGGCAGCCAGAGCACAAGTGTTTCTGCGGAGTGAGAGGAAGGCTGTGGACATTACAGAGGCTGACAAACGGCAGCTGTGCAGGAGCGACAGGACAGGTCTCCCCAGCACGTGCCCTCTGTGGAAAAGCCTTGAACCCCTCTTCCTTCACTGAGTTTGATAGATGTGTGTCACGTAAAAAATATGTTTTGTTTTCTTTTCTTTTGATTCTTCCTATTGCCCCAGTATCTCATAAAGCAAGGAAATAAGATTCCTAATCCAAAAATCTTAAATATTCTTGACATCTCACCCTGTAAATACTGAACAAGCTAAGCGTGCCCAGGGCTGAGGAAACTCAGAGTGCATGCTGAGCGTGTGCAGGGCCGTGGTTCTCATCCCAGCACCAAAAGGAACAAACAGTTCAGACTCTTTGCAGCACTCCAGACTCGACACATCTATGTAAATATTCCAGAATTAAAAAGCTCTAAAAGCCTGGCACAGTTGTGGCCCAGGCATTTCGGATGAGGGTCCCTCGGCCTGGATCCATGAGACCCCCCATGCCACGCCTGACCCATGGCAGTTATGGTTTCCTAATGGCTTACTTTATTCCAGACTTTCTCCAGAAATGAGTAGTTTTCCGCTAATGGAACAATTTAATGAAAATCAGATCTCTTGTAAAAGCTATGGCAACTCCTGAGCTTGCTAGCTCCAAGTGCATTAGTCAGTTTTTAAAAAACTCTTTAGTTAAATTAAGATGTTAAATTTTAGCACTCGCATGAGGAAATGCACATACATTGTAATAGGAGGCGCTAACTAGATTTTTAGTTTCAATTAAGGGGCGAGGTTTGCTCCTAAGAGGCATGGTGTGTGTGTGCGCGCGCGCGTGCGTGTGCATGTGTGTTCATGTGTGTATACGTGTGTACATGTTTACATGTGAGTGTGGAGGTCAAACATCAGTGTGAGCGTCTCTGCTGTCACTCTCTGCCTCACTCTTGAGTCAGTGTCCCTTAGAGAACCTGTGGCTTTCCAGCTCAGGTCCTCAAGCGTGTTTGGCAAACAATTTATCAGCATCTCCCCAGCCCAGCATGGGGTTTTGTAGTACTGTTGGCCATTGCTCACATAGGTCACCGGAGTTCAATGGGGTGGCTTCAGAAGAATCTCAGGAGCCAGATGCACACTTATAGTCCCAGTATTATGAGTCTCAGGTGGGAGAGACAGGAGTTTCTTGATAACGGCCTCACACTCACTGAATCTGCCAGCAAGTACTAGAATTAAAGGGACACCCATCACACTTAGCAGAGCATGAGCTCCCATCCAGCCTCAGCTACACAGCAAGACCTTGTCTACAAAAGAAAGACAAAGGTGCCAGGCAGCAAAGCTAAGGTGTGGCTCCCTGATAAGGCTGAACCGTGTGATGCCCTAGTTCAGGCTACAACACCAGTATTAAAAAAAAAAAAATTCTAGTTGCTTTTTGTTTCTATAATAAAATATGACCAAAAACAACTTGAGGAAAAGTTCCTTTTGTCTTTTAGGTCAGAGTTGATTGTGTGAAGTCAGGGTGAAAACTTGGAGCAGATACAGTGGAGGAATCCTGCTTCCTCTTCCTTCCAGGATGAGCTGGGTGCTCTCACCATCAGTTAATAATTAAGACTGTCCCCACCCTGCCCTGCCTACCAGCCAGTCTGATCTAGGCAATTTCTCAATCAGGTTGTCCTCTCAGATGACTCTAGGCTGTGTCAAGTTGACAATTAGATCTAACTGGGACACCTCCTGTTTCTCACAGAAGCTGTAGGGATACTGTGATGCTGACTTCATTGGCTCCGTTTATAAAGGAGGAAAAGCTAGGTGTGGTGGCGCATGCCTTGAGTCCCAGAACCTGGGAAGCAGAGGCATTGAGAACCCACACCTCTGAGAGTTTGGGGCCAGGTGGTCTATGTGGCTGGTTCAAGACCAGAAATGGCTACACAGTTAGACCCTGATTTAAACAAAAACAAGTAAAAATAAAGTAATAAACATAAGGAAAGTAGGATCAGGCATGGGGCCTATGCCTTCAAGCTTAGCTTTCAGGAGGCAGGAGGAGGCAGATTTATGTGCATTTGAGACAGTTTCAGGCCAGCCAGGACTACAGAGTGAGACACGGACTGAAAGAACAAATGAAGGAAAATGAGCCTGCTGCACAGACCTGCGGCCCGAGCTTGACGGGTGGAACTCACATGAAGCGGAGGGGCGGAACCAATGCCACGGAGCTGTCCTCTGGCCTCCAGATGTGCGACACACACGCACACAAGTAATTAAAATACTTTTTAAAGAAGGAGGAAAATGGCCAGTGTGGTGGCGTGCACTTACAATCCCAGCAGCGTGGAGGTGGGAGAATCACCCACAGCCTGGGCTAGCCTGGGCTAGCCTGGGCTACAGCATGAGTTCCAAGTGTGGTTGAGCTGCAGTATGAGATTCTATCTCCATAAAGAACACAAAGATAGCAGTTTCTGGCTGAGTTGCTGATTGTGGCAAGAAAATGCTGTGGTCTAACCCCCACCCCACTCTACCATGAAATTGGATACAGAGATACAGCCCTTCTCTAACCAAAACTTCCCAGTTGTAGAAATTATAATTCAGTAAAATTCGCCACAGCCTGTGCAAACAGGCCCCGTATGATAAGAGTAAAAGTGCAGAGTTTAAAGTTCTATGCTTGTATTGCCAGAATGTTCCAGATCCCATCCTCACACTGCGGAGGTGAAGGAGCAGGAATTCAGCGTCTGGGAGTTTGAGGCAGCCTGGGCTACATGAGACCCAGTCTTTAAAAAAAAGAAAGAGAGAGAAAGGAAGGAAGGAAGAAAGGAAGGGAGGAAGAAGGTTATAGTGTGATTGATGATTGATAGCACACACCCCTTTCTGTCTCAGACATTATTAAAGTGTGGAAATAAACTGATAAGGAAATGTGGTACTGTTAGGTTAACTTCATAGCAGGTAAAAGAATGGATTCTGTCAAGAGAATAACATTTAGGGAAAGGAATAAGGCGGTGCCTTCATACCCATTCTTTATACACTCTTACACATGTAGAAGAAAAAAAGATCAGGTTGGAGCCAGGCATGGTGACCATCTGTAATCCTGGTGGGTTAGGGCCTGAAACAGAAGGATTACCATGACTTTGAAGCTGGACTTATACAGTGAGTTTTAGGCTAGACTGGGCTACAGTCTCAAAACCCTGATTTAAGAGTGTGTAGTCACACACACCTTTAATCCCAGCACTCAGGAGGCAAAGGCAGGAGGATCCTTGTGAGTTCAAGGCCATCCTTGTCTAGTGAGTTCCAGGGCTACACAGTGAGACCTTGTCATAAAAAAAAAAGAGCCTAATTAAAAGATGGAGAAGATGTTTCAGTATATCAGTTGCTTGCTATGCAAGTATGAGGAGCATGCTTTGGCTCTCCAGACCTCACTTACAGGCATACGCAGCAGTAACTTGTAATCCTGGCACTGGGAGGCAGAGACAGAGCCCCTGGGGAGAAGCTGACAGTTACATCAGCCAGAATTTGTGAGCTCTGGGTTTAGTTAGAGACCTTGCTCAATAAATAAGGTGGAAAGTGACCAAAGGAGGTGGTCAGCCTAACTTCAACTTTTGGCCTTCAAGCACTATACACACACACAGTACACACAAAAAATGCACACTATACACACAAATATTTTTTTTGATTTTTTTTAATTTATTTATTTTTATCTCAATCACAGGTACTTTGAATCCCAGGCGTAGCCCCCTCCCCCATTCCCTCCTACCTTCCCACTCCCTCCCTCATCTCCCTCTTCCCCGCCCCCCACAGAAATATTTTTAAAAGCTAAGCTGGACTTGGGATTTAAATACTAATCAATTCATTATATAATAAAATAAACCTGAGATACATATTTTTATAATAATTTTAAAGTGTAAAAACTTTTATAATTATATCAACATGACCATCCAAAATTTTAAAAAATGGTAACAATAAAGTTTTTACACTATCAACAGAGAAAAAAAATACACTGCATAATCTAAAGGGTTACTTTAGATTTTTTTTAGATTTATTTTAGATTTTTTTTCTTTTCTTTTTAATAATGTGTATCTGTCTGTGTGAATTGGTACCCGAGAGTGCACGTGCCTGAAAAGTCCAGAAAAGGGTGTCAGATGCCCTGGAGCAGGAACTATAGGCAGCTCTAAACTGCCTGAAACGGGTGTTAGGAACCAAACTCAGGTCCTCTGGGAGAGCAGTCTGTGTTCTTTATCAGCCATTTCTCTAACCTAAAATGTCTTTTTTAATATATATTCTTTGATTTGTGTATGAGCCTGTATGAGTCATATGTGCACCGTGTGCATGCAGTGCCTGTGGAGGCCAGAAGAGGGCGTCACAGAGGGTGTTTAGCTGCCTAAGGTGGGTGGTGGGAACCACACCCAGGTCTTTTTAAGAGCAGCCGCACTCTTTTGCCCCAGGGTGAATCTTCTGTATATGCACAGAGCTTTCACAAATTAATTAAAAGAAAGGATCAGCTTTACTGGCCCTGAGTGGTGGTGCTCGACAGTAGTCCCATCATTCAGGAGGTGTAGGCAGGGAGATCTGACCCCCCTTGACTACACGAGACCATGACCCAACAAACAAATAGTAGCAAAACCTGAAAGTGGGCAGAGTCCAGTATTTGAGCATACAAAGAGACAGCAATAAATATTGAATTTGATTTTGTCCAGTGTTGGCAGGGTTTACAAAAATATATTGGCAGCAGTTTAAATTAGAGGATTTTTAATTGGGAAGCTCCCCAATATCTATCCAAAAAAAGAAAAAAAATACATATAGCTTGTGACCACTGAAATTGTGCTGTTAAAATTTTGTTCAACAGATTCACTCTGCAAGTTAGGCAAAACCGTAGTTAGCAAAGTGTTTTGCACAAAGAAACTAAACAGTCACAGGTGTCTGAGGTATGTGGGTTCAACTGGCTCCTGAGAATGAGAGGTAGCAGCATATGCTGGAGCAGAGCACTTCCAAGCATGAGCCTAAGGGAGAGGCAAGCTGCCATGCATGCACGTGGAAGAAAAGAGTACTGCAGGGCCACATGGCTCACGACCCAGCACACAGGGACTGAGGCAGATGGGTCTCTAGAGTTGGAATCTAGCCTTGGCTTCAGGGAGCCCAACCCTCCCCTCTTCAGAAGGGAGAAAAGAAGTTAATATTGTACCACAGAATGTTACATTTTAGTTTAACTGAACACACAGTTACATGTTACGGTTGTGTGTATGTTACAGGTTACTATGCAGCACTGTACTTGTCAGTCTGGTATGTACTAGCATATTGAATATTAGTGTACATGTGTTGTATGTTGCGTAGGAGTGTGTGTGCTTTGTAGTTACTTGCACACACTATGTGCAGAAAAGTACAAGGCAACTCTGAAAAGTGGAAAAAGTGAAAGGGCTGTGCTTCCTAGCCTCCTGTAAAGCTTGTTTTTAAAAAACCTTGGAGAACTACCCTTAATCTTAACCAGGTAGAGGCTGGTGAGTGAAGGATAGCCTGCTCTACATCATGAGTTCCAGGACAGCCAGGGCTGTTTGGAGAGACTCTCTCAAAAACAAAACAGCACAAGACTCTTGGGAACTGACAGGTGGGGTAAAGTGCTTGAGGTTCAGACTTCCAGTTCCCCTGGGAAGAGCTAGACTCTGCGATTCCAGACTAGAGAGTGGAAACAGGTGACTGATAGCCAAGACCCCTCCCCAGCCGATCAGGCATCAGTGAGCTCAGGGTAAAGAGACAGTGGAGGAGGACAGACGTGGCCCCTAATTCCTCTCCAGCACACAGATACCTAACGTGCATGCACACAACATGTGACACACAGCTTTTGAAGTGGGATTTTCTCAAGGTTTGTTTGTAACTGTGTGTATGGATGTGTTTGTGTGGGTGTGCAGCGTGCACAGGTACCTGGGGAGGACAGAAGGGGACACTGAGCCATCCTTCCGGCCAGCACACATCCCATCTTAAAAGAGACAGACATGAGAATATTAACAAAGCTTTTCTATAGACGACAGAAGTGGGGCTGGTTCAGTTTTGAGCTGTCGTTTCCCTTTTTTGCGCCCCAGGTTTATTGTGTTGAGCATATGTTATATTCATATGATATAAAAATAATGAACTTATTTTTAGTTTATTTTTTGTGCCGACGCAGAGGAAAGCATGCCGTTTCTTGGCTGGGGACTGTATTTGGAGACCATGGGAATCGTAAACTGCTTTCCGATCTTCAGAAGCCCCACCCCCACCCATTGTGGCAGCATTTACGCTCCACTTTAGAGGAAAGGACAGCTGTCACATCTGTTTAGGACATCCTTTTTGCCAACGAATTCCTTCTCTGTGTCAGCAGAATGTAAATGTATCATTCTTCCTAACTTCAGAGAACAATGCGTGTGTGATGATGCTGTTTTTACTATCTGCCGTCTCGGAACAAGCTCTGTAGCGGACCTTCCGCACCCGTCGCCACTCGCAGGTCCGCAGGGGCCACACCCCATGTTGTACAATGTGCATTCACCACTCTGAGGTGCACACTCAAGCTGCACTGGGAGGCCTTCGGAGGACAGTGCTGGTCAGTGGGCTCAGGGCACACAGCTGTCTCAGCAGTCAAAACAAAATGACCAATTTGGCTCCATTGTCTCTTCCTTTTTTTTTTTTTTTTTTCCAGAAAGCTGCAAGAGACACAGATGTCTACCACCTCAAAGCTGGAGGAAGCCGAGCACAAACTCCAGACTCTGCAAACAGGTTCGATACTCTCCATCCCATTTGCAGCTACATGGGAAGCGGGAAGTGGGCGAGTATAGGCCTCTCCTGGCCTGCTCTCAGGTCCTCTGCTACCTGTTGCCTCTAGGGACCCTTCAGCTAGGGGCCTTGAGACCACAGAACCGAAGCCTGGGCCCCAGGCTGTATTAATCACTGCTTTGAGTTGCTAATGTGGATGTGGGTGGCTCTCCTTCCTTCTCCCTGTCCCAGCCATCCTCCCTGTTCTTTCCAACAAACACTTCTAAATCACCAAACTGTCAAAAACTGACATCTCATTTGGAACAATAATGGGAGTGGGGGACTTAGTTCCGCCAAAATGAAGTTAAGAGCTGTAAGAACCTTTAAATTCTAAAAGATACCAAAAAAGGTTATACCAAAGTTTGCCTTTCTTTTTTTGTTTCCTTTTCTGAGAAGGAAGCAGCACAGTGTCTTTATATATGAGGAGAAAAATGAGAAGACATTATGATTTATCTTAGAACACAAACATTAGAGGGATAAAAAATAGCTACAACCAGCTTTAACAGTCAAATGAGTAAATGTCCAAAAACTGCAACCATCAAGCTCCGGATGGAGCTCAGCGATGGACACCTGCTTAGAATCCCATCAGTGACGAGCTGGACCCTGGCTCAGCGGTAGAGCACCTTCCTAGAAGCCCGCTGAAGGGCTTCAGGTGTGGCTCAGCTGGAGAGCACCTTCCTAGCATGGGCAAAACCCTGTGGTTCAGTCTTCACATTACACATGCATGTGTGTATGTTCACATGTACACACTGCTCTCTCTATAAATACAGAACTTAGAAATTCTAAAAAATGAAGAAGCTGGGCACGGTAGTGGCTGCCTCTAATCCCAGCACTCAGGGAAGCAGAGGCAGATGGAACGCTGTGAGTTCGAGGCCAGCCTGCTGGTCTACAAACCAAGTCTAGGACAACCAGGGCTACACAAAGAAACCCAGTCTCAAAAACAAAAGAGGAGGAGGAGGAGGAAATGAAGCCGCGATCCAGTGGAGCAGCGAGGGAGAGGCAGTGTGTGTAGTATAGGGACCGTGCTAAGAGTCAGAGATGCGCAGATGCATCAGTGAAAGATGGTTGTGCTTATCAAACTGTCAGCTTTAAAACAGGCCATGCCACTGTTGCTGAGAGCGTGGGAACATGGCCACAGGCATGCTGTGGCTGGCCAGGAGGGGAGGGGGGTGTTCTAGGGACAGGCATGCTCAGTTCTTTACCCAGCAGCTTCACTTCTGAGTACCTTAAAAGTTAAACTACTTGTTCGCCTGTGTCCTGACATGGAGAGACTTCCATTCTAGACCACTAAGGGAAAGGAAGACCCTCAGAATATATTCTTATCATCCCATTTATGGATGTGTAGATAGGGAGGGATAGAGACAGAGATGGAGGTTCCTTCTGGGAAGTTTCACCATGTGGTGTGAACATGAGAATGCTAATACAGACTAGGGCACGCCTCAGTGACAGCAGCCTGCACCGAGTAAGCCAAGCCTAGAACTCATCTCCAGCTTTGGCCTCCTCGTGCTGAGATGACAGGCACTGTTGGGCCATTCAGCTCAGCCGGGAGTGAGGGTACTGTCCAGAGACCAGGTTCTGCTCCTTCCACAGAGCAGACTGTTTTAAAATAAACTTTTGAGGTTCTCGTATGTGTGTGTGTGTGCGTGTGTCTGTGTGTGTGTCTGTGTGTGTGTGTATATATCTGTGTGTGAGTGTGTCTGTGTGTGTGTGTGTCTGTGTGTATAAGAGTTGTTGTTAACCCACAGGTGGCTGCAGATGTGTCAGATCCCACTGGTGTGGAGCTATAGGTAGTTGAGTTCCACAGCATGAGTGCTGGTAGCCAAATTTGGGTTCTGTGCAAGAGCTTAACCTCAGGACCATCTCTCCAGCCCACAATGAACTTTTTAATGAGTAGCAGCATCGTTAAATAATGATTGAAAGTGTAATAGAAGCTGAGGGTGTTGCTCACACCGTTAGATCTGAGCCCATGTGTGGCGGAGCACAAAGGTGGAGACGTCGGTCCCTGGAGCTCACCAGCCTGCCAGCCTGGCCCACTTGGTGAGTTCCAGGCCAACGGGAGACTATTTCAAAAAAAAACCAAGGTAGATGGCATCTGAAGAACAAGTTTGTCTTTGGGCTACATGCACACACATGGAGGCGAGCAGATCCTAACACAGAACCTTTGTGTTTACGGGAAATGCATAAACTAGGAAGAGCGAAGCTCCCTACAGTCATGACTGTAAAGCGCATGCTTTACCCAGCTGCTCACCAGAATCACGTAGCCTCACAGTCCCGTGGTAGGCTGCAGTGTTGGCAGCCATATTGCTGCAGGTAGGAGTGGTCAGCTGCATGATCATGTGTGACCTCTGTCATACACTTGGTTTGTGATTAATGGAGATACAAAGTCTGCAGCTGTATTTGCAGCTGGAAGTCTATGCAGCAAACTATGGACAGTGGTTCTCTGTTGAAGGAGACACTGCAGAGAGATGGCATAGTGTGGGGAAATGTTCTTTGTTCCCTGTGTCTCTTTCATCTCTCTGTGCATCTCCCCTTTTGCTCTAAGCGATTGGTATCCTGGCTCGATGGCGCGTGCCTGTAATCCCATCGCTGGAGAATTGTACCTAGGGAGATCCATAATTCAAGGCCAACCTGGGGTACTACTCCATCTTTGAAAAAGGAACCTGATGAGGTGGGATATAGTTCAGTCAGTACAGTGCTTATCCAGCATTCAAAAATCTCCGGATTTGATCCTCAACATCTTTGCAAAGCTGGCGTGGGGGGTGGCGTGTACCTGTAATCTGAGCACTGGGTAGAGAGACAGACAGGTCAGAGATTCAGTGTCATCTTTGGCTGTATAGTGAGTTCAAGGCTAGCCTTGGCTGCGTAGACCTTGTCTTAAACAAGATTGATGTCTTATATCGTGGTTTCTGTCCTTGCCTTTTAGCCCTGGATAAAACTCGAACAGAATTATTTGACCTGAAAACCAAATATGATGAAGAAACTACTGCAAAGTAAGTGCCTATGTGACGTCACCCTCTGTTCTTTTGTGTTTGGTCAGGGAATGAGCCCGCTGTTATTAACCCACAGAAGGTGGCCTTAGGAGGTACTCAACCACCTGTCATGGTGCCAAGATAGTGCCAGCCAGTAAGTCCCTTGTATCACATCCATCCCTGCTGAAAAATCTGTTCCTGGTTACAGAGAAGCAACCTTTGTTTCTTTTTTAATTGTGTATGTCTATAAGCGAGTGTGCAACACTTCAGCGCATACGGAGAAGTCAGAGAGCCTTGCTAAGGCAGTGTCTCTCCTTTGGGTTCTGCCCTGCTGCATACTCTAGGCTAGCTGCTCTGTGAGCCTCTGGTGGTCTCCTGTCTCCACCTCTTGTCTCACTGTAGGAGTGCTGGGATTACAGATATGCACCACATCTGGCTTTCTCTATTTTTGATGTATTTTATCTTATGGGTATTTGGCCTCTGTGTGTGCAGTGTCTACACCAGCCAAAAGAGGACATGAGATCCTCTGTATATTCCAGGATGGTCTTGAACTCACAGATATCCACCTGTTTCTACCTCCTAAGTGCTAGATTAAAGTATGCACCACCACCCCTACCTAGTAACTGAGTATTTTTCTGTCTGTGTTCCTATGTGTGCATGTGATGGCACTCTTTCTGGAGGTCAGAAGACAGCCTTGGATGTCAGTGATCATGGCTTTAGCCATCTTTTGAGCGTTTGGATGTCCATGTGTGTATGAGTGTTTGCGTGTGTGGGTACCTGTGCTCCTGGCTGTGGGAGGCAGAGGCTCATCTCCGGGGTCTTCTTCAGTGCTTCTCTACCTCATGTATTGAGTCAGAGGCTCTCCTTGAGCCCGCACACTGACTCAGCAGCTTGCTCTGGGGATATCCTGTCTTTGCCTCCCTGCTGAATTCAGGCAGCCTTCCGTGCCAGGGCAGGATTCAGGTGGGTGCTAGGCTCTGAATCACAGTCCTCCTGCTTGGTGGCAGCACATTAGCCACGGCTGCATTCTTCTTTTTGTTGTTTTTTGAGAAGGGTTTCACTGGGCTGTCTAGGCTAATCTCAAACTCATAAGCTCAAGACATCTTCCTGCATCAGCTTCTGAAGTAGCTGCGGCTGCAAGTGCGCTGCCACAGCAGGTGAGGACGGGAACCAGATGTCTACATAGAAATGGTCTGTGGAAGAAGCAGCCTACACCGGCCCCTCGGAAGGCCTGCCCTGGTTCTGAAAATGGTCCCCACAGTGGGTTGATGAGTACAGAAAGGTTGGACTTTGGCTACACTGGACTGAAAATGTATTTCTCTGACTAGGAAAGGACTGACTGGGCTAGGAAGGTGGCTCAGACTGAGTGCGCGCTGTGCAACCTGGAGACCTGGTACAGCTGGCTGCAATCCCACCCAGGGAGGTAGACGCAGAACCCTGAGGCTCCCGGCTCCCCAGCCTGTACTAACTGAGATTTTCAGGACTCAGTGAGAGACCCTGTCTCCAAAAATGAAGGCTAGTTCCTGAGGAACAACACCCAGGTTTGGCCTGTGGCCTCCATCCTCATGCACACACACACAAAGGGCCAGAGGAGACTGGGAATGTAGTTCAGTTGAGAAACTGCTTGCCTCATATTCATGAAGCCCAACTCATCTCTATCATCACATAAAGCCAGGATAGAGGGAGCAAAGGATCAAGACTTCCGTCTTGTCCCTGACTGTGAAAACTGGTGTGGCACTACATACCTGTAAACCCCGTATTTGGGAGCCTGAAGCGAGAGGACTGTTTGCAAGTTCTAGGCCAGTCTAAGCTACTTAGCAAGGCCCTTTCTCAAAGTAAGTAAAGTAAGTAGCTGCCTCCTCTGCATTCTCCTCTCGGTTCTGGAAAGGCCTGTCGCCCTGTTCCCTGCTTTGGGTGCAGCCTCCTTGTAGTTTGTTGGAGTCAACATATTTTCATCCCGTGGATGAATGTACCCTGGGGAGAAATCTGTTCTGGGATGGTCTTAAACATCTCTTTCAAAACGTCAGTAGAATGCTTCAACGTGCGCTGTCAGAGACCTTGGGAAGGGAGTGGGAGACAGAAGAATGTCAGCTTTGGAGAAAAGGGTGCTTGAGGAGCAGTTGCTCTGTTCTGCACACTCTGTGACCTCCAGGCCTCTTGTTGCTCTTGCACACGAGCAACTGCACTACTGAGTAGCTACCAGAGTGATGGAGTGTGTGGAGAAGCAGCCCTACGAGGAAGCCCCTGTATATTTCCTGGTCTGAAGTTTTGTCAGTTTATAGGGTATACTCTGCTTGTCGGTCATTCAGAACACCGACCAACCCCCTTCCCTCATTAGAAAGAAGCCCCGGGGACTGGGGGTGTAACTCAGCTGATGCTTACTCAGCATCCAGGGCCCTGGGTTTGATCTTCAGTGCTGCAAGAAAGCAGGTGTGGCGGCACACGCCTCTAACCCCAGCCCTCGGGAGGAAGATGAGGAGTGAAGGTCCGCTCCGGCTGGCTGTGCTGTTGCAGGCACTCTAGGCTACATAAGACCCTTGTGGGGGTGGGGTGCAGGTCAAAGGCAACAAGGCCACTTGGAGCCCTCCACCCCATCTCTAACTGCTGCTTCTGCAGTCATTTCAGCTGTGCGTCAGCTGGGGCTGCTCGGCTGGCTGTGATAGGGACAGTGGCAGTAAAGTTTTCCATGTGTAGGCTTGAAGCAAAATGTAATTAGCCTTTATGCACAGAACAAGGCCCTATTGATGAGTACAGCTGGTCTTTGTTCGGCCCCATCGCTGAGAGTGGGAGGTAAAGTGCTCGTTCATGTTTATTAATGCAGGATTCCATAGACAAATGGCAAGCACAGTTTAATATTTGTTGGAACACAGGGGGACTTGCCAAACAGTTGTTGTGTGAGCGGATTGCAGGCCTGCACAGTATAACCATTGCTGGGTTAAATAAATGGATTATTTTTCCCTTTTTTTTTTTTTTTAATGTACTCCCCATGGTCACCCAGGAGTCCCCGTGTCCCATAACAAATGCACGTAGCACCTTACAGACCTTAATGTGGTGTCTCAGAACATCTGTCAGCGTGGACCCCGGCTCCCTGAGGGTCTTCACCCTGAGAGGGGCAGGATAGCTCACGCTGCTGCCACTACTCTCCACCTGTGTTGCAAGTTGTTCACTTCCGCTTGGATCCAAGACGCTGTAACGTGTGCAGGAATTCCAGCTTTCATTTGTGTTTCTTCTCTCTCTGTCTCTTTCTCTCTGTGTGTACACTGTATTGTAGTACTCTTGTAGAGGTCAAAGGACAACTCGTAGGAGTCAGCTCTCTCCTAACATGTAGAGCCCAAGGAAGGACCTCAGGTCCCCAGCCTTGGCAGAAAATCACTTCTATCCACTGAGCACTCCACCCAGCCCTAGGCTTCTTGTCTTTAGTTTTGCCTCTGCAGTGGGTCTTGGGTAGACAAGAGGACTGTGGAACCCCTTCCAGACCACCAGGGCAGAGTTCAGTGGAAGGCGAGGTTAAACTGTGGTGAAACACTACATTCCTTCTAGCTAAGGGTAGAGGCTGGGCTTGTCCTGCTGGTGTGGGCCTTGCCTAGCCAGCATGTGTGAAGGAAGCCCTTTGATCAGCAGCATTCAGGAGGGGAAGGCAGAGAGATCACAAGTTAAAAGTTGTCCTGAACTACATAGCAACTTTAAGGCCAGCCTGGACTACATAAAGTCTTGTCTCAGAAAACTAAAAAATCAATTTCATAAGAAAGATGGGTATAACATGATAATAGAGTGCCTGGCCCATATATTCAAGATGCTGGATTCAGTTCTCTCTCACGCTAGGGAGAGAAGAGGGAGAAGAATGAATCCTAAAGTAAGTACAGGCTTCCTATCACTAAGCTTCCTCTAAGTTACTCCCAAACCTTCCTACCAGGAAATGTCACATTTCTCACACCTCTGCTTGCTTTTAAGAAAAGACATTACATATGCAAATACTTCCATAATATATTACAAAAGCAACATTGATGAGGAAATGCTTGGATTCACTTCAGAGTCTGCTCTTTGTGCTGCTACGTGTATCACTCCCTGCAGCCTTGGAGTAGACACGATTTCCTGTTAGTCAGTAGCTGATTGCTCGGACCCAAACTCTGAAAGGCTGGCAAGGGGACCTCTGTGCTCCAGCAGAGGACAAGCAGTCAGGAATTGAAAGAGGAAGCCAGAGGCTCCCGGCATGGCTGGCTGGTGAGCAGGACAGACAGCAGCCTTGTACAGATGGTTCTAGACTAGTATGCAGTAGACTCTGTTAGTTGGCAAGAAAAGGGTTAACTTCATCTCACAGCTCACATTCCCTTTCAAGGGGACTTCAAGGCAGGGTCTCAAGGCAGGGACTGAAGCGGAAGCCACTGAGGTGTACTGCTCACTGGCTTGCTCAGCCTGCTTTCTTATACAACCACCTGCCCACAGCATACACCATTATTCATGAAGGAAATGGCTTGAGGCAGGGTCTCTCTTTGCAGCCCTGGCTGTCCTGCAGCTTGCTTGTGTCACCACTGTCTGTGGCAGTCGTTGAGAAAGCCATGCTGTGTTAAGTGCGTGAGTGAGGCATGGTCAGGCAGTACTCGGGCTCCACTCCTCCAGCTGGAAGTGGAGTGCCCAAGGAAGCCAGTGAGGGCATCAGATCCTCAGCAGCTAGAGCCACAAGTGGTTGTTTGCTGCCGTGTGTCTGGCAGGAACTGAGCCTGGGTCTTCTGGAAGAACAACAGTGCTTTTAACTGCTGTGCTGCAGCTCCCGGGTGTTTGTGTGTTTGTTTGTCAATGGTGTTTTGAGACGGGGTCTCACTGAGTAGCCTTGACCGGTGGGACTTGGTGTGCAAACCGGGTCTTCCTCTGCCTCCTGAATGCTGGGATTAAAGACACACACATCACCACACATCCAGCTTTTTTGTAGGGGTGGGGTGGGGTGAGCATCTCATTCTGAAGCCCAGGCTGGCTCTGACGCTGGCTGTGATCCTCCTTACATGTGTAACTCAGTAAATTTGGAAGAACCAAAGGGAGGTATCCCAAAACCTCAGTGGCATTGTCGCCCCCGTCACTTTGAGAATGTAATTGTTTTCCATCTTTCTGAGTCATTGGTTTCCCGTGTGAGTTGCTGTAATTACCGTGGTTGGATTAATTTCCCTAAAAACAGAGAAACAAACCCTGTATGATTTTGAGGGTATAGACCTGAATGAAGACCTCAGTCAGACCAGGAGAGAGTGGCCAGCTTTTCCCTATCTTGTTTCTAGGGGCATGGCTGTGTGTGGTAACGCCCCCTCCTGTGTAAGGTTCAGTGTTGGCTGAGCCCCCAGGGCCTTTCCTGTTTCGGGGTGGGGGGAGTGGGGGAGGGAAGGAACAGATTGGCTTCTTGTGTCCAAACCCAGTAGACACTTATTCATTACTGTATCTGTCCATTTGTGTTTGTGTGTGTACAGGTGCACATGTGTGAGCACATGAAGAGGTCAGAAAACAACATTGTCTGACTTTGCTCAGATGGCCCCTGCTTTTTTTTTTTTTTTTTTTTTAAGACAAAGACTTTTAATATTCTGGAACTGAACAAGTAAGCTGGGCTGTGTGGCCAGCAAGCCTATGGGATCAGCCTCTGTCTGCCCCTCCCAGAGCTAGGAATACAAGCATGCACCACTGTGCCCAGCGTTTTCGTAATCATGGGTTCTGGGTCTTAAACTCATGTTTGAACAGCAAGCTCTTTACCAACTGAGCCATCTCCCCAGCCTTTAGACTCTACCTACATTTTGAAATTTGAATTAGTTGCCATTTAGGTGCTGGTACTACGGAGACCAGTAGTTTCAAGGTCAAACCATCACAGAGCTGTTAACACCCTAATAAACGTGTCCCTTAAGTTTTGCTGTGGAAGCCGAGCTGTGCGCCCCTTTAAGTGTAGCAGTCTGAAGGCGGAGGCCGCTGGAGCTCTATGGGTTCAAGGCCAGCTTGGTCTACGTAGCAAGTTCCAGCCAGGGCTGCATGGAGAGACCCTGCCTCAAGCCATTTCCTTCATGAATATGGTGTATGCTGTGGGCAGGTGGTTGTATAAGAAAGCAGGCTGAGCAAGCCAGTGAGCAGTACACCTCAGTGGCTTCCGCTTCAGTCCCTGCCTTGAGACCCTGCCTTGAAGTCCCCTTGAAAGGGAATGTGAGCTGTGAGATGAAGTTAACCCTTTTCTTGCCAACTAACAGAGAAGCAAAGAAGGGACAGTAACAGCATAGCAGAGAAATAAACCAATACAGCCAGTGACCCCATAGGAACTATTACTTCCTATAGAAATGCACATTTGTGCAGGACCCATGTTTTAAAGTATGAACAATTCATTCAGTGTGTGGGTTCTTCCTAGCTCACCATGACTGACTGCAGTGGCAAGAACATGTGCAAAAGACCCAGTAGAGTACAGGTGAGCTCCACATGCATCTGTGTTGGGGAATTCAGGTCTTCTGGGCTGGCTACATAAAATCAAAAGAGATACTGGACAGTTGGACACCCACCCAGCACAAGAAGGCCTCGTTCTCAGATAGGCTGTAAGAGACTATAGACAGTGCGTGAACATGTGTGTGTTCATGCATACAGTTGTTTTGGGGTGTGCATGTGGAAGCAGAGGGAACCTCGGACACCCCTCAGGAGCCACCCATACTGGTTTTCTGAGACAGGGTGTCTCCGTGGCCTAGAGCTCACCAGGAAGCCCAAGAAATCTGCCGGTCTCCATCTCTCACTCATAAGCCACCGCACTTGGTCCTTGTGCAAAAGCAAGTGCTCATCTGACTGGGCTGTCTCGGCCCTCGCTTAAGAAATGTTCAGAAAGCAGAATGAAATGTTTCCTGTAGGAAAGTCAGAGCAGAGCCAGATAATTGAGCTCATTGTTTTCCTTCACGGCTTGTTTGCCCTTTCATTCTCTTCCTAAGGTGCTGGATGTTGAGGAATG
This sequence comes from Pachyuromys duprasi, assembly GCA_028658305.1. Lineage (NCBI taxonomy): Eukaryota > Metazoa > Chordata > Mammalia > Rodentia > Muridae > Pachyuromys > Pachyuromys duprasi. Next base: position 24,124,968 of record CM053751.1, read on the forward strand.
TCTCCATTTGCCAGAAAGACAGTGGGGTGTCTCATATTTCCCCCGCCAGACCGCCAGTTCTGAAGAGAGCCTGCAGAATGAATTTTTAATGCTGAGCGTTCGGGCATCGCGCTCACAGCCAGCCGCATTGCTCTCCTGAGCCTACAGATTTAGTGCTTGGATGAGCAGAGTGAGGACTTGGGGGCACTCAACACAGTGAGAATTAACCCCCCAACAACCACACTGGTGCCCTCCCAACTCCAGACAGCCAACCCTAAGGAGTCGAAAGGGAAAAGTAAAACTCCGTAGTGTTTGGAATGTTCTCCAAACAGCCTGGAGCACAGAGCAGGGCCTAGTCTCCGAATTTTATCAGATAGTGTGTTTTTACCTTTTCACATTTTTAGCTGGGACTGTTCTATTTCTGTGATCTTTCCACCCTTAAAAAAAGCTTTACGGTCTGCAAGGTTTACAGAATATACAGAAGACTGGAGACCCTCCAGTTCCTATAAAAAGCCCAAATGGAATCAGAAGTCCAGAATTGGTCGCTAACAATGGAAAGGGGACCATTTGTATTCAGCGGCTAATTCTGGTTGGGGCCATATGGTTGCTTGTTATTTTTCCCTCAGTAGCTTTCTATATTTTTGAAGTTTTCAAAATTAAGAAGAACAAGTTGTATATAAAAATTGTCCTTGCTTAAGTAAGTTGAACAAGCAGTAGAACAAATGGCTGAGTAGATAGATAACAAGCTATACCAATTAAAGCCTGGATGTCTTAAATATATACATGTGGAGGAAATCATGGAAACAGTAAAAGAGATGTTAGGTGGGGGTTTATGTAATAAGGGGGTGGGAGAGACCTTTTTAAAGCACGATGCCAAAAGTAGAAAATCTGTGGGATATTCAAAGCTTCCTGGAGGTGGAGGGTGGACAGGATGGGTGGAAGAGGGATATAAGGGTAGATAAAACATTTACAGTGTGGAAGTGGAAAATGGCTAATGTATGTTTCTTACAAAGCCGTAACAAAATGTTAGAGGTCAGCAGTGGATGGATTGATGGGAGGGAGGATGGTGGACAGATGGATGAGACTAGTGTGGAGAGGAGGTGAATGCATGAAATGAATGGGTGGATGAACTATGTACAATTTATAAGACAGTTAAAGGTTAATATGTGGTTATTACAAAGCAATAACAAAAGCCTGTAGGTGGATAAATTAGATAGGTGAATGAAGTGATGGACGGATGTAAATGGGATGAATGAGATAGGTGAATAGGTGGATGGTGAGAGGGTAAATATGTGCACAGATAAATTGATATATGAAAAGTGAATTGATAGATAAAATATTCACAATGTATATGTCTTACAAAGCAATAGCAAAATATGTAACACCCCGAAGAGGACGGTGTTTCTATTCTAGGCAGATACTTATACCACAGGCATCTCAAACCGCCTTCCATAACTCCCTTCTTCCCTGCAGGCAGCTTTCCTTCTGTTGGGGGTTTGTGTCCCTCCCACTCGTGACACATTATTTTTCCTTCATTCCAGAAACTCGGGGTCCTTCTTGACGTTCTGCTGCCCTCCTGTCTAATGCAGAACCGTCTCTCTTTCATACCTGTCTTCAGTCCTTATTTCTTAGCTTCACTGTTCCACTATCATCTGGGCCTTCCCTCTTAGGGCGTCAGTTTTTACTGTATCCACTTGTCTCCAGCTGGATGAATCTACTTCCCAAGGATCTGCTAGAAAGTATCCAGAATATAACCCTGCTCCAAGATGCGCTGCGTGATCTCCTCCACCGCCATCCCTTGCTCTCCTGCCTCCACAGACAAATCCCAGCTCGCAGTGCAGCAGGCAGGGCACTTGACAGTACACTTGCCGTAACAGCTCCATCCCATGCTACACCCCCCCCCCAACACACACACACACAATCCCTGCCTTCCACATCTGTGTGCTCCAACTCCCAGCTCAGGCGATGCTCAGGGTTGTCTGCCTTCTGCCTACTCAGCCTGCGGTCAGTGGAGAGAACTCAGGGAGATGGACTCTGGACGCAGAAGTAGTACATGGTTGCTAACATTCAAGTGTAATGTAGTGATTTTCCTTCTGCTGTGAAGGCCGCAGGGTCATTTCAGAGGTGGAGCCTTGTCTGCCAACATTGTTGCTGTTTTCACACCAGGGTCAGCCATGTCACAGTCAGCTCTGGTGCTCAGCACTACACCAGTGACTGGCGCTAATCGTGTTAGCAGCTTCCCACTAAAAACTCCTCTTGCTGTGACACAAATTTGAGTTTCTTTTAGAGTTAAATTAACTGTTCTTGGAAGTGATTGTTGCTCCTAGGAAATGTATGTAATTAAGACACTCTAGGGCTAGGGCTATCGAATACCTACCTTGTAAGAAGCCCTTGGTTCAGCTCCCACCATTGTATAAATTGGACTTGGAATGCATGCTTATAATTCTGGCACTCAGAGTTCAAGGTCATCCCTGCCCCCATAGCAAGTTAGCCTAACTTACATGAGACCCTGTCTTTAAATTAATATTTTAAAAACCATGTTTGAGTGAGATGTGGCATTGCACACTTCTGATCCCAGGTCCTAGGTGGCCGGGACGGAAGGACTGTGAGTTCAGGGCCTGTGTTTACAGGCGGCAGCGCACCCAGCAGAGCCCAGGCTGCTGAGTGCTTGTTAGGAAGTCGGTCTCTGCCTCTGCCTGTGAGTCCACTGTCTGCCCAAGTCTTTATCCTCATAAGTTGCATTCAGTCTTTAATTTTCCTTCTCATGCCTGTAACGTGTCTTACTGTTTCCATTGTTTTTTTATACCTTTACTCACCTAATTTTTACCTCTTAATGTGCCTCTTATTACTTTATCAAGTTTATAAAGTAAATTTCCTCGATTTATATTTAACACACCTGCGAATGCAGAATGTCATCGTTAGCTTTCTCTCTAGTAGCATTTTGAAATTTGATTTTCTGTAGATAGAACATAGACCTCATTGTTTTAATTCCCTCATGTTTAATAATTATATCCCAATTGTAGATTTTTTTTTCATTTTCCAGATATTTACAGTTGGCATATGGGAATTTACCCAAAAAAACAAAACCAAAATCCAAAAATAACATGACGCTTTGCTGACCTCATCTCTAACCACCTATTTGCTAATATGAATTGCTCGGCAACCATATTACCCATAGGTAGTGACTTTTTTAAACCTTTGTGACAACAGGAACAGATGTTGCTTTGTTTTGAAACAGGTTCTCATGTAGCCCAGGCTGGACCCTAACATGCTGCGTAACTGAGAATGACCTAGTGTTCTGACTCCTAGTTACTTCCTAGTGTGTTTCAAAAAGAGTGGCTGGATTAAGTCCCCATCTGAGCGTCCAGGTCTTTCAGGGCTGACGTTGGGTCTCACTGAAAGTGAGCCTATCTGAGATCTTTCAAAAGTGGTGAATTACAGCACTGTCCAAATAGCAGCAGATTGCACGCCATGGCCCTAACTCTTCCTCCGCAGTAAGACCTTCTTTCTAGGACATTGACTGTGAACCTGTGGATTCCTAACAATGAATTCTCACAAGTTCTTTGGATCTGATTGATTTTCCAGCGTGTGGTGGTGGTTGTTAAGAAAGGGTGTTGTGTAGTGTGTGCTGTCCTTGGACACAGATATCTGCCCGCCTTCGCTTTCTCAATGCTAGGATTACAGGTGTGTTCCAGCACACAAGGCATTTTCGAACAATGTTCTTCTGGTTAGCAGAAAAATCACGTGATGAGAACTATCGGCAGCCGTGTGAACTCTGCAGAAGACCCCAGGAGGTGACCTACGCTGACTGACACTCTTGTCAGTGTGGTGTTATTTCTAACACTCCACTTGTTTTTTTCTCTAAACTCAGAAATGTGTTGTCTGGGTATTCAGGGTCCTCCTTTAAGTGTCTTTTGAGAAAATGACTGAATTCTGTTTCCTGTGCAGAACTGCAGTGACACTCACTGCACAGTGGTGATCGAGAGCGTAAGCTAGGGACTGGGGAAGGCCCAGCAGGTAAAGGAGTTTGCCCTGCAAGCCTGGTGAGCTGAGTTTGCTCCCCCAAGCCCATAGAAAGGTGAAAGGAAAGAAGCAACTGCTTGGGAGTCTCTAAGCTCCACGTGTATGCCTCTGCACATGCACACTGAAAAAACAAAAAGTATTTTTAAAAACTCAAAACATAGCCTACGGGGCCAGTGGTTTGACATTGACCCTGTCCTGAGAGTTTATATCAACCAAAGTTATCCAGCCAGAAAGGAAATCAAGAGAATATGGCTTATCAATTAAGACGCCCTTTCAAAGGCCAGAAGTATGGCATCTGCCATATGCAGTACTCTGTAGCCAGAGGCAGGCAGATACCTGAATTTGAGTTCAGTCTGGTCTACAGAGCAAGTTCCAGGACAGTCAGGGTTACACAGAGAAAAAACTTTGTGTGTGTGTATCTGTGTTATGCTGATAAAAATTGAACTTTTAAAAGGGAGAGTGGTAAGAGGACCCAGGTAAAGGTGAAAGGAGAGAACTGACTCCTGAAAGTTTTCCTCTGACCTCCATGTGCATGGTGTGGCCTGGCATGTGTGTGCACACACACTATAATAAATGACTTAAAATGTGCTTCCTTGCTAAGTGTGGTGGTATGCACCTTTAATCCCAGCGCTTGGGAGGCAGAGGCAGGAGGATCTCTTCGAGTTCAAGGCCAGCCTGGTCTACACAGAGAAATCCTGTCTCAAAAACCAAAAAGGCAAAAAAAAAAAAAATGCTCTCTTTAAAAAGGGAATAATCATACAGACGTGTGTCTCTCTCATTATACACAGACAGACAGACACATGCACACATGTGCATCCCTTCTAAAATTAATCTTGTAACCAAGCCAGCACATTGTGTTGTCTTACCTACTCTTCTCATCAAGCCTACTACACAGAGTACTTAAAGTAGCAGAAAGAAAGACCCCGGAATAGACGGCTGTGAGAGTGGAGTCTGGGAGTTAAAAGGGGAAGGTGAATTTTTGAGACTCGGGTTTTTACAAAAAGCTCTATCATTTAATAGCCTGGTGGCCAGGCTGTTTCCTCCAAGTTGTACCTTACTGTTTTTAAGAGCACAGAATTGCTACAATGCCCTGATTTACTGTTTGCTAGACTCCAAGGGAAAACTTTATATTGCAATTAACCTTTCTATTTTTTTCCTTCCATCTGAGTATTGTGGACTTCCTCTGTGGTATTTTAGTGATTAGACAGGATGGAGGGCATCCTTAAAGATGTGAGGCCAAATCCGATGAGGTCAGAATGAAGGGAAGGGATGGTCTGTGTGGGGCCAGCAAGTCTGGCCCCAGCCAAACTGTCTAACACTTAACAAGTAGAATAGGAACCTGAATAATTCATTTTCAAGTTACCCTAAAAAAGCCACTTACATGATGCGCCGATGCAGACTCTCAGTGCCAGCTGGAGGAAGAGGAAGGATTTGTATTTTCTACAAACGTTCTGCAGCCTTCCAGACAGGCTTATGCAATTTTACTTTCCAGCCCTCCGCCAAGAAGTGAAGAACGCTGTCATATAACTCAAAGACAGGTGATGAAGGCGGGTGGGAGCTGTGGAGGAAACCAAGCCACAGGTGAACTGAGCATGGAATCTCTAGACTCCTGTGAAAGGAGGCTAGGACAAGGAGCCAGGAAGTGGACTTGGTTTGGGGCTGATATGTGGGCCCAGGACGGGCTGTCGGGGCGGAGGCGGTAACCAAGGTTCATCTCTAAGGTTGCTTCTTCTGTTCTTAGCTCTGCCACCCACCTGTTCTCAACAGTTCCCGTGCCAGCGCAGTACTTAGGGGAGAAGGGGAGGTAATTAGGCCCTTGCACCCTGGAATAAGAGCAGGGTTCGTCACAGACCCCCTGCTCCCCCCATCCCCCTTGCCAGGGTCATCCCTGCTCTGCCTGGGCCGACCAAGGTAGAGGCCTCCTCTGCAGTGCAGAAAATGCTCAGGAAGGAGTAGCAGGCCTGAAGCAACGGGAATTCTCATGAGGTGGCCTGCTCTGCTGACCCACAGGTTAGCGCCACCCACTGAGGGCAGTCCTTCGTAAGCAGCTCCAGACAGCGCGCTGAGGGCGCTGAGGGTGCCGAGGCTGCCACCACCCAGTGCTGGGAAAACCCACCAAAGCCAAGGGCTGCCTGCTGTACGTGGAATACATCTGCTCAACACGGTGATTGTAGACATCCGGGCATGGTGGTCCATGCCTGTAATCCAGGCACTCAGAGGGTGGAGGCAGGAGGATCAGAATCTCAAGGTCAAGTTCAAGGCTACTTTGTACTATATGAGACTATGGTCTAAAGATAAAAGTAAGTCAAAACTGTTGGGAAAGTAGAAACTAATGTTGGAAAAGGAGTGAGTATGTCCCTAACATCTTAGGAACATTCCCTCCAGCCCCACAGCCTCTCAGACTCCAGAGCAGAAACTCACAGGTCAGCTGTACCACTTAGGACTGACAACGGCTGGTCGGCTGAGAAGGACAGTTCAAGGGGCACAATATTGAGGGATAGAAAAGCCCCACAAATGGTGAGCAGCTGCCAGGGGCTGGCCACAGGCAGGAGGTGAAGTGGGCACCCACAGGCGTGCGTGTGCTAGCCTCAGGCCTGTCAGCTGACGTGTGGATCGGGCCTTGTCAGAAGTGTGACCCAGCCTGTAGCTCAGCACCGTGTGTCGCCCCTGACAACCGGAGCTCAGACCCCCAGATCCTGTGTGCTGGGAGAGAGCCAGCGCTCCCACGGGTGTCCTCTCACACGCACACACAGCCACGCTAGTGCGACATCAAGCACTTAAGTGTCTGCTGATTTCATGTCTGTCCCACACGCGTGCCAGGGGACAACATTTGACTGTTGGTTCTCTTTCCACCATGTGGGTCCTGGGGATGGAGCTCACGTTTGTCAACGTTGGTCCCAGGTACTGAGCCAGTTCTCCAGGCTAAGAAAATGTTTTTACAACTTCATCCACTCAAGATGACAAAGAAACCAAAGGTCATGCACATGTGTAAATATTTATATAAAAATACTAAATAAAGTAGTAGCAAACAGACCTAAGAGCTCATTAAATGCCTGATATACCACAACCAAATGGGGAACTAGTGACAACTTGCACAATTTACCATGTTAGCAGGTCAGAGGAGAAAATCCATTTCATTAGCTGCATAAATACTTAAGAGGTACTTAAAGAAATCAATACCCATCTTTTATTTAAAAGTCATAATAAAGTAAGAGATGTGTATTTTATTAACGGAATCTAAACGTTACCTATTTAAAGCCAAAAAAAAAAAAAAAACCAACAGTATGGTGACTTGTGAAATAGTCAGTGAGTTCCTCTTGAAATTCATACCACGCAAAGATTCTCTCCCTGTTGTTTTAGTTAGGGTCAGTTACTGCTGCTGGGATGAAGCGCTGTAGACCAAAAGCAACCTGGGGAGGAAAGGGTTTATTTGGCTCATAGATCCTGAATCACAGTCCAAGCTGGGGCTGGTGGGGAGGCCATGAAGCAGCACTGCTTGCTAGCTTGCTCCTCATGGCTTCCTCAGCCCAGCTCAGCCCAGCTCAGTCTTGGAGTGCCCAGGGCGCCAGGCACCATCCCAGTGGCTTGAGCCCTAGCACATCAGTAATAAAGAAAGTGTCCTACAGGCTTCTCTGTAGACCCTTTCAGGGGCAATATCTCAGTTGAGGCTCCCTCCCTCAGGTGCCTGTAGCTTAAATGCCAGGTTGAAGTAAAGCTAGCCATTTGTGTATGCACATGTGGTGGGGGTATATAATCACACACATGTGAATGCTTACACAGAGAGTAGATTCCATCCACCTTTGGTTTTTCTGAGACAGACTCCCCCTTTTTCCTGGAGTTTACCAGCTCACATAACTGGATGGACAGTAGGTCCTATGATCTGCCTCCTTGCTGAGATTACAAGTACCTACTCCCATGTGCAGCCTTTCTGTATGAGTCCTTGTGTGTGCAAGGCAAGCATCTTCCCAGTGAGTTTTCATGCGTAAGAAGTAAGGGACACTGCAAAGGTGCCAGAGGAGTCTTTGCTCTCCATGTGGATAAGGGCTTGGGGTACTGTGAAAGGCCCTCCGCACTGACCAGGCCACCTTGCAAACCTGCCCAGCTGACTCTTTGTTGCACCCCCCATACACACACACCCCACAGCACCTTAAGGAGGGAGGATTATTTTGCTCACACTTGGTGGGGAAGGCATGGCAGGCAGGCTAGAGAGTGAGGCGGCTAGCCACATCACCACCTCAGTCAGGAAGCTGAAAGGGAGGTGCTCCCGCTTGCTCTCTCCTTTTTGCCCAGCCCAGAACCCCAGCCTGCTCTTGCTCGTGTTCTTCCTCCCTCAGTTCACATTGCAACAGTCCTTCACAGTCGGCCAGCGGCTTTTCTCCTAAGTGCTTCCAGACCTTGTCAGCTGACAGTGTGAACCATCACAGGCAGTTTCCAGCTGGAGCTTGTCCCTGCCTTCCTCAGAGCCAGACTCCATCCACCCCTCACCAACCCTTCTTTCAGGCCCTGTCCTAAGTGTCTCAGAAGTCGTTAAAAATGACACAGTGATAGTAACTAGGGGCTGGTGAGGTGGCTCAGCAGGAAAAGGCGCTTGGTGCCAAGTCTGAAGACCTACAGTTTCATCCCTGCACTGCCCACACGGAAGACAGACTCCTGCAAGTCTCCTCTGCCTACATGCATACAGATACATGCATACCAAAGTAAATATATAAAACAATAATTAACTAAAGGAAAACCCTGTAGCATTGCATAGAACATTCTCCAAATCACCCCGTGGAACTCTTTAATAGGTAATCTGATACATGTTCTATGGAGTTTTACACAATATTGCTTATCAAATGAGGACCAAACTTAAGGTACACATGAGGTTGATACAGACGTGGAATCTGCAAATGTGGACCGTGAGAACATGGAGGACTGAGCACGCTTTTTCTGGTGTCGCTGATGGCTGAGGTGATGAGCTATGCAGCAGCCTGGCGCTGGGCCGGATGGTGCCAGCACTTAGGAGGTTTGTGAGAAAGGAAATACATGCTGTTGGGCATGGGTATAATTTCCTTTCCATCAACCTTGACGGTGCCCTTTGAAGTTCATCATAGAAATGGTCTGTTAGCCTCAAGAATAGCCTGAAATGATGGTGTGTAGGGAAACACCTGAATGAAATATACATATATATTCTGACCCTGAAGAATTGGAGTCAGGGAAAAGCATGAAACAGTGCAGGTTAACAGACAGCCGATGCTGTGTTGTTGGTTCACAAAAAGGTGAACTGTGCTGAGCAGATAGTCTGTGCAGTACTACAGACCTTAAACAGAAAAAATTTAGACAAATGCCAATCTCACGATCATCGGGGCCTTGGAAAGAGTGGCTAGGCATGCTGATACACCTGTAATCCCAGCACTCAGGAATCACAGTCAGGAGGATTACAGTTTGAGGACAACCTGGGCCACATGAGACCCTGTTTCAAAATAACTTAAAGACACTGTGGCTTCACACTTGTAATGCCAGAGGCTGAGGCCAGGAAGGCTGTATTACAGTACTCTTGTCTGAAGAGGGAGGGAGGAAGGGAGAAAAGAACCCTCGAAGATTAACCGTTGTGCTAGGAAACTGCTGTGGCCAGTCATCTCCATCCTGGTAAGGCAGCAGCTGTGGCTGGGGCAGGTGTTGACATATCCAGGCACTTATTAAGCACGGGTCATCTGGTGGGCTTGGCTTTCTTGGCAAGTGACGTGCGGCAGTATGCTTCAGAGGGTGTGCCCTGGTTTGCGTCCTCGTTCTGTCATGAAACACTGCCCAAAGCAGGAGGAAAGGGTGTGTTTGGCTTACACGTCCACGAGTACCTGGGGTTGGGGGCTGCACCACGGTGGGCTGGACCCTCCTGCATAAATCATTAATGTAGAAAATGCTCTACAGGTTGGTGGACTTGGAGGGGGCGGGGAGGAAGGAGATGAGGGAGGGAGTGGAAGGGTAGGAGGGAATGGGGGAGGGGGCTACGCCTGGGATTCAAAGTACCTAACCTGTGATTGAGATAAAAATAAATAAATTAAAAAAAAAAAAAAGAAAATGCTCTACAGGCTTGCCTGTAGGCCAATCAGACGGGGCAATTGCTCAGGTGAGGTTCCTTTTTCCCAGGACACACAGCCAGCGTGATTCATCAACACCCAGCCAAGCAGTGCTTACAGGTGGGACCCACCGTGGGCCAGGCTGTGCTCCTGGCAGAACTCAGGGTTGCGCTGAAATCCCAGCCAGTTCACAGAATGGTGTAGCGTTCCTGCCATCCACACAAGAGCCCCTGCCTGAGATAGCTTAGTTGTAACTAGTTGTATTCTCTTGGATCTAGAGAGAACTAAGAAACTAAGAACAGGCTGTGTGTAGTCCTCTAAAGTGGTTATCTGTAGGGCGGGGCTGGCTTAGACTGTGTCACTCCCTTGGTGTGCGAGGATGGCACTCGAGCTCCGGGCTCCGTCCCCATCACCACAACTGGCTGTTACAGCGCTCTCTCGAGCTCAGCACTGGGGAGGCTGAGGCGAGAGCATGAGAGCGTCGAGGTTCTCTCCAGCTGCCTCGCGAGTTTGAGGCCGCACTCGGATGTCAGAGCCTGCAACAAATTTATTAATGATAAAATGCAAACACGGTGGCAGGCCTTGTTCCCTCACCGCCTCCTGTTGTTCCTGGAATGATGGCCTCTCCGGGTCTGGGTGTCACTAGCAGAGCAGTGTTCTCAATCTCCTCTGTGTCCAGGAAAGCCATGAGTGTCCTCACAGTGAAATGCACAGCTGCCGCTATCACATTCAATATTTTACTCAGGTCTGTGGTTGCTTAGCAACCAAAGTTAGACTGACCCACCGATGGAAAACTTGGCTTCGCTTTCAGGTATTGCTTCAAACAGCACAGAAAGCACTTTCCTGTGTAAGTGGGTGAGGTGACACTTTCTTTTGCTTTTGTTGTTGTTTACTTATTTTGTGAGTGTGTGCAACACAGAGTTGTCCTGGGCCTGTGTGTAGGTCAGAGGACAACTTTCAAGAGTCATGTCTCTTCTGGTATGTAGATTTCTGGGTATCAAGCCACTGAGCCATCTCTAGTCCCAGCTCAGGACTGGGTTTCCATAAAGAATTTGAAATCTTTTTGTTGCATTTCTTAGATACTCGGAATGCTTAGGGCTTATCAGTTAGGAGCACTTGCTGCCCGTTCAGAGGACCCAGGCTCAGTTCCCAGCGTCTACGGGGCAGCTTGCAACCACCTGTAATTACAGGTCCAGAGGACCCAACGCTTCTGGCCTCCTTAGGCACCAAGCACACATGGCTCATGTACGTTCATGTAGGCAAAACACTACACACATAAAATAATTATTTAAAAAAAGAATTCTAATGATCTTTTTTTTTTTTTTTGAGAGTCTCACCATTTAGCCTAGGCTGGCCTCAGACTCACTAAGCAGCTAATACAGCCTGAGCTGATCTCAAAACTCATCTTCCTGCCTCATCCTTCTCAGTGCTGGAATTACAGTTCTGCTCCACAATGTCTTATACACCTTCACTGCTCAAGAAATACAGAGCTCTAAACCTTCCAGAATCTAAGGTCCACTCCCTATCCCCAAGCCCTGCTGTAGATGGGCTGAGCTGCCAGCAGCCCACCAACCACCTGTGTCCCGGCCCTGTGCCCAGTGAGGAGTGGACAGGAGGTGCAGGCAGTGACGCAGGCTGCCCCATGCTACTTCTCCTGAGACTCCAAGGTAGACTCCCTGTAGCAAGGGCAGCAACGGACATGGAGAGTTAGTAATGGACAAAGATAGAAAATGCTCGTTGTCAGAGGGGCATGGCCAAAGACCAGTTAGAACAAGTTGAAGAACTTCCCACAAGACCGCAGGAAAGCATAAAGGAAGAGTCTGCAAGATGGCTCAGAGGTAAAGGCACTTTCTGCACAAGCCTGGTGACCTAAGCTCAGTTGCCAGAACATGCACGAAGGTGAAAGGAGAGCACATTCGTGACTTGACATGTATTCGTGCACACACACACATGTGGGCAGGCAAAATGGGTCATAGATAAAGGTGCTTGCCAGTGAGTAAGGGGCCTGAGGACCCTGGGACCCACGTGCTGAAAGGAAAGTATTGACCCCTTAAAACTGTCCTCTGCTCGCTGTACACCATGGAAAAGTAGGTGTGCCCATACCGCCTGTGCCAGTCAGAGTGGAAGACTGTTGGAAGTCTGAGGAGATGGCACAGTCGCTAAAGTACTCACCCTGAAAGCACGAGGTCTGAGCCTAGTCCCGGAACCCACGGGAAGAACCAGGACCAACGAGGCAGGAGCAGTTCTATGGCTCCGGCTGCCCTGGCCTATTACGCCAGCCCCAGGCCAGCGAGAGAGCCTGCCTCAGAAACTGATGCCTCCTCACAGGAGGCAGGCGGAGCTCACAAGTAGCCTGCTCCATGTGGTGAGTTCCAGGCCAGCAAAAGGTACATAATGAAACCATGTTTCCAAAACAAACAAAAAAAGTGGATAGCTGACCTCTAGCTTTCACAAACACGCACACACGTGAACATATGTGTACACATAGGAAGAAAAACATAAAGGTTGAGTGATATGGAAGACAGAACTGGGTATGTCTACTATGTCCAGCCAGGTAGATTTGAGGTTGTTTAGCAGAACTGAAGAAAGATGGCACCCCTCATGAAGAACCATTCTGGAATACAAAGGGCTGTGTTACCTGAACACATTCAGGCTCTGCTCGCTCACCCAGGCCTGGTGAGCCAAGTATTTCTGGCCTTTTCTCCCAAACCTGCAATTTGCCTGCCCTGGGCTCCCTCATGGTAGGGTGTTGTCTTAGTTAGGGTCTCTGTTTCTCTGAAGAAATGCCATGACCAGAAAGCAAGCTGGGGAGTAACTTAGACTTCCATATCACTGTTCATCACTGAAGGAAGTCAGGACAGGAAACTGAGGCAGGAGCTGACACAGCCAAGGAGGGTGCTGCTTACTGGCTTGCTCAGTGTGCTTTCTTATAGAACCCAGGGATTGCAGCACCCACAATGGGCTGGGCCCTCCTCCATCAGTCACTAAGAAAGTGCCTTACTGGCTCACCCGCAGCCCCATCTTGTGCAGACATTTTCTTATTTGAAGCTCCTCCTCTCTGATGACGTAGCTTGTGCTCATCACAGATGTGGGACTGTGTATTTACCTTCACTCGGAGAGGAGTGCTTTCAAACAAAGATAACTAAGACCTGCCAGACTAGTGTGGGCTAGGCAGTAGCCTTGGCCCTCCACACTGCAGGCCACACCTCCATCTGCCACCCCCTCAGGCCATCCCTGCTCTAAGCACCCAGTGTCCTAGAAGGGCCCTTGCTGTCAGGGGCATTTTCTTAAGGGTGGACTTTCCTCCTTCCCTGATCTGACAGACTGCTGCTTATCCGTCAGAGCTCAGCGCTGCCTCTGAAGGCTCCCTGATCCCCTCCCTAGGGTGGGTTCACTGTCCCTCCTCCTGTTCTCCCAGAGCACACTGTCCATAGCTCCAGTCAAGCCTCTAACAAGCCATATTCTAATCCCTTTCATCTTTATTTTTGAAACAGGGTCTCGTGGAGTCCAGGCTAGCCTTTGACTCACCATGTAGCACAAAATGATTTGAGCTCTTGATCCTCCTGCTCCCACCTACTGAGATCAAAAGCAAAGAGCACCATGCCCTGTTGTATGGTGCCCTATTGTATAGTGCCCTGTTTTGTGGTGCCCTCTTGTGTGGATGCCCTGTTGTGTGGGTGCTGAGGATGAATTCAGGGTTCCATACATACCAGCCAAGGGCTCTACCAATTTGAACCACATCTAAAAACTAACTTTTTGGCTCTGTCTGCCCAGCATGAGTAAAAACCCTTCCAGACACAGGGTATCAACAATGTGAATGAAGAGCCTAGTTTGGTTCACACCTGCAGTCCTAGCACTTGAGAGGTAGTGGCTGGAGGATTAGGGTCCAGAGTCCCCCTTGACTACTTAGGCAGTTTGAGAGCAGCCTTGACTATGGGAGGCCTCATCTCCGCAGTGAGCTGGTTAGTTAATTAATTAAGGTCTGGTGATGTACTCGTGGGCAAAATTGCTTGTTATGTATGTCTGAGGGACTCAGTTTGATCCTTGGAGGAAGAGAACCAGCTTCTGAAAGTTGTCCTCAGCACTGTGGCAGGGATAGACATACACAATAATAGTGAGTAAATAGTGAGTAAAGCTAGCAAGCACGCTGCGTGTGACCTGTCTACCTTGTCCCATTGAGCGCTGTGATCTTAGTCCTCACCCTATCCAGAGCCTTAGCCTCTTGTGTGGATATGGTCCTTCTGCTTCAGTGTCTCCACCTCAGTGGTGATCAACCTCTCTCCCTCTCATTTCCCAGGGCCGACGAGATCGAGATGATCATGACTGACCTTGAGCGAGCCAACCAGGTAGGCCATTGAGAACCTTCAGCACAAACACCAGAGCACACCATTTCAGTTGTGGGAGACACCTCACTCCAGGATGGGGTGGAGGTCCCTTTGGATCCATTTTCATGGTGTCATGAGGAGTTAGAAATACATCCCCAGAACTCTTCTGAGAGAATGTTGGGCTCAGCTGCAGCGTCTGAGGTACTCGCTCTTCTGCCCCCTTGTCTCCTCCAGCACATCTCTTCCAGGAGTGTGCAGACCATGGCCCACAGGCCACATGCACTCCCAGAATAGCCATATACGAGGCCCAACACAAAAGAGTAAACTTATTAGAACACTGGGAGGTTGACTGGCTGCTGCTCAGTTCCCAGTCGCAAACAGTGAAGACGACAGTGTCTTCCCAATGACGGAAGGCTGAACATGTCTGATGCCGCAGCCCCAGCCATCCACTGCACACAGTTACCTGTCATCTCTTAGCAGGCTCTGGCAGACAGCTCCTCTCGGCTGACACCCAGTGACCAGACACACCTTTCAGGAAACACACAGCACATGCCCCAAGTTCTCAGCTATCCATAAACATACCTGTTTTTCACAGGCCCTGCAGGCCAGTAAAACATTTTGCTTTCACAGCTGGTGCTGCTGGCCGAAGGCTAGCTATGGAAGTGATAATGACCTCCCCTTGTGATTGCCATGCTTCTACCTTCCCCGTGCTAGAGTGACAAGTGTGTGCCACCACAGCTGGTGAAAGCTAGGCAAGCACTCGGCCAATCAGCCGAGCTGCATTCCCAGGCGGGCTCTATGAATGCTTAGAGGAGAAACAGTTAAAACAGAAATTAGTTTCTCAGCCCAGAAGGACATGACCTGCGGCCTCTGCCCACTCAGTTTTACAGCTGGTTAGTCATAGACACTGGAAGTTTTGGATCTTGCATTGGGGTCACCCCAGCCAGTGAGGTTAAGGTGCTCTGTGAAACGAATAGCCTCCCAGAATCCCTGCAGCCCCTCTGGAGTTCCCTGGGCACCTGTAGTTCCTAGGCGCCGCTCCCCAAGACTCGCACCAGCATTCAGGGGAAAGCAGTGTCTGTGTTTTCCCTGATAAAAGTCACCTGAAGCCTGAGCAGGAAACTGCGTAGGAGGGAATAATGGAGTGTGTGGCTCTGTTGTTCCCCTAGGAGAGCAGGATGGGCCAGCGGCTGGTGTGTTGTAGCCTTTCCCAGGGTCCAGGGCCTGGCCTCGAAGGGGCCTCGTGTGGCACTGGTCATTGAGGTCTCGGGTAGTCTGCCACCCTGGTACTAGTCAGAATGGTTGTCCGTTCTGGACTGGTCCGAATGAGGTCTGTCTAAGCACATCGCCAGGGCCATATCCCGCCACCGCCTAGCCTCCTCCTGAGATCTGCGTGGTCGGGATTCTGGCTTTATAAATAGGGAAGCAGACAGTGCCTGGTCCATCACTAAGCTGAGACAAAAAGTCCAGAAGTCTTAAGGTTGTCTTGACTCATTGGGGGATGGTTTGTTTCTTGGTTGGTTTTGGACTGTTTGTTTGTTTGGGGTTTTGTTTTGCTTCTGTTTGGTTTATAAGTTGAGTACAGCGTTGGCCCATGTGAACTTTGTAGGTGACAACATTGTGTTACAGGGTAGGTGCCCTTGGTACATCATCTGAGAAGGGAATAAGGAAGCCCAGAAGGCTGCCTAGCTGAGTCTCAAGGGGGAAAGATCAGAGAAAAGGATGTAAGTCTACAGGGCAAACATTGGAGTTGGCGTCGGAAGAAAGCTAGGCTGTATGTGGGCAGCAGCTGGAGAGTGGCCTGATGGGAACAGGGCTTTATCCTGAGAGTGGACATACAGGGAGGATGGAGATCTGGGTTTGTAGTCAGTTAAAAGGCCACTTGTCTGGAGAGATAGTCCAGCACATAGGGCTGGCATAGAAAACCCAAGCTGGGCTCTTGGCACCCGTACTGGGCAGTTCCTGAGGATCAGATGCCCTCTTCTGAACTCTCAGAGCACCTGCACTCACACTTCCACATACCCACTCACGTGCACAAAATTAAAAATAAAGCAAATCTTTAAAAGTTCGTTCAAAACAAATGAAGGAATCACTGTAGAGAAAGCTGTGCTAGGGAGTGGGAGTGAGAGGCCAGAAGCCGGGAGAGCTGGTGACAGGGCAGCGGAAGCCTATGGAGCTGGACAGGAAATGGACACTGAGCGGGAACAGGGCTGCACACAGCCAGCCACGGCCATAGGTGCCACATACATCGCACCAGGGGCCCGCCCAGAAGGAGCAATTCGCTCGTTCACTGACTGTTAGTGTTGGTTTTGCCCTCAGCTTACTGCAGGCATTCTGCTGTCTCACTGCGCAGAGAGAACCAGGGAACCTGCCTTCTCATGAGGCAGGGCTGTCTTCTTGACACATCTGTGATCAACTTCCAGGACTTGCATTAGGAGTTATCGTTGTACTGTAACACTTAGCTGGCTGTGCAAAGGAGAGATTCTGGACTCCTGGAATTTCTTGATAAATAAACTTAGCTTGGCACATCAAAGAGCGTGGAGGAACTCTTCCCTGTGTGGGCTACCAGCTGTGCCCCTCCCTGCTTCCCTTCCAGAGCAGCTCTGATTCCCAATACAAAGCCACAGCAGTGGGGCTCGAGGAAGCTATTTAAACCAAATTGTTCTGCTCCTATTAACCTGGCTGATGATTATGGAACAAGGCAGTGAGAAAGACCCCTTGTGCTGCGGTTAGAGCCCGCTTGCTTATTGGTGTGTGTGTGTTTTTGAGAAGGAGTGTCATAGCCTAAGCTGGTCAAATTCACTGTCCCTCTGAGAATGACTTTGAATTCCTGATGGACCTACTGTGTGCTGGAATTACAGCCATGCATTCATGCAGTACTGGGTCAAACCTCAGGGTTTAATGCAGGCTGGGCCAGCACTCCACCAACTGAGGTGCGTCTGCAGGCCTGGAAAGCACATCTTAACTTCCCCCAAGCAGAAGGAGCCAAGTGCTGAGAGCCATGAGGTCGTTACAGAGGGGGAAAAGTGTGCCACAGCACATGACGTTCTGCCAAGGTTTATGGAGCAGGGCACCTGGCTTTGGACTCAGGACACCCAAGTCACAATTCTAGATTTGGCATTCTTCTGCCCACACTGACTTAGCAAGTCCCCTGCCATCTCTGTGCTCCGCTGCTTAAGGAAGGGGTTTACTTTACCTTACACGTCACAGTCCAGGAACTCAGGACAGGAACCTGGAGGCAGGAACTGAAGCAGAGGCCCTGGGGAACGCAGCTTGCTCCGCTGCTTTCTTACAGCTCCCAGGACCACGTTCCCAGAGCTGACACCACCCACGGTGGGCTGGACCCTCCCACGTCAATCATTATTCAGGAAAATGCCCCACAGGCTTGCCTCCAGGCACTTTGATGGAGCTGTGTTTTCAGCTGGGTTTCCTCTTCCCAGATAACTCCAGCACCCATTTGTCTCCATCCATGGACCGGGAGCAGGTCACTCTGTGCTCCCATTCATTCAATTGGCCCTTGTGCCCTGCTCTTGGCTGACCTGGATGGGGATGTGGACATCATGCTGCCTTCACAGGCCAAGTCCAGGCCCTCCCCCTGGGGCCAGGCACATGGGCAACAGGGTTCGGCATTCCTTGGCTTGACCTTGTCTTACATTTAGGTCCCAGGACACACAGGGAACACCTTGGTAGCACTGAGAAGTATTGCAGTTTCCTATAGTCCTGCTCCTCACAGATCAGCCTGCGGTAGCCAGGGTGACTCTGAAATGCCCCAGCACCTGGGCCATCCCCAGTTTTCATTATTCCAGGAGACAGCAGCGTGCTGCTGTGGTAATGCTACCTGTTCCCACGAGGCTCTCCGAACTTCTTGCCTAGTAGGTGAAGAAATATTTTTCCCCATCAAAGAGACGAGGAAATTTGTCAAGAGATACATTATTCCTGGCAGAGCTGTGGGATTGTGTGCTTGAAGGTCTACCTCACTAATATGGAAGGATGCGCTTTTCAATCATGTGTCTGGAAAAACAGCTTTTGTCCACTTCTTATAAGGCTGAAGCAGAAGGACAGAAGTTCAAGACCGAGGCAACTTAGCTTGAAAGAACCTGTTTCAAAATAAAAAGTAAAAAGAAAGCAAGGGATTTATGTTGGAGCCTGCCCAAAGTTCCGCAGTCATGAGCTGGGAATGGGACTTGTTGGATGAAGAGGACATTTCTCTCCCATCCTTCTCGTATTACCAAAACCTTTTCCTGATAGTTGGTTCTGCGGTCCCTTTGGTTCTAGAGTCTGCCTGGAGCAGAGACTGTGTCTGGGCATAGGTGTGGCAACTTGAGGGCCGTTCCCTCATCCCTCCAAGAAGCAGGGTAGCTGGCCACCAGCCCTGCCCTGGGCAGATAAACTGTCCTTAGTAAGATTCTGAGCACTTCAGCTGCCACTACACCAGATGAGCCAGTGAGTACAAGAGCAAGCTCACACATTTTTTACTTTGTAACTTCTCTCGTGCCACCTGGGGAAGCAATCCTTCTCAGCCAGCTTTCCTGATTTGTTTTGTGGGTAACTTTTTGATTGGGTTTTTGAGACAGATTTCCCAGTGTAGTTCAGGCTGGCCTTGAACTCACTATTTGGCCAAGCTGGCTTGAAATCACTGTGTAACTCAGGTGACACTGAACTCACTTTGTTGCCCAGGCTTGCCTAAAACCCACTGTGCGGCCCTTGCTGTCCTCAAACTCAGAGCCCTGCTGCCTTGCCTTCCTTGTTAGCTTTTTTAATGACAGAACATAACTTGCTGAGGGTATAGAGAGTGGCGTGTCACTCTCAGTCCACGTCCTGATGTCATGAGCTGCCATTGCCCACCTGTCTTAGTTTTTGTCTTAGTCATAGTAGTAAGACCTGGATAAGTCTGTTGAGAAATTCCTCCCACATCCATCGCAGTGGTGAACCTCGGGATATGGTGTCTGAGTGGGCACAATGTTGGCATTCTTCAGATGCGAATGTAGAGGCCCCGGGACTATAGGTGGCTATGTCTGCTGCCTCTATTCCCAGATGGCCTCCTGGGTACTATGGACTGGAATGGCCTCCTCAGTGTCAAGTCTGAGTTTGCAGCAGCCATGGCTTTCTCATCTTGGGTCCTAGACAAACCTCAGAAGGTTCCGGCCGTTCCTGTTAGGTTCCATCCCAACACCAATTTGGGTCCACTCACAGCTGTCCCAGAGCAGTCTGGCTAGCTTGCAAATGCCAACATTTGCAAATATTCCCCCATGAAAGGTTAACTGTGGAACCATCTCACCCCTCACAGAAGAATCCACATTTCTGCAGTCCACTTATGGAAATGCACAATGGAAGAAAACCACCACCACATTGGGGGTGGGGGAGAATGGCCAGTGTCTTTAATTCAGTGTTTACCCATGAGAATGACTCCCTGGAGTAACCCTGTGATAAAGTCTCTTCGGTCCATGAGAAAAGAAAGAAATTGAATCAGAAGACTCTATTTCCACCGGTATTTGTTGAATCTGGGAAACGCAATGGGCCGGAGCATTAATACCAGCAGGGGATTCCTCGCTCCTAGCGTTAAATTACTGTCATAATCGCTCAATTATTTCTTCCTTGTACTGTTTAAAATAAAAATCCATCACATTCTAGGGTGTGTGTGTGTGTGTGTGTGTGTGTGTGTGTGTGTGTGTGTGTGTGTGTTTCCCTAGCATTTATTAGGTTGAGTGTTTAGGAAAATCAATTACAGTCAGTCAGGCATGAATTGATGAATGTTCTTATAATAATTGTCAGCTGTTAAACCAAATGTGCGTTCTTCTCTTCGCCCCTTTTCGTTTTCTTCAGAGAGCAGAGGTGGCACAGAGAGAGGCAGAGACTTTAAGGGAGCAGCTCTCATCAGCCAACCACTCTCTCCAGCTGGCCTCACAGATCCAGAAGGCTCCGGATGTGGTGGGTAGCCCTGGCTCTGCCCCCACCCTACCCCATGTCACTCCTGTTTTCAGCCTCCTTTTGGAATAACAGTTGAGGCAGGAATGATTGTTTGGTGGGCACATTAGTGACTTTTCTCATTGCTGCAACAAGATACCTGACACACAGGCAGGGAGGCAGGGAGGAAGGGTGGGTTTATTATGGCTCATGGTTCAAGGGTACAGTCCATCACAGCAGGAAGGGTGGACAGCAGGAGTGTGCGGCAGCTCCTCATAGCCGGGCGGGATGCAGAGGTCATTGCTGCTGCTTAGCCTTCTCCTTTTTGTCAACTCCAGGACCCCTGCCCCTAGTGAGACGAGGACCCCACCTCAGCTAACCCACTCTCAAAGCTCGCTCACGGGCATGCCCAGTGGTCGTGTGCATGGTGACTTTTCGTCCTGACAGGTGTTAACCACACAGTTGTGAACTCTTAGCAGCCTGGACTATAACTTGCATAGGTTGAAGGAAAAGCTTTGCCAATGGTACATAGGTGCCCTTGTGGTTGGTGCTGGGGGACCTCAGTGTGTATGGACATGCCCTATGACAAGTGGAGGCCAGGCCTGATCAGATCGGAAAGGAGAGCCTCCCCAGAACTTCACAGGAAAGTCGGGGCTGCCCTTCCAAAGGGGCCCAGATAGCAACCAACCCTGCATTTCTGCAGTGACTTGGGACCTCATCTGAGATGCAGACAACCCAGGAAAAATGGGACCAAGTGGCCAGAAACTTTTGTCTTTTCCCTGTCTTCTTTTTGCTTTCATTTACTTATGTTGACCGTGTAGGAGTAGTTTCACACGTGTGAGGGTCAGAGGACAACTTGCAAGGTCCGCTTTCTCCCTTCACACATGGGCTCTGGGATCTAACGTGGGCCATCGGGCTCACACAGCCTTCATTCACGGAGCCGTCTCATCAGCGCTGCTCTCTGTTTGCATTTTGTTTTCATTTTTTAGACAAAGTCTCACTATATTGGTTCAGGTTAACCTCTACTTGCTGATCCTCCTGCCTCAGCCTCCTGAGTCCTGGGATGAAATGAGTACAGTAACATGGCCAGTCCCATGTGACTTTACGTACGTTAGCATGACTGTTGAGGTTTGCAAAGGTGGCCCTGAATGAGGAGGCCCTTGGGTAACTGGCCCCGGTGACAGCGTGGCTGTGGCTGAGATGCTTAGTTCAGACCGCAGCTCTGCAGTGTCTGACCTGGGCAGAGTCCCAGCTTCCTGTATCTGTAAAAAGGTCACAGTGTCAAACACCTGTGACCCAGTGGAGCAGGGAGACAGGGAGTTCAAGGTCATCTTCAGCTACATGGCAAGTTCAAGACCAACCTGAGCTGTGTGAAACCCAATCTCAAACGAGAGGGAGAGGGGAAAAAAAACAACAAAACTCAGGACTGAGGCTGGGGGGTGGCAGGATTGGCCAGGCTAGGCCACATAGCAACAAGACCCTATCTCAAAAATAGTGCTAATACAGAGTGCCCTGACCACGTCAGAGTGTGGGTAGGAAGGTTCTCAGGCATGAGACTGTTAGGGCCTTCATGCTTCAGGGACAAACCAACTTGTTTTGCTCTGAAATGTGTCCTTTATTCTTCCTTACCCAGATGTACATGCCCCTGGACAGCACCAGGGCAGAGGCAGGCCCTAGGGCCCGCAGCTTCCCAGCTTCCGAGGCTGCCCTGGTCAGGAGGAAACCATTCATCCTAACTTGTCTAACAGGACCTCTGAGCTAAATGTTTGGATTGCAGAGAGTCCTGGCACCTTAGTGGGCCACAGCAAACCCAAACATTCCAGAAGGAAATGAATGTTTTTGCAGGTCGAGTCAGTTGTGGGGCCTAGGGTGGCTTCCACACTTCATCATGGGCTAAATGCAGCATTGAGCTGGCTCGGCTTCAGTCTCCCAGATGCAGCAAGCCAGGCCTTCCCTATCTGCACCTTCCCACGGAGGCCACCACAGGCATAGAGCCAGCATGAGAAAATGGTCTCTTGGGCTTGGCTGGCAGAACTCAACTGGATAGAGTAGAATCCATAGCTTCAGCAAAAGCCAGAACCAATGCACTGAATGTCTCACAGAACCGTGATTCCAGCAGACTGGAGAGGAGGGAGGCCTGTCACATGAGCACGAGGTACCCTCATAAATGCCAAGCAATCCATAGGCCCCTTTCCCTCCATCCATCCACCAGCCAGTCTTCATGGACACCGAGCAAGACAGGATGCTTAAAAGAGCCCTCGTGAACTGTCTGCACTAGTTGAAGGTTCAGTTGCTTTAGAGTCTGTCAGAGCTGTAATACTGGGAGGTGAGGCAAACGTCACTGATACACCCAGCTGGCCTTGCTCTCCACATGGAGACAGGGCCTGAGGTACAGCATGAAAGAGAAGCCAGGCTGAACCCCACACCGCTCCTGGTGCAAGGAAGAAACTGAACAGCCAGCTTGGACCTACCTTCATTCTATTTCCTTTGTTTGTATATTTCCTTTCTCCATTGTGCCTGTATCTCTCCTGCATCAAGCCTCTGAAATGACAGTCCCAGCGTTATTGCCCAGGCTCAAACCTTTCCCTCTGCCTCAGCTCCGTTCTTTCATTTCACTGTATCCCACCATGGGGCCAACAGGAGCTTCCACGTGTAGAAGACAGAGATGGACCAAAAAGCAGGTTGTTTGGGGAATCTGTTATATTTCCTTTGACTTTTGTAGGACAAAACAGTAAGAAATCACCGGTGTGCCAGTTGATTCCAGAGTCTCTTCCACCCACCTGCCATTCCTGGGCTTGCCTCCCAGGCACCAGCTCATTAGAGGCAGGCGTCTTTTGAGGTACACGCTGGACAGAACAGTTTAGGTAGGCTGTGCCCCGGGGACAAGCCAGTAAGAACACTTAGTAGCCCAGCAACAGAGGTCAGAAAGTGAATTACTGTTTACAGCAGGGCCTAGGGTCAGAGACAGGAAATACAGCTCACACAGCTAGACAACCAGAGGCTCTGCCTGGCACATGGATCTTCACAGGCTTTATAGGAAAAGCCTGACTTTTCCTATGAAGTCACTTCCCTCAGTAACTGTCTGTCCCCACATGTGCCCTGTGACAAGCATCTTGGGCACAGACTAGATAAGACCAACATGAAGGAACACGCTTTGTCCTCTGTGTGTCTTCTGTGTATGTGTCTGTCTGTCTGTCTGTCTGTCTGTCTGTCTGTCTCGTGTGATAGAGAGAGGCAACTGTTTCTTGTCCAGGACAGTCAAGCCACATTCCAGTTCCCATCCACTTCAGTCATACCCAAATGTTTCTACTTTACAGAAAAGCCTCCAAGATTATCCAGGAGCAACTTCTACTTAAAAAAAATATATTATTTTCTTTAGTGTTTGGGTACAGGAAATCACTATGTATCCCAGGTTCATAAACTCTCCATCCTCCTGCATCAGCCTCCCAAGTGCTGGGATCATGTGTGTGTACCACCACACAAGGCTCAGAGATTACCCTTACAGCTTACTGAAGGCACTGCTCGAGTCATTAAAAAACCAAGTTAGAGACTGGACTTTTGCTTGTTTTTAATATTTTACGTGTTTTCTGCACAGCATTTTTGGGGTGATGGGAGCATTGTTTTGTACATGTGTTTTGTTTTGCTGTTTTGTTTTGTTTTTATGTATGTGGATACTTTGTCTGCATGTATACCTGTGCACTGTGGGAGTGTCTGGTGCCAATGAAGGCTGGAATTGGGCATTGGATCCCCTATGGGGTTACAGGTGGTTGTGAGCCACGGTCGTGGATCCTCTGGAAGAGCAGCCAGGGCTCTGAACTCCAGAGTCACCTCTTAAGCCCCTTTTCAATGTTTTTTGAACATTGTGTCTTATTTTTATGTGTGTGGGTGTTTTGCCTGAGTGTCTGCCTGTGCTCCATGTTCACGCAGTGTTTGTGAAGGCCAGAAGAGGGCACTGCATGCCCTGGGACTTGACTTAAAAGATGGTTAAGAGCTTTCCGTGTGGATGCTGGGAAACAAACCCGGGTCCTCTGGAATAGCGGCCAAGTGCTCTTGACCACTGAGCCATCTCTACAGCCCCTGAGACAGTGCTGACAAATACTCAGGCCAGAGCAGTGGCTCGCCAGGTAAAAGCTCCTGCTGCCAAGCCTGACACTCTGAGAACTTGTCCTTTGACCTATGCAAACACACACAGAGAGAGGCACACAGCACGGGACATGGGAGATAGATGAATAAAAGAGACCACTCGTTTATCACGAGCAAAGAACCCACCAGTGTGTATATTCTTTGTCCCTAAACTCTTTTTGCCCGTCCAGATTGGTGTTGCACACCTAGAATCCCAGCACTTGGTTGCTAAATACAGGATGATTAGGAGTTCAAAGCCAGCCTCCCTACAGAACAAGTCCAGCCTGAGGTATGTGAGAGCTGCCTCATTAAACCGAAAAAAAACAAAAGAAAAATACCAGGAGGCAGTTGCCTAATAACATGCTTGTAGATAAGAGGACACTGGATCCTCTTTGTAAGTGTTTCTACAAAGCTCTAGGTGCTGTGTGTCCTCTGAGCCTCCCGAGTCATTGCTGTTTCTTTGGCTGGAACTCCTTTCTCCACAAAACATCTCACACCCTACAGGTCTGTGCTCACATGTCCCCACCTCAGTGAGACTTTCTTGGACCAATGTACTAAAAGTCAGAGCCTCTCTGTGCACATCCTTAATCCCAGCTCTCCATGAGTTCCAGGCTAGCCCAAGCTCGCATGTTAAGACCCTGACTCTGGATAAATAGAGAGGCTTTCTGACTAGCTCTGTTACCCTCCCTGCCTTCAGTTTTCTGTGGTCCTTGGCACCGCCTCACATGTCACAAATCAGTGTTATTTCAAAAGTGTGTTTAACTCATTCATCCCCTCTAGACTGAGCCGCATGCATAAAACAGGCTTGTGTTCAGTTGCCACATGCCATCCAGGTGACAGCCATGCAAAGGCAGAAGGGTTTGTCCAGCCTGACCCCTGCTGCGTACACCCTTGATTCTGTGTGGCTTGTGCTTCATTTGCAGGCGGCGGGGCCCAAAGCTCCTGCTATGAGGTCCTGCTATGCCAGCTCCCAGCCTGTGCTGTTTCGTCATTGCTGTCTTCTTCCCAGGAGCAGGCCACAGAGGTGCTGACCCGATCCAGCCTGGAAGTGGAGTTGGCTGCCAAAGAGCGGGAGATCGCCCAGCTGGTGGAAGATGTACAGCGGCTCCAAGCCAGCCTCACCAAACTTCGGGAGAACTCCGCCAGCCAGATCTCACAGCTGGAGCAGCAGCTGAGCGCCAAGAACAGCACACTCAAAGTAAGGGCATGGAGGGGATGTGAGTGTGCATGAAGGGGGGGTTAGCAAACATGAGTGAGCTTTCATGAACATGCTGGTGTTCAACAATAAGTGTGGCAGACCTTGAACCCATGTCAGTTTTGAGCAAAGTCTTAGCTCCCTGGAACAGGGAAACTGAGTCTAACCCCCATTGCCCACCACCCCACCCCTGGCATTTCCTTCTCAGTATACCACTCGCCTCCAGCAGAGAGGCAGGCCCCTGGTGCTTGGCAGATGCCTTCCTGCTCCTGTCTGCCCATTGCCCCTCTTCACCCACTGAGACCTCCCAAGATTGCCATCCGGCGCTACTGGCCACTCCTTGTGGAGGGTGTGGTGGCCAGTCTCACATTGAAGGCCATCTCCTTAGGCTTGTGTCCTTAATAGAGCCCTGCTGGGCATTCCCCCTTCTTCCTGTGCAGGGACCCAGTTCACAAAACTCTGGACAGCCAGGATTACAGAAGACTTGTTTGAGCCCTGTAAGCTGACAGTCACTTCCTTGTCTCCCCAGTTGTACTGAAGCCCAGTGGCCTGGAACTCAGTGTTGCCTCAACCCAGAGAGCCCTATGTTATCCCAGATGGACTTCTAGGCACTGGCTTCTAAGTCCTCTTCATAAGACCATGTCCCTAATGCAGAGCCCAGAACCTTTTACATGTACTAAATGATAGTAATTACACTTCAAAGTTCCAGTTGAATCAAGTGTAGTTTAAAGACAGTTCTGGAATCCTAGATTGGTAGGTATCAGGGCCAGGAGGGACTTCTGGGAGGTGTGTTTGGCAGACAAGGAGGCAAGACTAGCACCAGACCAGGGCTCTGGCCAGGCTGGGGGGGCCTCCCACCTTCCCCCAGGATTGTCACCCAAGGGTGATCTGCCCTTAGTGACTGCCTGTGGCAGTAAATGAAGCAAGCCTAGCTCACTATGAAAAATGGTAGAAGCTAGGTTGAGATGGTTCAGGGGTAAAGAGCGCCTGTTATGCCAGCATGGAGACCTGAGTTCAAATCCCCAGCACCGATGAAAATGCCCTGGCATGGTTAGCCATGTGCCTATAAACCCCATTGCTGGGAGGAGCAGAGACAAGAGGATTGCTGGGACTTTCTGGCTGTTAGCCTAAGTTTGGCCTCAGTGAGAGACTGTCTCAGGGGGAATATGGCAGAGAATGAAGAGCAGGGCAATCAGTGTCCTCTTTCCACCTGTACATACACACAGACGCACACGCACAAGCGCACACATATGTGTGTGGACTAAGACTTGAACCTGTACCCCCAGCCATTGGAGAAGCTGCAATGGCAGGAGGGCCCAGAAGTTCCAGGCCACCCTTGACTGTTTAAGGGGGAAGGAGGGAAGGCCAGCTGTTTTTCTTACATGACGTGATTCTAGTCTAGCGAGGCAGTACTTACAACCCCAGCTTTTAGAGAATAGCCTGTGAGTTCTAGACCAACCTTGGCCACACACTAGATTCCACGTTGCGTTTTGAGACAGATCCCTTCCTGGGACCTGGGCACAAGGTGTAGGAGTGGCTACCAGCCAGCGAGGCCTGGTCGCTGCCTGTTTCTGCCCCCTGCACTAGGAGCAAAGGCATGCCAGCCATTGTGCCCAGCTTTCTTACATGACTCCTGGGGTAGGCCTGGGTCCTCACGCTTACGCTGATGGCGCTTCACTGACTGAGCCATCTCCCCAGACCTTTCTCTCTTTTTTTTTTAGTGATTTTTTTTTTCCTGATACATGGATGATGCTGGTAACACCACGGTTCTGCCAGGCTAGTTTCTCCTCTGCTTCTTTGGCAGAAATCTTCTACTTGCTCAGAGAGTGCCTGTGCCCAGGTGTCCCTGAGGAGAAGCCCTGGGCTTCCGTAGGTGGCTCACAGGCCAGCATTCCCTCCTGTCAGCTTGCCGGCCAGCGAGGGTGAGGACTCAGCTTGCTATCTCTGCCCCGTCTGATTTGGTACCGTCAGCACAGCTGATGGTGGCGGCAGCATTTGACCATGTGTTTGTGTCTCCTCCGTCCTGCTCAGGGCTTGAGTCAAACACACCCTGCCCGTGGCTCTGGCAGAGCCACAGGCTGTCAGCCCTCCAGTGCTCATGCAGAGCGAGTCCTTCTAAATCAGTTAAGGCTCTAATTCTTGCCTACACACACACAAAATGAAACAGAGTTGCACAAATTAATGTTCTTATCTTGTCTTCAGGGAATTCTTTAATACAGCACAGTTAATGAAACAATCCAGCAATGCTTCTTTCCAAAATCACCCTTCCCTTCCCTTCCCTTCGTCTAATCTAATAATCAAAACATATCCTCTAGTAACGAGACTTCTGATTTTAATTATTTTAACCCCATGTTGCCAAGAATAAAGATGACTCCTGTACATATCAATGCCAAACACAGAAGGCCTCAGAGGCCACCAGATGGCCAAATCCCCGTCCTATACCTTACAGGAGTAAGGTTGATTAAATGAGGTATCTTCTCAGGATTTGCTTTTTTTATTTTGAGTGTG
This sequence comes from Pachyuromys duprasi, assembly GCA_028658305.1. Classification (NCBI taxonomy): domain Eukaryota; kingdom Metazoa; phylum Chordata; class Mammalia; order Rodentia; family Muridae; genus Pachyuromys; species Pachyuromys duprasi. Next base: position 24,153,080 of record CM053751.1, read on the forward strand.
TGTGTGTGTGTGTTTAAGACAGGATTTCACTATATAGCCTTGGCTGGCCTAGAGTGCCAAGTAGACTAGGCTGGCTTCGAACTCACAAATAAATACCCGCTTCTGCCTCCTGAATGCTGAGATTAAAGATGCTACTATGCTCAGCTCTAGCTTTTTTTAATGTGTATAATTTATAGTCTCTGGCCTAAACTAAATGTAAACACAGTCATTAGGGAGATATTGTATGAACAAAGGCCTGTCACCCTCTCAGCCTATCGCCTGATACTTCTACAGTGAGGAGCCCTGACCTTACGATCACAGCGCCTACAACACCACACGCTACAGAATGACGGTTTGTTTTACCCTGCCATGCCTTTCTCCTTCTCCTCTTTTTTTCAGACAGGGGTGCATGTACCAACTTGGCCTGGAGTTCACTGTGTAGCCAGGGCTGGCCTTGAATTCCTGATCCTCCTGCCTCGACCTCCCAATGGCATGCATCACCACACCCATTTACTGTGGGTTTCTTCCGGGTTTCTTTCCTCTGTCACCTATGTATTTGTTTTTCCTTCTTGGACCATATTTTTTCAGCTTTAGGGATATTCAAGGATATGTGCTAGAGGAGTGGGGTCAGGATGCGGCCTGGGAGGGACCCTGGGAACAGTCCTAAGCAGCTGAGCCCTTCAGAGTTGAAGTAGGATTCTCACTATCACGGGGCTCACTCGTTCTGTAACCGATGATGGCCTTGATCATCTGCCCCACCTCTGCTTGCTAAGATAACAAGCATACTTCACTGTGCCTTACTCACGTGCTAGGGATGGATCCCAAGGTCTCTCCACCAGCTGAGCCACACCCCAGCACATAGACTGAGTCTTCATCCTGATGAGATTGTTGGGTTTTTTTCACCAACAGAATATGCTGGTGCTGTCTGTAATTGAGCAGCCCGGGCAACTCATTAATTGCTTCCCCTGCCCCAGCTTGTTGAAACTGTCCCATCCTTCCTCCACCACAAGGTTTCATATTTACAAGTTCCTGCTCTTACACAAACGTCACAGATAGCTCATCACCATCCATGCCTTCTCACCTTTAAACAGGTGTGGAAACCAGCCTGAGTGAGAACTGTTTCTTCCTGCCCAGTCTGACAGGTGCCCAGAAGCACCGTGCCATTTGTGGCAGATAATCCTGAGTTATAATTAATGAAGTAGCCCAGCTGCCATGGCAGGCAGCTATCTTTGATAACTGTTTCATGGCTTTGTCAGAGCATTCTTCATGGAGAAGCAGTGCAATTAGCCGTTCACCTACACTGTTCTCACTCCGGCATGGAAAATGTCACTAGTACCTTCAATTAAGAATGGAAAAGGCCAGCACGTCTCACCTGGGGGTACCCCCATTGGTAGAGCGTTCCCCAGCATTGCAGAAACCAGGATGCTAGTGCTTGCCTGCAGTCTCAGCACTCGAGAGGTAGGCACAGGAGGCTCAGAAAGTCGAGGTCATCCTTGGGTATAGAGCAAGTTCAGGGCCAGCCTGGGCTACATGAGACCCTGTTTCAAAACAGAGATCTGAGCTAAGATTAATTAGGCATTCAATTTATAAAGATACTGTCACAAGCCAGGAAGGTGGCTCAGCGGATAGAGAACCTGCCAGACAGCTTGTGTTTAATCTAATTGCATGGAGCATTCAGAGCCACTCCTGTCTGAGGAAACTACATGGAACTCTGGGGCTAGGACTAGGCCAAAGGGACCCTGAAAGTGGTGAAAAGCCTTGTCAGGCTCCCTCTTCCAAATTCCTAGCACTTTGTCTCCCCAGAATGAAATACATCACTGAAGTTTACAAAGAGAGCTGGGAGGGTCTTCTCTGAAACATGAAATTTCAGTGGAAGTGGTTTAGTTCCTGCTGAGCACTGCCATATGTAACTAACCCAGGCTGGCCAGGTGGCTCGCTGGGTAATGACACTGGATCCACACAAAGCTCAAAGAACCACCTCCACAGACATCGTACTCTGATCACACATGCAATGGTGTGCTCACCACATAATAGTAAATACTGTTGATGATGAATAAATGAAATGTACAGCTCTCAGGCTGCTGAGATGGCTCAGCAGGTGAAGGTGCTTGCCACACAAACCTGGCAGCCTAAGTTCACGTCCCAGGCCCCACATAAAGATGGAAGAAAAGAACAGACTCCTCATACATGTCCTTCGATGTTCACATAGGTACCATGGTACATGGGCCCCCACACATACCTCATGCACACAGATACAAATACGCGATAAGAATAAAACACAGACTGTAGTCATGACAACCTTTCTTCTTTGAAGCAAGACCTCATGTAGCCCACACTAGCTTCAAACTAGTTACATAACTGAGAAGGACCTTGAACTTCCGCCTCCCCTGACTCTGCTTTCTGGGATTCCAGGTGTACACAGCTGTGCCTGGTTTGTGTGCTCAGAGCTCCGGGAGCAGTGACCGAGTGCTCTGCTAGCTGAGCTACTTTTCCAGCCATTTTCTTTTGCCGGGCGCAGCACATGGTAACCAAGTGTATAATGTGCTCAGCCTTAGCAAGAATCTCAACCTCTGGATGAGAGGAGGCCTAGAGGAGGCTCCCAGCAGTTCTTCCCTCCCAGGCCGCTCTCCTCCCCTGCTGCTGCTCTCACATTGTGGAGGAGAAACGCACCAGCTGCCCCAGAGATGTCCTGCTTGGAAGAGACAGACTGGGCCTCGTGCTGGTGGGCCGTCTTAGGCTGTGACCCACTACAGCTCTGTCCCTCTCTGTGCCCTCCTCCCTGCTTTCTGCCATTCTGTAGAGGTGACTTGACGTGTGTGCTCACATCTGGCCTCCTTGAAACAGATAACACTTTCCAAGGGTGGGTGGCACATTAGCGCTTCCTGCTAGTTGACTGTAGGGAAAGGAATGAAATAACCACTTCTTTCCGAACACCTTCTGAGAGTCTTTTATGAGAAAATGAGTGCCTTCTACCCTCCATCTGATTATCCCTGAGAAAACCATTATAATTTATAAAGTTAGCAAGAGATGTTTAAAAGGAACAAGGTGGAGCGATTTTCTGCGATGGGAAGCACATAAGAAATTTGTCGGCAGTGGAAGAAAATGAGCTGAGTGGATGGGAGAATGCCACTGTGTGCTTGGAACTGTGGGTAGGTTCTGATACAGATGCTAGTTCTGAGGCTGACTAAGTACACCTTTTCTCCTCAAGTTATAGCCTGTTCTTTGTTGGTCTCAACCAGAGCCTAAAGAGACACCTAGAGGCTCCGTAGTTAGTGAGGCGCTTACTGCCGAGGTCCTGCAAAGTGTTCATCTCACACTTAGAAACATACTGACTCACCAGAACCCTGCCCTGCAGACTCATGGTTGACCTGGAGTGGCCTCATCTTTCCAAGACCTCAAAGACAAAAACCAGGTCTTAGAAGGAGGCACCTGAGACCACCTGACGCCAGGAAATCCTGCCAGTGTAAAGACAGCTGTGCATGTAGCCCACAAGCTAAAGAATATTCTAGAGCACTTAAGCACATCATCACTCTAGAAATATGCTGCCTTGCCCCAGAGGACCGTGGGACCAGTCCCTGTCAGTCAAAGCCATTCCTGCAGGATGAAGATAGCTTGCAGTGAGCCACACCACGGAACTGGCCCTACTCACTAGATCCTAATGTCTGAGTCCCCAAGTGCCCATGCTTATTTCCTGGTGCCTGTTTATCCCTCTCTGAAGAGCTGAGGAATGGCTCCACCAAAAAAAAAAAAAAAAATGCAATTTTACCTGTATTCTCCGTCTCTACTATCACTGAGTTTTACACTAAAACCTCTGCTTTTGTGTCCACATACATGTGTGTGTGTGTGCGCGCGCGCATACGTGTACACTCACACTAGGTCATAGGAACGGAAGAGGAAAGTTGGCCCCACATTATTGGTTCCCCGAATGCAGGGTCTCATGGATCATCACCCCTGGAGTCTGACAGCCTCCTTTAAGACATGGCTACTAATGAAAAACCTTCTGTTTTCAGCAACTGGAAGAAAAGCTCAAAGGCCAGGCTGACTATGAAGAGGTGAAGAAAGAGCTAAAGTAAGTATAGAGAAGCACGGGCCCTCCTCGGACCGTCTGCTGACGGGAGAAGTGGCACCCGAAGGCAGAGCCACCCGGCACTTTAGCTGTTCTCACTCCAGCTTCTTGCAGGGATCTTTTGGCTAATGGTCCACTGCTGGCTGGTGTTGTGATTGGGTCTCATGTAGCCTACCCTGGCCCAAAGCTCCATATACAGTTAAGGAGGATCTTGAACTCCTGATCTTCCTGCCTCCGCCTCTCAAGCGCTGAGATGACCGGCCTGTGCCGCCACATCTGATTTCTGCGGCACGAGGGCTGGAAACCAAAGCCTTGTGAGTGCCTCGAAAGCAGTCTGCCCCCGAGCCACAGCCTTCTCTGGGCTTTACCAAGTACTCCAGTACACATGGAGTCCGCAAACGCTGCTCTCACAGCCAGTGGACAGTCTGAGCGCGCTTGTTTCTCCTGTGTAAATCCCTAAGCAGAAACACAGTAGAGGAAGCTAGCATTCTCCCATTGAAGGTCCGGGGCCTCACAGCCCCCGGCTGCCCAGACTCAGGACCAACTGCCTTCTTCTACATTCCGTTTCCTGCCACAGACCAGTCTTCCTCAGTGCTAATGCCTGGCCTCTGACTCCTCCCTCTGAGTCTGATCTCCCAAGCCTTTTCCTGTCCCTCTGTCCCGTAGTTCGTGTCCTTCCACCTCAGTGACCCCACCCTTGTACCCCCATGTGCAGTGCACACTCCCCTTTCACCCCTACTTGGCTATCTCCAGCTACCCCTGGCTTCACTCGTTCTTGTGAGAGAAGTCAGTGCTGTGAGTGATCTCTGCAGGGGCCGTCTACACCATGATTTACAGTCAACATGGTGCCGCTCAGGCCCTTTTCCCATCCCCTACCCCAGTTGTACCTTCATTTGATCTGAAATTCCTCTATATTAGTTTCTTTTATTGTTGCTATAACAAAATCCCTGACCAAAGCAACTCAAGGAAAAGAGGGAGGAAGGAGGAAGGGAGGGAGGAAGGATCATTCAGCCACTTGGTGAATTCAAGGCCAACTACTGCTTAAGATCTTGTCTCAAAAAGCAAAACTAAGCAAACCTCTGTTGTGCAATCTGTGGCTCTACCCCATCCCTCTCACCCACCTAGCCCGTAGCCCCTCCCCCCCAGTCCCATCTTTGAGCTTCTGCTCTAGCCTGTGTGCCTTCAGTTAAGTGCTCGACGCTGACCCTCACCTCCTCCCCGAAACTGCCTCCAGCCCCACTCCCAGGTCGCCATGTTTGTTCATCTACAGCTCCCAGCGCCCACCCCCCCACTGCTACTCCCCTCCTGACATTTTTTTCCAGCCCCCTTTTTTTTTGACAAGATGTCTATTATGTAGCTCTAGCCTGGCCTGCAATGCAGAGATTCACTTGTCTCTGCTTCCCAAGGTCTGAGGTTAAAGGCATGCACTACCACACCCACCTACCTGTTTTTAAAATACTTTTTATTATTTATTGACAATCTCATACTTTTGTACGTGTGTCTTGATGACACACTCCTATGTTCCACTTGATTGTATAAACTGAGGCTTCTTGATTCTACGTAGGCCTTACCTTTTGATAAGGTAATGTTTGTTGTGTGAGTAGACGCACGTGTGGTAGTCTGGACAACTTCCGGGAGACAGTTGTCTTCTTTTCCATGGGTCTTGGGGACTGAGCTAGGTTATGGTTTGGCAGAGGCTCCTCCACACACAGAGGCATCTCTGCATACTGTCATGTCTATATGGGTGAAAGAGAACATTTGTCCCCACAGACTCGTTTCCCCTTTTCTTCCTGGTCCTAGCAGAAAGAACAGAAAGGGGTTTGGGGAGATGGTTCAGTGAGCACAATGCCACTGTGTAAGCATGAGGGCCTCGAGGCAGGACAGCGTATACTTACAATCCAAGTGCTGGGGAAGTAGAGTCAGGAGGATCCCTGTGCCGCACTGACCAGCCAGTCCACAGAGGACACTCAGCATTGACCTCCGGCCTCCATACTGCATGTGTACACACACGTGAATACGCATGTGAATATGTGCATGCTATTCGCACACAAAGAGAGCATAAGAATATGAGATCTATGAATCTTATCTGTTTGTAGCTCCTGGCTGATTCAGACAGTCCAGAGCCCCAGTGATATGGACACAGCCTGTGTCATTACTAAGGAGACAGTGAAGCAATGCTTTGCCCCTCACGACTGCACGGGGCTGCCCTCCTGATTCTGAGCCACCCCTGTCTCTTTCCTCATTCCTAAGCAAGTGGCAGTTCCCAGAAAGCAGTGGTCATGGTGAGGAGTTCTCCTCCTCTTTTCCTCCCCTCATAGAACTTTCCATCTCCTCTAAGCTTTGCAAATCCATTCGGCTTGCAGCAAAGTGATGTCTGTATTACACTGTAAAATGAGTCTGAGCAGACCTGGTGTGACTCATATGGAGTGATTTACATGCTGGGTGAAAAAACCTTTTGCTAACCAACTGCTAGTTGAAGATTGGTTCTTCTAGAGGCATTATCAAATTCAGCTCCTGCCAGGGAAGTTGTTAAAGTTGTCAGCTCCTGCAGAACAGGAACAGCTAAGGCTGTTGATAGCTGCTAGTCAAGGGAGAGGTTGAAGGTCACCGTATGTCTTGCCTTTTTCAGCACCCTGAAGTCCATGGAGTTTGCACCGTCGGAGGGAGCAGGGACTCAGGTACACCAGCTCACTTTGTCCCCCGGGTAGTGACAGCAGCTGCTGGTCACTGCGGACCCCTGGGGCCTGCATCGGCATGTCCACATTGCTAAGAGGGGCCCTCACTTACGGCTGCCAAGTTCTGAGCAGCTGAGCCTGGTAGTACTCACCTGTAAGGCTAGCTTCAATATACCATGAGATATTGTCTCAATAATAAAAAGAAAATGGAGACGGGGGAAAGGATGGGCTGATCCTTGTTGTTGGGCCTGGGATTCCATTGGTAGGGTGCCCTGGCTCCATCCCCAGCACTGACAGAATAATTGGGCCATGGTTGCATAGGGCCTTAATCCCAGGACTCTGTAGAGACCGGTGGACAAAAGTTCAAGGTCAACCTTGACTGCTTTGAGCTAGCCTTGGGTTCATGAGACTATCTTTAAAAGCAATAACAAGACTTGACCAACTGAAGGCAAATCCTCTTCAATAAAGACAGAGGCCAGTCTTCACCAAGCTGCTGAGTCAGCGCTGGGGCTGCTGACTAAAACCACAGATGAGATATACCACAGGCTGGATATGGTGAAGCCTTGAAACCCAACACCTGGCAGGCAGAGGCAGGCAGCTCTGCGAGTTCTAGGACAGCCAGAATGATGTGGTGTTATCTTGTCTAAAAGATAATAATGCTGATAGTTTCTGGTTTACAATTCAGTGGTAACATGCATATTCAGTATATGTGAAGCCTTGGGTTCAATCCCAACACCGAAAACATCGGCAAATAATTGAGGTTGTGTTAAAGATCAACCAAAAAAAAAAAAAAAAAAGGTTGGTCTGGAATTATTGTGTACTGCCTTCTGGCATTGACTTAGGGGACAGGGCCACTCTGTCATCCAGTAGCCAATTAAAATTTACATTTCCAGCCATGCCTGGTGGCACATAGCTGTAAGACCAGCACTCAGGAATAGAGGCTGGAAGATCTGGAATTCAGAGCCGACGTGGGCTATGTAGCAAATCCAAAGCCAGTCTCAACTATGTAAAACCACGTTTTACATAAACATAATATGTTTGCAGATACCATGAAGCCAGAAGCGACAGGGTGTCCGTGGCCCAGATACTGGAAGGATGAGGCAGGGTGACCACTTGAGCCCAGAACTCTGAGGCCAGCCTAGGCAACAAAGCAAAACAAAAAGTTTTCTAAAAAACAAAAATCGGTTCCTTGCTGCTTTCTGACAGGGTCAGAGCTTCTCCTGTTGCCAAATGATGTCCAGGCTTAGACCACTAGAATTGGGGAACAGCACAGAAAATAATTGCCAGCTAGAATGGCGGCTCGGCAGTTAACACATTTGTGCCTGAGATTAGGGGTTCAGAATCCCAGAACCCCCCCCCCCGTGTAAATGTGGGTAGGTATGATGCCCACTTCAAATTCTAGCACGGAAGGAAGAGACAGGGGACTCCCCCAAGCATGATGGCTAGTGAAACTGGCTGTATCAGCCAGTGCACCTCAGAGAATAAGGTAAGTAATTGAGGGTATGCCTGAGATCAACCCTGGGGCCGCATGCATGTGTACACACACACAAAACGGAGGACAAATATCTGCAAGTCTAAAATGAAGACAAACATCATCTCAGCTAAGTCCTTTTTGTCAGGAACTTGAGGTTTTCCCTTGGGGAAGTCAAGTGCTGCAGGGTCGTGGAAGCCGGCTGGGGCGGTGGGCTCCAGGTGCCCCTTGGTGACCCTGCTCTGCCCTGTGCAGGACTCGGCCAAGCCCCTGGAGGTCTTACTCCTCGAGAAGAACCGTTCACTGCAGTCCGAGAACGCCACACTGCGCATCTCCAACAGTGACCTGAGCGGTAGGTGGCCGGGCTTCACACATTGCACTTGGTTTGCCTCCAGGGGTCAAGGACAAGGAGGGTGAACCTTGCGTCTGGGCTTGTGTGTGCATGACGGGCGCGCCGCTGGGTGAGCAAAGACGCGTTGAACTAACCCTGAGTGTTTGCTGCCCTCCCTCACCGCTCTGCCCGCCCGTCCTGCAGTGACAGGCGTGTGCGCCTCGGCAAATGTACAGGGTCAGCTAGGGACCTATTGAAAGGTGCCCGGAAGGATGCCTAAGGGTGTTGGCTTTCCGAGCGCTTTGTAGTTGTGCTGTGAACACGCCAGGGGTAAAAGCAATCATGGCCTCTCTCTGGGACTCTCCAGGGTGTGCCTTGAGAGGTCGCCGGCCTCCTGTGGTACTTTCTTTTCTCCGTGAGGTTTTCTCTGGGGACACTGTCCCTCCCCTCTGCTTAGTCTCTTATTTGCGCATCCTAAAATGGCGGAGTCACTGACTGCTTGTGGATTTAGCAGCTGGTCAAAGTGTGTAACTGTCATCGGGACTCCAGTGACATTGCAGTTCTTAACATGTGCGCGCCTTCGGTCGAGGGGACTCGGTGGGCACCTCTGCCTCAGAGCATGTGGTGTGAATGACCTCACTGGTCCCCAGAAGTCAGTGTTTGCTGGTCAGGCAGGGCCCATGGGCTAACTGTGATGCTAGAATCCCCACCATCTGTCACCTCTTTCCCTCGTGTGTTACCGGAACCTTGTCAAGGGGATTCTCCCGGCTGCAACGTACAAGAAAGGTGCAAACACGAATGCATGTGGCTTGTTTTGGGGGGCCTCGTTTGGCTGATTCACAAATTCAATCGAAAAACAAACCAACACACCACTTTGGCCCTTGTTTTAAAAAAAAAAATGAAAAGAAAAATCTGCACTTTTTTTGTGGGGCACACTTTGCATTCTGGTCTTGGTTTTTTTTCCCTTTTGAATCCCCCATAATGCATTCTGTTTGCCCTTCCTTGTAGGGTCAGCCAGGAGAAAAGGGAGAGACCAGCCTGAGAGTCGGCGCCCGGGACCCTTGCCGGCCTCCCCTCCTCCTCAGTTGCCCCGCAACACGGGGGAACAGGTTTCCAATACTAACGGTACACACCACTTCTCACCAGCGGGGTTAAGTCAAGACTTTTTCAGCTCAAACCTGGCCAGCCCCAGCCTACCGCTGGCTTCTACAGGAAAGTTTGCACTAAACTCTCTTCTCCAGCGACAGCTAATGCAGTCCTTCTACTCCAAGGCCATGCAGGAAGCCGGAAGCACAAGCACGATTTTTTCAACAGGTCCCTACAGCACAAACTCCATATCTTCCCCAAGTCCATTACAACAAAGCCCAGATGTAAATGGGATGGCCCCATCTCCCAGCCAGTCAGAAAGTGCTGGGAGCACCTCAGAGGGTGAGGAAATTGACACAGCAGAAATCGCCCGGCAGGTCAAAGAGCAGCTGATCAAGCACAACATTGGACAGCGCATTTTCGGACATTATGTCTTGGGACTGTCTCAGGGGTCTGTGAGTGAGATTCTGGCCCGGCCGAAGCCCTGGAACAAGCTGACTGTCCGTGGCAAGGAGCCATTCCACAAAATGAAGCAGTTCTTGTCTGATGAGCAGAACATCCTGGCACTTCGCAGTATCCAAGGCAGACAGAGAGGTGAGACATGACCGTGTGTGCCTGGTGCAGCGCTGTGTGCGTGTGTGATGAAACATACATTGGGTAAAACGCTCTTCAGTATTCCCCTATCCAGAGTTCAAGGGTCAGCCAGCAGGAGCTAGAAACCATTAGGTCTGAAAAGTCTTGACCCTGGAGAGCGTGCTCAGTAAACTCGGTATTTCAGTGCTCTGTGGGTAATTGGAGGAAGTTAGGCCATGCATGTCGTCTGGATAGGGTTAGCACCCCTGGGTCCACTTGGCATCAGGTGCTGGCTTCCTTCCAGGCAGCTTCTCAGGTGCCATCCAGCTCCATCCCAGCAGCACAAACAGCTGTAACCCTCATAAGGCTCTGGCTCTGTGGAGTGTGCCTGTCAAAGCTGCCCCCTGCCTCCTTTCCCTTAGACGAGAACAGCCCTTGCATCATTTATGTCCAATTAGTGATTTTTTTTTCATTTTTTTTTTTAGTGCCACAAACAAAATATGCCTGCCTTCAATATATCACAAGAAGAAACTTTCATTTAACTCCCCCTTTCCACCACTCTACATAAATGATAGAAAGTCAGACACTCACAGTGTAAATAGTTTCTTCTTTAAGAACAGGGGTCCCTGGGCTGAGTCAATAGTGACATAAAGGGGCATTGCTTTCAGCCACATTTGAAGCTGAAATTTACAGTAGAATTCAGAAAGGAAATGATGAGCAAGCAGCATGAGTTTACACCAAGAATGCAGCGCTTTTTTTGGTAATGTTAACTGAAACTGGATGTCTTGGCCAGTGTGAGCTCTGTCAGTGACTGGCAGGCAGGCTCGTCTCCCTCCCTTTGCCCCTCTAGTGGGGATTCTTGTAGTCCTGGACAAGCCCCTTGGCCCTCCTCCTCCAGTAGTCCCATGCCTGGAAGAGGCTGTAGGCGCCCAGGCGGCACAGGAAGCCTTGAGCCCTTTCTTTAGAGGCTCAGCTCTCATGTCACACAGCCCATGTCGTCGACACCACCATCCCCTGATTGTTTTGTTCTTACCGCACTTGTTTTTCAACAGAGAATCCAGGCCAGAGCCTGAACAGACTCTTTCAGGAAGTACCGAAACGAAGAAATGGGTCTGAAGGTATGTCTCAGGCAGTGTTTCTCTTTGCAGTCAGTAACCTAGGAAGCAGCATGTCCTTAGCTGTGCATTTGGGTTAAAACTGTGCAATGTAATTCTGGCCTGGAACCTGATGGAAAAACAGCTAGTAAGTATAAAACAAAGCACGGGTTCAAAGGCACCCACAGCTAGACAAGCAAAACCCAAGGTCAGTCCTCAACATCAATCCTAGGTTTGACTCCCAGGGACACAATGCCTGTTTTCTCAGAAGCAGGTGACAAAACAGTTGTGCTCTGAGAAAAATCAGGTGACGGTGTCAAGCCAGATATTGCTGCTTCCTCAAATTTTTAACTCTGGAATATCTCAGAAACCCCATGATGTGGACAGATTCCACACAGGCCTAGCTCTTCCACAGGCATCGTGAGCCGGCCTTCACCATGCTCTTTTGAGTGCGCCTTCCCAGGGTGCCCTCGTTACTAAGTGACTTAACATGGCATGTCTACTGAGCAAGGTAGTGAACAATTAAGTGTCCGGATGGCTTCCACAAAGGTCTGGCCCCACCCGCCCTGTGAGTCCTGTACCTTCAGGGCACCTGCGCACATATCTACTGTGCAGAGTACCGCCATGTGGCCAGAAGAATTCATTTGTGTCCTTAGGGGTCTCAACAGGTCTTTCTCCTTGTTGGTAAATTTCAGAAAAACACAGTATGTGGTTATAAATCTAGAAAGTTTGGGGCTCACCCTTGTCCCTTTTCACCTGGCATATCACAGTGAGTGGTCCAGGATTGGCATCATCCAGGGCTAGGGATGCAGCTCACTCGGTGGTAGAGCATCTATCTAAATCAGTGCAGGACCAGGGACATGGCTCAGTGCTGGAGTGCCTAGAGTGAGGAGCTGTGGCAAGGCTCACCAATAGAGTATTGCCCAGCATACCTAAGGGCCTAAATTCAGTCCCCAATCATGTGTGCATGCGCACACACACACACACACACACTGGGGAGTTCAGGCTCAACTTTTCACCTTTTGCCTCCTTTTCCTGTTTATGTTTAGGAAAAACCAATGTACAGAGCCTGAATGTAGTCCCAAGCCAAAGCTTTTTAATGGCTCATGAAAACACTGCCTTTCAATTTACCTTTTTTTCCTGTACTGTTCTGAATGATTGGTTACCCTCTGATACTCACCCCTTGGGCAAAGTCTAGCTCGGGTGATAAGAAAGCCTATTCGGCCAACAGAGTGACACTGAAACCTCCTGCCAGGCATGTCCCCCACCCATGCCAGGAGATCACATTTGCAACAATTAGGGACGACTGGGTGGCCACGCCCACCTCCGGTCAGTCGCCAGCCTCACCTGGGCCCCCGTGTCAGAATGTCTTGGTACAGCACTGATGTTTCACTTCAGATCAGGCTTCAGTGTCATCGCTGTGACTTCCCTGCAGGTAACATCACTACCCGCATCCGAGCATCGGAGACTGGTTCTGATGAAGCGATCAAGTCCATCCTGGAACAAGCTAAGAGAGAACTGCAAGTGCAGAAAACTGGTAGGGACTCTGCTTCCTCAGTCACTGTCTTCAGACCTAACTGTTCTTGTCCTGAGTGTTCTAGTCAGCAGGAGTTTCATTCTTTCTCTTTTCTTTCTAAGGAGACACTTGGTATATGTTCTTATACATTAGGCTTGTACAGAGGAAAGTGTGATCTAGACTGGTATTTCCTCTTTGGGGGCGGGGCAGTTGTTTCAGTTTTTGTACTTGAGATAGAATCTTGCTATATAGCTTGAACTCATGGTCCTCCTGCTGCCACCTCCTGGGCACCACCACAGCTGGCTTATGCTTCCCAAGCTCAGCAAAACCAAGAGAAGTGTGGGCATGTGGCTCATGAGAGTGTTTACCTTAAAATTTTCCCGGAAAGAAATCCAGAGTGGATCTTGGGAGATGAGTCAGTGGGTCAAACAGATTGAAGACCTGAGTTTAGATCCTCAGAACCTGGATTAACAACCTGAAGAGCAGCAGCGTCTGTGGCCCTGGCCCACCCCATGGGCACGGTGGGAACAGGATGACCTCTAGACTTTTACAGACCAGACAGCCTAGCTTATGCAGCAAAGAGAGATAAGGACCAATGCCCAAGGCTATCCTCCAGCCTCCACAGGAGCTCTGTGGCTCATGTACATTCACACACATGCACACACATACACATGCGCACAGACACACACAAGAGAGAAGTACAGAAAGATGGCTCAACAAGTGAAGGCCTTTGCCACCAAGCTGACCACCCAAGTTTCGTCCCCGGTACCAATATGGAGGAAGATAACTGACTTCTGTCATGCAGCCCAGTGTGTGTGAGCCCACACACATATGGAATAAACAAAGGCGTTTCTATTAAGTAGAGGGAGAGCCAAGGTAGGAGTGAGGCACTCCGCCTCGGCTGCCCTCTACAGTCAGCTGCTGCTCTGTGGCAGCCGCTGTTAGGCCACTGAACAAGAGCGCCGATCTTTTATTCCCCACCCGGAACATGGTGTACAGATGTTTTCATGTCTCGTTGCTAATGAGATATTAGAAAAGTAGCACAGTATAATAACCCCAAAATAATCCACATTCTGTTAGGTCAAGGTGGCATGAAGCTCACAGCTGCCAGGGACTGTCTGTAATTCACCTGTGTTTGTTCCAGCTGAGCCAGTCCAGCCATCGTCCACATCCAGCGGTGGGAACTCCGACGATGCCATCCGCTCCATCCTACAGCAGGCCCGCCGGGAAATGGAGGCCCAGCAGGCTGCCCTTGACCCTGCCTCAAAGCCAGCTCCGCTGCCCCAGCCCGACCTCGCCATCCTCACCCCCAAGCTCCTGCCTGCCTCACCCTTGTCTACTGTGTCCACTTACCCGCCTCATGCCATTTCCCTGAAGAAAACCCCTGCAGCACCTGAGGCCAGTACCTCAGCCTTGCCCAGTGCCCCAGCCCTCAAAAAAGAGGCTCAGGATGCACCCTTGCTGGACCCAGCAGGCTCAGCTGATACTGCCCAGGGAGTCCTGAGGCCGTTGAAGAGCGAGCTAGTCCGCGGCAGCACCTGGAAAGACCCCTGGTGGAGCCCTGTGCAGCCTGAAAGAAGAAATCTCATCTCCTCGGAAGAGACCAAGGCTGACGAGGCAGCTGCAGGTGGGAGAGAAAAGGCTGGCAGTAGCCAGCCGCGGGCCGAGCGCAGCCAGCTCCCAGGACCCTCGTCATCAGCGGAGTACTGGAAGGAGTGGCCCAGTGCCGAGTCGCCGTACTCTCAGAGCTCAGAGCTGAGCCTCACCGGAGCCAGCCGCAGTGAGACGCCCCAGAACAGCCCTCTGCCTTCCTCCCCGATTGTGCCCATGGCAAAGCCAGCCAAGCCCTCAGTGCCCCCACTGACTCCTGAGCAGTATGAGGTCTACATGTATCAGGAAGTGGACACCATTGAGCTCACCCGGCAGGTCAAAGAGAAGCTGGCCAAGAATGGCATTTGCCAGAGGATCTTTGGGGAGAAGGTAAGAGCTTCACTGTTTGGGGCGCAGGCATAGCTTCCCATCTCTTCTTGGGCCTGAGGACAAAGTGGCCATTCTGCACAGCACAGCCAGGAGTATTAGATGTCACCAACTCGAAGCACTTCAGGGGCCCCTGGCAAGCGTCCCAGCCTCCCAGCTCTGTCTGCTGAGTCCCACTGGGGGCCAGGTTTGGGGCTTAGCCATCTACCTTGCACTGTCCTGTGTCACTCAGCTGCCCTGCTTGGCAGCTGGTAAAATTGAGACACAGCCACAGAGGAAGTGTCCAGGAGTATGGACTGCATGCAGCAAGCTGGCTGATGCTACTGCACCTCCCTGCCTCTGAGGGCACATGCAACAGAGACACATCTCTGTGGGTCATTTTGACCCTTAAAGGTCTGATGTAGTCAGCCTGCTCAGGGCAGCCTTCTGAGAACCAGAGCGCTCGTGGGAGTGAAACGCCACACAGAACAGAACCGCTCCTTGGTTGTTTTGTTGGTTTGTGTTTATTTGTTTCATATCATTGTTGTTATGAGAGGGGTTGGTTTTTTATGTTCTTAATTTTTTGAGGCAGGGTATTGCTGTGTAGTCCTGCCGACCTAGATCTCGCTGTGTAGCCCAGGCTGGCTTCACGCTAGGCGGAATCCTGCCTGTAGCACCCACATGCTACAGTCACAGGCATGTACAGCCGCTCTGCTCCCAGTTGCTCTTTCTCTACACTCCGAGGCCGGCACAGACCCACTCACAGTTTCACACATCATCCCTTCCTGGCTCATGGGAGTGTAGTCATTTATGGATGAGCTTCTAGACCTATCTGGTGGCAGATTCAGGATAACAGGATTTACCATGCCTGTAAAATCTAAAATAAGCATAATAACCTCTACCGTTAGAGATTATGCCGGGATTTGCCAAGTATAAGGAGAAGTGCTCCCTTCCTGAGGTGACACGGGAGGTGGGGCAGCATGGCCCACCTTCCCTCTCCACCCAAGCCCCTGCCTCACTTAGCCTCAAGCTCTGTGGTCTATTTATGACCTCTTTGCCCAGTTTTGCAAGAAGTGATGGGGGTAGGTAGACATGAGGATGTGAATTGAAAGTCCCTAGAGAATTTTGAGTTCAGCATTATAAAAATAAAATTTGTGAACATTTAAATAGACATTTTGTGCTCTCACCTTAAATTTAGCAGACTTAATAACATTGAATTTGTTTGGCCCATGCGTACTGCTTATTCTGGAACTGGAAAACTTCACAGAGTGATGGGATGAGGCCCCTAAATATCTCTGGGCTACATCTGCGCCCTGGGGGGAGTTTGTGTCCATACATATGCATGGCCATATGAGAGAGGCAGCAGCCTGAGTTCATGGATGCAAGTAGTCTGTTGTCTGCAGCTCAGTGTCGCTCCACACCAGCTCGCTGTCCCCATCAGCTCTCCGATGGTCAACCAGTGAGCAGGCTGCAGTCAGAGAGAGTGGCCCTTTGTAAATGCCTGTTTAGCACTGTGACAACACAGGAGCCTGCTCTTACGTACCTCCAGTATCTCCCGGTTCCTGTGGGCTCTGATTCCAATACCCTAGCCTTTCCTGATAACCCCAGGCAAAGAGCAAGATCCTAAACCCATCACTGGCAGAGTTTAGGCCTATACTCTACCACTGAGCCACACCCAGCCCCTCACTGGGCTATTCTAGGCAAATGCTGAGCCACATTCCCAGTAGAAGTGGTGATTATAATAATTTCTTTTGTGCAGAGCCCCTGCCCTGTCAATAATCTGGATGAGCTTATCCCAGCAAATTGTCATAGTGCACCAGGCTCTAAAAAGAATCCTCCCATGTGCTTCATCCCTTCCATGCCCCCAAAGGGCCACATGTATGTCTCTAGGGCATCCTGAAGCATGATGCTGATTTCTGGAAGCTGATGGATGCTCTTCTTTGTTTGCTTCTCCAGGTGCTGGGCCTGTCCCAGGGCAGCGTCAGTGACATGCTCTCCAGACCAAAACCATGGAGCAAACTGACCCAGAAAGGCCGAGAACCCTTCATCCGGATGCAGCTCTGGCTGAATGGAGAGCTAGGCCAGGGTGCTCTGCCTGTGCAAGGGCAACAGCAAGGGCCAGGTGAGCACAGCCTCCACCCCTGCAAGGTCCTAGCAAGGACAGCTCTACCCACGAGCTCTGTTTTTGTTGTTAGTTTTTATGGGGCAAGGACAGTGGCGAGATGGACCTTTTCATATCTCTGAGATGACCTCAAACTCAGTCTGTAGCCTAGACCAGCCTAAGGCTCACTCACCATGTAAACACCAAACCTTGAGCCCACAATCCTCCTGCCTCAGCCTCCTAAGTGATGGAAAGACAGGCATATACTCCATGCCTGGCTCCGTCTTTAGATTTCAGGAGTAAAGAGGTTGAACCTGGCTGATTTTATAAGCAGCAGAAAATTAGTTACCAATTAAGAAGATGCTGTTTCTGTGTAAATATGGGTAAAGGTCAAGAACCTGCACTGGGGAACTGGGAAGGAACCCGGCTAGAGTGACTGCACAAGTGAAAGGGCGCAGGCAGTGGCCTCTGCTGCCTTGAAGCCAGGGTTCCGCACTTTATAGAAGCTTGTGCAACACTCATCTGGACCCAGCACCCTGGCCCTCAGCCTGAGAGCGGGAAGACCCTCCCTCTGGACCCTCCAGTATCTTTTGTGCAGTTGGGAAGCTCCATGCCCTGTTTCCTGGGTAACAGTTCCTTTTTCTTCCACAGTCCTCCACTCGGTGACGTCTCTGCAGGACCCCCTCCAGCAGGGCTGTGTGAGCTCAGGTAACCAGCCACTCATGTGTCTTTCCTAGCTCCTCTGCTCTGGGATCTGGGAGCAAGTGTCCCATTCCCAACCACAACAAGGAGCTGCCTCTCACACTCTGCTGTGCTCTGAGGCTGTTGTGTAGGTTTAAGAATTGGCTTCTTCTACTAGGTAGAGTGTCCCTGAGATCCACTCACCCGTGTACAACAGTAGTTGTTTCTTTTCCTACCTGAGTGGTATTCCTGTGGCGTGGTTGTACCAAAGTTTGCATTGCGTTGAGGCTTTCTCTAGGTTGTGGCCGTTATACATAGGGTTGGCGTGGCAGTAAAAAGCGAGAAGGCAGCATCCTCCTTGCCAACTCTGGGCTTGCCTTCTGATGGCACCCATAAAGTCCATGCCTTTCATGGAGCCCTTCATTGTTCTTGGAGTATGAAGCTCTGTGTTTGTGGCTGGGGTCTATTGGAGGCAAGTTTCATGGTCAGGGATCCCATTCTAGCAGGAGAGACACAGCCCAGATATCACCGGCCAGAAGTCCTGGGAGGGGACATTCCTTTCATCTGGAGACCTGGGCAGCCTCTGAACAAGGGAACTGAGGAGATTAAAGCACCAGAATGGGGTAGCCAAGGCAGGGCCATCCCAAGAGCAGCTGGGTGGGGCTCCGTGGGCCCTCGCCCTCTTCGAGTGCTCAGGAGGGTGGAGTAAATGATGAAATCGAGTGGGGAGGGCAGTAGGTGCAGCTCGGGAGCTCAGAGGCACCTCATCGGTCTGTCATCTCTGCCCTGAGGGCCCCGGCCACAGCCATTGCTCCCAGGCTCTCACTGCTGCCTCCCTGCATGGAGCCCACAGTGCGCCCCGCTTTCCCTCCCAGCTCTCAGTAACAGCCGGCAGTGTGAGCCATTCCATTTCCTTTCTCTAGTTTCCTAAACATGTTGATTAGTCTCCGTATCCCATTGATTCGCTGAAAACACAAACAAAGCTAAGTGAAGAGCGAGTGCAAAGCCTGTCAGCTTGCCAAAAGGCTTATGCGGGACACATGTGCTTGGAGGGAACAGCTGGGTAGCTTTAGCAGTAGCTGCTGCTGCAGCAAGATCCCAAACACACTGTCTCCCTCTCCTTCCCCACCCTGCACCCCCCCAAACACACACACAGTTAGGGTGCAGCAGGGGCCTCAAATCTCTCCCCCGGGGGTTTCTTGGGCTTTAGGTGTTCTGGTTTGGTTTGGTCCCTACTGCAAGTAGAGACTGGACAGATTCGCTGAGGAAATTCCCAGCACCGCTTCTGTCCAGATCACACTCAGGGGGAACCTCGGCTGGGCTGGTTGTGCTGCACTTCTGTGGAAGTTTGTGTGGTAAACTGTCCTGGCCTCCTCTTCTCCTTGAACCACCAAGCTTGTCATGGTGGAGCTGGCGCTTTCTTAATGAAAGCCTTTCGCTCCTAAGTTCAGCACCAGGTGTCCCTCAGCACCTTGTCCTGTAGAACCCTGACCAAAACCTTGTCCGTACATCTCGAAGGGCTTTGCTTTGTTTTTACAGGGTGTGTGTGTCAAAGTCAGAGAACAACTTGGAATTTGTTTCTGTCCACACCATAGGTCCCAGGGGTTGGACTCAGGGTGAATGGCAGGTTTCTGTACCAACTGAGCCCTCCCACTGACCCCTCCAAGATAGGGTCTCATATCACCAGCTAGCCTCAGACTCACTCTGTAGCTAATGATGACCTTGACTCTCTGACTCTGCTGGGCCCTAAGTGCTGGGGTTATAGGTGTGCACCACCACAGCCAGTGTGTGTGCTGCTGGAGTGAGCCCAGGGCTTCCAGCCAGGCAAATGCTCTTATCAACTGACATACATCCTCTCCCCCAACACTGAAATATCTTGTGATGGTAGGATTTATAAATCCTGGTGATGAATGACTCTAGAAAATTCCAGAATCTTTGACAACTTTCATCATTGTTTCCTACAAAAGAACTCTGATTCAGAGAGCCCCATAAAGTTCTGATCACCTCATTTCCATAGCTACTATGGAGCTCACCCCAGAGGTCCCCCAGCTGAGAAAGATAACCTGCCCGTTGAGGATCCCTGACAGCTGTGCCTAGAGGTATGTGGCATGGCCGGGGCAGTCCTGGACGGTGATGGACTCACTTCCCTCCCTGGGGTCCAGAAACGTGAAAGGCCCTGCCTCCTCTCTGCTGGACCAGTTGTACCTCAGAGAGGTGTCCCAGGTCATTGCAGACGCAGGGGTTACACAGAGGGCTCTGGGCTTGGTTGTCAGGGCAGTCAAAGCCTCTCTTGGCAAAGGGCAAAGTGCAGGCTAGGGACCCTGCTCCTTGCCAAAGAATTCCCACCTGGGAGCTGTAGATGCTGCCCCTCGAGAAGGTAGAGTTCCTTCCTAGCATGTAGCCCTGAGAGCTGTCCCCAGCACCCCATAAAGCTCTCAAGAGTTAGAGACAGGAGGGTCCAGAGTTCCCATCCACTTTGGTTCTTAGTGACTCACAGAACAATCTCTCTGAGGAGGAGGGACCCAGTTCCAACTGTCTTTGTGACTGTGGCCCTTTGTATCTTTGAGAATCTGAACCTTGAGGCACAAAGGTAATGTAATGTCATTTTGAACTACCAGTGTTGCCCCATGGTAACGTGTGTGTGTGTGTGTGTGTGTGTGTGTGTGTGTGTATACGCGCGCGTGTGTGCACTGTCCTAACATCAACCTTGGATGTCATTCTTCTGGAGTTATCAACCTTGCTTTTCAGTCAAGGTCTCACAGCCATCTCTGGGGCTCACCAGCTGGGCTAGACTAGCTGGCATGAGAGCCCGCTTTCCCAGAGCTGGGATTACAGCAAGCTCCATGGCACCCAGCTCTCTGTACATGCTTCTCAGGGTTAATGGGGTGTATACACACCAGATAGGATCTACTAACCTTATGTAATAGTTCCTTTTTACTTCTTAAAACTAACTTCTGCACAGTGGCTTGGACTGGTTCATCTTTCAACCCCTGGGGAAGGAGAGAGGCAAGGGTAGCTCTGAAGGGAAGGAAGAGACCCTCCTGTGACATTCATCACAGAAATTGTGGCATCCTGGCTCATGCTGCCTGTGCCCTCAGCTTGAGAACTTGTTGATACGGAAACCTTTCATGACAGAAGCTAACAAGGTGCTCTGCCTGTGTCCTTCATGCTGGCTTCTGGCAGATGGTGTCAAAGTGCACAAGTGAAATGATGGCCTGTTTTCCATAGATTAGGCACAAAGCCCTCAGCTTTTTTCCCAGCACACCGGGTGGTCAGGAAGAGTGGCTTCCAAATCCTGCCCATCCATGAAGAATCATGCAGCTCTGTGGCGCCATTGTCCATTAGCAGAGTGGCAGCTGTCCCTTATAAGGGACAGCTGCTGCAAGCTGGCTCTAGCATGGGCGGTCCGGCTCACCCCACCCTGCTGTGACATCCACAGCTGTGTCAGTGAGGCCTGTGGCCGTTCCTCACAGAAGCCCATATGCCTTTTTGGCGTGCATCATGGCAGGTGCATGAGCTGCTGGGAAGGCCTGTCCAAGGAGCTCATTGTCTCAGGCCCAACAGTGAGATTCTGCTGCAGTCTGTCCTTCCCTAAGCAGCCATGTCTTGGCATTTGGCTGGCATGAAAGTAGTGTTAGAGGGTTGGTGGCAGCACCAGAAAATTTCATGGGACTCAAGAGAATGGGCAGGACTCCTCATGACTGCACTAGACTTGAGTACATTTTTTTTCTTCTTTTTGCTCCAAGAATGTTGTGAGAGCAACTGGTTCTGTCTAGACACTGGCTATGTTTGTGTAACTGAGGTTTGTGTGCAATACCTATACATGGCCTCATAGAGCAGATAAACAAAGAGAGTTCAGTCAGGTAGTACATTCCGTGCAAATATGAGGACCTGAGTTTCATCCCCAGAACCCATGTAGAACACCAGGTGTGGTGGTGCATGCTTGTAGATCCCAGGGCTGGGAGGCGGAGACAGAGGGCCCCTGAGTTCCAGGTCAGGGAGAGACTGTTTTAAAAAACAGCAACAACAACAAAAACAGGTGGGGAGCAGCACCCGTGACTCTACAAATATAAGTGCACCCTGTACTCATGTGCAAACCCTAACCCTAACCCACACACAAAGAAAAAGACCTGAAAATCCCTTACTAGACTAAAAAGATTCCACACACAGCTCCTGCCTCATGGCCTGGAATGTTAGTCTGTGGTGCCAGCAACTTGGTGGCTCATTCAGTTCTCTCCTTCGTGTTGGCAACCTGCTTTTATTAACTGTAGCATAGTATAGGGATTCTCCATTCTGAGGCCAAAGGGGGAATTTCTGGATTTGGGTTATTTTGTGACATGTGTGGACAAAGGGTTGCTAGGCGGTCCCTGGAGCTGCAACTGGGCCATGAAAGGTGATGAGATCAGGCAACAAAATGCTTCCCGTAGGGAACAAATCTGAACACCTGAGAAACAACTAGTTCAGAAGCCTTCCTAGCCAACAGGAGGAAAGAGGATGAATACATGTCCCTCTCTCCTCTAGTAGAACCATGAGATGTTGACCTTTAACACTCAAGATGCATATGGATGGCACAGCCCACCAGGCTTCTCACAGCTTCCCTAATTTGTATCTGTGTATTGTATTAGGGGCTGGGCCTTACCTCAACTTCTCCCTAGGAGATTCAAGGCAGGGGCTCTACCACTGAGCCACACCCCAGCCCCTCACTGGGGGATTCTAGGCAGGGGCTCTACCACTGAGTCACACCCCAGCCCTTGAAAGAGATTCAGATTGGTTTTAACCTATGACCTCCAATGGGCTAGTGGAGAGCAAGCAGGATGATAATCTGAACTGAAAAGCAGTGTTGACTCATCCTGCCTCTATGTCTTAGTGCCTGTCTGGCCTTGGACAAAGCAGCTCAACCTTTCTGTCCTCCTGTAGCTGTGGAACAGCTAGAATATCTCCTAGACTGTGGGAAAGCCTAAATGGGTTTAGTTAGGTATAATGCTTCTAGAACACAGAAGCAAGTGCAATTTAAATGTTGGCTTTCGGCAGGGGGTAATGTAGTTCAGTGGTGGAGTACTTAACTAGCAAACAAGAGTCCCTGCATTCCATCCCCAGCACAAGTAAATAAATGAATGCTTTTCTTTGCCCACATTTGCAACCTCTTGAGCTTCAAAAGGCGAGTTATAGTCAGCACTCAGAGTTGGGAAAAGCAGTCTGGAAATAGTCTTGCCATCAAAGGTGAGCAGTAATCCAGCCTGCCAGGATCTTTTGCTTCTCAGGACTGGCACTGCCTGGCCTCACTTTCACAGACTCCCATCTGGCCCAGGTATAGCCTCAGCCACCTCTCCTCCTCCTTTTGTACACCTACTTTGGAAAACAGAATTTACAGTATGCTGGGCCTTCAGCGTGAGCGAGAAAAGTAGGTCATAGGAGCATATGAGGACTTGGGTCTCTAATGTTCCAATCTAGTGATAAAATAAGAAGCTAGATGCAGAAAAATTCTCAGGTAATTTTAGAAAGACAGTGGGAATTAAACGAGGCTCACACATTGTGTCTTCCATGGTCCACTTACTCCTCCAAAGTCCTTAGTAAGCAGAAATTTGCCCACCCCACCCCCATCAGGTAGCAAAAGTTCACATGGTCGTGAGGCCAGTGGTCTTGCTGCCCCTGAGATAGGTGTCTGTAGGAGCCAGCCCCAGAGGCCATGGAGTCCAGTCTCTTGGGACAAAGGAAAGGTTGACCACTACAGCTTCACAGAGTCAAGGGAAGGCGTCAAAACATCCAGTGAGTGAAATGCTTACCTTGACATCATGAAGACTTAAATTCCATCCCCAGAACCTATGTGGCGTGTGCTTGCATTCCCAGCACTTGCAAAAGCAGGGACTCCCCAGGGCTCACTGCACTGTAAGCCTCCTTGGTGGACTCCAGGCTAATGAGAGGCTGAAGCTCCTAAGAAATGACACCACACATTAACCTGTCTTCCATATGTACTTATGTCCATTCGCACACACACAGAGCAAGAGAACAAAATTTGGTTAGAATTATACACAGGCAAAATGAAAATCAGACCCATAGCAAAGCAACTGATAGAAGAACGTAAGTGTCAAGGAAGGTCTATGTAGGGCTTTACCCAGACTGGAAAGAAGGAGGGGCCATGGTGTCGATGACATGGGTGCTTAGAAGCTGCAGTGTTTGATAGGCTCCGTGGGGGGAGGGTTCTGCTTTTCTGAAGCCCCTTGTGGTCTACTTCCCCTTGCTGAGAACAGCCCCACTGTCGGGTGCTGTGTCTTCATCCAAGTCAGACCCCGACCCATCTGACTAGCCCATGGAGCATGCTCACATTCCCCCATGAGGGAGGAGGAAAATGCCCACCAGCCCGCTCCAGAACAAGTCAGGTCAGGAGGCAACTGAGAGGTGTCCATCACTGGCTTCATCCTGGATTGTTTTGTTGGTCCCTGAGGAACTAGAATCCTAAATACAGCCCATGTCTGAATTGGCAGATGTGGGGTTCGTCCTTTACATAAGGGCCAGAACTAGGCTTTTGGCACCTAAATAAAGAAGTCTTTGTGCCACTTCACAGTTCGGAGAACTGGCATGGCAGCGTGTTTCACTGGACAGGGCGCTCCTGGATAACACACTTGAAGGCTGAGCAGCAGGGCCGTGAAGTGCTGGGGGGTCCATCAGTCAGGCTTCCTCTTTTGTCTAGAGCCAGTGTCATGTGTCCCGAGCTCACTCCAGCTCTCCATAGCTGAGGGTGATCCTCCTGCCTCCACCTCCCATGTACTGCTGGGGGTACAGGTGTGCCCCTCTCTCCTGAGTCACACAGTGCTGACCACAGAACCCGGCACTTCGTGCAGGACCCGCAGTCGGTCCACCCACAGCCCTGACTTCCTCATTCCTGAATTAAGATCTGTGGAGTCTTACGTGAGTGAAGACATTTCACAGAATTGGGGAAAATAAAAATAATAGTAATAATAATAATTTGGCTCAGTGGGGAAAGGTGCACCAAGCTTGACCACCGGAATTCAACCCCAGAGACCCACGTAATGGAAGGAGAGAACTGAGTCCTACAGTTTGTCTTCTGACTAACACATGTGCACCGTGGCATGTGCACACACATACACACACAAAGTAAATAAAAGTGTAATATTAGATTTAAAAATAACAACCATAATCGATTACTCCCTAGAAATAACACTAGGGAGAACAGCAGCAGCGACTCAGGTTTTTGCAAGAAAAGAAAAGGTCCACCCAGCATGCCAGGAGCTGGGTTAGTGGAGGGACTCCCCAGGGGCTGCAGGAAGATGTTATAATCAATTACCACATCATAACACTGATGTATGATAATTACTGAGTGTTTCTCTTGAGATAGTGCAGCATTTGGCGGGGATGCGGTTCCTTCATGGTCCACTGCCTGATTAATATGCAAATAATAGGCTGATTGCATGATGAATGCAGAAAATGAGCCCGCTGAAAGCAGGCGCACTGGAGCGGGGAAATGATACATTACTTTTACTGACGGTCCTGCAGGAGGTACTCTCTCCAAACAATCTCATCTCAAATGAAGGAGAGCAGGATGGCAAGATTAGGAGGATGTGTAAAATAATATACCTTAATAGCTTTTCAACAAAGATATCTATAAGGAAAATGTCACCTGCTTCCTCAGAGAGCCAAAATAGTTCACCACCTGAGTGGTCGTTAAAAGACAGGAAGTAGCAAGCTACACTCATGTGTGCCACCAGCTCCATGGTTGGCCATGGAACAGCCTTGCTGGCTCAGCCCAGACTCGTTACCTGCGTGCTGACTTTGTTATTGAGTGGGGACGGGCTGCTTGGGGGCATGCTTCTCCTAGCACAGGGGACACAAAGCTCATGGCCCGCAGGGTGCCATGGGAAGGGGCTTTAGAGCTGTAGTCGCAGAAGGCCTAGAAGGAAAATATTGAAGACCACCTTTACAGATGAGGCATGGTGATAGACACTCATATCCTAGCTTTGGGAGGATAAAGTCAGGGGATCAAAAGTTCAAGGCCAGCCTGGACTATATAGTCCTTCTCTAAAAACACCACCTTTGGCCTGGGAACTCATTTAGTTATAGAACCCACAGTTTGGGTGGGAAGCATGGTGGTACTTGTAGCCAGGAAAGGCTGACATGGATGTGATCCCCCAGCCTGGCCTCCTAGTGTAAGCACGCACGCACCATGCACACACACAAACACACACAATTAATCTTTGATTGCAGCAAAACAGTTTAACCCGAGAGTTTGTCTTTTCCCTGCAGTAATATATTTAGATTGTTTGTATGGCATGTGTTTTCTCTTAACACACAGGGTTCACTGGTAAGTGTTCAGATACACAGCTGCCTTAGTAATAAAGTTAGCGGAGGTTATTTGAAAGCCTTATTTCTAGATGGATATGGTCTGTAGTAAGGTGACTCCAGTGGCCCGGAAGCAGGGCCAACTGTGTCACCCTGTGTCACTCCTACAGTTGTAGCGAGCCATGGCTTCCCTTCTAGACTTGATTGGAACTTGAGCAGTGATTATGATGGAAGGCTCCCAAGCTCTGCTTCTGATAGGCTCATTTGTGACACTGAGCCGGTGCAGTTCAGTTGGCAGGGCACATTCGAGGCCCTGCATTCCGCCCTAGGACCACAGAACCCAGGCATGGTGGTGCATAGCCATAATCCTAGCATTGAAGAGGTAGAGTCCATTCTAGGAGTAAATGAGACCGTGACCCAAAACAACAGTGAATGAATAAATGAATGAGGGCCAGATGTGGTATATGCCTGTGATCCCAGCACTCAAGAGCTAAGGTAAGAAGTGTGAATCTGAGGCCTGTCAACATGGAAGGCCTAAGCCCCAGTTTCCTTTTAAGCAGCGCACTTGTTGTAAAGGCGAGTGAGGAGCAGAGTGTACATGGCTGTGTCTCAGGCACCCTCTTCTAGCCTCCTGTGCTTGATAGTCCCCAGCCTTGGCTTCAAGGTGTCAGGGGCTCTTCTACATCCCCATCTTCATCCCAGAGTCTGTTAGTGGGACCTGCTGAGTATTGTCTCTACCCATTTGGCCTCAAATTCTGGTTTGCAGGGTGCTTCCTTCACATGCTCACCCCAGATCTAGCTCCTGCCTGGCACTCAGAGGGTCTCATTACTCACTGACAGGCAGGTGGCTCAGCAATGGCCAGGGAGGTGGAAGCAACTCAAGTTGAATAAATTGATTTTATTTGACAACCTTGCCTTGCTTTTGCAGAATATGAGCCTCTAGGCCAAAGGTGGTGTTTTTAGAGAATGGCTATGTAGTCCACGCTGGCCTTGAACTTTTGATCCCCTGACTTTAGCCTCCCAAAGAGTTCCTTAGGCAAAATTTGGAAGTCGTGTTTTTTTTAGTCCTGTCAGTACAAAGGAACACACCAGCAGTGGTGCAGCAGACCTGTAATGCTCTGTAACTCTGTTTCCATTTTAACTATATCTATGAGATTATAGGTGTGCACTGCCGTGCCTGGCTTCTGTGCTGCTTGAGCCAGGGCCTCAGATGTGCTCTGCAATCTGAGCTGCATCTGCAGCCCATGTGTGTCCCGAATAAGCCTATCAGAAGCAGAGCCCGAGAGCATTAAGTCATGATCCGTGCTGAAGCTCAGCTCAAGCCTAGGAGGGACTTGAATGTCTGACACAGGGTCTCATATATTCCAGGCTTGAAACTCCTGATTCTCCTGCCTCCACCTCTTGCCCCTCGTGAGTGCTGGGATTACAGCTGTGCACTCTCATGCCTGTTTTGTGCAGTGCTGGGAATGAAGCCCCAGGCTTGGTGTATGCTAGGCAAGCATGCTACCATTGAACTACGCCTGCAGTCCAGCTCTTTCCTTCCTGCTATTTGAAAAGAAAGGAATCCTTGTAGATTTCCTGAGACTTAACGATAGCAGGGTTGGGGTGCTAACAGACAGGGAGGGGAGGGGCCTACTTGAGACCTGCTACTGCCATCTCTTTAGCTGGGTTTTTCTGGAGGAGGTAGTCTGCCCAGGGCTCCTTGGGAACTGGCCAGTGATAGAAGTTGGCTTTTTTCCACGGGTAGAAGGCTGTGGGACACCTCTGACACAAATGGTTCTTTCCTTCTTTCTTTTCTTCCTTCTTTCTTTCCTTTCTTTTCTTTCCTTTGGTTTTTGTGGTTGGTTGGTTGCTTGGTTGGTTGATTGGTGAGGAAATGTTCCAAGGCATAGGAAAAGGGTGGGCATGGCACGCTGGGACATGGATCTGTATTTTGGTCAAAACGACACTCGAGTTGGAAAGAAGGCACCTTGCATGTGGGGCTGGGCTGGCTTCCTGCCTTTGCTTCCACATGCTGGGATTAAAGCAGATACCTTGGAGACAAGTGGGAGGTGCCAGGAATTCTGTGAGAATCTGCTGCTTTCAGACAAAACCTAGGCACAGAAGTGAGGTCACCAAGCAAAGAAGTATCTAACCAGCTGTGTCAGGCAGGCCTCACATTACCGCACAATACAGGCCCTGACCTGTAAACCATAGGGCTAAGGAGGCTGCACTTCTCACATTCCATACAAAGGCCTCCTGTGTTTGGGAGGCTGAATGTTCTCAGGGTACATGGTACACCCACTTTCCCTGGTTGTCGACAACAGTTTGCTTATCTGAACCGAGGCTGGGAAGTGTTCCAGGCTGGTGGTCACCCTCTTGTGACTTCCAGACCTGTCGATGGCTGTGGGCTGGAAAGGTCTGCAGAGCCCTCCAGGGTGCCCGCTACACTGAGGATGTCCACACTGCTCCCACAACCTGCCGCACTGTCGCCCGCAGCTGCTGAGATGCATGCTCCTCTCTGGTTTAGCCCGTTCCCTGAGCTCCCTAACTGTGCCTGGACCATCCTCCCTCTTCTGTAACCTGCTCCCTATTCTCCACTTCTCTTCCTCATCTGTCATGAGAGTCACTTGGAGTTGCCTGGCCTGGCACAGCCTCAAAGTCTAAACTCTGGACATAATGAAAAGCGGTGCACCAGACCAGCCGCCAGTTAAATAATGTTTGGGTTCTTGTCAGAATGTCACAGAGTACCCTGTCATTTTGTTTCAGCAACTTGTCCTTCTGAATGCACAGTTCGCCGTATGGCATGCCAGCAGTAAAAATGTCACTTGCAATAATTACTTTTTGGAGGAAATGCTTGCTGACTTCCTACCTTCAAGCTGTTTTTTACACAGTGGGGAGATAATCAAAAATGACTTCATCCTGACTGCTCAAATGAACACTAAATGGAATTTGGGTTATTACTGAGATAGAAGAGGGCTGGGCGTGGAAACTGCAGCAGCGGATCGGATGAACTGCAGAGCGATTTGTCTTGGAAAATTGGGGCGGATATGTTTTCCATTGGCTTCTCCTGAAAGCTTAAAGCAGCTGTTGTTTAGCCTGCTGTTTGGGGAATAGAATATCTTTCATAATCCTTTTATGGCTCCCAAACACCTTGTGTATCTCTGCATGCCTTGAGCCACTGTCCCTGCCCTCTGTGCTTCAGAGCCCAGGTCTACACAGTCAGCTGACTCCTCACAAATCATCTGTGTCCTGTGTCATACCCTGCCTTCCATTGCTGCCAGAGCCTCAAAGCCCAGTGTCCATGCCTGTGTGCCCACTTAGGCCTGAGCATGCTAGGCCAGTGTTTACTACTGAGCTTTTAAAACATGCAAATTAGCCTTATTATCATAGACCTAGGACTACTTAAACCATTGAAAGTAGGGGTGTTTTTGTTGAGGAGATCTGTTTAATTTCTCTCCAATGCCGAGCAGAGTACATGGCCCAAAGTAGGTGCTTTAAAATGTGGGTGAAGGAGCCATCAAGATGGCTTAGCAGGTAGGAACCCCTGCTACCGAATCTGAGAAACTGAGCTTGATGCAGAAGAAATCAACTCCAACGTTGTCCCCAGACCTCCTCACATGCGCCAGAGTAAGTGGACCAGACAGATGGGGAAAGGGGAAGAGGAGCATGGATGTTCACCTGGAGAGAAGAGAAAGAACATTTTAAAAGAAAGAAAACTTAAAAAAAAATTTTCTTTTCCCAAGACAGGGTTTCTCCGTGTAGCCCTGGCTGTCCTGGACTCACGCTGTAGACCAGGCTGGCCTCCAACTCACAGTGGTCTAGCTGCCTCTGCCTCCCGAGTGTTAGAACTAAAGGCCTGTGCCACCATGCCCAGCTAAAGCCAAAACTTTTTAATGTGAATGGATAGAATGAGGCGTGGTGGCATACAGCTTTAATGTCTACTTTGGAGGCAGAGGTGAAAGGGTCATCCTATGAATTTGAGGCCAGCCTACTCTACTCAATGAGTCCAAGGCCATCCAGAGGTACATAGCAAAATAGATGGATGTATAGACGTCTGTATGGATAGACGGGTGAAAGGCAGAGTGAGGGAATGGTACATGGTTGTTGGATGGAGAGATGGGTGGGTGGGTGGATAGATAGGTGAATCGACCACAGAGATTATCAGGCCGGTGGTGGGCAACATTATAAGTAGAAATGCAGTTTGAAGGGCTTCTTTCTTAGTTTGTTTTATTATAGTTACTAGTTGCTCTGTGTGTCACACTGTGCATATGGAAGTCAGAGAACAGTCCTCAAGTCCCAGGGCTCTTCCACCGTGTGTGTCAAAGGGATGGAACACAGGTCATCAGTGGTGAGTGAGCTCACCTGCCAGGCCACCTTGAGGGGCCCTTAGACATTGGCTCAAGGCCTTCCTACTTCCATGGCAGACTCTGTGCCAGCTGAGCCATCTCCCAGCCCTATTTTGGTTTTGTGGGTTTTTTTAAACAGAATCTCAGGATTTAGCCCCTAAAAGCCTGAAATTGAAGAGCCTCCCGTGCTAGCCTCCCTAGCCCTGGAATTGCAGGTGCTTGCTGGCACACTCAGCCTCCACTCCGCCCCACAGCACCCCTGCAGCAGCACATGCCCTCTGAATGGCTCAGCAAACATCCTACCATGCAAGGGCCTCCAGGCCTCACCCAGACCCTCCCACCATCTCTTTACCCTTCATGCTCCTCCTAAGTTGCTTTTGAACCTGCACCTCCATCCCACCTTCCACAGCTCTCACGAGGACACAGCAGCACCATGTAGCCAAAGAAGCTTTCACTTCAGACCCCAGCACTGAATAAGGCAGGTGTGTTGGACATGCCTCTAATCCCAGATAGGTAGTAAGTTCAAGGCCAGCATAGGCTGCATGAGACTTTTTTTTAAAACAAGAACAAGAAATAAAAGCAGTATAACCTGAGACTACAATACATTAGTGCATGCTGTGTCTCTGTGAATAAGCCTCTCCAACCAAGCACATTCAGACACTAGCCAGCCTCAGCAACTTAGAACACTGTGTGGCATCTGCAAGAGGGGCTTCCCCTTCATCTCTCCTGGGGAATGCAAAGGGACACTAGGTGTGCTAGGTGCACACCTGTTAGGTTTTGCTGGCCTTGCATAAACAGCATGCATGCAGGAGGCTGTTGCATGCACAACTGGGAGAAAGACTAGCAGCTGTTGGGTAAGATCTGCCTCCCAGACAGCATCCAGCCTTGTGCTGTCTGTTAGGCCAACAGCCATGATTTTGACCTTGCTGTGGGTTAAAGGACACAAACCTAGGAGAAATCTGTTTATCATGCTTGGAACGCACGCTGTTCTTGACAGTAGTCAGTGAATAAGATGGATGATCTGCCAAATGGGCCCCTTCGCATGGGTGAATCAGGGTGAATTTACAGTACAATTCTTTTGCTGCTTCCAACACACAAACAACATTTGCTAGGTTTTAGACCCGGCTGTCTGGTGACCCAGAGGTGAACAGAAAGAAGAAATCTGATTTACAGAATTCATACTGCCTTAAAGATGGATACAGGTCATTTCTGCCCCCATACCCATCTTTTTTACATGTCTCACAAAGCAATTCAGTTGTTTTCTTAACCTGATTTTTCCAAGCTGAGCTTTATGAGATAGTGGGACTTTTTACCCATTGAGGACATTACACAGGCTTATTGGATTCAACTGTGGTTCCATTTCAGTTTTGTTCTTTTTAGGCGTTCATATCAAATACCTGTGTTTTTAATATATGTCCTGGATACAGGAGAGGTTGTTAACCCAAACATCTAGACAGATATTCTAAGAGGCTCTGGAGATAGCTTAGTGGTAAAAGCACTGGCCGCATAACAATGAGGACCTGACCTGAGATCCTCAGCACCCACATAAAAGCCGGCTGTTACTGCGTGCCTCCTACCCCACATTCCTGGAGGGTTGCTGGGACTGATGGCCTCCAGCATAGCTCCAGGTACCGTGACCGACCCTATCTCAAGGAAGGTGAAGGATGATAGAGCAGGACACCCGACACCCTCCTCTGGAATCTGCATGAGCGTGTATACTTGCACACGCGTGCGTGCACACACACCATACACACTAAACATTCGTATGTATATGCCATAACCTGAGAGTCTTCCTTGTTGCTTTTTAGTCCGCTAATAGTGTTGTTTGTTTGTTTGTTTGTCTGGTTGTTTGCTGGCTTGTGATCTGCCACTCACGACACCACACCGTCAACCACTGCAACAGTGTTTGGGGCTACCTGCAGCTGTACTGACAGTGTCACTGGGGGACTTGCTACAGCTTGAGGGAGCAGCAAATAAGACACAGAAGGCCCTGCCCTTGGACTTTAGCCATTACCAGCTGGTCGACTGTTAGCCACGGGAGAAGATAGTTTTGTTTTTATATAAATGAGAGCTTTAGATTGAAGGCAGACCTTCAGAGGAAAAAGTGCATTTTAATGCAGTTGTCATCACTCAGAACCATGTAAGCACACCTTGCCTGGCCCTCACATGTGGCTCCATGGTCTGTGGCCCAGTGGCCTCAGTAAAAGAGAGGGAAGAGGTGTGCCAAACACAGAGTAGTCCAGGTGGAAAGGAGTCATTCACCCTTCCCTTCTGTGTCGTTGGAAATTAGGGCATGACCAGAATTCATTCAAGTACTCCCAAACCAGCCTCAAGGCAGTGTGCCAGGCTTCACAGGTGATGTTAAAGGGGGTGGGGGGTTGTTGTTCACTGTGTTAGCTTTCTTGTTGCTATGACAAGATGCCTGTGAAAAGCAACTTAAGGAAAGTTTATTCTGGCTCACAGATGGAGAGAGTACCTCCCATCATGGCGGGAGGGCATGACGGCAGGAGCATGAGGTGGCTGCTCACATGGCACCCGCAGTCAGGAAACAGAGAGAGATGGGTGCTCAGCTCGCTTTCTCCTTGTCATGCAGCCTGTGGAATGGATCTCCCCACAGCAGTTGCGTGGCCTGGAAACCCGCTCGCTGGCGTGCCTGAGGCTCGTCCCTTCAGTGCTTCTGCATCCTCTTGCCCTGCCATATTCACTGCCACCTCAGACACGGAGCGGTGTAGCACTTCCCCTGGCCACCTTCAGCGATCCCCCCACTAAGGCACAGCTGTTCTAAGCAAGGAACATGCGGTGCCTGATGGTCTCCGCACCAGTCTGGTGCCATGCACAGTATGGTCTAGATGAGCAGAGAGCTTGGTCTCCTAACAAGCAGGACCCGCCTTTGGGTTGGTACAAAGCAGACACGCCAGCTTTCTGTCTGTCAGCTCAGCACCCCTGGTAGTCTTGCCAAAAAGCAACCTGACTGCAAGACTTG
Organism: Pachyuromys duprasi; assembly: GCA_028658305.1. NCBI lineage: Eukaryota > Metazoa > Chordata > Mammalia > Rodentia > Muridae > Pachyuromys > Pachyuromys duprasi. The sequence goes on from CM053751.1 coordinate 24,186,215, forward strand.
AGTCTCCCTGGACCACCAGAGAGACCGACAGCTGAGGGTTAGGGTTCAAGAGTCTTTGCAGCCATATGACCATCTACTCACAGCGCCCTCTACCTAACATGATCTGTCCACACTTATGTGTGCATGTGCAAGCCAGAGAATATGTTCGGTTCTCATCCCACAGCCATCACCCACAGTCTCTCACTAGCCTGGAGCTTGCTGGGTAAGCCAAGCTGACTGGCCAGAGAGCCCCGGGGTCAGCCTGTCTCTGCCTCCCCAGTGCTGGAATGACAAGCATGCACTGTGATGGCCAGCCTGTTTACATGGTTTCTAAGGACAGAACTCAGATCCCTGTGCTTACAAGGCAGACACTTCACCTACTGAGCTACCTCTCCACCTCCTATCCATATTTTTTGTTCTAGAAAATACAGAAGAAATAATCACATATATTAGACTCAACCTCTAGTCCCTCTGAATAACCAGAATCATAGGGTTTGATTAGAACAAATCATAGCAGTCGTAATGACGAGGGTTTTTTTTTTTTTTTTAGCAAAATGCCCTGATATTAAGCCTTCAGAAACCTTTTATTTGAACCTTTGATTTTTTTTTCTTTGTTGGTGTTATTTTTGTTCCTTTAATGCAGAAAATTAGAAGTTACACTTAATTAAAAAACTAAGAAATAACACAGACAGTCTTGAGGACTTCCACACAGCACCCTTTTGGATTGGAGGGGGAGAGGGTTAATTATTTCCTAAGGAAGCCAACTCATTGTACATGGTGAAAGATGACAATTTTCAGTGGCCATTCTTGCTGTGTTTAATTCTAGAAAGCACTCCAAAGACCTCTGCCAGCTGCAGCCCTGCCCCTGAATCCCCAATGAGTTCCAGCGAATCTGTGAAGAGTCTCACCGAGCTGGTCCAACAGCCCTGTCCCACCATTGAGACCAGTAAAGAAGGCAAACCACCAGAACCCAGCGACCCGCCTGCCTCAGACTCCCAACCCACAACACCGCTGCCTCTCTCTGGACACTCAGCTCTCAGCATCCAAGAATTAGTAGCCATGTCTCCTGAGCTGGACACCTACGGCATAACCAAGAGGGTCAAAGAGGTGCTGACAGACAACAACCTTGGTAGGTCCCCATTGCTAGGTCACCAGACATCCAGTAGTGTTTGTAGCCTTGAAAGGTTAAGGGAGGGGGCTGCAGGCTGAGCCAGCCAAAGGCTCTAAATTTCCATGCATCAGTTTTTTTTACATTGCCACAGAAAGTAGTTGTACACAAATTCATAAAAGATTAAAAACAGAAATCTCATGTTTTAGGCTTGATTTTGTACTGAGCTACATAGATAACCTTCCTGAGCTACAAGGTTGGACATGCCCAAACATAACAGTATACTTTAAAGAACCTGGTCTTGTGGGCATGGCTCAGAGACAGAGCACTTGCCTAGAATCCCCCAGTGAGGGGCTGGGGTGAGGCTCAATGGTAGAGCACCTGTTTAGAATACTTGAGACACTGGGTTCCAACCCCAGCACAAAAAGAAACAAAACATGAAATATCTTAGTGTGAATATTAGCCTACTCCCTGGAGTACAGGAGTCAATCCCAGCTCACTCCCAGCACTGAGAAGACAGCCTGCAAACCAGAGCAGATGTGGTGGCCCACAGAGGCCTCCTGAATTAGAACATGCCCAGTAGAGCCCAAGTTCGGGGTGGATATGAGAACAGATCAGCTGAATCCTGCATTATCAGGTAACTTTATGGATATCGAAAACAAGGTCCACTCCCATGTTCCCTCACTGTGTCTGCTATGGGCAAAGCATGTGTGCTGTGTGAGCCAGCCCCTCCGTGATGCTGTCTTGATCTTGGCTATCACAGCTGGTGACTCAGTAGCTCCAAGGCCTCTGCCTGGCAGCCTGAAGCCATCCAATGCTGCTGTTACCTCTGCTGCTTTGCATTACTGAGCTGGCCATCCTCTCATGGTGTCAAGCCCAGGCCGTATGCCGTGTACACGTTGCAGCTAACCGGGGCTCTGCCTGAAGTGGCTCTAGGAGGTTGTTTATGACTGCTGGGTGGGAGCTGCTGTGGCCCTAAGAATATTTTTATGCCACCGTGCTTCCTCAGGGTTGGTCAGTCAAGCCCTCCTGGGCTGGCATGGCAAGAAAAACTGTGACTTCTCTGTAGGTCACGTTCCCCCATGAGTCCCAGGTAAAACATGAGTGAGAGGAGCACGCTGAGACTTGAACCACACAGCACCTTCAGGAGGGCCCTGCTGGAGGGCCCTGCTACCTTACCTTTGCCAGGGTAGAACTAGACAGGAGCTGCTGCTGTTGAGGCTGGAGAGAGAGCTCAGTCTGTAAGTGGCATGCAGTACAGAGTCTGTTCCCTAAAGTCCGTGTAAAAAAAAGTGTTAAGCTGGCTTGATTGTAATCCTACTGTGGGGCAGGCAGGGACAGTAGGATTCTTGGGGCTCAGTAGCCAACCAGCCAGCCAGCCGAGCTGAAATACAGGCCAGTGAAAGAACTGTGTTTAAAATACAGGAAACATAGCTCAGTGGATAAAGGCACTTACTGTCAAACCTGCTGCCGTTAGTTCAGTTCTTGAAACCCACAGAGTGGAAAGAGAAAACCTACTCTTACAAGTTTTCCTCTGGCACACACAAGCAAGTCTGTTGAGTTTCAGTGATGTCTGCCAGTGACATACAGTCTGGAGTCAAGCCCAGCTGCCATCTTGAGTTCCCCACATCCCATGTGTGCAATGTATTGTCCAGAACAGAACACAGGAGAAGGAAAACAATTGTTTGTGATCGTTCATTTGAGAACAGCCCAAAGCCCAAAGTTCATTGGTTATTGAAATGTAGAAGGATTCCTACACTTGAGTCACCCCCTTCTTTACAGACTTGTGGAGTCCAAGGAAGCAGGCCTGTCGCTCCTGCTACCCATCCCCAGATAGAAAGCACCCTTCCCTGTAAACGTTGAGAAGACGAGAGGAAACCTCTCTTTTCAAACTGCCAAGTTGTAAGATCGCAGTTTGTAAATGACAAATACTGGAGCCTCCTCCTGGGCATCACTAGCTAGCCTCTACCCTTCCTGAAGAGTTACCAACCTGAAAGACTTCCGGGAAAGCCTGTGGCCCATCACCTGGGCTCAGCGATCAGAAGCAATTTCTTTGCTGGCTCTGACTGTTCTTAAGGTTTGTAGGGAGTTGCCTGCCTTCCCACAGGGTCCTTGATACAGTTGTGGGCACAGACTGACCAGCTTCAAGCTGCAGTACCCAGCAGAGATGATCCCCCCAGTCAAGTTTCAGAAGTACTCCCAACTTCACCTTGTGTCCTGGCATGTTCAAACACTGTACCACTGAGCCACACTCCCAGCTCCTCAGTGTGGGATTGTAGGCAAATGCTCTACCCCTGAGCTATACCTTTGATCTAGTATATTCAAGTTTAAAACAGTCAAAAACACCTAAACTAAACTTGGCTACATGCTCAACCACGTTTATAGTCTATACTGGCACCTTATTGTCTCTGGACTCTCCCTGTAGTGTTTTCACTTCATAGCTGAGGACATTCCCACAGAAAGCGTAAGCCAGCCGCCATGATCTCTAGCTGCAGTGTGGAGTTGGCGCATTCTTCCTGGCATCCTCGGTCTGTCCCAGGTGCTATGTTAGATAAACAGTGGCCTTTCTGACTCCACTCTCCATGTCCACCCAATAGCTTCTGTTCATTCAAGCTTTTCCATCAGTCCATGTGGGTCATAATAGATTCTACTGTGTAGTCTTCTCCCCCCAACAAAGGAAAGGCTTTCATGAGGAAGCAAACTTTATATGTATGTGCATGTACACATGAAGATCAGAAGTCAATATGGATTGTTTTCCTCAAACTCTTTTTCCCCTTACTTTTGGGACAGGACCTTTCAGTGAACCTGGAGAGTCCTGTTAGTGCTAGATGGGCTGGCCACCAAGCTTCAGGGATTGGCCTGCCTCTGCTCCTCAGCACAGGATTACAGGCACACACCACTGTGCTCAGCTTTTTATATGGGGTTCTAACTCTGGTCTTCACGCTTGCTCATAAGACCTTTAATGATGAGCTATCTCTTCAAGCCCTTCTCTCTGTCTCTCTCTCAGTCTCTGTCTCTCTGTCTCTCTCTTTGGGTTTTTTGAGACCAAAAAAACCACAGGGTTTCCCTGTGTAGCCTTGGCTGTCCTGGACTCGCTTTGTAGACCAGGCTGGCTTTAAGCTCACAGCAGTCCACCTGCCTCTGCTTCTCAGAGTGCTGGGATCACAGTCATGTGTCACTGCACCTTGCTCAAGCCCTTCTTTTAAGCCTGTGACACACAGTGCAGGCTTGGATGCTCTTGTGCCTCTACTGCTACCTGTCCACCCTGCATGGGAGAGGAGAGAAGTCCAGGGAAGATTTGATCTTCTCTGAGCCACATTCAGCAGAAGTGGCTTAGACTGGAGAAGCCAATGAGCCTTTCAGATCAGAAGCTTCCAGACTGCACCCTCCTGCCCAGGGGTCAGCTGCCTGTTCTTTCAGCACTACCCTCAACTTTGCTAATCATGAGAGACGCCCACTTGGCCTCTGGTTGGAAGCTGCCTGAGAGTTCAGCAGCTGCCACTCCATTTCTGGGCCTGTGTTTTAGGGATTTCACAGATACCGACAGATACTGCAGGTGCCCACCCTCAGTTCACCTGACTCCTGGAAGATTTTCTTTTTTAATTTTCTTTTTCCTGAAGGTATTGATACATAGTTTAGGCTAACCTGGGACTCCCTGTGTAGTCCACGCTAACCTAAAACTGCTGGTCCTCTGCCTCAACCTCCCAATTGCTAGACTTTACGAGAGTGCATCGCCATACCTGCTACCCGGAGGCTTTCTGAAAGCTTAGCTGCATGTCACGTGCATGCAGAGTACGAGTAGATTCCAGTTTCCTTGCCAGTGAAGCTGTTAGAAGGCAAGTGGAAGAGATGATTCACTACTGAAATTGTAGCTCCAGGGTAGAGCATCGACCTAGAGTCCAGCAGCAAGAGGCAGGGGCCATGCTCAGTAATAGACAACTCCTCTCACATGCACAAAGTCCTAGGGTCTATCTCCAGCCCTCTAAAAACAAGTGTTATATAGCCCAGGTCTCTACAGTCCAGACGATGGGCCACTGAGCCAGGTGTCTAAGTTCTGACTCTTGTCACCTGCCTGACCCCTGTCTGTGAGTGACCATCTCTCACATCTGCTTTCCAGGTCAGCGCTTATTTGGGGAGACTATCCTGGGGCTCACCCAGGGCTCTGTCTCTGACCTTCTTGCCCGCCCAAAGCCCTGGCACAAGCTCAGTCTGAAAGGACGGGAACCCTTTGTCCGCATGCAGCTGTGGCTGAACGACCCCAACAATGTGGAGAAGCTGATGGACATGAAGCGGCTGGAGAAGAAAGGTACCGGCTCACTCCTGCCACTCGGGCCCCACCCTGTGCACACGTATGCGCTTTCCAGTAGTCTACAGAGCTGGGGGAGGTGTGTCACTGATCCCTCCCTCGGGCTCTGTAAGGCAGGACACTGTAATTTAGAGTATCAGCCAGTGAGGACTAAGAGGACAAGGAAGACTTACCCATCTCAGGGGGGCCAAGCTCCGTAAAAAAAGACCTATAACCCTTGGTGCACCCCAGTCTGTGGTAATGGCTCGTTTGCTTTTAGCTCGTTTATGGCATCATCATCATCTGCTATGTGTATGGATGTGCTCATGATAAAGGCCTGTGAAGATGGTGAAGAGTGCCTCAAGAAATGTGTACTGATGGGCTGGGATTGTAACTACTTTGTAGAATGCTTGCTTGACACGCATGAGACCTGTATTAAACCCCCAGGACTAGGAGAAATAAAAGAAAGAAATGTGGGCTGGAGAGTTGGCTCAGAGGTTAAGAACACCGGCTGTTCTTCCAAAGGTCCTGAGTTTAATTCCCAGCAACCACATGGTGGCTCATAACCATCTACCATAAGATCTGGCGCCCTCTTCTGGTTCTCAAGCACACATGCAGCCAGAATACTGTATACATAATAAATTAAAGTATAGCTTAAAAAAAAAAAAAAAGAAAGAAAGAAAGAAATGTATTTTGAACCAGGCATAGTAGTGTACTCTTGTAAGAGGAGGCTGGGCTGTCTCCCGAGTGGTGGAAAGCCCTGGGTTCCATCCTAGACCGTGGGGAACAGGGAGCAGAGCTGTGATTGTTGGCACCATTATGCCAAAGGTCTGCCACACTGGGACCTCAGGGTGCCCCTACCCGTTAGTAGTATGCCTACACAGTAGCTCTTCACCCATGGAGGGCCACTTCAACTGGCCATGGCCCATCCTAAGGTGACCCATATCCTCCAGGGCAGCTCTAGGCAGCACCACATACTTGAAAAGCCGAGTTACTTCCCACATTGTTAAATTATGTTAAAATTTCAAGCAGAAATACAAAGAATGATCTGAAGAACCTAGCAGAGAAACCACGGGTAGGGCATGGGCCTTTAAAGCCGTTACTTGGGCAGCTGAGGCAGGGGGATACTCAATAACTCAGTTGTTCTTGGCATGCACACAGCCCTGGATTCCATCCCCAGCATCACTGGGGTGGCATTGGGAGTGGAGGCAGGAGGATCAGGAGTTGAAGGTCATCTTTGGCTACCTAGGAAGCCTGAGAGAGGAAAAAAGGACACAAGCCTGCCTGGGCTCCACACAGATTGAGTAGAGCAGACCGAGCAACTTTAGTGAGGCCTCGCTCAAAGACAAGACAAGCAAAGAAGCTAGTAAACACTGCTGCTGAGGCCCTACCAAGATAATATTAAAGTGTCCCACGTCCTGTCCAAGTCAAGACCAGCCACCTCCAAAGCATTTCCTTGTCCCTTCAGGTGTCCCCAGAGAGGTTTGTATCTGTCTCTTCCCCTTTCCTATCCCAAATTAGCTGTTGCAGGTTTTCCAGATCTCTGCCTTCCTTCAACATGGGCTCTGGTGCCATCTTGTGTCACAGAAGTGTTACTGTCTCGGTGGAGCCCACACCTTGGGATGTCCCAGGTTCCCAGAATGGCTTTTAAGCCACTCATTAGGGCTGCATCCTAGGGAGGCTTGCACCAGCCTTCTCAGGCAGCTGGGTACCTGACCTGTCAAGAACATAGCAGGCGCCGCCGCCTGGTTCTCCCTCAGTGCCGCAGTAGCTGTCACTCCTGAGCATGAGGAGCAGTGGCTGCAGCCCTTCCGAACAGCTCCTCGTGCTGTGCTGACCCCGACCAGAACAGTATTTTCACAGCTACATCATAGCTGTAATTTTGCTACTGTTATGAACTGTAATATAAACATCTATGGTTTTGATGGTCTTAGGTGACCCCTAAAAAATGACAGGCATGTACCTGTAATTCCAGTACAGAGGAGGTGGAGAGACAGGTGGATCCCAGAGCCTTCCTGGCGAACCATCTAACCTATTCGATGAGTGCCTAACTAGTGAGAGACCCTGCCTTGAAAACAAAAGAAAGGGAGGGCTGGAGAAGCAGCCCGGCACGTGAGAGCCCTTGCTGCTCTTGAAAAGGACCCTGCTCAGTTCCCAGCACCCTCATGACTTAGGCCTGGAACCCAAGACCCATAGAGTCTGACATGTCTGCCCTGCACTCTCTGCATATCCTTGCCCGCCCTGTCTCACACACACATCACAAACACAAAACAAGCGAAAAAGGCAGGAATATTGCTAGAGATTGTTCTCTGGGGCATTCCACAGACATAAACACCTGCATTATGTACGTACACACACACACACACACACACACACACACACACACACGGGGTGGGGAGGGAGGGAGGGAAAGGAATGATTGGTGTGGCTAATGCCTTGCTAAAGCAGTCTCAGTGGTTTGTGACTCCAAGCACTGTTGGCCATAACAGATGCACACAGCAGAGAGGCCACAGTGTCCCAGAGCCTCCATTCCCACACTGCCCCTCATCCATACACCTGTCCATTCAGTGTACTCTAAGCAAGATCTCATCCTCATGACCCCTCCCCACCCTGCCTCCATAAGTGAAAAGCTCCTGTCTCCGTCATCTGCCAATCACTCACATTCTCTCAGGCCAAGGACCTTCTTCCATGACCTTGTCTCAGCCAGGAAGTGACCTACATCGAAGACCACATCGAAGACCATCCTGGTTAGTCCAGCACCCAGTTACCACGTTCTCTGATCTCTCCTCAGCTCTGGCTGTGTCCTGACCTTGTTACCAACCCAAGCTCTTGCACTTTCCAGATCCTGAGCTCAGACTCCCAGTTCCCCACCCATCCTATACCCTGCCACCTTTCTCTCTCTGCCCCGCTTGCCTGGGGTCCTCCATCACCCATCCCGCCCCCAGGATTTCTGGCATCCCTTCCTTCATTTCTGGCCACAGTACTGTAGCCTTCAAATACCTCCTACTCCTCCCACCCTGAGCACCCCTCCTAGTGCTGTGTCCCAGCCACACCCCCTCTGTCCCCCTGGGCTGCTGGGTGCCTGTACCAGCTCTAACAGAGCTTTAACCCAGCTCACTCCCCAATGATGGCTCTGTAACCCTCCCCTTAATACTTCTGTCCCATCACCCAGTCTCTGCTTCCTGCAGACAGGCTGCCCTTGTCCCACAACCCCATCTCTGTTTCCATGTATTCCCCCTCCAGCTTCTTCCCCATGCCTTCTCCACAGACTCTCTCCCCAGCTTAGAGTTTGTTCTTTCTCTTTGTGGAGAATGGTTGGGATTGACCCAGGGCCAGTAGGAGTAAACTCCATTCTCTGCCACAGAGCCACACTCGCTCATTAAAAAGCCACTCAGAGCCCTGGACTTTCCCTCCTCTTCTCTCTCTCTCCCTCCTTTGCCTCCTTGCTTGTTTTTAAGACTTGGTTTTACTGTGTAGCCTAGCATAATCCTAAACTGACAATCCTACTGCCTCAATCTCCCAGCGCAATTGCAGTTTTAGTTCAGCTTTCCCTACACACCACCTTCACTGGCCATCCTTGCTTCCTTCCTTCAGCCTTTGCTCCCCAGCACCATGGACCACTCCCTCTCTCCAGGACTCCAAAGTCCAGCCTGGCCCTTCTTACATTCCTTCCTCTAGTGCTAGATGCTGCTGGCCGTCTGTCCCCTCGAGGTTCTCCAGCCCTCCTTGTAACACCATTGGCCCCAGTCTGTCCTCATGTCCCTGGGCCCTTCTTAGCTCCTCTCTAAGAATGTCCTGATGGTGTGCTGGGTCTGCCAGGGTCCATTTTGATGTAACTCTTGTCTCGGGCATTGACTTCGTTGCCATTGTCCTCCTCCTCTTTCCCCCCGTCCTTCTATATTCTACCCACTCTTTTTCTCTAGACAGGGTCTCACATGGTCCAGGCTTGCCTTAAACTACCCTTGTATCCAGAGATGACCTTCAACACCTGACCCTCCTGCCTCCGCCTCTCAAGTACTAGGATTACAAGCGCTCACCACCTTGCCTTGGGTTTCCACTTTCTAGTTAATCCAACATTGCCCTTCAAAATGATCTTGAACTATCCTCTTTTCTGGAAAGTCTCTCAGTGCATTCCAAGCTCTCTCTAGTGATCTCCATTAGTGGCCCCTCCAGGTGCCCAAGAGTCCCTGCCAGCAGAGGTGGATCTTTCTGCAGCCTTCAGTGAGCTGTCAGGTTGAGCAGGGTCAGCTGGGAACCTGCCTGACATCAGAATAGGCCTCAGTATATGCTGAGGACAGTGTGGTTCTACTTTCTACTACAGGCTTTTATTTGGGGGCTGTTAATTAGGGGCTTGTTGTTGTTTTGGTTTAGTTTGTTTTTGTTTTGAGTCCTAGGGCCCAAACTCAGAGCATCATACATGCTAGACAAGCAACGCTACCTCTGAGCTATACCCCAGCTATTTGGTTTGGGGGTTTGTTTTGTTGTTTCACGCTAGGTCTCAATATGTAGCCCAGACTAGCCTCAGACTCATGAGACTCCTGCCTCAGCTTCCTCAGTGTTGGGATTACGTATATGCCTATCCCACCCAGGCTGTAGGTTTTTCAGCACCCTGCTCTGTTCCTATGGCTGAGGCTTTGGTTTCCCTGCTGTTCCTGACTTCACCTTCTCTCTCTCCCTGCAGCCTACATGAAGAGGCGACACAGCTCTGTCAGTGACAGCCAGCCCTGTGAGCCCCCCTCTGTGGGGATCGACTACAGCCAGGGCGCCAGCCCCCAGCCACAACACCAGCTGAAGAAACCTCGAGTGGTGCTGGCTCCAGAGGAGAAGGAAGCACTGAAGCGAGCGTATCAGCAGAAGCCATACCCGTCACCAAAAACAATCGAGGAGCTTGCCACACAGCTCAACCTGAAGACCAGCACCGTCATCAACTGGTTCCATAATTACAGGTAGAGCCTGCCAAGAGCCCTACAGCCCAGACCATGAGAACCTGCCTCACAGACACAGTGTAGCCTTGGTCCCTGAAGGCAAAAACACTGTTGTATGCCATCAGCAGCTGGCTAAAGGGACTACTGCCCCACATGGCTGACCTCCTCCCAGGACCGAGGAAACGTGTGTGTGTGTGTGTGTGTGTGTGTGTGTGTGTGTGTGTGTGTGTGTGTGTGTGTGTGTGTGATGTGTTATGTGGAGGTCAGAAGACAGCTCTCAGGATTTAGTTCCAATCACTGTATGGGATTCTGAAAGAGAATGCCGTTTGTCAGGTCTTGTTGACTGTGACTGACCTGTAGACCAAGATGGCCTCAAACCCAGAGATCTCTCTACACCTGTCTTCCAAGTACTGGGGTTAACTACGTCCAGCCCTCAGGGTTTCTGTAAAAACAACAAAACCACTAGGGACTGGTAGAATGTGTCAGCCAGCCGCCACCAAGCCTGACTACCTAAACTTGATCCCTGGCCCCGCCCAGTGGAAGGAGAGAACTGACTCCAGGAAGTTGTCCTCTGACTTCCACACACATGCCATGGCATATGCCTTTGTCCACACCAATTTTACACACACATGCAAAAAAAAATTAAAACGAGACCAAGAACAGGGTCATCCAGAATTAGCCTAGGTCCCGGTGCGGCAGCAGGGCTCTTGACAGTGAGGAGCTGGGGGTGTGGCACCAGGGGCAGCCCTGCGTGGACAAGGCTGCCTGCTCTTCTGTACAGCTTTTCTTACATCAAAGCCAGGGCTGCAGCAGTGGGGCTCAGTGGTGGAGCTGAGCACAAGCCCCACACTCAAGTAAAGTAATTAGTTAAAATTTGGATTGTTATTAGGCATGACACTGCATACCTATAGTTCCAGCACCTAGAAGACACCAGGAGAATGGAGAGTTGAAGCCCACAGAGTGAGGTCCTTTCCAAACGTCAATAAGTAAATGTATGTCCTCCAACCAGTACTCTAGCTCAGGGTCACTAGGTCTGTTTTGCCCGGAAAAGTCCCACAGGCCCACCAGGGAGGCTGGTGTATAGAGTCCCACAGGCCCACCAGGGAGGCTGGTGTATAAAGCCAGATCCTGCACTGTCCGTTTGCTACCCCCAGCCATTCACCTCTGCCCTGCTCATCAGAGCAGGCCTTCTTTCACTCCAAAAGCCCTGTAAAAACTGGCATTGTGGCACTTGGGAAGCTGAGGTAGGGTAGCTCCAGGCCAACCTAGGCTACATAGTAAGGCCATGTCTTAGAGAGAGAGAAAGTTTGAGAGCAAATGAACTCAAACGTCCACATTTATTTATCTAAGTTACAAAGCTAGTAAATGGCAAAGCCAAACCCAGCATACTTACATCCCATTTGTAAGACTTAGCCTATCTTCCTGATTAGCCTGCCATCTCCTGAGCAGGCAGAGCAGAACTGAGTGCTCACCCCACCCGTGAGGCTGGACAACTGATCATGTGTAGGGCCGCTTCCGTCACAGCCCTCCAGATCCCAAGCTCCTCCAGCTCCCCAGAAAAGCTGCTACAGCTGGGCACTTCTGGGACCTATCAGAACCTCACTGTTCTCAATCACAGTGTCCAGAGAGATGGCTCAGCAGTTAAGAAAACTGACTGCTCTTCCAGGGGACCCAGGTCTGGGTCCCAGCACCCCACATAGTGGTTCACAGGTGTCTGTAATTCCAGTTCCAGGGGATCTGAAGTTCTCTTTTAGCCCCCATGGGCACTAGGCACATACATACATACAGGCAAAACACTCATACACAACAAGGAAATGTTAAAAAAAAAAAAAAAAAGCTGGACATAGCAGCACATGCATGCCTTTAATCCCAGCCCCAAAAGAAAAATGTTCAGATTTCCTCTAGCAAAAACAAGTAACTGTGGACTAGGTAAACCACCCCCAAGGTCTCATACCTTGAGCCACACTCACAACCCCTAAATCAAACCCAGGACCTACCTATGCATTCCCTTAGCAGTGCCTTGGAGTACAGGCCTGTAACCCCAGCTCTCCGTGAAGCTGAGGCAAGAGGGCTGAAAGTTTAAGGCCAGCACGGGCTACAGGCTAAGTTTAAGAGAGGCTTAGACAGACCACGTCTTAAAATTTAAAAGCTCAAGTATTGGGGGTAGGTGGGTCTGGAGAGATGGCTCAGAGGTTAAAAGCACTAGCTGTTCTTCCAAAGGTCAATTCACAGCAACCACATGGTGGCTCATAACCATCTATAGTGACATCTGGTGCCCTCTTCTGGTGTGCGGGCACACATGAAGGCAGAATGCTGTCAATCTTGGGGAAAAAAAAAACCAAAGTGTTGGCTAGAATCAGCCACTCAGGGTTTGGGGCCATGCTTAGAGCCCCTAGTTCAGTCTTCTAGTGTGGGGTACAGAGAGGGTATTCCCTTCGTTCAATAGTAGTAACAACAACAACAAAAAAGGCTTAGCCTTGTCCCACCCCAGGGTTTTCTAGAGGGCCACTTTCTGCAGGACACTGGGCTTGGTGCTAATTTCCCCAAAGATGCTTTTCCAGCTGGACATTTGTAACTCCATTTTCAGAAGCACCAGTGCCCTGTTCTGACCTACAAGAGCTCCGGGCACATGCAGTGCACACAGATACATACAGAGCTCTGGGCACATGCAGCACACACAGATATATACAGTCGAAACTCCCATTCGTGTTCTTTTGTTCGCTTGATACACTAAAATCACACATTTGGTCTCCTTCCTACTGGATCAGCTGACTCTTTCCCACTGAGCTTGCTTCCTCCTAAGGAGGGAGTCAGTGGAAGGTACACCCTGACCTTCTGTGGCTTGGAGCTGCAGTTATAAGATTCCCATCTTGGGTCATTTCCAGTGAAGTTTCATTTATTTAGCCAATAAGTGCCAGGAACTGTTTGTTCTGCACAGAGGGGAAGCAGCAGGCTAATGGACCATCAGGGTAAGGTGAAGACGGAAGAAATGGGCTGGTCAGTAGCTACACGACAGAATCCCAATTCCCAGGATGGTGAAACAGGACTCTAGGTTCAAGGCCAGTCTAAGTGAGCCAGGTGACAAATTCAAGACCATCCTGGTGTACTGTTACATAACAAGACCCGGTCTCAAAAAATAAGATAGAGCTGAGTTGTAGAGTTGTAGCAGCTGGCAGAGTACTTCCCTCAGTGGGCTTCTCTTCCCAGCACCTCATAGACCAGGTATGGTGTGCACGCTTGCCACCCCAGCCCTGGGGGAATGGAGGCTGCAGGAGTGGAAAATCAAGATCACTCTTGGCTAATTAGCAGGTTCAAGGCCAGTCTGCGGCACACCAGGTCTTATCTCAAACGAATGAGTGTGTGGTAGAGAGAAGGTGGCACCTCAGCTCGGAGGCACGGTTTGGGCAAGGGAGAGGGGCTCCAGAGGGCAGTGACCGAAGCTGGTGATGGCAGGCCTGTGCACAGGACCCTCACAGGGCCATCGCTTGTGTCTTGCAGGTCTCGGATCCGCAGAGAACTGTTCATAGAGGAGATTCAAGCCGGAAGCCAGGGCCAGGCCGGTGCCAGCGACTCACCTTCGGCCCGAAGTGGCCGCGCGGCGCCCAGCTCAGAAGGCGACAGCTGTGACGGCGTGGAGGCCGCAGAAGCCGAGGAGCCAGGGGCCAGCGCGGTGGCCACCAAGTCTCAGGGAGGGCCGGCAGACATGGCCACAGCCCCGGCTGACCGGGAGGAGGCGACGCAGCCGGCCGAGAAGGCGAAGGCGCAGCCACTCTCCTCGGGGACCCCAGCACAGGACGACGGGGAAGACGCGGGCCGGCCCAGGCCGCCGCCCGAGGGTTCCGCCGCCGCCCCGGCGCCCGTGCCAAACCTCGCCGCTCGCCCGGCCGGAGAGGACGCCGCTACCTCAGCCGCTGCGCCGGCGCCCGAGGCCCCAGGAGCGGCCAGGGCGGGCCCTGCCGAGCGCAGCTCCGTGTTGCCAAGCACCAGCGCGCCCGCGCGGAGGCCCAGCTCGCTGCAGAGCCTCTTCGGCCTGCCCGAGGCGGCGGGCGCCCGGGACAACCCAGTGCGGAAAAAGAAGGCCGCCAACTTGAACAGCATCATCCACCGCCTGGAGAAGGCTGCCAGCCGGGAGGAGCCCATTGAATGGGAGTTCTGAGGCCGGGCCTCTGGGCCTGAGCAGCAGGGCCCGGGGGCCAGCCAGGCCTACTTGCGCCCAGCGGGCCCCAGGCCCCGGCAGCGCTGGCCAGCGAGGGTCAGGCCGGCGTGGAGGGCGGCGCCGCCCAGGCCTGGACGTGTTGCGCACTTAGCCCTGCGGGCCACAGGGCAAAATCGCCATAGGCCAAGGTGCATATAGAAAACAAAGGAGCATTAAGCCCAATCTATGTCGTGTTTTCAAGGAAGAAAACGGAAATGTGTAGTCCAGCTTTTTTGTACCCTGAAGTGTTTTTGGTTTTGTTTTTTGTTTTTATTTTTTATTTTTATTGCCCTAAGTGATTTCCACAGGTTCTGGAATAACTCTTTACAGCTTTTGCCTTGCGCCCTCCTCTTTCGTGTGGGCTTTAAAAAAAAAATCAAACCCACATATTAAAAGGGGGCTTTTTATCTGCCATCTAATGGCTTCAGAGCGATAATACACTATTATCTTCTTAAACCAGGAAGGGGGGGGATTTTTCAGAAAAAAAAATTAAAAAAGAAAGTTTTTGTAGCTGTTCAGTTGCCACTAAGAGATTGCACAGTCAAACCGACTCTAAACACACTAGTTTGGATTCCTAAATATTTTCAAGAAAAGAATCTTCTCGTTTGAAACTTTGAATTAAAATAAAACACATTTACTCCACATATTTTTTAACAAAAAAAGAAAAAAAAAAGAAAAGTCACATCAGGAAAACTATCTGATTTTGTGGTAGCTGGCGTAGTGTTTTCTTGTACGTAATAGAATCCTGACATGTAGTGCACATTGATCCATAGCTTTAACTGGCTCTGGGCTTTTGCTGGCCAGAGTTTGTTTAATACACTCCATTCTAGGCCAAATCAGGACAAAAAGAAAGATCCGAATCTAGGTATTTTATAATCTGCTTTTTAACCTCTAACCGCAGAGCACGCTGATCAGACCTCATATCTCGGAGGTGTAGGAGACAAGTTAGAACTGTAGCTTATACCGGTTCCTTTGTTTATTTATGCTGTCTAAGTCTGTGTTGGCACATCTGCGCATGTGCAAGCATCGAAAGGAAGGAAAATGTAGGCCGGCAAGGTCGCAGCAGTAGTCCCTCGTGTGCAGACAACATCTGCTCATCTTTCCTTGGCACAGAAGGCGCTCACCTCACGCCACTCTCCAGGGCACCTGACGGACTGCGTCTCCCAGGGAAAGTTGCTCCCTGGGCTTGGGCAGGCTGGCGCAGCCTTGCGCACACTCTCTCTTCCTCTCTCTTCTCCCGGTCCCCTTCCCACCACAAGCACTGATAACCCTATCTATTCGTGGGAAGCTTCCTTCCCTGCAGAAGAGAGAACGCCGCAGTCTGGGCTCGAGTCCCATCCCTTTAGAGACGGCCCAAACTCACCCCACCGGTGACACTCTTCAATTCCAGACCAGGCCATCCATCCTTCGTTCATTTCTCCTCTCACAAGGTTTTTAAATGCACAGTTTAGGGCAGTCTAAGTACAAATCAAAAGTCTAACTTGTCTCTTGATTCCTCCCGTTGTCTATGTGTATATGCGTGAGTATAGAGGTGGATGAAAGTGTGCGTGCGTGTGCGTGTGCAATTTTATACGTCTGTGTATTTTCTTAAGTACCTGTGCACACACAGTGCATTACTGCCACCTTTTCAATAAGCTGGTTTATCAGTCATGGCTTCTACAGGTTTTGCTAATTTAGACTCCTTATTGCCATATCTTTAAACTAACAATAGATGATTTCGGTATATATATATATATTTTTTTTGCTTATTTATAGGTGCTGTATTTTATTATCTGATTGTTAGGAAGGGATGAAAGGGGCAAATATTCTTTAGAGGGATAGACTGCCGGCAGTATTGGGTTTAATTTACAAGCTGTAGCTGTCATACTGTATATTACTGATTGAAAACTTTTTGACCGTATTGTGTATCATTGAAACTTTTGTCTTAGGTCAACATCTTTGGATGACATTTTAATGGTGCATTCGTTATTTCTTAAGTTTAATTAATTAATAGTACTTTTTTTTAATTTGGGAGGGTGGGAGGGAGTTCTAATTTTACAAGTATCTCCCGCTGTGACACCTCAGTGTGCTTGTTGTTCCTTAGCTGGTAGGCTTTGACTGTCAGATGTGAAACCACATTTCTTGCATGACGTTTGGAGCTTATGTATTTTCATTCACAGTCTTTCAACCTGCAGCTGCAAGCCCTTAGTTGGAGTTTTCACAAACTGTAAGACACTAATGACAATGCCTTTTCATGAATGAGAAGTTCCCAGGAGGCTCTAGGAGGCTGGGAGCAGGCCCCTTGTTCTGTCTTTGCATGGTTGCTTTACTTCTGCGCTTGAGATCCGGTTCAGTGAGAAGAGAGTTCACAGTGGAGGGACAGAAAAAAATATGGAGTCACAGCAGCTCTGGGCCGAGGTGTTGAGTGAGGAAGAGCTCACCCACAACCAAGGGTTCATTAGGGACTTGGAGGAGCAGAGTCACTGTGGGATCAGGGTACCCCTCCACAGAAACCTCAAGGGACTCTCCCACTGTGGGTGATGAATCTTACCTCATTTTGGTGATGGAAGTACCTAATTTTCACTAGAATGAGCAGCAGAAGTTAACAGGACCGAGGAGGGTAGTGAGTTAGTTGTAAAGGCAAGACTGTTACTTAAACACAGTGTTAAATCCGAGGAGACAGGAGTCAAGATGTTTTCCATTCTGGTAGCCACACAGTAGCAGTCCAAGACAGCTTTTGGCTCTTCCAAGCAAGCTAGTCATTTTTGTTTCTTTAATTTTTGAACTAGGTTCTTATCAATTTCTATCCTGTCTCTTGTGCCAGATCTCCATCTGGGTGCTTGATACAATCGCTTGGTTAGGGTTTTGCTTGGGTTCTGTATTTGTATTTTCTCTTATTTATTATTATTATTATTATTTTAATTGAGATCCCAACTTGATGGTGTTTGGGGTTAAGCTAACACTGTCTGTAGTTTTTCTAAGAGCTGCCAGTAGACAACACAGAGACCTGGGGGGTTACATCTCCCTCATCAGGTCCTCCCTCCCTTCCCAGTTTGAGTCCAAGGGTTCATCTTTCATCTTGAAAAGCAATATTCAAGTGCCTTGAACAGCGCTCTCATGTGGTGACCTTCCGCTGGCCAGAGATCCAAGTAGTAGCTCCCACAGACAGCCAACCATCCTCTCCACTCTCTCGGCTTAAAAAGCTGACCTGTCCTCCCCCGGGTTCCTCATAAAACACTAACGCTTCATCGCAAGCCACTGTCCCTTTAATTAGAGGCAGCAATCCAATCCTAACCGGGCATCACGCCATTACCCGGCTGGCTAAGTGGAGGCCCACCCTAAAACCGTGTTCATATCAGACTCCTTCACACCTCATGCCCAAGTCTCCCTGTGGCATCTGGCATGTGGCTGTTAAGATGCCCACATACTTTCACTCTGACCTGGCTCCTAATAACCTCCTCCCTAAAACTTTCAAATGTCCTGCGTGTACTAGACCACTCTTAAAAAAAAAAAAAAAAAAGAATGCAGGCACTTAGCTGAAGTTGGTATTTTCTTAGCCACCTTGAAGTGGCTTATGGCTGTACCCTGGGTTAGAAGCCAGGCGGACTCCCTGGGATGGAGATTGCTCTGAAAGCAAGGCAGTCCTTTGGACAGATGCTTCTGCTCACAAGGCTCAGGTGTCTCCCTGTTATCTCCCCTCCCACCAGCATCTCTTTTCTCCCTGTTTTAAGTCAGATGGTAGATGGCCCAGAATCCAGCAAGGCTCTTGTGGCCAAGAGAGTCCCTGCCCGTTGCTGCTCCATACCCACATAGCCCGCCTGCCTCAGCAGCCAGGACCAAGTTGAGCTATGCAGCCCACGAGCAAGCTTGTACCCAGTGCACAGTGGCCATCCTCTAGGTACCAACTGAACACCCGGAGGTGGTGCAGCTGGGAAAGCCCAGAGGCGGGGAGCCACAGTGGCCCAGACAATGGGCTGATCTGACAATTTTTCATTCCCATCACTCTGCCAACAGTAGATGGGAACTACCAAAAAAGTGAGGGTAGAGACAAGCTCAGTAAAGGATGCAGCTGTCTCCCTGCCGTAGGAAGCCTGAGTGTGTCTGTCCCTCAGAGCTGTGTTCTCTGGACTCTGAGCCCCCTCTGCAATGGTTCAGTTCCCATCACAGGCTTGTGTTTTCCATGTGTTACTGCTGGTACCCCTACTCATTCCAGGTTGGCTCCCTTAGGCCATGAGCCATCCTTATAGAGGAGATGGGGTAGAGCAAGGGTCGGGGAACGCGGGGGAGGGGAGGCAGAAGGCTCTTGGCTATGTCATTCCTTCAGTGTCTCCCCTCATCTGTTCTACCCCACCACTTGGTGTTACTCAGAATTGTGAGGCAGGTGGCCAGGGAGGAGGAGAGCTTACAGCTGCCAGCTTGACAGGTCGTCTCAGCGTGGCAGGTGGGCTTTTTGCCTCCTTCCCTGTGTACATCCGGAAGTGATGTCTGGAGTCTGCTAAGCAACGGGATTTTCCTCTTGGCTTCCAGCTGTTCTTGAAACTCCAGCAGCCATTGGGGCTGTAGGCAGGGTTGGTCTCCAGGCTCAGAAATCCTGTCTTTGGCTCTGCCTTCCCACACAGTTGTCAGGCTCTGTCTCAGCCATTCCTTTGGCCCCAGCTTCCCCACAGACATGAGCACACTTCCCGGGGACTGGGTTTGTGAGACTTTGCCATGAGCTCTGCTCTACACACGACTATTGCCAGGACATGAACAGTCATATGGCTTTCTTCCCCATCACGCATGCCTAGTCTTTACTTCCCAAAAGAGCATGCCAGTTTCTGATCCATGTGGGAGGAAGCCAGCTCCCAGGAGAGCTGGTGGGCCTGGTTCATAGCTGCTCCGATGGCAAAAGTGTCCCAGTAGGACCCAGGGAGCTTCTGTTTTGTTTTGTTGTTCCCAGCATGAATGTCCAAGTCAGCAGGTGCTGCTGCAGTTTCTCTCGGGCTTGACTGAATCAGGGAAGGCTTTGTGGCCACTATGGCAGTTCTTGTCCTAGGTGGCCTGAGACTCCCAGGTGGTTTGGTTCCATCTCCCGGAGGTGCTGCATGCAGCTCTGACCAGTAAAGTTGCTTAAACATGGGCTGATCTGAGAATTTTTCATTCCCATCACTCCAAGAAAGAGAGGATAAGGGCAAGCTCCTCAGTAAAGGATGTAGCCCCAAGACCTCAGGCTCACCCGAGAGAAGAAGGGAGTTCAGGAACAGCGAAGGAAAAGCCAGGGTTCCCCATGTGCCACTGAGGACCTGCTTCTTCACCCTCATGCCCACCCCCCGCCCCTCTTCCACCTCCCCTCCAAAGATCCTGTGGCCACGTCTTCAGTGGCAGATCGAGTTTTCATTTTTGGACAAAGTGACATTTTAGCTTTAACAAGACATTTCCAAAGCTCCTGGTCTCCTTTGAAATGCTGGCTTTAAAAGTTCAGCATTGTTGCCAAGAATGAGGGGGGAGGGGGGCTAATGAGAGAAAGACATTAGATTATGCATGAATGTGCACCCCCCCATCCCTCGGTTATTCATATTTCAAATGCCTTTGAGTTGCTTTTCATAGATGGGTTTAGTTTGCTCATGTTAAGTAGTCTGTTACTGTAATTTGTGTAGTATTCTGGCTTTAATTTCTACCACAAATATGCTATGTACTAAGCTTTCTGTGATCAGAAAGGAAAGGTGCCTTAAATCCCAATACCATGCCTCTATCCCTATGGAAAATATATCAGAAGCACAGCGCCAGGAAGCATTGGGACTTCCATTGGCAAAATAGGACACCATTCAGCAAGACACATCCAAGTGGCACGGGGCGGCTTTGGTTTGCTGATTTTTTTTTTCTCCCAACCCATAAGTATCTTTTGTGGTTTGTTTATTTTTTTGTAGTTTGCTTTAAACAGGAAGCACTTAATAGATGGCTCTGTGTCGAAGCTCTGTGCAATGGGAATCATGTTGCTTTTGTTTGGGGGGGTTGTTTTTGTTTTTGTTTTTGTTTTTGTTTTTAAAAGATAGCGTTATTGCACACCAAATGAACTCCTAAGTAAGCTTTAGAACCAGGATCGATTCAGGTCGTGGGAGAGTATGTTCACTGTAGCTCTGTGTGTTTGTGAACCGACAGGCAGGTGGCCACCTCTGGCCCCTGGGGCTCTGCCCCAGGCCCTGGGTCATGGCTGCCTGGATTCCAGCAGCCGGGAACCTTCCCGAATGTCTGAAGCACTTAACCCTCTCTTTGTGGAGATAGACCGACTGCTACTGACCTGTCAGCGTACTCGAGGGTGATTATAAAAGGATGTTTCTTTAAGAAAGAAAAAATATTTCTATCCTCTTCTAATTTATTATTAGGTTAATCATGTAAGCACTTATCAGGAGCTGTTGTCGTTTTGTGTTGTTGTTGCGAACGCTTTTGCTGTCACTCCAGTGGTTACTGTCCCTTGCTCCCCAGAGTCTGAAGCGTTCTGGGGACCTGCAGTGGGCGGTGTGAGGGACAAAAGGGAGTCCCCCAGCACAATCAGACACCTGTTCCCATATCCGCTGAGAACCTGGTGGTCTCTGCACATCCTAACTGTTCAACCGAGAGTTGATGAACAAAGCTCCCACATCAGGTGGCACTGGGTGGGAGAATTGCTCCCAGAGGCACTGCAATGCAGTGAGGAAAAACAGAAGAGCCAAGTTCAAGTTCCCCCCAAAGCCTCCTAGAGCCTCTGTTAAGACTTCTGGGTTCATGAAGATTTGGCGAGCCTAGATCAGGGGAGAGGCAGACAGTCTAGCCAAGGCCCTCGCCCTGAGCTGGAAAGTGGTTTCTCACAGGTCCCCAGGGGCTGCGTGTCTTTGATTTCCATTGTCAGTTGTCTTTCTTTGCATTCAAAGTCAGTCAAAAGTATCTTTGGAGGCAGCAGGTATTTCCTAGCACTGGAGGTATCTGGAGGACCCACACCTAGGTTGGGCTGAGAGAACCCTCTACCACCTCATATCCTGAAAAGTGGAGAAAGGATTTTCTACGGCTGGAAATTCAGTCAGCAAGACCCCCCCCCCCCGTTGCTTGCTCAGTGGAGGGCGGGGGTCTGTGGGACTGACCTCTGCCGGGGGCGAGGCAAACTTAAAAAAAGAGGCTCACCCTAGGGACAGGCTAGGGGCAGGGCCGGATACCTGCCTTTACTCCCAAACAGCCCACTGAACCCAAACCCATGTTTCTTTCTGTACTGTACCCCATTCTTTGAAATCGGGGGAGGGGTACTCATCCCTACATCCTCTCTTTGGGGGTAAAAGTCCTCTGATCAAATTGCCCTAGTCCCCAAGGGTTTTTATTTTTTTTAATTAGTCTAAGCAGTTCTCATCTCTCCACCCTGAACATAGACACACACAAAATCGACATCTCATGTCCCACCCTCTGAGACCACCCCTGCCTCAGAAAAAATGCCGGACATTTTGGAGACATGAGAGTGCATTTAAAAAAAAAAAGAAAAGAAAAAAAAAAGCCTTCAAGCATTGTGAGAATAGCTTGTCAGAGCTGGCAGTGGGGAGGGGTCAGCTCCATGATCCCTCCTGAGTCCCTTCCCATAAAACAGGAGACCTAGCTCTTTGCGTTTGTGCAATAACTACTTGCTAGGAGAGCGGGTAGCACCACCCTCCTCTAGACTACTAACACAGCACAAGACACACGCCAGCCCTTCCTCAGCACCCCCGCCATGTGTTACATTTTAGCAGTATTTTCTTCTTTTTCTTTCAGGCACTAAGTCTTAGGTGTTTATAGAGCTTGTGTGTTAATACAATCACTTTTTTTAAATTTTATTTTAATCCTCACCAAGACCCAATTGACCAAAAAAGAAGTGAGAGGAAGAAAAAAAAATTGTAAAAGATGTCTCTTTCCTTTTTTCTTTTTAATGTGTACAAGTAGTTTTGAGAAGCCTTGTGTTGCTGTGACCATCTCCTATCATGCCTTGATTTTCTTGCAATTTGGTCCCGGCTGGCGTGGGGGTGGGGGAGGCACCGTCGGCCCCTCAGCGTCGTCCCTTCTTGTCTTTGGTTAGCCATACGAAATGTTTGTTCTCTGCACTGTCCAACGGTCCCTACTATGATACGGAGAAGCAATATCACCGAAGCTCACACCATGTATTATTATTCACTAGCACCCTAGGTGTGATAATTGAAGTAAATATCTTTTATACAAACACAAGCGCGTGTGGGCTGTTTTTATTGAAGATTTCTCCGCCCTGAGGAACAGCAGCCTCTTAGACAGGTCCAGAGAGCACCGCAAGACTTGCCATTCACTTCCTGCGGTCCCTGTTGTCATGTGGCTCCCAGGCAAAGCTGGGAGAAGCCTGGGGTGTGGGGGATTCGGGTGTTGACCCAGTGGGAGCACCCGAAAGGCCTGCTTGCTTGCTTGCGTCACTTGCTGTTCCTGCATCTTTGAGCCAAGCACTCCGGCGTCTGCCTCCTTGCCTGTCACTGGGGGGACACCATGGCCTGCTCTGCAGGCATGTCATGAGGGCCACTGGTCTCTGCTGCAGAGTGGTCCTGACCTTAGGTACTGTGACAAGGTGGATAAGCACAGAGCTAGAGCTGCCACCCTCGGTGGCCTGAGGAGTTCTGTTGTCTGTAGGGACCTCGACCCAGGTAAAACGACATCCTTGGCTGTTCTGCAGAAAAGAATTCAGGATAGGAGAGCATAAGCAGAACTGAGGTTTATTAAAATACTTTTTATTTTTTAATTCCGTGTGTGTGAGTACATGGGTGTCGGGGAACAAATTTTGGGTGCCATCTCCCTCCTCCTAGCCGTGGGTCGGACTCTGGCCCCGAGGCCTGGTGGCATCGCTACCCACTGAGCCATCTTGCTGGCCCCAACATTGTTCAAGAAGAAAAGATGCCTGAGGAAGTGTGGGATGGCCTTCTTCAGGAACGCCACTCTGGCCTTGCAGTAACAGTACATGGAAGCTGGTGGATGTTACTGTCTTTCAGTGGTTGCTAAGGAATTTGAGTGACATCACAGGGTATTTCCTGACAGGGTTACAACTGTAAAGTCTGCAGGAAGGTGGGTTCTCTTTAATCAGTTACTGGTCCTGTCTGGGAGAGAAGTGAAGCCTTACCCAGGGCCTTATACATTCAGGCATTAAGCCTGTGATTTTAATGTAAAATACTTAACATACAAAAGGAATATTATTTCCATACTGGGAGCCTTCACAGCAAATATTAATAGAATCAGAACTCTTTTAAGATTTCTTTTTATGTTGTTTGTATGTTTTGCCTACATGTATATCTGTGTACCTTCCATCTCTGTGAGCTCTCCTCCCCTCCCCCTTCAGTCAGACACTCAGGGGAAATGGCCATCACTGTCATTTCTCCAGACACCAACCAGCCCCTCCCACTGGGAACTTATGAAACCATCAGAGCCCTACAAGATGTGCTGGATACACTGAGGCCTAGCACGTCCAACTCAAGCCACTTACCTGGGTTGAGGGATGCCCCCCACTTAAAAAATAATTATTTTATGTGTATGGTTATTTTGCCCACTTGTATATCTGTATACCACTTGTATGCCTGGTGCCCAAGGCCAGAAGAGTGTATCAGCTCTCCTGGAACTTGAGTTACCGGAGGTGAGCTACCACGCGGGTGCTGTCGACAGAACTCATGTCCTCTCCAAAAGCAGCCAGTACTCCTAACTGCTGAGCCCCCTGTCCAGCAGCTTCCTGTTTCTAAAGACATCTCATCCAAAGCCATCTTGGCAGCACATGCCTGTGACCCCACATTTGCAAGACTAGGGCAGAAGGGTCAAGAGTTTAAAGTTACCTTTAGCTACATAGTCCAAGGCCAGCCTCGTCTATGTAAGATTCCATCTCAGAACAAAAACATCCATTAACTGAACTTTATAACAATTTTTTTTCAACCTAGAAAGTTTCCCAAGTGCTTTTAAAGTAGCTCTCACTGGCCTGGAGCGAAACTGCCTGGCAAGGAGCCCCAGGCCCTGCCTGCTGCCCACCTTTACGCCTGGCATTTTTTCTTTTCTAGATTTTTTTTTATTGTATGTGTATGGGTGTTTTGCCTGCATATATATGCCTGTACACCATGTGATTGCCAGGTGCCCAATAAGGCCAGAAGAGGGCATTGGAACTAGAGTTGCAGATGGTTGTAAGTCACCATGTGAGTGCTGGGAATTGAACCTGGGTCCTCTGGAAAAGCAACCAGTGCTACTAACCACTGAGCCATTGCTCCAGCCCAATACCTGGGTGTTTGTTTGTTTGTTTGTTTGTCTTTTAATGTGGGTTCTGCAGTAGCAAGCACTTTACCTTTGGTTTTGTTTGTGGTAAGGCATGGTCTCACACCCCAGGCTAATATGGAGCTTGCTACGTAGGTGAAAATGGCCTCAAACGACTGATTCTCCCTCAGGCTAGGATTCTTGTCTCCTGGCATGAAGCTTGACACCCAGCTTTGCATGTGGTTTTGCAGAGCTGTTTATAAACTGCCAGAGACTCACCCACGGTAGGCATAGTGCCAACCCTTCAGGAACAGGCCTTGCTGCCTTCTCCAAGGATAAGTGGTCTGTATCAAATTAGAGCCCTTAACACAGCAGCTCCTGCCCTGTGCATCAGGACCCTTTGGGGGTCACATATCAGATAGCCTGCATATCAGATATTTACATCACAAATCAAAGCAATAGCAAAATCAGAGTTATGAAATGACAATGAAGTAATTTTAAGGTTGGGGGTCAGTCACCCTGACATGAGGAACTGTATTAAAGGGTCGCAGCATTAGGAAGGCTGAGAGCCATTAAAGCTTAATAAGATGCTCTGAGACAGGGCAGTTACAGATACACAGGGCGGGTGTATGGGATGGGAAAGCATATTGGAACAAGAACGCTGTCTACTCATTCTGACCACTGTGTATAACAACATCTCAGTGGCTGACCAGCACTGACAGAGGAAAAAAACCTGTTGGTCTCCGCTCCTGCTCACTATGTTTTCTGTAAGGTGGCAGAAACCTGGGTCTGGCCCTGCTAAGCCATTCTAGGAGCATGGAGGAACTGCAGGTGTGGCTCAGCAGCCAAGCATTCTCCAGCAGTGGGCATGGCTCAGTGGTAGAGCCCCTGCCTAGAATCCGCCATTGAGGGGCTGGGGTGTGGCTCAGTGGTAGAGCCCCTGCCTAGAATCTCCCAGTGAGGGGCTAGAGTGTGGCTCAGTGGTAGAGCTCCCGCCTAGAGTTCTTCAGTGAGGGCTGAAGGGTGTGTGTTGAGTGCTTGTGTAGAGTGTGTGAAGCCCTGCATTCATTTCCCAGGACTACCAACCTAAAATGTAATAGAAGACAGCAACAATGACTAGGGCTTTGTCTGAGCCACTGCTAGATAGCTCAGCATCTCCAAAGAGCTGGCCGGACACATAGGGCCAGGAAGCAGAGGCTTGTACTGGGAAGCCTGGGGAAAGCAGATCTCAAGAGGAAGAAAAAGCAAGTTTCAGTTCAGACCCTCTAAGACTGGGTTGCATATAAAGTAACAATTAGTTTGAGAAGCATGGTGGTGCACAGCTGTGAACACAGCCTTAGGGAGGCCGAGGCAGGAAGCCTGCTAGAAGTTTGAGGTCAGCTTGGCCTTCATAGTGAGACCCTGTCTTCGAGAGACAGATGGATGGACAAGTGAGATGCAGAGAGGCCCAGGCAGATAGATAACAGATATGAAAGGAGTTTGTGGGGCCTGTTGCCCAAGCCACACTCAGAGCTTAGCACCCAGGCCAGCTGAGGAGGGGCTGGCAGGATTGGGTACCTGGTGCTCACCACTGCTGCTGAAGTTCAGACTTAACAGTGTGCAGGGCTTGTGCGTGGCCTGGGCAAATGCAGCTGGTGCAGTGAACAGCAGAGCCCAACTGCTGGTCTCAAGGACATAGGCACTGGAAAATAAAGTTCTTCAGTGGGACCAAAAGGGGCAATTTGTGCTGGGGCATTTGCAGGCAAAACAACTCAGTGGATATTTCTCAGTGTCCATGAGGCCTTGTAGATCTGGGGCAAAGGCTGTGCAGTGCGCACTGATTGACTAGACTCCACCCCTACCTGGCCTGTGAGAAGCTGATTTAATACAGCAGGGTCCCCTGCTATCAGGGAAGCAATAACTACTGCCCCCTACACCTGCCTGACTCCTGTGGTGATATGTTCTTACCCTAACCTCTCTCTATTCCCCATTTTTATTTTTTGTGGCACTAGGGATAGAACCCAGAACCTTGTGTGTGCCAGGCAGGTACTCTGCCTTTGAGTGGCAGCCCCAGCCCCTCACTGAGGGATCCTACACGGGGGTCCTATGGCTGAGCTACAACATCAACACCCCCACTTTCCCCCAGGGTGTGCTAGGCAAAGGCTCTACCACTGAGCCACACCCCCAATTCCTCAATGGAGTTGGGAGGAAGATTCTAGGCAAACTCTGAGCCATGCTGCCCCCTTACTGCTTTAGCCATGCTATATCCTCAGCCCTTGTTTTATTTGAGACAAGGTCTCACTGTGTAGCCCAGGCTGGCCAGGAGCCCACAGTCCTGCTACGCAAGGGTTATGAGTGTGAGATAGCACACTCAACCCCTGTGCCTTTATGACAGAGTGTGGCCTCCTCTGGCCCTGGCCTTCACAGTGTTCCATCTGTGGAATGTGCCTTCTTAGGAAGCCCTTCCAGATTCCTCCAGAACGAGGCTCCTCTGTAGGGGCTGAGGCCCTCTGGCCCTCATACATCCCCATCACGTCCAGCCACTATGTTCCTCACACATGTTCCCCAGAACCCAGGTGCCACCTCTCCCCAGTCACTGCAGATGCCCTAGGCCCTTCCTCCACATTCTGGCCACTCCAGGCTTCACCTGTGTAGACTGGACCCTACCCTTGCCAGCATATCCCCAAGCCCTCAGCTCAAGACACCATGGTTCCTCCTCATTCGAGGGCCGTCCCTCTGCCACTTGGCCCTGCAAGGGTTCTCAGCTACCCCTTCTCAGAGTCTCCACCTCACCCCCCCCCCTCCTGCCTTCAGCCATTCCTAGACTAGCGTCTCTCCAGCCTCCATGTACAGTCTCAGGTTCCCAGATCCAAGTACCCTTAGCCACACCTGCAGCCCTTCCCCATTTGATGGTTGCAGGTCTATTCCTGGCTTCAAACAGGGATCATCACCCCGACCTCCCCCTCCTACTGGCATCCTGAAGTTGAGCTCCCCAAGTCAGATAGCTTGCCCAAGGTCATGAACTCCCAGAGAGCAGGCCTAAAATTCAAGCTCAGTCCTGGAACATTCCAGCTCAGAACCTTCCCATCTCTCCACATGGCCATCCAGAGCCATGACCAAAACATGTTGGTATGCCTCTGCCTCGAACCAAGACAGCCATGCCATCCGGCTAAGTCAGATCTGTTGCTGAGGCCCCTCCAGCAGGGCATTGTATCAGTTGTTTTTCTCATTGCTGCAACAAAATTGCCAGACCAAGGAACTTAAGGGAGAAAGGACTTACGTGGGCTCACAGTCTGAGGAAACACAGTCCTCCATAGCAGAAGAGGCGTGAGGAGGCTGCTCACATGGCAACCACAGTCAGGAAGCAGAGAGAGACAGACACTGGTGCTCAGCTTTCTCCTTTGTAACCAGTCTGAGACACCAGGCACAGCCCACATTCAGGGTGGGTCTGCTTCTTCAGTCAGTGCAGTCTAGAAATTCCGTCACAGACACACCCAGAGGCTTTTCTCCTAGGTGGTCCTAGCCCCTGTCATTTGACAGATGTTACTAACCATCACAGGCGCCAGGCTTCTCCTCCCAGTGTGGACTAATAGGTTCCAGCAGTGTCCCTGACCCTGTCCCTTCAGCTCCCTACCCTGCTGCCGGCCTCTTCTCTGACCTAGTTCAGTGCACGTTCCTACTGGCCACTCAGCATTCCCTAAAGCTGTATCTTCAGGGACAATGGCCTCCCCAGACCCTCAGCTCCGACAGGGCGTGCTCTCGGCTACCGCAGTGTCAATGAGCATTTTCACCTGGTGGCAGGGTCTCGGGCAGCTGAACACCCTGCTCACTGGTGAGCTGGGCCAGCCGGAGGCCCAAGGCTCTGCTCTCAGGGCACCTCACATTATGCCCACAGTGTCCCTGGTGTTCACAGGCCAGGGCCTGCCTTCTTTCTACTCCCAGCAGCCCACTCGACACCTCTTCTGTGTCCATGGGTGGCTGGGGCCTCGGGTTGCTCCCATGCTGAGTTGGCTGCAGACTGGTGACTTGTAAGACAAGTGCGCCACGGTATCTGACCCAAGCCCCCAGGCAGTGGTGCAGCAGGGCTCCTGGGGTCCCTGGGAAGTGTGATAATTTGCACACTTCTAGGGATCCAGGTTCATTCTGGGTGGTTAGCAAATTGCTTCTCCATAGGTCACCCTCATTCTTGTCCATTGAGCCCAGGGCTCAGGTCCTTTGATATGGGACCAGTTTGTAGAGATTCAGAATCTGAACTAATCCCTTATTTCCACCTGACTGTCAATTGCCGGGATAGGTGACACGCAGAGCCCGCTGGCTTTCTGTGGCTGCCTTCTCCCTCCGTCTCAATGCTTCCGATCTCCTAGGTTTGCACCGTGCAGTGAGAGGGGGGTTCCGCAGGCCCTCTACTAGCCTGGGTCAAAGGACTCTGCACCAGGCCAGCAGGCCATAACATTGTACCCCTCCAGGGTCACCAGGGCTTGAAGTCAGCCTTGCCATCTACAGCTGTCCTTCCTGCCTGGTCTTGCCCTCCAACCTGTCACCTCCTAACTTCATCAATACCACCTAACCTTGTGGTCCAATGAATGACAGCCATTCAGTCTGAGCAGTGGGAAGTGTGTAGGAACTGGCTGAGCAGCAGAGGGCGCTGGGGGACAGGCCAAGAGCATCCTGTGACTCCTGTGCCCCACTGATCAGATCATCGGGTGCAGAAAAGGGATGTGCATTGGGATGACAGTGGGCTTCCTCCAGGCCAGGGCCCGGAGCTCAGCCATTATGCTCAGCCTACTTGCCCAACTGTGTGTTTGGCGGAGATGCACTAAGGCCAGCCAGTACTTGAACCATTTTCCTGTCAGGGCTCACAGGAGCCTCTGGACGTCTGAAACCACAGTGCCCCCTGGTGGCCATAGGCCTGACTTAGCATTAACTTTACTGTCAGCTTTATTTTAAGCATTCATGCATGTATGTGTGCATGTATGTATCTAATGTATATACTGGTTTTGACTCCACATGTGTGTCTGGTGCCTGCAGAGGTCAGAAAGCGTGTTGCGTCCCCTGGAACTGGAGTTACATGTGGGTGCTGGGAACTGAACCTAGGCCATCTACAAGAGCTCTTAAAGGCGGAGCCATCTCTCCAGCCCCTACTGTGACAAGTTCTGCAAATGAAAGACAGAAACAGTGATACGCAAGTGGTAGAGCCCCTGCCTAAAATCCCCAGGGGGGCACTGAGGGAGGGGATGGTTCAGTAGCAGTTTTTCCAGGTAAATATTCAAGGCCTAGAATCAGAAAGGGGGGCATAAAAACCACTGGGTTTGCCTTCTTACTAGCACCCCTGGAAAAGAGCAGAGTTATAAGCCGGGGGACACTGGGTTGTCGTCCCACAAGCACCCCTACCTGCGTCTCCACCGTCACATCTGAAGGTACTGCAGTGCGGACTACAGCGTGTCTGTGACAGCCTGCCCCACTGCGCCTCGTCCGTCTCCCTCCATATATCCCAGGGCAGCAGCTTGTGGGGCAGCGCGGTGTGGAGGAGGCAGCCAGAGCTCTCGGGCATTCGAGCTTTCAAACTGGGCTTGTGTGAAAGGTCCCGAGGAACCCGGACTCCTCTCACGGCTACGTCTTCCTTTCACCGCAGGGCGCTGTGCAGAGCTGCAGATCCACCTCACCGAGGCCACGGCCAAGACTGTTGAGCAGAAGGAGCTGATCGCCCGCCTGGAGCAGGACCTCAGCACCATCCAGTCCATCCAGCGACCTGACGCCGAGGTGAGCCTCTGCCTCCCTGAGGGCTCGCTGCGCACCCTACCCCACCCCTGCGTGAGTCCGCAGTCACCACCCTGGCCTTCCCGCCAGCCCCAGCACATGCCACCTAGACAGCACCCTGAGGCCGGGGGCTAGCATGTGTCCGGGCACTTAAGGCTCTAGTGAGAGGCAGAGCAAGGCCAGGCCCTGCAAACAGCAGCACGTAAAGGAGCCACCTGTCAGTTTTAACTTTTTGAGGGTTTGGTTTGGTTTGGTTTGGTTGGTTGGTTGGTTGGTTGGCTTGGTTTTTGGTGTTTGGTTTTTCAAGACAGAGTTTCTCTGTGTGTAGGTTTGGCTGTTCTGGACCTCACTGTAGACAAGGTGTTGTAATACATGATTAGCCCACGCAATGGCAGAGGATTGGACGGAGCCGTGAGGGCAGAGAAGGGCAGAAAGGAGAGAAACCGAGGCAGCCGGGGTGGTGGACTAGAACCCATGGACAGAGTAATGTGACGTCTTCCCTGGGGTGGTAGACGGACGCTGTCATTCCCACACACAGCCAGTGCGCCTGGCAGTGTCCACAGTGAAGACATAAGACTTCTAGGCCCCAGAAGGCAGGCTAGCAGGATCACCCGTGAACTAGCACCAGGCTGGCCTTGAACTCACAGAGATCCACCTGCCTCTGCCTCCCCAGTGCTGGGATTAAAGACCTGAGCCACCACTGCCAAGCTGAGTTGTTTGTTTGTTTCAGAGTAAACTCACTTTTTATTTTTCATTATTTTATTTGTATTATCATCATTTACAATTTATTCACTTTGTATCCCAGTTGTGGCCTCCTCCCCCCTCCCCTCCCGGTCCCACCATCCCTCCCTCTCTCTCCCCCATTCCTCTTCCCTAGTCCACTGATAGGGGACGTCCTCCTGTCCCCTCCAGGTCCTTTTATCCCCCCTTCTTCAGTAAGACTCCCTGCGCTCTGTGCAAAGTGTGGCTGTGAGACTCTGCTTCTGCTTGGATCCCCTGCTGGATGGAGTCTTTCGGAGGGCCTCTGTGGTGGGTCCCCGCCCTGGTCCCTCTCTTCTGCTGCTTCCAGTGTCGATCCTGTTTTCCCTGTTTGTTTGTTTTATGTGTATACATGTTTTGCCTACATGTATGTCTGTGCACCATGTGCATGCAGTGCCTGCAGAGTCCGGAAGAGGGCATCGGGGCCCCTGGAATTAGAGTTGTGAGCAGTTGTGAGCTGCAGTGTAGGTGCTGAGAATCAAATCTGGGCTCTCTGGAAGAGCAGCCAATGTCCTTAACATCGGAGCCCTCTCTTCAGCACCCTCACTTTAATTTTTATTAAATTTATTTATTCACTCGTTCATTTGTGTGTGTGTGAGAGAGAGAGAGTTGGAGCCAGAGTAACATATCACAAGGTACCTTTGGAGGACAGAAGACAACTAGCAGGAGTCGGTTCTCTCCTTCCATGTGGGTCCTAGGGCTGAGCCTTTGGGTTTACCTGCTGAGCCACCTTGCTGGCCTGCCACCTGTCATTTCAGGGTTGGAGAACCACGTTGGAGAGAGAAGCTCCAGGAAGGCGACATTCCAGGGCACAGTCGTGGCCACATGGGAGCTAGGCTACTGGACTCTGGAGTGGGGCTGAGGGCCCGTCCACTCCCAGGGTCTAATACTAGACCACCTTTGAAATTTTCTACAACATGACAAATAAGTCCTCATTTTTCCTTTTCATCCTTCAGGGAGCTTCTGAGCAAGGCCTAGAGAAGATTCCGGAACCAATCAAGGAAGCCACAGCCCTGTTTTATGGTGAGGAAGGCCTGGCTGAACAACACACACACAAGGGCTTAGGGGCCAGGCTTGGGGTATGTTGAGAACTCAGGCCCCAAAGTTCTCTCTCAAAGAAAGGGGCCCATCCCATCAATGTAGCCATGTCCGCACGGCTCGCCAGGGA
Organism: Pachyuromys duprasi; assembly: GCA_028658305.1. Taxonomy (NCBI): domain Eukaryota; kingdom Metazoa; phylum Chordata; class Mammalia; order Rodentia; family Muridae; genus Pachyuromys; species Pachyuromys duprasi. Next base: position 24,218,558 of record CM053751.1, read on the forward strand.
GCTCAGATATGGTAGGAGAGCTCCTGGCAGCAGAAGGAAAGCCACCATCTGCAGCATGCAGGCCAGAACCTGAGGCTTCCTGGCCAACCAGAGTGATGTGGGCTGCTCCTGACTACGCAGTTCCTGAGCTCCTGTGCTTCACTGGCATCTCCCCCTCCCCCACTGCTACCATCCACACTTCTGCGTTTGGAGCCTGTTATAGGCCAGGCCACCAAGATCGTAGATGAGGCACCTTGCCATACCTCACCTTTTGGATGCAAGGCTCCTCCTGTTCAAGATCAGTGGGCAAGGGAATGTCGGGACCTGGCCCTCTGACAGTGCAGATGGTGAGCAGGGCACATCCTAACACCCCAAGCCACATTCTGCTACCTCCTAGGATCTTCAGTGTCAACCAGTGGGACTCTCCCAGAAGGTCAGGTGGACTCCCTACTTTCCATCATCTCCAGCCAGAGGGAACGTTTCCGCACCCGGAACCAGGAGCTGGAGGCTGTGAGTCCCACCCTACTTCCTGTCCCACATAGGCCTCAACTCTGAGGGCGCCAGCATAGGAAGACACAGGCTTGGGGACAGCACAGTTACTTAAATGGCGTCAGGGTTTTTGCTCTGTGCAGCTGAGACTTCCTGGAGGAAGCTGGGCCACTTTGGGCCTTGATATGTATTCAAGAACTTGAAGTAGGAAGTTTTCCAGGGCTGGAGGAAGGAGAGGTAGGACCCAAGACACAAAGGTGGGCGCCAGACTGTTTGGCTAGAATACCTACAAAGACTCTGAGCAGGAACGAGACATTGCAAGAGTGGAATGCACACGGACCGCTTAGGCAGAAAGCTTCTGGGTGCAGCATCCACTGAGGCATATCTGCAGCACACTGGAGACAAAGCGGCAGCCTGGGTGGAGCACATTCGAGCTGCCAGGGCTGGCCCCACAGGTCCGTAATCCATTGACTACAGAGGCGGAGGCGGGGGGCATCTTAGGTTTGCAGCCAGCATGGACCATTTAGGAAGATCCTGTTTCCAGAAAAGAAAAGGCTGAAGATAGAAGTTAGTGGTAGAGCTGGGGTATGGCTCAGTGGTAGAGCCCCTGCCTAGAGTTCCCCAGTGAGGGGCTGGGGTGTGGCTCAGTGGTAGAGCCCTGCCTAGAATCCCCCAGTGAGGGGCTGGGGTGTGGCTCAAGGGTAGAACACTTACCTGGCATACACAAGGCCCTAAGATCCATTCTCAGGACTGCAAACAATAGAAAGAAGGTAGGGTGCAGAGGAGGGGTTCGTGGTCTCAGACCTTTTAGTCCCTGATGGATTGGAAATGTTGCCTTGGTCTGTGGCTAGGCAGCGTGTCATGGTGGAGTATATGACAAAGGCAAGCTGCTTACTTCATGGCTTCCAGGAGGCAAAGAAATAGCAAGGATCTGAGCCTCAGCAATCTCTCCAGGCCACAGCTCAAATGCATAGCTTGTTGGCACAAGGTGCCACCTTCTCAAGGTTCTCCACCTCTGAACAGTGCCGAAGGCTGGAGACTAAGCCCTCTTGCGCGTGGTCTTTGCAGGGCCTAAGATCCAAACCACGACGCTCGAGAGGTGGCTCAGGTGTTAAGAGCACTTGTTGCTCTTGCAGAGGACCCAGGTTCGGTTCCCAGCACCAGCGTGGCAACTCGCAAGTGTGGCTAACCCATCTCCAGGGGATCTGACACCCTGTTCTGTCCTGTGTGCACCAGGCACACAGGTGCAGTGCAAACAAGTCGCTCATGCGTAAAATAAAAGCAAAAAGATCTTTTTAAATTTTTATTTTTAAATTTTCATTTTAAAAGATCCAAGGGCATAACAAATAGCACAGTGGAATATGAAGAAAGTGACCTTTCTGCAAAGGGACTTTGTAGAGGATGGATCTGCAAGCAGAGTCAGCAGTTCAAGACCACGGGAGGCTAGGGAGATGCTCAATGGTAAAGTGCTTGCTGTGCAAACATGGGACCTGAGTTCAACCTGTAGAACCCACTTCTGACCTCCGCATACGCTCACACATGCACGCGCACACACACACTTGTCCATACTATACCACAAGCACAACATACCAAGGTCCTGGGCACAGAAAGGGCTCTAGGCAGATGGAGACCTCATATCTCTCTTCCTTCATCTGCCCTTGCCCTGACCCCGTCACAGGAGAGCCGCATGGCCCAGCACACCATCCAGGCCCTGCAGAGTGAGCTGGACAGCCTGCGTGCGGACAACATCAAGCTTTTTGAGAAGATCAAGTTCTTGCAAAGTTACCCTGGCCGCGTGAGTCCCAGCCTCCGCCCCACCCTGCAATACTCCTGTCAGCCCCAGACAGACTGTAGGTGGGGGTTGATCTCTTTGAGCACCTGAGGCAAAATTGGGGAGGGTTGGGTGGCGGTTAGCACTAGGGGGACCCCAAAGGGTATTCGCCCCGTCCCTTCCCACCTGTCTGATGTCCACTCCATGCATGGGACAGGTCAGGAAAGAGAAACCTATAGAGGTCCTATAGAGGTTCATTCAGAGCCAGCAAGGAGGTAACAATGCATAGTCAGTGGTCCTCAGCCAAGACCTGTCCAGCGCCAGCACCCCTCTGCGATTCCCGGGTGGTCTGCTAGCTCACCTAGACCTATTGTGTGCTAAACATGTAAGACTGGCCCCAGGGGGACTGGAGTGTGTGAGGACTGTTTTGAGACAGGGTCATATGTATCTGAGGCTGGCCTTGAACTTCCAGTCCTTGTTCTGGGATTCCATGCATGCATCACCAAGCCCAGCTTGAATTGGTGTGTTTTAAATTTTAAAAAGGCTTTAAGATGCATTTATTTGTATTTTGTGGTTCTGGGTGTCCTGCTTCCATGCGTGTCTGTTTGCTTGGTGCCCAAGGAGGCCAGAGAGGGCATTTGATCCCCTGGAACTGGAGTCACAGACAATTGTGAACCTCTGTGCAGGTGTTGGGAACTGAACTCAGGCTCTCTGGAAGAGTAGCTGGTTCTCTTCACCACTGAGCCGTCTCTCCAGCCCCCTCACAAAATTTTTGTAACTGGCCAAGCATGGTAGTGGCTGGTGGCAGAGGAAGCTGACACAAGAGGCTAACCAGTTCGAGTCCAGCACAAACTACCTAGTGAGACCCTGTCTGAAAAGAACAAGAACGGCTGGAGAGACCCTCTCCTGAGCTCTGTGGGCACTTGCATGCATGTGGCACACACACACATGCAGGCAAACCACATATACACGACAGAAACTAAGTGTTAGAAAAACAATAAATAAAAAGTCCACCCCAAAACAATGAACAGAAAAGACTAGAAACCTGTTTGCTGTGGTGGGTCCCCTCAGAACCCCGGGCGACCCAGGCAGGGGCTGCCATGCACACAGAAACCCTTTCAGTGGCTCAGGGAAGACAGTGATGGATAATTCAGGGCGGGGATGGGGAAGGAAGAAGGTGCTATGGGTAAGGTGGCCTACCGTTCAATCCCTAAATGCCAGCTAGGTGTGGTGGCAGAAAGGCAAGCTTCAGCCAGACGTGCCCTGGTTCAAGTGAGAGACCTTGACCTTGCCTCAGTGAATGAGAGCAGGGATGGAGGAAGACTCCTGACCTCAGCCTCCATGCTTGCACACGTGCATGTGTATGTGTACAAATCCACAGAGACACGTGAAATAAACAGAGGGAGGGGGGAAGCAGAGACTCTTGGCCCACCCAACTGAAGCCAGAACCCTCTCTGGGCCACTAGAGGGCGCCCAGGCGCTGCCAACCGGAGTCCGTATGGGCTGCTGGGAGCCCGTGCCCTCCTCTCCTGGGTACCCCATCCCCCTGCCCTTTTAGCAAGCAGTCCAGCTAGCCCAGTGGTACTCACCTGTGGTCCTAGCTTCTTCTTGGGAGGCTGAGACAGAAGCATCGCTTGAGGCCAAAAGCTCAAGGTTTGCTCTGGGAACTACCCCACGCACTGGGAAGAGCTCTGACTTGGGCATTCCAGCCTTTCTAAGATTTAGCCCCCCAGAGGTGCCGAGAACTCAGGCACCCAGCCAAACGTGCCATAACATGCATAACTGGGTGTACCAGCACCAGCACACCGGCACCCTCCCCCGCTCTCATCCTGTCTCTCCAAACCCCCGTGGCTGACTGGATCTGTCCTCTTCCGCATGCAGGGTAGCGGCAGTGATGACACGGAGATGCGGTACTCCTCCCAGTACGAGGAGCGGCTGGACCCTTTCTCCTCCTTCAGCAAGAGGGTTCGTGGAGAGGGGCTCTGGGACTGCGAGTGTGGCTCAGGGGTTAGGTGCTGCCTAGAATCGTCCACTGACAGTCTGTGGATGCCACTCGGCCACCAGGTCCTCACCTACCTTGGATGAGGCTCCGGGTTCCAGCCACAAAATCTTGTCCTGTGCTCCTGTACCCTGTCTACTCGCGCATCACCCTCCCCGAGTCCTGAGCTACCTGTGCGTATTCTAGCTGTAAAGCCAGGTGTGTGTCAGTGAAGAGCAGGGCTCCCAGCCCTCCCGAGGCCGGCCACTACCGGTTAATACAGGTCCTCATGTTGCGGCGACCCCAACCATAAAGTTATTTCCATTGTTACTGTGGTTTCGCTGCTGTTGTGAATCATAATGTAAACATCTGATATGCAGGGGGGTCTTACTACCCTGTGAGAGGATCATTTGCCCCCCAAAGGAGTCGCCCCAAGTCCCCTTCCTCCTAGACCAGAGAAGCCATGCCATGGAGAACTTCCCCACAGGTAGAAAGCGCTGCTAGACTGAGGTCATGTGCTTGTCAGGGGAGCGCCTGGGCTATTGAGTGTGACACAGAGCCTAGACTGTCCCTGGCGTCCCGCTGGTGTTGTGAGTAGCATCACTATTCGGGCAGCCTTGCCCAGGGAGCCCTCCCTCTCTTTGCCGGACCCTTCATATCTGTTTCCTTCAGGAGCGGCAGAGGAAGTACTTGGGCCTGAGCCCCTGGGACAAGGCCACACTAGGCATGGTGAGTCCACACCTACCTGTATCTACCTACCATGTGCCTGTGTCTCTTGCCTTCAGCCCTCTAAAGACGGCCCTGGATCACACAGACTCTCTTTTGGGCCCTGCAGACTGGGGGTGTGTGCTGCCTCCAGGGCAGCTCTTAGGAGAGCTTCATTGCCTGTAGTTTGGGGGATCGGCCTGCAGGAGGCACCATTCCCCAGAAGCTGTATAAGGGCTGAACGGCAGAGCTGCCGGAGCAGACAGCGCTACAGTCTGAATCAAGGTGCCCATGTAAAAGCGCCTAGTGCCAGAGCAAGGTCCTGAACCCAGCGCTAGGGTGGTGGTGGTGAGACTTGGAGAAGTGTGGGGCGTGCTGGCTGGTGAGCTTAGCCAACCTGAGCTCCGGGTTCTCAGAGGTACCCTGTCTATTAAAAAAAAAAAAATGTGGATCCAGGCACACTGCCGCGCTTGGGAGGCAGAGGCAGGTGGAACTCTGTGTGATCAAGGCCACGAACTCCTAGCGAGTTCCAGGCCAGCCAGACTACATAGTGAGACCCTATCTAGATAAAATGAATACAAATGGAACGAGATTTTAACACACACACAAACAAGCATGCACGCACAAAGAAATTAACCTCGGAAGCCTGACAACTCGTCCCCTGGCTAGACAGTCCCTGCTGCCAGCCCATGCCTCACCGCCTGCAGACCTCTGCAGGAGGGAACACTGCGCAACTCCGCCCCACACAACCGTTCCCCCTTGTTTGCCTGCAGGGGCGTCTGATTCTCTCCAACAAAATGGCCCGCACCATCGGCTTCTTCTACACCTTGTTCCTGCACTGCCTAGTCTTCCTGGTGAGCATGCGCACATTGGCTAGGGAAGGCTCCACGCTCTTCTGGGCACCAGAGCTCAGTCACCGTGTGGAGGCCTTCCAGAGCCTCCCTGAAGCCACACCCCAGCCCTGGCTCACTCCTGTCCCCTCCTCAAGTCCAAGGACTCTAACTCCTTTTAGAGACAAGCACACCCCAATATCAGATCCCCTGGCCGGAGCGCAGTCATCTGGAGAGGCTGCAAGGGACCCAGTCCTGGAAGGCTTTTATGGGGAGACTGAGCGGGGAACTGGGCATGCAGATGAAGTCCTGTCACGCCAGCTACTCAGAAGGCCAAAGCAGGAGGATCACAAGTTTAAGCCTTGCCGGGGCCACATAGCATTTTCACGGACAGTCTGGACACCTTAATGAGTCCTTCTCTAAAAAAATGACTGGAGTTATAGTTCAGTGGTAGAGCCCTGCCTAGAATCCCCCAGTGAGGGGCTGGGGTGTGGCTCAGTGGTAGAGCCCCTGCCTAGAATCCCCCAGTGAGGGGCTGGGGTGTGGCTCAGTGGTAGAGCCCTGCCTAGAATCCCCCAGTGAGGGGCTGGGGTGTGGCTCAGTTATAGAGCCCCTGCCTAGAATTCCCCAGTGAGGGGCTGGGGTGTGGCTCAGAAGTATGGTGCTTGTCTAGCAAGTACAAGTCTTTGGGTTCCATTCCCAGAATTGGTGGGAGTTTAAGGCAGAAAAGAGTAGGCTTAATTAGACCCCCAGGAAACAGTGTGCTGAGCAGAGAAGAAGGCCCATGTGCACCTGTCTGCCCAGGTACAAAGACCCTTTATAGTCAGTGGATTGAGGACAGTCCAAGGACCTGGGGCTGAGTGATGCTTTCATTCACCAAACAGAGGGACAGTAAGTGTGGGCAGAGAGGGCTCCAGCATCAAGAACCACCGTCCCCTGCATAGTGAAAGATAGCCACATGGCTAGCCTGGGGTCCAAGTCAGATACTCTTAGTGAACACAACCCTGTCTGCTTCCTTCTAAGCATCCTTGAAGCAGGTTGGCTCAGGAGTATCTCCAAGGCGTTCACCCTAGGGCCTGGGCCTTGGGAACCATTCTGTGCTGCTGGGACCAGCCCTAATAGCTGTAGGTGGCCATGGGAATTGTCATGAAGCAGAGCAGGTAGCTCATGGTGTCTCTGCCCGACCAGGTGCTGTACAAGCTGGCATGGAGTGAAAGCGTGGAGAGGGACTGTGCCGCCACCTGCGCCAAGAAGTAAGGACGGGCCCCAGGCTTCCCCACCTCGAGCCGAGCCTCCTAACTCCAGCACCAGCTCAAGCTGCGTGGTGGCTACAGCCCAGCCCTCTAACATAGCTCCCTTCCTAGCCAGCTGTGCTCACCATCTTTTGCACCGTCTCAGCTTTGTTCCTGTCCCCACAGGTTTGCCGATCATCTGCACAAATTCCACGAGAGTGACAACGGGGCAGCCGCTGGTGACTTATGGCAGTGACACCCGGGCTCACTTGAGATGTGTTGGCTGCATCCCCTACCCTGCTTGATCAGCTGCTTCTAATGACATAGCCTACCCCTCCCCCCCAAAAATGGCAGAAACTGTCTCAGTCAACAGATGCCCAGATCCTCAAGAACCCCTTTAGAAGGATGTCACAGCCCCACTAGACCCCCAAGCTCAAACAATCCCTAGAACCCAGCTATGCTGGGGACCTTGAGGCTTCACCCTCAGTCCAGTCACCTGACGTGGGCTCCACCCATTTCAGAACCTCTAGCCCTGGTGGCAGAGCTTTCTGTGATACAGATTGTCACCACCCACTCTGGCATTCCTATAGGCTCCCTTAGGACCACACCCACACCCCCAAAACATGTGGGAGGCTCTTCTAGGCCAGCAGGCTTTTCATCTGCCCTATTCCTGGGGGGTGGGGAGGGTGGGAGGGATGAGGGCAGGGGGCAGGTTTGATAAATCTTCAGCGACATCCCCAAGACGGGAAGCCCCACAGAGGGAAGGACAGTTTCCACTACCCCTTCCTTGCACCCAGTCTGTGATTTGAGTTCTGCTTACTTCTTCAGCAAGGTATTCTGGTTTGTAGAAGAGGAAGTCTCTTCAACAAGGCCCCTGTGCCTCAGGCGCCTCAGACCATGGTCTGAGAGGCCCCAGCAAAACTTGTCCTGGGCCACCAGAGCAAGGCCACCTCTCAGGGCCACAGGCAGATCTTCCTCAGCTGGACTTGATCTTTTGTTTCTTCAGCTTTGCATGTTTGAAATAAAGCGTGATGGCAGCCACAGTGGGGCCTTGTGTTCTGTGACTCCTCAGCTGGACACTGTCTGTCTGAGGCTGCGGTGTGTCTGCAGCAGCACACCCTGGAGCTTACTGGCAATTCCCAGGGGCTCAGTGGTAGAGCCCCTGCCTAGAATCCCCCAGTGAGGGGCTGGGGTGTGGCTCAGTGGTAGAGCCCTGCCTAGAATCCCCCAGTGAGGGGCTGGGGTGTGGCTCAGTGGTAGAGCCCTACCTAGAATCCCCTAGTGAGGGGCTGGGGTGTGGCTCAGTGGTAGAGCCCTACCTAGAATCCCCTAGTGAGGGGCTGGGGTGTGGCTCAGTGGTAGAGCCCCTGCCTAGAATCCCCCAGTGAGGGGCTGGGGTGTGGCTCAGTGGGAGAGTGTTACCTAGCATATACAAGGCCCAGAGTTTGATCCCCACCCTAAAAGATAAATAACACCTGGCATATATTCAGTCCTAGTCATCAGGATCATTACTTCATGGCCAGTCAGAGCTATAACAGGAACAGTGTCTCCTAAAACCACACAGCATAGAGTTAGTTAGTCACACCAGCCATGGCTGAGGCCCAGACATGTCCCTCCATGTCAGCCCCTGGGGAGCTCCTGCTTCTGTTTCTGTGTGCCCCAGAACCATGTGTGAAGCACAAGCGCACCAGAGCTCCTCCTGCAGGGCTCTGAGCTCCAGCTTTGTCCATCGCATCTCACTCACAAAGCAAGACTTCCTGGGAGCTGGGCTGCACAGAGGCTGCGGTGGCGCACACCCTTGATCCCAGTGCTCAGAAGCCAGAGACAGGTGGATCTCTGTGAGTTCAAGGCCAGCCTGGTCTACAGAGTGAGTCCAGGACAGCCAGGGCTACACAGAGAAACCCTGTCATGAAAAAACAGAACAAAGATAAAATGGGGTTGGAGAGATGGCTCAGGGATTAAGAGCACTCACTGTTCTGAAGGTCCTGAGTTCAATTCCCAGCACCTACATAGGGGCTCACAGCTGTCTGATGCTGTCTTCTGGTATGCAGATGTACATTCAGACAACACACTCATACATAAAATACATTTTTAAAAAAGACTCACTGGTCTATACCTATGTCAGGTTTATTCTGAGCTCTCTATGGCCACTGCATACAACAAAGCCCCTCCTTCAGGGCCCACCATACACACCTTATCACCTGTCCTATCTGATCTTCCTCCAAGGCCCTGAAGCCTTCTGCCTCAGGAGCCCGGATGCACCTGTCACCCCTACCCTCATTCCAGTCTCCACAACAGCTGCTCTTAGCCAATCGCCCTCCTCCTGTCTCCTGTCAGTTCCTCATGTAGGTCAACTCACTTCTCACTTCCCTCTCCTGGGGAATCAAGACCATTGTCTTGGCTGGGGTTTCCCATCCCGGAATCCTCGGCAGTCCCTGACAGTCCACCATCAAGTTCAAGCCACAACTTAATCAGGTGAGTCCTTCATGCCCCAGCATCCCCTCGCCCTGGACTGTGCGGACAGGGGGTTCCATAGCCAGACCATCCAGGGATACAGTTCTTCCACCCCATCTCATCCTTCCCGAGTTCATTCATAGGCCTCCTGGTTCCCAGCCACAGGCGTCCAATCAATGGCTGGATTACAGCCTAAGCTTTCATTAAGTATTTGCCGGCCAGGTCTAGAGACCCAGCAGCTGCTGGTCCGTGTGCAGCAGAGAAGGCACACGTACCCGGGCAGGCCTCAGCAGAGGTCTGGCTGGTTTCATGGCCCCAAGCCACTCTCAGCACACCCCGCCTGCTCTGTCACCCCCGCCCCCATCTCCATCCACCCCTGCTGCTTCCCGGGGAAGCCATCGGTGAAGCCCTGGTGAAGCTCTGATTTCCTGCGAGTGAAAGTACTTTGCAAAGGTCAGAGGACATCGTGGGAGGAGGCAGCAGATGGAGGCTCTCCGGGCAGATCTCAGCCTGAGGTCAGCACAGAAGGAAGCTGACCGATTGTGGGGAGCAAGAAGAGGGGAACAGACCCCCGGGGCCATGTCCACCGCAGAAGGAAGCCGCAGCCACCGCTGACCAGCCTCTGACACACCTGTGTGGTTTTTTGCTCTTTGGTTTTAGCTTTTTGAGACAGCGTCTTATGTACCCCGGGCTGGCCGTGAGCTCCCTTCTGCCTCAGCCTCCCCAGCGCTGGGGATTCAGGCGTAGTCCACCCACCTGGCTCCGCCAGGCCTCTGTTTACAGGGTCAATCCCTCTCCTCCGGTCTCCTATCCCTGGAGGCCCTAGTGCGCCACCACAGGGGCGAGCACAAATACCTAGTTCTGATTCTGTAGCCGACCCAGAGGAAGGACAGGATGGAGCCAGTGTCCCCGACACCACCGTACAGGTGGGCGCGAGGACCGGTGTGTGAGGTCTTCCCCCGCCCTGGAGCCCTGGCGTTTCCCGCACCCGGAGGGCAGCAGGGAGGAGGGGGCGTGGCTCCCGTCCTCGGGAAGCTTGAGAACCAGACAGACGTTTCCTCAGTTGCGACATCTGGACCTCCTCGAGGCCCCTATTGTCCTCGCGGCAGAGGGTCGGCCTAAAGCGCCCGCCCGTGTCTGCTCTTTACCCAGCGGCATTTCCAGGGTGTCCACGCCCGGGGTGGCCTTCCGCGTCAAGCACCCTCCAATCCCGCCCTGGGGGGCCGCCACCCCAGGCTCCCGGAGAGGCTGCACTCGAGGGGAAGTCCTAAGGACGGGCCACGAGACCTGGGCACCCGGGTCGGGTCTTTCGGCTCAGCCACTGCCCGGAGGACGGAGCGGCCGGCCGGCGCCACTGGGGCCCCCCCGAGAGCGCTCGCCGGAGCGAGGGGGTGGGGGGTTCGGGGGCGTGGCTAGGCGCTCTCGCCGCGTGGGCGGGGGGTGCGGTCGGGGCGGGCCCGGGCGGGCGGGGCTAGCGGTGGGCGGGGCCGGAGGCGCGCGCTGCCCGGGCCGGGAGGAGGGCCAGGGGCGCGGAGGGAGCAGCAGCGGCGCGCGGCGCGCGAGTCTGGGCTCGGAGCGCGCGGAGACCGAAAAGAGGAGACTCAAGGGGCCCGCGCCGGGACCGCCAAGAGAGCACGAGTCTCGCAGGCTGCAGACCGGGGAAGCGGGAGCCGCCACCGAGGGCGGAGCTCCGGCCCGGAGGGCCATGCGCCGCCGGGTCCCGGGATCCCGGCCGCGGTCCGGGCAGCGCTCCCCTGGCGCCCCGGCCCGCGCGGCTCTGTAGGTACGGCCTGCTTATCCTCAGCTCCCTGTCCCCAGGTCCTCTACCCCACCCGGGTGCCCAGCTGTCCCCGAGGGCGCGCGCGTGTGTGTGTGTGCTCACCGCCACCCGGGAAGCGCGGCCGCACGCGTACGGGTCCGAGCTTGTCGTCTTTGTGTGCACCGGTGGGAGGGAGGAGGACGCGCGACAGAGGGGATGAGCCCCGCTGGGATCGGATCCCCGACCCGCAGGCGAGGTGGGGAGTAGCGGGAAGCTGGGGCGGGGAAGAAGCCACCTCTGCAGCAGCTGGGCCCCCTTTCCCTCACCCGACCCGGGCTGGTTGGAGGGGCCGGCGCGGCCGGTCCTCTAGAGGAAGGGATCTGAGGCTGCGGGCGGGGGCTCTGGGAGGAGGTGGGTCAATCCAGAATGAGGGTGATGGCTACTCGCTGGGGTCCGGAGAGACTGCAGCTGGGCCACAGTTAGCCGTGGGGACACCCTCCTTCCAGCCCAGGCCCCTTTTCCCGCGGCCACCATTCGTGACCCGCCCACTCCGGAGCCCCAGAGCAGCCCCGGGTTTGAGAGGAAGATCGCTGGGTGACAGGCCCGCGCCTTTAAGAAGGGGCGGGTTAGTGCCCTCCATTCAGCCCCTTCGGCCTAGGACCTTAATGAACCTTCGCGCTGCGGGAGCAGGAACCGCGCCAGGGCTGCGGGCGAAGCCAGGCAGAGGCACAGACCCGCCAGGGCTTTCCTGCCCCTCCACCCTCGCGTAGACCCCTCAGTGCGGTCTTCCGTCTTCGGGGTCAGAAGTCTGCAGTGGCTGGAGGGTCACAGGGATTCCCCCAGAGAGGTTGTGAACCTGAATAAGCCAGAGTCTAGTTCACCCGAGGTGACGCAGGGGGTGGGGCTGTCAGGCCAGTGCTGAACTTCATCTCTGCCCCTTTGTGACTTTTTAAAAATGTGCTTGTTTATTTGTGAGTGGTGTGTGTGTGTGTGTGTGTGTGTGAGAGAGAGAGAGAGAGAGAGAGAGAGAGAGAGAGAGAGAGAGAGAGTCAGAGGACAACTTTCAAGAGTCAGTTTTTTCTTTATACATGGGTTCCAGGGACCAAACTCAGGTCATCAATCTTGGCAGCACTGAGCCATCTGGTCAACCTGATCTCTAACCCCCTGAACTGAATTATCTTGCATGCCAAATAAAATGGTGTTTCTGCTGGGGAACCTGCTGGAATTGTTCCTCTCAGGGAGCACACCTCCTACTTGGGCAGTGGCCCAGATAAGTGGTCTCCCCAGGAAGCTATAAGGGAGTGGGATCTGAAGCCCCTACACTATCTCCTCTTCAATATATCTCTTTTGGCTTCCAAGATGTTTGAAAAAAAATCTTACAAAATCCCATTAGGATAGTGTGAGGCATCATGATTTTGGTTGGTTGGTTGGCTGGGTTGGCTGGTTGGTGTTGTTGCTTGAGACAGTCCCCCTGTGTAGCCCTGGCTGCCCTGCAACTCTCTGTGTAGACCAGGTTGGCTTTGAACTCAGAGAATCTGTCCATACTTAATTGATTCTTAAATTATATTTCTTATTGTTGTTTGTGTGTGATGTGTGTGGGCACATGTGCCTCAATGCACATGCAAAGATCAGAGAACAGCCCAATGGACTTGAGTCTCTCTTTCTACCTTTATGTCAGTTACAAGGTCAGGTAGCAAGCACCTTTTTACCTGCTAAGCCCTTTGCCAGCCTAGGGCAGAGTCGGTTTAATGGGGGCAGGATCTCAGAGGCAGAGTTTCCCAGCTCCTGCTTTCTTCTACCCATTTCCTTCTTGGTCTCTGTAAGGAGCCTACACACTCACTGTGGAAGGTGTGAATGTTGGCAGTGAGGAACTCAGATGCTCAGTAATTGAACAGTTGTAGGGAACAGAGTTAATACACACACTCTCCTTTCCCCCAGTTGTGAAGAAACATTTTCCAAAGCTGCCTAGTCCCTCTTACTGGGAGTCCCCAAGGAGGACTTGGAACACACACAGAGCTGAAGGCAAGTACAGCCAGCCAGTGGGGTCTATGCCTCTCAAGGCTAAGCCTTTGATCTCAGCTAACTCTTGCCAAGCTCTGAGAAGTGTCACAAAACAAATTTAGGGAAAGTGAAATGATTTGCCCGAAGTCACTCAGTCCACAGGCCACTTCTCTCTGGCAGGAACTTAAGCTCTGATTTTTGTTTTGTTTTTAATTTTTATTCCATTTATTTGTTTAGGGGGAGGGGATGCCCTGCTGTGGCCCACATGTGGACATCAGAAGGCAGCTTTGGAAGTCAGTTCTCCCTCCCACCATTGGGCCCTGGAGGCATCATTGTGATAGCCCTTGGTAGTTTTGTTTTATTTTGTTTTTGTTTTGCTTCAAGACAAGGTCTCTCTGTGTAGCCCTGGCTGTCCTGGAACTTACTCTGTAGACCAGGCTGGCCTAGAACTCATAGAGATCCGCCTGCTTCTGCCTCCCAAGCTGTGGCTGCGCGCTGCCTGCACCTGGAGCCCTTGTATTGTCTCATGCACCCAGAATGGCCTTCATCTCACTGTCTTAACGGCTGAGCTCCTGACCCTTTTGACTCCACTCCTAAATGCTGGAGCATGTACTACCATGCCCAAAGCTGATTCTTCTTTCTTGTGTGGGTCCCCTGGTAAAGTGTAAGGGAGGGTTTTCAGGTGCTGTGAGTGCCCAGGCTGCAGTCCCCATGGGAGTTAGTCACTTCTGAGCCTCTCCGCCTATCTTAGGGGCAGCTTCAGTTCCGTTCTGATGAAGTCTCTTTCATTCTCACCCCGAGGAGTCTTTTTATGGCTGTGCGATGTCCCCAGGGACAGCAAGTGTGCCCTCAACATGAAATCAAGCCCACACCTTTTTGGGCACGGTGAACGGGGCATGGCTGTGTGGGAGTACATTGTTTTCTTCCTCTGGGTGAAGTAGGTTGGGGATGTACCCTGTGGATGCTTGTAAACCCTCTGAGAACAGGGGCAAGTCATCTGAGGTCACAAGCTGATGGAGGAGACAGTCACAACCCACAGGTGCTATGACAGGGCCAGAGCAGAGGCAACCCAGGAGAAGAGGTGGCCTGTTAGCTCCGTGTGGGCATCAGAAGAGTGATGCCAGGCTTGGTGCCTAGTGTCAGAGAAGGTCAGCTCAAAGCCTTAATCAGCAACTTCAGCACCCAGAACTGAGGGGTCAAAGGAGGCAGGCTTCAGAAGTCACTCATCCAGTGGGTCAGGAAACACACACACAAAACAGAGCAGCTAGGGAGCCGGCTCAGTTGTTGAAGTGTTTGCCGCATGTATGAGGACCCGGGTCACATCTATCCCCGGACCCCATATGCTGATGCACGCCTGTGACCCCAGATCTAGGGAAGGGGAGATAGGAAGATTCCTGGGAACTTGCTGGCCAGCCAACCAGGGAAATCTCCAGGACCCTCTCTCAAAAAATAAGGTACAGAGTGATTGAGGAAGTCACCTGATGTCAACCTCTATGAATGCTTGTGCGCATGTGCACACAGAAACTGAAGAGCAGGCAGAGGGCAGCAGGTTGTAGGTTTGAGGATGCTGGATCAGAACCCAAGTGCAGCACACAACAGTGGGAGAGGGAGAGATGACCAAGCCCTAAGCCCAAGCCAGATCTGGGCATCTCTGCTCGGCCACACCCCCACCCCTAAAAGCAAGGGGAGAGAGAGAGAGCAGGGCAGGAGCCTGCCTAGCAGAGTGTGGGGAGCTGTCCAGCACTTCGTGCTCCTGAGGAAAAATAGACCAGCCTTTTGAAACATCCCCCTCCCCAGTACCCATCTCTGCTCTTCTGACCCCTACTTCTTTCAGGCCCCAGTGGTGGGTCTCCCTGCTCTTCTTTCCCAGAAAGCAGGTACTGGTTCCCCCTTCCGTGGCCTTTAAGGAATTCCGCTGGGAATGCAAGCTACATGAAGAGACAGGCCTAGAACTTGGCTCATTCTGTACCCTCAGTCCCCACACACCATGTCTAATGCCTTAAGGGTGCGTGGCCTTGTACAAATTCAGTGAGAGAGAGTCTGGGCCTCTCTCTCACCAGAACCTCATTTCTTCAACTAGGGACCTTTGTTACAGGGAAGATGCTATAGGAGAAAACTGGCCCGGTCACATCTGGGTTTCCAAAACTCACCTGGGCCACAGTGTGGTCCCTGGATTTGTAGGAATTTGAGTGGGGAGCAGGAAGGTAGGAAACAGGGACACCAGGGAAGAGGTGGCTGTAGCCAGGTGCCAGAGTGCTCAGGCAAGAGAGGGGACTTCCAAAAAGCATTTAGGAAGTAGAAGCAGGGTACCTTCAATCTCAAAACAAGCTACTTTTTAATTCTTATTTTTAAAATTTAAAGTTACATTGTTTATTTTCCATGTGTGTGTGTATATATATACACACACACACACACACACACACACACACTCACCAACTTACAGGTGTGTCAGTCAGAGAACAACTTGCAAGAGTCAGCTGTCTTCTACCATCTGGGTCCCAAACTTGGGTTGCCAGGCAGCAAGTGGCTTTACCCACTGAGCCGTCTCACGGGCCCTGATGATTTATTTTTGAGGCAGTCTCACATAAACATGGGCAGCTTTCACCTTGTTAAGTTGCTGAGGATGAATGGCCTTGAACTCCTGATTCTCCTGCTTCTGCTTTCCACGTGCCGGGATTACAGGCACGTACCACCACACATGGCTACAAACTGTCATGTTAGTGTTCTCTGACCCTCCATAGATGGGGACACTGAGGCCCCATGAGGCATGTGAGTCACATGGCTAGGAGGCAGAGAAGTTCGGATTCAGACCTAGTCCATCTGGCCCTTTATCACCTCATCCTGGATGGAGGAAAACGTTTGGGCTTAGTTCTGAGGAGCATGAGAGAGCTCTGGTCTGGTCTAACAAATGCATTCGTTGGTCTCTGGGTATTTGGCAGGAATTGTGGAGCTCAGAGAAAAGCCAAGACTACCCAAAGACCCCCACCACCCACTTGAAAAGCAACAGAGCCAATACTTTTATTTTCTTTTGAGGCAAGGGAAAGTTCAAGCCCAGTACAGCCTTGAGGTGAACTCCTGATGTTTCTGCCTCTGCCTCCCAAGTGCTGGGATTACAGGTTTATGTAGTGCTGAGGATGGGCCCCAAGGCTTCTCGAATGCTGGGCAAGGACTCTACCAATTGAATCTACATCCACAACCATCCCTTATTTGTTCTGAGGCAGGGCTTCAAGAAGCTCAGAGTAGCCTCCACCTTGTTATATAGCTCAAGCTGGCCTTAAACTTCTGATTCTTCTGTGCCCACCTTCTGAGCTCTGGGATTACAGACGTGTACCACCATGCCTGTTCATGCAGTGCTGGGAATGGAAGCCAGGGCTTCCTGTGTGCCAAGCTCTGTAGGCCAGCATCATCTGTGGACTCAGAAGTTATGCTGACTTCTACCCAAGGCCAGCATCATGGGGGTGGGGAAGGATGGGAAACTCCGACCACATCCAGCATGAGGCCCTCCTTCAGGGCCTGCAGTGAACAAGTGGTCCACCCAGGTGAGGGGTAAGGTGGCCAGGTACCTAACATTGCCGGTGGGTACCACTCTGGGATGGAGGAATGTGGGTGGGCTGAATGGAAAGAGATGTAACGAGATGCAGCTGGAGCCCGTGGGCTGGAATGAGCTTCTGCTTTCCATGGCATGCTGAGCGGCATCGGCCAGGCCGTGAACAAGAAGGGAGAACCAGAGCAGACATGCGGGGGCTTCCAGCAAAGTCCTACAGGAGACACTGCCGAGTGGTCTTGGTGTTTGCTTGCTTGGTTTGGTTTGGAGGTATTTTGGGGGAGGGTGTCCCCAAGGGGCCTCAGTTTCCATATAATGAATGCCTCATTAAAGGAGGGCACTGTCTAGTCTAAAACAGACGACCCTTCGTTCTGACCTCTTCCTCTCAGGCCCTTGGTGGTCCACATAAACTAAGCGGTAGCAGAAAGGGACACCTCGCCTGATGCTGCCTCCACCCTCTGGCCACCATATCGCATATCACACGTGGGTACCCTGGTTACACCCTGAGGGACCTCACCAAAAGGAGGCTGCTATTGCAAAGCAAGGGTTTCCCAGAAACCTGAGCCTCCTGGGCAGGGGGCGGGGCCGCCGCATCTCCCCGCCTACCGAGTGATGGATCGATTAGTGCTCGGCCCATTAGCGCGCAGCGGCGAGGCGGCCTCATCAATATTTTAAGGAACCACCAGGCCTTGGGGTCCGGAACTGCTCACTGCTGGCGGGGGTTGAAGACAGCCCTCCCCGCCCCCGCCCCCAGCGCGCCTTTCCGATTGTCAGCGCTATTTTTACTACCGGAAAGCCGTCCACCCCCTCTGCTGCCCCTGTCTGCGCGGTGACTAGGTCTGGGTGTCTGGCCTGAGGTTAGTCAAGGCGGTGGCTTTGTAAGGCCATGAGCTGGGCGGATCTTGGTTAAGCTAACCTTGCCCTACCCTCTCCCACCCCTTGAAGCCCCATCCCACTCAAGAATAACAAAGCCAAAAAAGCAGACTCTGGGAAGAGCTGAGCCGATGGGCTGCCTGCTTAGTATGCACGGAGATTTGGGGTCCTTCCCCCGCAGCCAGTAAACTGGATGTGATGTCGCACACCTGTAATCCCGAGAGGGGGAAGCCTTGAAGTTGAAGAGATCAAGGTCATTCTTGGCAATACAGTGAGTTTGAGACCAGCCTCAGCTACATAAGAGACTATTTGAAAAACAATAAAAGCAGCATTTTTTTCCAGGCTGAGACCCTACTTAAGGGAACTAAGCCCAGACACAGTCTATTGTAGTGCAGTGTGGAGGGTGTTGGACTTACCTAGGACCCACCTCTCACCTCCTGGTCCAGAAGGCTTTGTCTTTATTTCTGCACCAAGGTCTTGGGATGCTTGTGAAGCTAAGAGGCATTCCCTACTGGTCCCTGGTCCTACCAGGGTGGCGGCTGGTCCTCAGTCTTCAATACCCAGGAACCATACTTACGTATCATAATTGGCCCCTGCTCCAGCCCGAAGTTGTATTGATAGAGACTGAGACTCCAGGGGTATGGTGCTGGGCCAGGAGAGAGGGACTCCTCTCAGGGCTGAGTCACTAGGCTTCCTGTAGCACCTGTGGCTGCAGAAGGGGATCTGGGACACCAGAGACACCAGAGAGTCAAGGCCACAGGACATGTGGACTCGGGTCTAGTACAGAAAGAAACTTCCAGGCAAAGTCAGGGCTCTAACCCCCAGCAGCTGGGTGCGCACTGTGACCCCACTGCAGTCAGCTGTGAGGACTTAAGGATGAATAGGTCTTGCTGGCTGCCAGCCTAGCTCTGGGTCCAGTGGGAGAACCCTGCCTCAGTGAAACAAAGAGGAGGGTGACAGAAGGGATGGGCAGCCTCTGTCTCCCATGTACCATGGGCATGTAAACACATACATGCACAAACAAGCACAGTGGCACAGGCCTGTAATCCCAGCACTTGGGAGGCGGGGGCAGGTGGATCTCTGTGAGTTCAAGGCCAGCCTGGTCCACAAAGCGAGTCCAGGATAGCCAGGGCTACATAGAGAAACCCTGTCTCAAAAAAACCAAACCCCCAAAAAACCACCATACAAACAGAAGAAATTGAGCCAGTAAGATGACTCAGCTAGTGAAGATGCTTGCACCAAGCTCAACAACCTGTCCTTGGAACCTACATGGTGGAAGGAGAGAACCAACTCCCACAAATTGTGCCCTGACTCCCAAATATGAGCTGTGACATGTGCATGTATGCACACACACACACACAGATAAATGGAAAAATAGAAAAAGAAGTCTCTATACACCTGAAGGCCGAGGAAGAAAGCAATCCAAGCAGAAACAGGAAAAAAAGGGACCAAATCCAAGGGCTTCAATTCCTAAGCCTTCTAAGCCAAGCCATGGCGGGGACAGGACAGCATTGTCCACCCTGCTTCCCACTGTGTGAGCCCACAGTCACCTGTCACATCCTGGCTGATCGGCACAGTGAGTGGGGAACACCTCCTGGCCAGAGGTGGATGCAGCCAGGCCGTGCCCTGACTTACGGGGCTCACTTCCTGAGCTGTTTGTCCTTCCAGGGAGAGGTGAGCCTTTCTTTCCCCAACTGATGCTCAGAATTTGGGAAGGTCAGCCAAGGTCAAGGACTTCATTTCCTCCCCAGCTGTTGGGAATAGCGCTTCCTTGTGTGGGTTCATTGGTCTGCAGTGCATAGACCGCTCCCCCCCACCTCATCCCCTCCCGTCTGCCAAGTGTGCATTCTGGGCTCCTTGTCTGTAAGAGTAGGGTGCTTTTTGGTCTCCCTTGATGACAGTTTTTTCATTTGGAGATAAATCTTGCTGTATAACCCAAGCTGGTCTGGAATTTTTATGCAGCTCAGAGTAACTTAAAACTTCCAGTCCTCCTGTCTCACTCTCCCACTATAGGCATGCGCCACCACACCCTGCTTCCACTGTTCTTCGTAGTGTGGGACACCAGACAGCTATACTAACACCTGGGCCCATAAGCTGCTGGCCAGCCAGTGGGGTTGGGAGGGCAGGAGAGTCCTAGCCAGTCTCCTGCTTAGGACACAACACACCTGCTAGAATCTTGGCCGAGTCCAGTTTCCACTGGCTTAGGTGGGACCCTACTTAGGCCCTGTCCCATGGGACTCTATTCCTCCTCCCTTCAGGGGCTTTCACGGCCAGCAGAGAGGGACAAAGACAGACGCCTGAAAACCCAGTGCTGGGGCTGACCCCCTGGCCACCTCCACACAGGCCTACAGTCTTCCACTCATGCTCATCCATGCCAGACTTGGAGAGCAGGAGATGGCCTGCTGGGGGAGTGCATGGACTTGGGGCAGGTCCTCCTGGGTTTAGCACCATCATCCTTAGAGGCCACGGTGGCGGCAGTGGCCGTGGCGGTAGAACCTGGCAGGTGCAGCCAGTTTTATCTCCAGGGAAACAGCAAGTGTCAGAATATGATTCGGGCCTGCCTTCTACCCACAAGGAATGCCTAATGCCAGCTGGGGAGATAGGCTTAAATGCACACACAGAACATGATGCAAGTGGTAGCTTGATGAAGGGACACTCAAGAAAGGGAGACATTTGTGCCAGCCTGGGCAGAGGAAATCAAGGAGGGCTTCCTAGAGGTTTCATTATGAAAGGGTAAGTAGAAGTTGGGGAGCAAGATCGAGTGAGGGTCAGGCCTGAGGGACGCTCTTGGGGGCCCCAGCACCCATCTCTCTCCACCTTCGTGGACTTTGCGCACTAGCGTCTGACTTCTAAAAGCCCTGATCTGCCCCTACTGCAGTCATTCCTTTCTGCGGTGCCATCTTTGTCGTATTGGTAGGCATGAAGCCTGCCTCTGGCACTTTTGCCCTGTGTGGATCCTGTGCTGACTGACTGCTGCCGTGGCCTAAGGAGCAGGAGGGGAGTCCCTTGTGAACCTCCACCTGAGGCCCTAAGGACAATGTCAAGAAGTTGAATAGCTATTTTTACCTAGAGTTTAATTAGAGGACCTGATTACAAAGGGGGACCTGAGGTGGGGTTCCCAAGGGTTTCGGGGCAGGAACAGAACCAGGAGCCACTGGGATCCTGTGAAGACAGGTAAGCACACAAGCCTCTACAGTGCCTTAGAAGTACAGCACTTCCCCACAGCACCCACACTAAACCTGCCTCTCCAGCAGAGAGTTGTCAGGGAGCCCTGCGTCTCCCTACTTAATTTCCCTGGTTTTTTTTTTTTTCTTCTTCACTAACATAAGGTTAAAGTTATCAAAGGTAAATGGATAGAAGGGCTGGGGTGTGGCTCAGTGGTAGAGCCCCTGCCTAGAATCCCCCAGTGAGGGGCTGGGGTGTGGCTCACTGGTAGAGCCCCTGCCTAGAATCCCCCAGTGAGGGGCTGAGGTGTGGCTCAAAGGTAAAGCCATCGAATATGCAGGAAGGAGGCACTGGGTACAGTCTAAGGGGAAAAAAATGAGGGAGGCAGAGCCAGCTGGGTTTGTGTTTCCAGGGATGTTGGCCATGACAGGGGACAGGAAGCAAGTCCCCTGACGACTACCTGACATGCTCTCTGCCGTTTACCCATCCTAAGTGGTAAAAGATGGAGTTGCCTAGCAACAAAGTGGAAGAAGCTGGAATGAAGAGACAGCTGGGATTTTTAGATTGGTCCAGTGGGGATGGGAGCTCTGGAAGGAACGACATGCAGGCTACCATGAAAAAAAAATATTGCTAAGGGGTGGGGCCTTCAACAACAATAATAAAAACAGTCGTTTGGGGGCCATATGGGAAGATGACCCCCAAAGTCCCAGAATCAGGAAGATCTGAGTTAAAGACCCTGAAACTGAGTGTAAGCTTCAGGCACCCAGGAGCAATATGGGGGAGGGAGGATTTAGTTTGGCTTACAGTTTCAGAGGTTAAAGGTTAAAGGTTCCTCAGTTCTTTGCTCAGACAGAACATGGTGGGAGAAAGGGATGGAACAATCAGCTCGGATCAGGACAGCCAGAATGCAAGGAGAGACCGCGGTTAGGACACGCCCAAAGAGGCTGCAGAGGTGACTCAGACGCTAAGAACACTTGCACTTGAAGAGGAACGAGACAGGTTCCCAGCACCCACACAGCAGCTCACAACTTCCTGTAACTTCAGCTTCAGGAAATCCGACTCCCTTTTCTTCTCCAGGGCTTGGGGACCTTGGAGAGGTTACAGAAGAGCACGGGATTGCCCAAAACTCACCACTTGAAGCTGTCTGCCCCCTCAGCCTCCTTGACCAGTTCCAGGAGTGAATGACCCTGGGGTTGCCCAAGAATGCTGTTTAGAACCCCACTCCACCCCACCCCACACGCACAACCCATCTTCCTCTTCCCCATCTCTCACAAACACATGGTTTGGTCCGCAGCCTGCATCCCCAGCCTCAGCGGGCGGGCACTTGGAGCTCCTGCGGGGCAGGAAGCGCTGTGGATGCACGAAATGACCAGAGGATTCAAAGTCCTGTTTTAACCGTGGGTGGTGGCACGTGCCTGGCATCCCAGCACAGAAGATGTAGAGACAGGAGGTCATCCTCTGCCACATAGGGGTAGCCTGAGCTAAGTGAGGCTAGTTGAGGCTGTATGAGACTCTGTCTCAAATAAAGGAAGAAAGGAAACAAAACAAAAAAGAAACCAGCTACTTTTCTCCTCTCAGCCCGAGGCTGCCATGGAACCAAAGCCATGAATGGTGCCGCCCCAGACTCGGCCCCCGCCCCGGCCCCAGTCCCCGACTGGCGGCGGTTCTGTGAGCTGCACGCTCAGGTGGCTGCTGTGGACTTCGCTCACAAATTCTGCCGCTTCCTTCGGGACAACCCGACCTACGACACACCTGAAGCCGGGACCTCCTTCTCCCGCCACTTTGCAGCCAATTTCTTGGCCGTCTTCAGCGAGGAGGTGCGTCGCGTGCTGGGGACAGCAGCGGACACCATGGAGCCCGAGCCTGCCGTGACCTCCGTGACCTCGGCGCTCAAAGCTGCCGCCTACGGCCACTCCCGCAGCTCCGAGGACGTGTCTGCCCACGCGGCCACCAAGGCCCGTGTCCGCAAGGGCTTCTCTCTTCGTAACATGAGCCTGTGCGTGGTGGACGGAGTGCGCGACCTGTGGCACCGGCGGGCGTCCCCAGAGCCAGACGCTGGGGCCGCTCTCAAGGCCACCGAGCCTGCGTCAGAGCCTCGCGACAAGTGGACACGACGCCTGCGGCTAGCGAGGACCCTGGCGGCCAAGGTGGAGTTAGTGGACATCCAGCGTGAGGGTGCACTGCGCTTTATGGTGGCGGACGACTCCGCCTCAGGTCCTGGAGGCACGGCGCAGTGGCAGAAGTGTCGCCTGCTCCTGAGAAGGGCTGTCGCCGGGGAACGCTTCCGCCTGGAGTTCTTCGTGCCACCCAAGGTTCGTATCTTGGGCATCACTCACCCTGTCAGTCAAGGAGACCCACTCACCTTCACGGCCTAAGGGAGCCGTAGGCGGGGACAGGTGGGCGCCTGCGACTGGCCTGGGGATTGTGTGGCCTGATCTGATTGACAACAGCGTTTTGTACAGAGGGCGCTTTTTATATGAAGTCAGGGAGTAACAAGGAACATCTCCCCTAGAGGCCTGTGTCCTGCTCCATAGCAATCAGACATCTGCTGCCCTGCCAGGCTCCAGCTGAGCCCTGCCGGGTGGCCCCTTCCTTTCCATCAGGCAGAACTGAAGGTTTCTGCCAGCTACCAGCATCTTGCATGCCACTGGGCCCCTGCGCTCATTGATGGTCAAAACACCCCAGGGGAAGGGGGCTGGGAAGCTTCAGGTCTGCTCCAGGGAGGCCAATCTGCCTTGATTGAAAAGCATGCCGGGAGGAGGCGCAGGCCTTTAGACCCAGTGCTGCGGGAGGTAGAGGCAGGCGGATCTCTGTGAGTTCAAGACCAGCCTAGTCTACAGAGTGAGTCGAGGACAGCCAAGGCTATACAAAGAAACCCTGTCTCGAAAGAAAGAGGGGAGAGGGAGGGAGGACGAGAGAGAGAGGGAGGAAGGGAGAGAAAGAAGAAAAGTGAGGTGCTGGGGTGTAGCTCAGTGGGTTCGAGGGTTAGGGTTAACACCACATGATACCAGAGCGGAAGTACAGTTTAAACAGGAGAATCAGAAGTTCAAGGTTATCCTCTGCTCCAAAGCAAGTTTGAAGTTAGTTGGGTCTGAAAAGAAGAAAACAGTATATACTCAAGGGGGTATGGCCTGCTTTAAGTCTCACAGACAGTGAGCGGCAGGAATGGGCTAATTATACATCACCATTCACACAGTCACCAGAATGAAGGAGGGGGTAGAGTCCCTTGAGTTTCAGCATGGCAGCTGGTAACACCCCAAGACCTGCCCCCCAGGGTTCAGCCTTTTTGGTGCCCTCCTAGACACTTTGAGTAAGTGTACTGAAGGCTTGCCCTCCTGGCCTCCTCTCAAGATGCAGGAGTGAGAGCTGCCTGACACTAGAGGCTGGGGGCCACTGCCAGAACACGGCGAGGCAGAGAGCTCACCCCAAGTCCCAATACCTCAGACTCCCAGGAGGTTTTTACTCACAGCCAACTTCAAGCCCCTGAGGAGGGAGGATGCCACTAAACCAATTCTACAGACAGAAACCAAAGTCTAGTGAGGGGTGGCTTGCCCAGGGTCACCCAAAGGTCAGGGGCAGAGACCCAAGGTTTTGCTGCCTCCAGCCTTGAGTGGCAGCCCCAGCTGCTGCTCTCTAAATAGCTGTGCCTGTCCTGGGGGAGAGGACACAGCAGCTGGTGCTCTGGCCATTGATCCCTGCAGAGTCCTGCAGCGTCACTGCCAGCAGAAGGGAGCATTCCCGAGGGACCCTGAGCCCTTCCTTTCCCAACTCTAAGACAAACAGGTTCCTAGCCCTTGATCTTGCTTCAAACTCTCAGAAAATCAGAGCATGAAAGAACTCGGGAGTGATCCATAGAAGTGTGGATCATTCTAGAGCTTACTAGTCTATCTTCTGTTGCTATAATAAAATACTAGAGGCAAGATAGTGAATTTTTAAGAAGAAAAGGAGGAGGAGGAGGAGGAATTGGGCATGGTTGCATGCCTATAATCCCAGAATTGGGGAAGTTAGAGGCAGGAGGATCATGCTTGGTTGTATAACAACTTCAAAGCTGCTTGGGCTACATGATACCATATCTCAAAAAGGAGAGAGAGAGAGATTGAGAATCAGTTTAGCTGGGTTTTAGAAACTGCAAGTCCAATGTTAGGAAGTTCCCTGTATTCTACCTCTGTAAAGGTCTTGGCTTCTCACAGTAGGGCAGACAGAAGAGGAGAAAATGGTCATGTGCAGAAGAGGTCAAGTATAGAGTGAGCTTATAACAGTTCATTCTGATTTCATAACTAACCAAGTTCCCTTGAGAACTACATTAATCTCCCAACATAACACCTCCAATGACCAACCAGCTTCCACTTGGCCCTACCTCTTAAAGAGTCCACCAGCTCAACAAAATATTTTAAACGTGTATTTATTTCACAGGGGCCAGGGGATACACATGTGGAGGTCAGCAGACAACTAACTGCAAGAGCCAGTTCACACCTTCCACATGTGGGTCCAGGGAATCAGATGCAGGCCATCAGGCTTGGTAGCAGATCCATGAGCCATGCAGCCAGCCCTGTTGTTATTTGTGTGTTGAGACCGGCTCTCATGTAGCCCAGACTGGCCTTGAATGCCCCATGAAGCCATAAAAGGCCTTGAACTTCTAATTTTCATGCCTTTCATCTCCCACATTCTGGGTTTATAGGCATTTATCACCACACCCAGGCATTGTGGTGCTGAGGATATCAAACCCAGTGCTTCTGAAAGCTAAGTAAGCACCCTACCGATGGACCCACATCAGGCTTATATTTGCTTGCTCTCTGTCTCTCCCTCTTCCTCTCTTCCTCTCTCTCTCCCTCTCTCTCTATCTCTGTCCCTGTCTCTCTCTCTCTCTCTCTCTCCCTCTCCTGTTCTCTCCCTCCCTCTCTCTCTCGCCTCACCCCATCTTGTATTACAACCATATTGGGGACCAAACCACCAGTCCATGAACCCTTGGGGCACAAACCATTTCTAACCCAGAGCACTTAGTGAGGGCTCAGGATGAATCTCCCCATTGTGACTGCCCCCACATTGAAGGAATACCAATGCACATCTACCAACACCCCCTATTGCCTGTCACTCACCTACCAATCCAGATCTCTCTGGTCCCTTGGACTTAGCAGTGGCTGAAGGCTCTTGGGTACTTGGGTCTTCAGGCTCAGGGTGCACCTCAGACCTTTCTGTTTCTTTCACATCTCTCTTTTTTTTTTTAAATGGGGTTTTCTTTTTTTTATTAAAGATTTATCTTATGTATGTTCTATCTGCAT
Source organism: Pachyuromys duprasi (assembly GCA_028658305.1). NCBI lineage: Eukaryota > Metazoa > Chordata > Mammalia > Rodentia > Muridae > Pachyuromys > Pachyuromys duprasi. The sequence continues at coordinate 24,244,617 of CM053751.1, forward strand.
TTACACCTGCCAGAAGAGGGAATCAGTTCACATTATAGATGGTTGTGAGCCACCATGTGGTTGCTGGGAATTGAACTCATGACCTTTGGAAGAGCAGACAGAGCTCTTAACCACTGAGCCATCTCTCCAGCCCCCGTCTTTCACATCTCTTGATGTGTCTGTCCAAGTCAGGTAGGTGTCTAACTTCGTGCACCCTCACCTATTCAGGTAGCACCAAATGGACCCGAGTCCTCTTATAGCACCCATACAGCAATGAAACTAACCCTCTGCCCTTGGGAGAGCCACCAGGAAAGTAATCAGGCTGAATGGAAACCTTCACATGGGAGCTCTCGGGTCCCGAGGTACAGGAGCCTGGACTGCAGAAGTAGTCAGCAGGTGGCAGGAGCTCAGGGAGCTAAGACAACTGAAGTAGAAATAGTGAGAGGCAGGTAAAGCTGAGGGTGTGGCTCAGTCATAAATCACCTGCCTAGAATCCCCCAGGGAGGGGCTGGAATAATGGCTCAATGGTACAGCACCTGCCCTAGAATCCCCCAGTGAGGACCTGCAGTGTGGCTCAGTGGTAGAGCCCCTGCCTAGCAAGCCTGAAGCCTGGATTGTGCCCCAGCACTAGGGGTGGAGGACAGCTACAACTCTATCAGGGCAGATGGCCTCAGACACCAGGCTAAAAGAAGGAACACAGCACCTCCAGCCAGTGGGAGCCCAGCTGAAGGCATCATTGAAAACCTGTCCCCTCTCCCTGCCCCATAATGGCCAACATCAGTCACTGCTCTAAGCCCAGCCTGAGGCCCGCTGGACAGTGTCCAGGGTGGCCAAGAATTCCCATCTAGCTGAGGCCCTTCCATTTCCTCCTCAGAAAGTCCCTGTCCCAGAGCCCAAGCTCTGCCAGGAATGCCAAGCCTTGGGCCAGTTCAGGGAGGTTCAGGGGGCAAAGGCAGGAGCTGTGGGGTAGAGCACAAAGGAGCCTTCACCAGAAGGATCCTCCTAAGAGACCCTGCTGACTCCCCTGATTTAACCCTGTAATGGCAGCATTGGAATGCTTGTTCCCTTCTATTCATGCCTAGAGACAAGACCACACCCAGTTCCAGAGCCCCATTCTGAGGTGGGAGCTGTGTTCTGGAACATCTCAAAACAGTAAGCCACCTTATTCTGGGAGCCACATACCCCCAGCCTCTCACTGGGCTACTCAGAATTTCTCCACCACTGAGCATCAGTCCCAGCTGGTGCCTCACTGGGGATTCTAGGCAGGGGCTCTGCCACACACCCTAAACCATCAGACCCAGTTCCCCTCTCCCCTCTCCCATCTTGCTTCATTTGATAAAGTAGCTCACAAAACCCAGGCTTCCCTGAACTTACTGTTTAGGTCTCTGTGCTATGATCTACATAGTAAATTCCAGGGCAGTCAGAGCTACATAGTGAAACCTGTCTCAAAAAGAAAAATAAAAAAGTTTTAAAATGCTAAGTGAGGAAGTTTACTTGTACGACTGCAGAACTCAGGAGACTCAGGAAGGAACTGCTCCAAGCCCGTGCCTGCCTGAGCTACATAGTAGGTTCTGGGTCAGCCTGTTCTACAGATTGAGACCCTATTTCCAAAAACCAAGGGCTTGGGGCATGGCTCAGTGGTGGAGCCCCTACCTAGAATCCCCCAGTGAGGGGCTGGGGTGTGGCTCAGTGGTGGATCCCCTGCCTAGAATCCCCCAGTGAGGGGCTGGGGTGTGGCTCAGTGGTTGAGCCCCTACCTAGAATCCCCCAGTGAGGGGCTGGGGTGTGGCTCAGTGGTAGAGCACTTACTTAGGGTCCCCCAGTGAGGGGCTCCGTGATAGAGAGCTTGCCCACTGCATGATGCCCTGGGCAAAATCCCCACTACCAAAAGGAAAGGGGAAAAAAGAGAAAGAAAGGAAAGGAAGAGGACGAAGGAGGGTGGAAAGAGAAGGGAGACCTCACGTGAGTGGGCACACTGGGTGGAGGGCAGGCCAGGTGGTACCCACAGTTCACAGGGCTGAGATTCATTGGTTGAGGAGTCCGTAGGCTCTAGCTTACCGCGACCTTGCAAGGAGGGCTCTTTCGGTCTCCCTCAACTTTCCCAGGCTCTAAAATGGGTTGAACACTTTCACACTAGCATGACCATGGCAGTGTTGGCTGCTGGGACCCACATATGCTGGGAAGTGCAGAGAGGGCTTCCTGAGGCCTCCAAGCTGTTCCTCTCAAGCTGCCCTCCCTCTGGCCTCCCAGGCTTCCAGACCCAAGGTCAGCATCCCCCTGTCGGCCATCATCGAGGTGCGAACTACCATGCCCCTGGAGATGCCTGAGAAGGACAACACATTTGTGCTCAAGGTGAGACCCGCTACACACTGAGGTCGAAGCTGCCTCAGCCCTGTACAGGGGTTCAAGGCAGACCTTCAAAGGGGGCAATAAGGAGGGAGTTCCCATGACAGGACCCCACAACAGGTGTCCATCACCTAGGTAGGGCTTGAATCTGGGTCTCAATTCCAGAACCATGCATCCCCACATGGTTAGCCACTTGGGTCTCCTTCCCTTCCTTTCTTTCTTTGTTGTTTCTTGCTTGCTTGCTTGCTAATTACAGTTATTTTATTATTCTAATTTATTTTTCATTTTTTGAGACAGGGTTTCTCTGTGTAGCCCTGGCTGTCCTGGCCTCTCTCTGTAGACCAGGCTAACCTTGAACTCACAGAGATGTGCCTGCTTCTGCCTCCCGAGTGCTGGGATTAAACGTGTGCACCACCACCACACAGCTACACTTATTTGCATGCTTGTGTGTCTGCACACAATGCTGTGGTATGGTTATGGAGGTCGGAGGACAACTTTCAGGAGTCAGCTGACAAGGCTTTCTCCTTCTACCAGTGGGTCCCTCCTCAGGATTCAAACTCAGCTTGTCAAGCCCAGGGCCGCAGGTACCCTCACCCACAGAAACATTTCGCCAGCACAGCCCTGTTCCCTGTTTCTTCTTGAGTTGGAGTAAAGGCCATTACGGCTTCCTTCTCCTCTCCCTCTGTGTGAGCCAGGCACGCCCGCCTCACACTGGTGGCTAGCTTGCTGAAGTTAGGCAACCGTCTTTAGGCTCAGGGAAGTGGAGTGTGGGAATTGGCCTGTCCCTACACAGGCCACAAAGACACAGAGGGTTGGTGGGAGCCACCCCAGTGGGTTTGGGAGCCTCCTGTTCTTTCTCCAGGCCCACAGCACTGGGGTGGGCTCTGGGGGCTGCTAGGGTTGTGGTCAGGGCTTCCCGGAAGGAACAAGACTATGAATCTGAGCCCCCTCCAGGAGGCCCTGGTAATGCCTTGAAGCTGGGCAGAACCCCCACCCTCCTTGGCAAGCTCTTATTGAGCTTGTGTTTTGACAAGCCACAAACTCTTTTATTCATTGGGCAAATGTGTGCCAACTCTATGTCCTGAGTTGTCCCCTCAAGACTGGTAGCTAGGGACACAGCCCCTGTCCATCTGCATTCTCAGCTACTGACTGGGTGGTCTTCAGGCACCCCTGAGGCAGAAGGACTCCTCTGCCACCCCCACTGTGAACGCATTTCCCCACTGGAAAGGGGAGGCACTTTGACAGAGCGCAGAAGACAGGGAACCGAGAGCAGGAAGGCTGGGCAGCTGGTGATCCCGGCTTCCGGCCATAGCGCTGCTGCTGGCTGCTGTGTGGATTTTGAACAAGTTGCTCTGCCTCTCTGAACACAAGGATTCTTGTCTATAAAATAAGGATTATGCAAAGCCTCCCACCTAGGGTTGTGGGGAACTGGGCAGACAAGGCACAGAGCACACTGACCGCCACATGGCCACAGCAGTACAATTGCAGGCACTAAAGCCTGGGAGCCCCTCAGCTCTGTGACGGGCCAGCTGGCCTCCCCACTTGACTTGAACTGTGTCTGGGATTCCAGAGCATGGACTGAGCATGCTAGTTGCCCCATACCCAGGGCCTCCAGAGCTTCGTCTCCTCCCCTGCATGACTGCAGCCCTGCACCCTGACTTGGGTGAACCCACTCTCCTCCCTTCTGTTTATACCCATGAGACCTAGCATGGGGTGAGTGAAGCCGTGTAAACCCTCCTGCTCACTGGTCCTGGGTGCTGGGCCCCCCCATGCAGTGGGGGAGGGGTTACCACGGCCACTCTCGTCCAGGTGGAGAACGGAGCGGAGTACATTTTGGAGACCATAGACTCGCTACAGAAGCACTCGTGGGTGGCTGACATCCAGGGCTGCGTGGATCCGGGGTGAGTGTTCTGGAGGCCTGGGGGTGGGGGATGGGCAGTGGAGGGTGCCTTACCCCTTCCTTCCCAGAGTCCAGGCTGCCAGGAAGGGCAAGTACTCAGGTAGAGCCAGCACTGGGTTTTCTCAAGAAGGGCAGGAGGATCAGGAGCCTAGGGCTGTCCTCAGCTACATAGCTAGTTCAAGGCTAGCCTGGGCAACATGAGTCCCCTATCTCAAAAAAAAATCAAATATGCTAGGCATGTGCTCTATCAAACATGCGTGCATGCCTGTGCACACACACACACACACATCACAAATAGGATTTGGGGGCTGGCTCAGCAGTACTGCTTTTCCAGGGGATCTGAGTTCAATCCCCAGCACCCACATCAGGCTGTTCACAATTGCCTGTAACTCCAGCTCCGCCGGATCTGATGCCTCTGGTCTCTTGCACCCACATGCACCTATCCACTCTTGGGCACACATGGGCACACATCATTTTTGTAGAAAAGAGTTGGATGTTGATGCTATGGAGGCACGGTTGTGGACATGGTTGGCACTTCTGGCCAGTTGTGTACAGGAAGAGGGCGACTCCACTGTCCAGGAAAGATGGCCGGGGTGAGCGGATGTCACCCGGCTGAGCACTTGGCAACAGTTTCTCTAGCTAATAGGATGAGGGTGGGGCTGCTTTCTAATTAACACATTCATTTTAATAAAGCTCAGTTGGGCCCTGAGGGCCTTACAGCCCTCATCGACAGAAGTGCTTGCCAATTGCTCCCATTACTATGATGCCCGCCAGTTCCCGAGACATTCCCACAGCGGTCAGACCTCTTTCTGTGGAATTTTAGAGCTGGGAGTGCCCCACCGATCACCATACTGTCCCCCACTGGAAGGGACCCATGGGACCCCAGGAACGAGCCACAACCATGAAACACTATGTTCACGGTGGCTACAGAGGGGGAGGGAGCAGACAGGACTCGATGTCCCTGCCCAGGCCCCGTGGCCAGACGTGCTCTGCTGCCTTCTCCACAGGGACAGCGAGGAAGACACGGGGCTGTCCTGTGCTCGAGGAGGCTGTCTGACCAGCCATGTGACCTCCTGTAGCTGTGAGCTCCTGACAGACGGTAGGTGGAGCAGCGCAGGCTGGAACAGGGGGACTGTTCTGAAGGGCAGTTAAGAGGCATGCTTCTCCCTCTGTTTCCCCCGCTGCAGACATGCCCCGGCCCCCAGAGACCACCACAGCGATGGGGGCGGTGGTGACGGCCCCACACAGCCGAGTTCGCGACCCCGTGGGAGAGTCACTGGCCCATGTGCCCCTGGAGACTTTCCTTCAAACCCTGGAGTCTTCAGCTGGTGGTGTCAGTGACAGCAATAACACAGGTACCACTGGGGTCCCCCGCTCCCTCCACAGGGACCCTTTGGGGCCTCAGAAGTGGTGGTTCTAGCTTTTCGAAGCCAGTACGGCCATATGGCCTTTCCCACTGTGCCTGGTTTTCGTAGAGTTATAGACCTGGATGTGAGGCAAGGGTGGAACACCTGTAATCAACACTCAGGAGGCTGAAGCAAGAAGATCTGCATGGGTTCAAGGCTAGCCTGGGCTACATAGTGAGACACAGCAAAAAGAAGAGAAAGAGACAAGCAGTCAGGGAAATGGAGGGAAGGAAGTTGCTCATATAGATAGAGGCACAAAAGGCAGGGTTACTGGCACAAGCCTGTAACCCCAGCACTTAGGTTGTAGAGACAGGAGTTCAAGGTCGTCCTTGGCTATATGGTGAGTCAGAGGTCAGCAAGATACCCTGCAAGAAAGAAAAAGGCAAAGGTCTGGGAGGCAAGCCACTGGCCTATAGTGATTGCTGCTCTCCCGAGGACCTGAGTTTGGTTCCCAGGGCCATGAAGGGCAGCTCACCCCTTGCCGCAACTCCAGCTCCTGGGGTCTAAGACTGTCATCTGGCCTCTCCTGGCACCCACATGCTCATGTGCACACACAGACACCTACATACACACATAAATAAGCTAAATAAACAAAACGGCATATTGGATGCAGCGTGGGGGAAAACGGTTGGCTTTCTCTCAGGCTGAGTTGTGAATGTCCCTTCCCTGTGCCTCAGTTTACCTCAAGATTACTAGTGATGCTCAGTCAGCTCTCTGCCTGGGTCTGGTATCAAATGTCAGTTTACCCAAACCAGCGAGATTTGGCTCCCCAATCTCTCATTCCCTCATTTGCCTTCCTTCCGCCCTTTTGTGCCTTGTGCTATGTGCTATCATGATCCACCCAGGGGATGAAGGAGCCGAGCTGGACGCCGATGCTGAGACTGAGCTGGAACTCTCGGACTACCCCTGGTTCCACGGGACATTGTCCCGGGTGAAGGCCGCTCAGCTGGTCCTGGCTGGTGGGCCCCGGAGCCATGGCCTCTTTGTGATCCGACAAAGTGAGACTCGGCCTGGGGAGTGTGTGCTGACCTTCAACTTCCAGGGCAAGGCCAAGGCAAGTGTGGGCTTCTGCGGGTATGCAGGCGTGTGGTGGGGGTGGAAGGGGAGAACAGCCTGTCCTGGCGGAGGTGGATTGATGTAGCCTCCGTCCTAAGGCTCACCACCTGCTGTGACCAAGCCCACTCAAAAAGCAAGACTCTCTGAAGTTACCTTTGCAGCCAGATACACATGCCTGTCATCCCAGGACTTCAGAAGTTGAGGATTGTTGTGAGTGTGAAACCAGCTTGGGCTACAGAGTGAGTTCCAGGACAGCCAGAGCTACAAAGAGAAACTCTGTCTCAAAAAAACAAAGTCCAAAGACCAGGTGCCTCTCCCAGGAGCAGCCTGTAGCTACACTTGGGTGTCTTTCACCTGAAGTATCATCTTCTTCCAGCCCTGATGCTTACAGCCTGTATAAAATACCTATAAGGAAATCCCCAACAACAACGAAAAAGTCAGGATTTGATGCTGCACACCTGTAATCTCAGCACCCAGTAAAGTTCAAGGTCATTCTTGACTTCATATTGAATTCAAACCCAGCCTATGTTACATGAGACCCTGCCTCTAAACAAGCAAGGAAGCAAACAAACAAACAAACAAATAAGGGGCTGGCAAGAAAGCTCACCATGTGAAGGCACTCCCAGCCAAGCTTCACGACCTGAGTTTGATTCCTGGACCATATGATGGAAGGAGAGAACTGACTCTTACAAGTTGTCCTCTGACCTCCAAAACAGAGTGCGGGAGTCGTACATATGAACACATAAAAATAAACAAGGAAATAAATAAATGTTATTTTAGAAATCAATAAGAGTGAGAAAGAAGACAAAGGTCAGGCAGTTTGGGACATGACTGTAGGGCAGGAATGTACAGGAACCACAGTGCCCTGCAACGCCCCACCCCCTTCCAGGTTCCCAAAAAGGAAGTAGACGCAGCCTTAGATGTTTCCAGAGTGTCCTTTCCAGCAGCTCCTACAGCACCCCAGGCTCCTGCCCTTGACCTGCAGCTGCAGGTCACAGCTGCCATCACTTCCGACCAGACCTCCAGCAGCCCTCTGGCGTGATCTTGGCTGTTGTGGCCCAGCTGTGTGTGTGGTGGAGGTTGGGCCTCCCCAGGGACACCACCGTGTCAATTCCTCTGACAACCGGGCACTTAATGTCACTCCTGGTGGCTGATAATTGACATCTTGGCTGGCACCACTAACCTTAGAGGGCTTATCTCACTCAGACATGCTCGAGCTTGGGACTAGGATGGTACCCTGTCCACCAGGGCCCACGGGGTGGGGGAGTGAGACAGGCCGGAGACCACCTGCACTCTCTTCTAGCCAGGCTGCTCTTGTCTCAGAGAGTGCAGAGTAGGGCTGACACCAGAGACTTGTGGCTCACTACTAAAGACCATGGGTCTAAAGCTCCTTACACACAGCCCCCTGCCTCAGGAGACCCTGAGAGGAGCCAGTCATTGCTAATAGGCACATGCTAGCATTCCACACCTCTCAGCTGCATGAGACCCTCTCTTCAAGACAAAACAGATATTCCAAAAGAAAGATTGATTCAACAGGCAGTGTTGACTCACAGCGCAAACCTTTAACCCCAGCACTTGGGAGGCAGAGGCAGGCAGATTTCTGTGAGTTCAAGCCCGCCTTGTCTACAGAGTGAGTTCCAGGACAGCCAAGGCTATACAGAGAAATCCTGTCTCAAAAAAGAAAGAAAGAAAGAAAGAAAAAAAGAAAGAAAGAAAGAAACAAGAAGAAGGATAACAGACAGATTTCAGTGTGGGAGCGGATGTCTGCAGCACTCCCAGCCTCGTTCTATTGTGCCCATCCCCCATACTGACCACATGAGTAGCCCACCCCCAGATAGGACCCTAAGGATGATACAGTCCAATAGAGTCACTGGAGCAATGGATAGTCCTCCAGCAACCCCCAAACGTGCTTAGGCAGGCAGGTAGTTGGCATAGGACTCCATCACTGACCATTCCCGTCTGTGCCCACAGCATCTTCGCCTGTCCCTGAATGGTCACGGCCAGTGCCATGTCCAGCATCTGTGGTTCCAGTCTGTGTTTGATATGCTTCGACACTTCCACACCCACCCCATACCCTTGGAGTCGGGAGGATCCGCTGATATCACCCTAAGAAGCTATGTCCGTGCCCAGGGCCCACCTCCCGGTAAGATGCCAGCATCTGGAGTCTCATGCATGGCTCAGTTGATAGAAGGTTTGCCTAGAATGCTCAAGGCCTGGGTTTGATCCCAGCACCCTATAAACTGGGTGTGGTGGTGCACTTCTGTAGATCCAGCTCTCTGGAGATCAAAGCCATTCTCTGCTGCACAGTGACTTACAGGCCATGGGATATGTTAGAGCAGGTCTCAGAATCCTTCACCTGGCCATGCGGGTAGATTCCATAAGCCCTGCTTTTGAGGGGTTGCACTGGTGGGGTGTCTAGCCTAGGCTGGAAAGGCCCCTATGTTTGTACACTATCACCTGATTCCTGCCTGGACCACAAGGTCTGGCCCGCACCATCCCTCCTTGCATTCTCCACACCTGTCTGACGCTGGCCCCCTTTGGAGGATGATGTTCAGGTGCCCGGGGCTGGATGCTGACCAGCATGGCCTCTCCTTGCAGACCCAGGACCAGCGCCCAGTGCCGCAGCTCCAGTCCCCTCCTGCTGGACGGAGCCAGCTGGCCACTACTTCTCCAGCCTGGCCACAGCCACCTGCCCACCCACCTCACCCTCCAATGGTGCTGGAGCATCGTCGTCATCCGGCTCATCATCTTCAGCCACGTCCATACCCCCACGCCCGGCCGAGGGGCCACTAAGTGCGCGCAGCCGCAGCAACAGCGCAGAGCACCTACTGGAGGCTGCATCTTCAGGAGCCGCCGAGGAACCCGCTGAGGCCACGCTGGGCCGCACACGCGCTGTGGAGAACCAGTACTCCTTTTACTAGCTGCCTCGCCTTTTCCCCACGGGTGCCACACACATCCCAGCAGGCCAAGAACACTTGTGATTTGTCCGGCCCACCAACAGTCTGGCTAGCCCATGATGGTCAGCAACACCTAAGAATGGCTGGACACACCTAACCATGGTCTGTCATGCCCAAAGCAGCTGGCCAGCTAGCCACTTCAGACCCCAGGGGCCCACTGTAACCATCTATGGCAGGCCAAGGCTATATCTATGGTCAATCAAACCCATGGCGGCCCTCCAATGATTTCAAGCCCCACCCACTGGTGGTTGGCCACGCCCATCAGCAGCTATTTCCGTAAGGTCCATCGAATCCATGGCAGGCAGCTCACTGACAGCTAACCACATTTGGTGACTTCAGGCCCTGCCCACCGGTGGTCGGTTACCCCCACAGTGGCATGGCCGACTCACTGGGTACCTGCTCCCCCCTAGGGCAGCAAGCCACGCCTATTCATGGTCTATCAAACCCATGAAGGCCTACCCATTGATTCCTAACAACTCAGGCCCTGCCCACCAGTGTTGGGTCACATACTCCAGTAGCCTGACCAGGCTGTGATCAGGTTGGCCACGCTCATCAAGCAGACCTGCCAGTGGTCAGCCCAGCCTGGGACAGCCACCAGCCTCAGCCCAACGCTGGGTGGGGGAGGGGAAGCCAAGCTCTTCAGTGAAGACAAGCATTATTAAAGAGCCTGTTTTAGGGACTACACCCTGCTGTCCTGTCTTTCGCCTTCACTATCACTGCGGAGGGAGAACAGGGGAACTGCCCAGCAGCCACGGGCTTGCTCAGCCAGAGCTCCGGAGAGGCAGCTGGGGGCGGGGCATGGACTTGAGAGGAACTGGAAAAGAAAGAGATAATTTGAAGAATGAAGCCAGAGCTGGAGACGAGGCTCTTAATTGGTAGAGTGCCTGTGAGCGGCATGTAGAGCTTCCTGGGTTCCATTCCCAGTACCCCACAAACAGGATGTGGTAGTGCATGCCTGACATTCCAGCACCTCAAAGGTGGGAGTAGAAAGATCAAGGCCATTCTCAGATAAACAGAAAATTCGAGGTCACCAGGAGCTACATGAGACCCTGTCTCAAAAATGAAGGGCAGGGGGAGACGAGGAGACCTCACAGGTGGTGGGTGGCTTGTATGCCAAAGTGAGCTGGGTAGTGAGAAGTTCAAACAGTAAGGATGTTTGTTATTGGGCAAGTCAACAAAGGCCTTGCAGGGTGGACTGAGTGCCTGGACAGGAATTTCCCATCTTAGCCTGTTAAGGGGGTTGAGTAATAGGAGACACGGGGTGTCCCAGTCCTGATGCAGATGATTCAGACAGGCCTCGAGGGACCGCCCATGTCCACCCACAAGCAGAGCCTCAGCTGACATCCTCCAGCTTGCTCACGTAGCCACCTCTGAGAAAGACCCTTGTCCCAAAGAGCCAAGGTTTATCTCTCCTTCCCCGCTCAGACCCTCAGGCAACTCATCCCCCGGCCCTTGCAGGGCCCAAGTCAGCAATGTACATCACAGACCCCAAACAGCTAAAAAACACCAGAGTGGCAGTCAAGGCACCCAGAGCTGCTTCCCCAAAAGGGGTGCGTGGATACCCCGGGGTGGCTCCAAGGGCTTTGCCAACTGCAGCTGCCAGGAAATGACAGCGTATACTGCTAAGCACAGGCAAGGAGGAATGTGAGCACAGTGCTTAGTCAGCCTTCAGCACCTCTACTTGGTGGTAGCTGGAGCCCCACAGTGCTGAGCCAATGACAGGCCTCTATCTTGCCTGAAGAGATGAGGGGGTCTGGAGCAAAATTATGGAGGACTGTAATCTTTTCAGAATTGGGGCCTAGGATATAAAAGAGAGAGGGTGATTGCCTTAAAGGTAGCAGTGAAGGGCTAGGGGTATGGCTCAGTGGAAGAGCCCCTGCCTAGAATTTTCCAGTGAGGTGCTGGGGCCGTGGCTCAGTAGAGCTCTAGCCTGTGCAATGCCGTGAGTTTGAGCTCCAACGCTGTAAAAAGAAGAGAAGGACAAAGGGACAAATCAGACCCCTTTTCCCATGGCCTTTCCCCCCTCCAAGATTTATTTTTCTTTAAGTATATTTTACATATGTCCTGGATATGTTCATACGCCCAGGACCAGAAGATGGAGTCAAATTCCCCAGAGCTGGAGTCACTGCTGGTTGTTGGGTACCTGTTTGGGTGCCAGGAACTGAACCCAGGTCTTCTTTCTCAAGAGCGCTCTCTCTCTCTCTCTCTCTCTCTCTCTCTCTCTCTCTCTCTCTCTCTCTCTCTCTCTCTCACTCTCTCTCTCTCCAGCCCCCTGTGGCATCCTTAGGTTAAGCTGGATCCAGGAGGCAGCTTATGTGGGAGATAACAAGGTGACCCTTCTGCTCTCCCAGAGGTCATAGCAGAAACAGTACAAGCAGTAAAGTAATGGACTCTCTCTAATATAGTGTGACACCAAGGCAAGGCAGACCTTCATGCCTGTCACTCACAGTGCTGCCCTCAGGGACCACAGCCGTGGCACAGCTGGCAGGGGCATCTCTAAAGTGTCTTGTTTGTCCCTCAATGAGCATTTCAGATCCCTAGCTATGTGCCAGGCAGGGCTCACGGGACAACTGGGCAGACAGCCAGACCAAGCCATTGCTGCATGGTGGTCAACCACAGAGGGCTGGGCTGAGCCCTGGGGCCACATGTGCTCTGCTTGATGGTGCTGGAAATTGGAGGAGGGAGCTTTGAGTTCAAGGGGCAGCAGCTGGAGAGGCTCCCAAATACCAGGCCAGAGACTTTGGTTGGAAAGAGAATGCAATCAGAGTGTCTGTGCCAATTAGAAATGGGAGCTGACGTCTGGGGATATAGTTCAGTTGGTGGAAGGCTTTGGCTACCACACACAAAGCCTTGGGTTCCACCCACAGCACCATGTACACGGGATGTGATAGCAAATGTCTGTAATCTTACACTCAGAAATGGAGGCAGGAAGATCAGAGGTTCAGGATTACCTTCAACTACATAGTGAGCTTGAGACCAGCCTGGACTACCTTAGCTATATCTCAGAACAGAGAGAGCTAGTGAGCAAGAGAAATGCAGAGGGAAAGAGGGGAGAGAAAAATGGAGCGGGAGGAGGAGAGAGAGGAGGGAGGGACAGAGACAGACAGAGAGAGACACACACACACAGAATAAGTCAGGCATTTATATAATTGGAACACTCAGAAAGCAAAAAGATCACAGGTTCAAGGCCAGCCTGGGCTACTTCTCTAGATGCTGTCTCAATAAGAATTGGGGTTGCTCGAGAGATAACCAACTGCTTAAGAGCTCTGGTTGTTTTCCCAGAGGACCCAGGTTTGATTTTTATACCTTCAGCGTGGCTCACAACCATGTTTAACTTCAGTTCAAGGGGATCTAGTGCCCTCTACTGGCCTCCTCAGAGACTGCATACACGTGGTGCCCAAAAAGTGCATAAAATTAAAATAAATATTTTTAAATAAGAGAGAGAGCTCTCTGTCAGGGTGGCACAAGCCTGAAATCCTGGAACTTGGGAGGGAAGGAGGGGTCATCCTTGGCCTCATAGAAGTTGGAGACCACCAGCCTGGGATACAAGAGACCCTCCCTCACAAAAAGAGAACTGACACCTGCAAGAAAGGAACCACAAATGACCAATAACTATTTTAAAATCCAAATTCAAACTGCTTCGAGATATCGCCTCACCCAAGTTAGAATGGCTGTCGTCAGAGATCTGCCAAGTGTTAGAGGTGTGGAGCAAGAGGAAGCCTTAGTCACTGCCGTTGGGGGCGCAGATCAGGACAGCCACTGGAAATCAGTTGGAAGGTTCCTCAAAACATTAAAAATAGCATTACCATGTGACCTGGCTATTTCACTCTTGGTCATATTCCCAGAGAACCCTGTACCCTACCACAGAGATGGCTGCCCTTGCCCCTCTGTTCACTATAGCAAAGAACTAGAGCCAGGCATGCACACACCTGTAATCCCAGCACTCAGAGAGGCAGAGGAAGGCAGATCTCTGTAAGTTTGAGGCCAGCCTGGTCTACTAAACAAGTCCAGGACAGCCAGGACTACACAAAGAAACCCAGTCTCAAGAAGAAGAAGGAAGAGGAGAAGGAGGAGAAGGGGGAGAAGGAGGAGAAGGGGGAGCAAGTCCAGGACAGCCAGGACTACACAAAGAAACCCAGTCTCAAGAAGAAGAAGGAGGAGGAGAAGGAGGAGAAGGGGGAGAAGGAGAAAAAAGAAAAAAAAGAAAACAAAAGAACTGGAACCCACCTAGTTTTCTGCCACAAGAGACCAGATCATGGCAGTCTGGCGCACATGTAAAATGGGCATATTCTTTGTCTCTAAGGAAAACAATAGGGCTGGAGAGATGGCTCAGAGGTTAAGAGCTCTTGCTGCTCTTCCAAGGTCCTGAGTTCAATTCCCAGCAACCACATGGAGGCTCACAATCATCTACAGTGAAATCTGGTGCCCTCTTCTGGTGTTCAGGCATTCATGCAGGCAGAATACCGTATTAAATAAATAAATATTTTTTTAAAAAGAATAAAAATTTCAGGAAGTGGATATATTTTAAATGTATAATATTGAGGAAATGTGATCACAGAAAGAAAGAAAAAAACCACATGTTCTCCCTCATACATAGATCCTAGCCTGTAATTGATACATGTAAACAAGCGCATATATGAGCAGAGTGATAGCACATGGTGAGGAGAACACGAGAAGGTGTTACCAGGTGGTAAGGATGGGCGGGATATGGGAAAAACACAAGAAAGAGCGCAGAAAGCGAATTGCTTTTTGGTTCTGATTCTGTCATGGATTTTTTGGTTTTGTGTGTGCACTGGATAAATGCATTAAATGTATCTGTTGGTGAAATGTAGCAAACAGGGCTAACTGTGTCGCCCTGGCTGGCCTACAACTCACAGAGATCTGCCTGCCTCTGTCTCATGCTTGGATGAAAGGTGTGCACCACCTTGCCCGGGCCGCAGAGTGGCTGTTCTAATTGCATAGAGGTTCGTTGAGATGTGTAGACTTTGGATCTGTGCCGGAACCTGTTTGAGCGGCTATGTTAATCAAACTGCATGACATTTCTTATTTGCAAGTTCTTTATCATAAAGTGATCTTTATACGTAAAAACAACAACAACAAATGAAAGAAAAAATCAGTAAGAAAATCGGTGAGAGGTTATGAGGCTCTAGGGGAGGCAGCTATTGCTTAAGGGTGACTAGGCTTCTGCCTGGGGTGAGGAAAAGGTTTTGAAATGGCCAGTGGGGACCGTTACACAACATCACAAATGTCATTAACCAGCTTTATTGTCCTCTTTCATCTCTGGGGACAAGTGCCTAGACCCCTAGTAGACGCCTGAAAACCTCCATACAGCCTATGTTTCCTATACATGCACACAAGATAAATTTTAAGTTATAAATCATAAGTAATGAGGGCTGATGAGATGGTTCAGTGAATAAAGGTATGTGTTGCCAAACTCAATGACCTGAATTCTGTCCCTGAGACCCACATGGTAGACGGGGAGAACTGACTCCTATGGTCTTCTATCCGCCCTCTCTAAATAAATTAAATGTAATAAAAATTTTAATTAGGCACAATGAGAGATCAGCAGTAATTAAAAATAAATAGAAAATGGCATATTGTTATAATAAAAGTTAGCCTCTCCCTTCCTCCCCTTTCCCTCCCTCAGTTTGGAGACAGGGTTTCTCTGTGTAGCCCTGGCTGTCCTGGACTCACTCTGTGGACCAGGCTGGCCTCATACTCAGAGATCCTCCTGCTTCTGCTTCCTGAGTGCTGGGGTTAAAGGTGTGTGCCACCACTGCCTGGCTACAACTTCTTTTTATGCTTTTGTTTTATTTATGTGGGTGTATACATGTGTGTGTATGCGTGTGTGTAGGTCTATGAACATAAGTTTATGCAGACGGTGACAGAGGCCAGAGGCTAGGCACATCTCTTGGAGTGAGAGTTATAGGAAATTGTGAGTCATCTGATGGTAGAATCTGAACTCAGGTCCTCATGACTCAGCTGCAAGAGACCTCAGACCTAGGTCATTACCACAGTCCGTACTACACCACAGCCCTAGCTGCTACGGGAAGGCTGAGGCAGGAAACCCCAGCACTTAGAGAGTTGGAAGGAGTTCAACGTCATCCTCAGTAGCACAGGGAAGTTGAGGTCAGCCAGGACTTCATGAAAACCTCTCTCAAATAAGCAAAAAAAAAACAAAAGGGCAGTTGGGAACAGAGATAAGAAAAACAATAAATATCTTCATCATAAATGATGTGATCAAGAAGACAGTTGAAGAAAAACAAGTTCTGGCTTATTCAGCACTCATGAGGCTAGAGTTTCAGGATAGCCTGAGCTATATATCAAGACATTGTCTCAAAGAAGGCAGGAAAAGAAATACTTTACAATGAGAATTTCCAGAGCCAATTCAACAAGTACATGACTTACCAAGGATGGACCCAGGCTGATCTGGCATCCCAGCATCCACTTAGCTTTCTTCAAGTACTTTAAGAGTGAAAAAAGGCAAAGGCTAGTCATGTAGTTCAACAGTTCAGCACCTAGAATTCCCCAGTGAGGGGCTGGGCTGTGTCTCAGTGGTAGAGCACCTGCCTAGAATCCCCCAGTGAGGGGCTAGGGTGTAGCTCAGTGGTAGAGCCCCTGCCTAGAATCCCCCAGTGAGGGGCTGGGGTGTGGCTCAGTGGTAGAGCCCCTGCCTAGAATCCCAGTGAGGGGCTGAAGTGTGGATCAGCTTAAGAACCTTGCCTACCGTGTCCAAGGTACTGGGCTCCATCTCCAACCCCATACAATAGACGAGTACTTGGAGAAGACAATGGAGGACTAGGGTCAGGCTGAGCTACTTCAATATGGCAGGTAGCACTTCTGCACTGTGTTGGAGAGCTAGACACATTTGTGCAGCTGAGGAAGAGAACTGCTAGCTACCAGCTGTATGAAAAAGCTAAGGTCACCTGTGAACTCAGGGTAGGAAGGGCTGCATTGGAAGAGGCTATCTTGAGGATTCCTTGAGGGTCCATCACCTGACGTTCCTCAGAGTGATGCAGCATGGCATCCCTGAGGGAAAAAGTGCTGGCAAGTGAGGGAGTCAGCTCTAGTGTTTAGCAGAGTCCATCACACACTTCTTCCTGCATCCTTCTTTCTGCCCCTACTGTTGCCAGTAGGGATGCTGGCAAGAAAGAGAACTGAAAAGTCTTAGCCCTTTTAAGGCTCATGGTTCCCCTGACACACCCTGGCCACCATACAAGTCTCTACATAGCCCTTGCAGGTGGAGCTTAACCATGGGAGACCGGAAGCTAGGCAGAGAGCCCTGGCTTTTCGGGGTGGGGGGGCAGAAAACCTCCCAGGATCCTCTGCTCTTCCAAGAAGGCTAAGGAATGGCAGGTTCCCGTCCCCATCCTCCTCACTAGTGCCCCCCATGTTTAGTTTTGTTATTTTGAGACAGGGTTTCTCTGTGTAGCCTTGGCTGTCCTAGACTCACTTTATAGACCTGGTTGGCCTTGAACTCACTTGCTTCTGCCTCCCCAAGTGCTTGGATTATAGACATATGCCACTGTGTGTGTGTGTGTGTGTGTGTGTGTCTGTCTGTCTGTCTCTTTCTCATAATATTTTGAGACAGGGCCTCATGTAGCATGAACTGCTTTTGACCTCACTGTATTTGGAGATAACCTTGAACTTCAAATCCTTCTGCTTCTATCTCCCCATTACTGAGTTATGGGCCTGGCTTTTCACACAGGTTCTCTACCTTCCCTTGACCGATCCTGGGGCTTTTACTTCTGCCCTTATGTGAATAACAAACAGCCCGAACCTAAAAAGAGCTGTTCATTTCATTATCAGCCAAATCTGTAGGGTTTTGGCTATGGGGAAATGGCTCTGAGTCATAAGTGGATCTGAGGGTTGGATGTGGTGGTGCACCCACATAACCCCAGCACGTAGGAGGCTGAGACAACAGGGTCATGAGTTCCAGGCCAGCTTGAGCTACATTAAACACAAAGTGACAGAGGACACAAATTCCCCATCTTTGGGGACCTTGTCACCAGATGGGGTCTCTAGACCTCCCAGCTCCTCAGCTATGAGCCTTCCTTTCTCCTCTCCTCCCTTCTCTCTCTCTCTTTTGAAGATTTTATTTATTATGTATATAATGTTCTGCCTGCATGTATGCCTACCGGCCAGAAGAGAGCACCAGATCTGATTATAATGGTTATGAGCCACCCTGTGGTTGCTGGGAATTGAACTTAGGATGTCAGAAGAGCAGCCAGGGTTCTTAACCTCTGAGCCATCGCTCCAGTCCCCTTTCTTTCTTTTTGATATAGGGCAGCGATTTTCAACCTGTGGGTCATGACCCCTTTGGGGGTTAAACTACCCTTTCACAGGGGTCGCCTAAAACCACAGGAAAACACAGATGTTCACATTGCAATTTAGATCAGTAGCAATATCACAGTTACGAAGTAGCAAGGGAAATAATCTTATAGTTGGGGGGTCACCGCAACATCAGGAACTGTATGATGGGGCTCACACTAGAAAAGTTGCGAACACTGACTTAGGGTGTCGTAGAGGCTGGCCTTCAACTCCCTTAAATCACCCATCCTCCTGCCTACACATCCCAAATGTCTGGATTACAGTCGTGCTGCTGCCGTGGCTGAGGGGCTGAACCCAGACCCTATGCATGCTAGAGCCTTACTCTTCCAACTGAGCTACATCTCCAGCCTCTGATTTACTTGGCTGTTTATTTTTTGTTTGGGGTGGGGTGGGTCTTGACTTTTTTGGTTGTTGTTGTTTTTAAGACAAGGCCTTACTATATTCCCTTAGTTTTCCCGGAATTCCTTATGTAGCCCAGGCTGGCCTTGAAAGCACAGTGAGCTAAAAGCAGAAGAGTGTGTCATGTCATCATGTCCAGCTTGTTTGATTTTGAGAGAAGGACTCATAGCCAAGGCTGGCTTTGAACTCCTGATCCTCCTATTTTGACCTCCACGGTGCTGGGATTATAATAACACGCCACCACTCCTGATACTGTTTTTCACTTTTTTTCCATTTTTTAAATTTCATGGTGTGTGTGTGTGTGTGTGTGTGTGTGCACAGAAGACCACTTTTGGAAGTCAGATCTCTCCTCCCGGTTTACAGCCTGAGGATCAAATTCAGTTTTAACAGTCTAGGCAGCAAGTACTCTTACCCACTAAGCCATCTTGCCGGCTCCTCCTTTTCTTCGTAAACCTGATTTGTTTGTTTCTCTCGCTCTTTCCTTCAAGAGCACAGAACTTTGTTTGAAGGGCTCTTACCAGCCAAAAATGCAGCAGTCTAGACTAAAAGGGAATAATGACAGCCATAAAGGAAATATCAAATGTGCTTCAGTCTAATGAAAAGAAAACTATCAGACATACTCCCTAGGGATCCTCTGCAAACCTCCCAACCAGCACTCTTCAGTGCTGTCCAAGGCATTACAATCAAGGAGGATCTGAGAAACCCTCACAGATTAGAACTGAAGGATGTGGCAATGAGCTCTCAGCATCCTGATGTCACAGCAGTCAGAACATGCCCATCCGAGTGCACCTAGAATGGGTGCTTGTCCACTGTGGTCCATGTGTAAACGCCAGGGCTTGAATCTTTAGAACATTCGAGGGTCTGTTCTGCCCATCCTCCTCCTCTTTTCTTTGCAGTTTTGGGAATGGAACCCAGGACCTTGCATGCGGTACATAAGCGCTCTGCCTCTGAGCCACACCCCAGCCCCTCACTGGGGGACTCTAGGCAGGGGCTCTAGCACTGAGCCACACCCCAGCCCCTCACTGGGGCACTCTAGGCAGGGGCTCTGGTAGAAGCTGTGTGTGTGGCTCAGTGTTAGAGCACCTGCATAACATCTGGGACTCTGGGTCCAACCCCTGGTAGTGACAAAAACAAAAATATACACTCACATGCCCCCTCACAGCCCCAATAATAGAGCAGAGATGTCCCACCCTGACCCCATGTCATCATGCCCCAACCACAAGTAAACTTCTGCTTTCTTCAGTTTTGACCTGTCCCTGGGGAGAGACTTGCATAAAGCTCAATGACCAGAGGGACATCAAAGATGTGTAAATAGCTTGTGCTTGCCCCTGGGACACTGAGAAAGGAAAGGCGAAGGCAGCTGCAAGGGAGGAAGACGACCCCAGAATATAAAGTTTAGCCAAGGCATGGATTACCTAGTGATATTAGAAGAGAATGAATGAGAACACAGGGCAGGCTGACCACGGCGCTGACTTAGCAGGTTAGCTGAGTTCAATTCCAAGCACCCATGTCAGGAAGCTCACAACTGCCTGTAAATCCAGCTTCAGTGAATCCCACAACCTGTGGCCTCTGCTGGCACCTGCACTAATGTATGCATTTTCACACACGTACCCAGGGAGACACATAATGGGAACAATATCTATATATTTATATTTAAAGTTTTATGTGTATAGATGTTTTGCCTGCACATGTGTTTATGGATCAGAAAAGGGCATCACATCCCCTGGAACTGAAGTTATGCACAGATAATTGTGAGCCGACATAAAGATGCTTGGAACTGAGCCTGGGTCCTCTGGAAGAGCAGTTAATGCTCTTAACTGCTGAGCCACCTCTTCAGCCCCTGATCAGTTTTAAATACTCATTCCACTGATAGTTCCATCCTTCAGTTTTTGGGATCCAGCACAGATCCTAGGTCTTCTCTAGGCATTTTCCCTGCTGGGTAATAAGAGTCATTGATACTTGTTGATGGACCGATTCACACGTGGGCAAAAGTTCCGGAAGGGAGTGTTTTGGTGCATCTGAAATGTTCGTCCGCAGTCACCTCCACCAGGGGGCTCCCTTCCAGGCCTACACGCAACCCCCCCTCTACTCCTCATAGCCTTTTATTTTATTTTAGAGATAGGGTCTCTTGTAGAACAGGCTGGCCTGAAGTCCACTTTGTAGCTAAGGTTGGCCTTAAATTCCTAGTCCCTCTGCCTCTACTTCCCAAGTGCTGGGATTACAGGTGTGCACCAACACACCTTGGTCTCGTCGGGTTTAGACCTTGTTCGCTCGGGTTCCGGTCCCAGTTTCCAGCCAGGAAGATAGGGCCGCGTTGTATGTAGATAGCACTCCGGGGCCAGCGGGGTCTTGGTGGCACTTTGCCGCCCTCTGGTGGTAGCGTGTAGTACTCTAGGTCTAAATTCTGTGAGGCTCCAGAAGTGAAGAAATGCTGGGCTGGCACCAAAGAGCAGTTTCTTCTGCCTGGGGGAGGCACCATGCAAACAGCCAGGATCTCATCCCATGCACCGTGGCTTTCGTCATGACTCATGCCGTCAAGGATCAGGACAGACCCCTGGATTTGAGTGTCCCATGCCTGTCAGTTCTTTCTCTGTTTAATCAGGATTGAACAAGAAGGAGAAAGAGAAGAAACCTAACAGCTGCAAGAGCCACCTAATGTACACACCACACCCAGTGAGCAGTTGGGATTGTGGCTGTTTGCAGGAAGTGGGTGTAGACAAGGTTTGTTAAGGGGTTTCAGCGTCTAGAAGTTGATTTGGGGGAGGCTTTAAATACGCATGCTTTTACTTAGGAC
Source organism: Pachyuromys duprasi (assembly GCA_028658305.1). Classification (NCBI taxonomy): domain Eukaryota; kingdom Metazoa; phylum Chordata; class Mammalia; order Rodentia; family Muridae; genus Pachyuromys; species Pachyuromys duprasi. The sequence continues at coordinate 24,265,785 of CM053751.1, forward strand.
AAGATGATATTAGGGAGTGGGGTCAATTCCCTGATTATGTTTTTAATAATAACATTATTATTTACAGAACCAGGATTGGACCTGGGCCTTGTATGAGCTCGGCAAGCATGCTCACTGTAAGTAATGCCCCGACCCCTTGCTAATGGAGGCTAGGCAAGGGTCTACCACTGAGCATAGCCAGCCTGCAGTTGTTTTTGTCTTGAGACAGAATGTCACTGTGTAGTCCTGGCTGGCCTGGAACTTGATATGCAGACCAGGCTGGCCTTGAACTCATAGAGATGTGCTTGCCTCTGCCTCCTGAGCGCTGGCATTAAAGGTGCCTGCCGTCATAACCAGTGGGTACCCTTAGTTTTTTCAGACAGGATCTTTTGATATAGACCTAGCGAGCTTTGAATTCTCTCTCCCTCTGCCTCCTAAATACTAAGATCACACATATGTGCTACCATGCCCAGCTGGATAGTTTTCTTTTGTATTGTTGCTTCTTGTGGTACTGGGAAATATTAGGACATAGGCTTGTGCCTCCAGGCCATCTTCCAAAGCCTGAGTCAGGCATGCCTCCAACAGCTCTCTAGGGCAGAGTTCAGAATCAGTCAGTGCTGTGATTAGGCAGCTCTCAATTTATGGTGTCTTGCTCTTCTGTGCTTTTTGTCACATTCACTGTGCCAAACTGAATCACTCGGTGTGAAACTTTCTGTTGCTTCTAAAAGGTTACAAAAAAACCCCACCAAAACAAAAACAAACAACAACCCTCCCCCCAAAACAAAACACTTTGTTCTGGGAATTTGGCCACTCCTCAGGAGGGTTTGCAGCATGATTATTCTGAAGAGGCTCCTCTGCGCCCCACACACCTCTTGTGAACTCTCTCCCTCTTCCTTTCTCTTACTGCTAGTTTTAATGAAGCTCCTCTCCAGACTCCAAAGAAAAGCCTCCGATTCCCTTTAGTGCCCCATCATATTCAGAGCTCGGTATGTTGTACCATTTCTAATGCTCTCCCTCCCATCTCCAGGCCCCCTCGGCTTTGAGGCCCTTTTACTTTAATAAGCCTATTGAAAAGACTTGTTTCAGTTTGTTACTGTTATTTTCTCATTATTCTCTCTGTCTCTCTCCGTCTCCACTCCCATTCTCCTCCAGACAGGCTTTCTCTGTGTAGCCCTATCTCTCCTGGCACTCGGTAGACCAGGCTGGCCTCGAGCTCAGAGATCCGACTGCCTCTGCCTCGTGGGTGCTGGGATTAAAGGCGTGCGCCATTACTGCCTGGTTCTTCTCATCATTTATTACCAGGAGCTAACCCTCATGCAAAACATCCGACCGCTGGCCAGCCTGGTCCAATCGTTCTCCGTTAGTGTGGGTGTTATAGTCATCATCGAGCGACAGCCTTGAAGTGAGTTCCTGGCCGGCTCCTGACTGCAGAGGCAGATTTCCTTATTCTAAGATAGACTCACGTAGTCAGCCTCGACTGGCGGCGAAGTACTCTCTCAGAGTGGCCAAGGCTATCGGGTGTGTCGCCTTTCGGTTATATTTTTGTGCTGTCTTACAAAAGAAGATTCTAAGTGGGGTGTGAGAGGCAGGCGGATCTCGGTGAGTTCGGGGCCAGCCTGAGCTACTTTAAAAACTCTATAACAAGGAAAACAAACAAATAAATAAAAGTAGAGGAGAGGAGCTCTCCAAGACAAAGCCCAGGAACAAGGGAAGCCGGAAGCGAAGTGCTGAGAGCCACGAGCAAGCTGCCCGAAGCCCTTGGGGACCTGAGAGGTCAGCCGGGGCCAGGCCACTCATCATGAAGGGCTGCCTCTTCCCCTGCGGACGTGAGGGTCAGGCGGCCCTGATTTGTTCTGAAACAGGAAATGAAATTAAGGTGCTAGGATCACGGGCTACCGGGGACTCGAGCTCATGAATATTCAGCAGGCAGTTTAGGCTTGCGGCACCGCCTCCTATGACGTAAGAGAGCGCGCACGCGCCGCCCGAGCGCTCCGCGGGGAGTGCGGGTGCACGCCCCTCTGTCGTCATCAAGGCGCGCGGCCGCCGCGGCTCGCGAGGAAGGAGGAAAGCTGGGATGGCGAGCCCGGCTGCCACCTCTGTGAGACCGCCCAGGCCCAAGAAAGAGCCGCAGACGCTCGTCATCCCCAAGAATGCGGCCGAGGAGCAGAAGCTCAAGCTGGAGCGGCTCATGAAGAACCCGGTGAGTGGGAGTGGGCTCTGCCGCCCGCCCAAGGCTCAGCCCCTTCACCCCTCTGCCAGACTCGGGAACGCTACACTCAGTACCCCTAGAGCAAGCCCGAGACGGAGAAGGCTGCCCCGTAGAGTGAGCTTCCCTCCCGCCCTTGTCTTCCAGAGCAGCTGCACGAAGGCGCTCTGCAGCCTTTCTTTCTTTCTTTCTTTCTTTCTTTCTTTCTTTCTTTCTTTCTTTCTGTCTGTCTGTCTGTCTGTCTGTCTGTCTGTCTGTCTTTCTTTCTTTCTTTCTTTCTTTCTTTCTTTCTTTCTTTCTTTCTTTCCTTCTTTCCTTCCTTCCTTCCTTCCTTCTTTCCTTCCTTCCTTCCTTCCTTCCTTCCTTCCTTCCTTCCTTCCTTC
>CM053751.1:24268852-24402835 GCA_028658305.1 Pachyuromys duprasi
TGTCTCTTTGTCTCTCTCTGTTGCTCTCTGTTTCTCTGTCTTTTTCTGTCTCTCTGTCTTTCTCTGTGTCTCTGTCTCTCTCTAATCTCTCTCTCTATCATTCTCTGTCTCTCGCTGTCTCTCTCTGTCTCTCTCTGTCACTCTCTGTCTCTCTCTCTCTGTCTCTTTGTCACTCTCTCTCTGTCTCTCTGTCTCTCTCTCTGTCTCTCTCCTTGTCTCGCTGTCTCTCTGTCTCTCTCTCTGTCTCTCTCCTTGTCTCGCTGTCTCTCTCTCTCTCTCTCTCTCTCCCTCTCTTTCTTTCTTTCTTTCTTTCTTTCTGCGCTGTTATTGTGGCGTTCTATCCACGCTCCTTACTGAGTCGGCTCTGTAGTATAGGCAGTCCTCAAATTTGGGGTCCTCTTGCTTTATCTCCCCAACTAGTTGGGGATTAACAGCACCGCGCTACTATTTCAGGTTGCACCGCAGCCCTTTCCTTTTTCACTTTGATATGAACCAAAGCGGTAGAGGCTGGGTGTGGGGGTGCACACCCGCGATCCCAGTACTGTGGTGGCTGACACAAGAAGTTGGCTACAAATTCACTGGTCTGCATAGTGAGTTTCAGATCAGCAACACAGTGAGACCTATCCCAGAAGCCAACATAAAAGACAGAATCCGATGCCTTAGCAGTAGTATTTAACTCCTCTAAATAGCACCCGTTGGCCTTTACGTTTTTGGTATTGGCCAACAAATTTGAAACACATCACTCTTTACCTCCCAACCGGGCCTCATAAAAACAGGTGACAAGGTCTCATACCTTTGATAAAAAGAGGTTGGCTCTCCTCTCAGTGACTGAGATTACAGATATCTGTAGCATAAGAGAGCTTTGGCGCATGTTAGACCCCTTGGTATGTAGGATGAAGTAAGCCCAGGGCAGAGGAAGAACATTCTTTCAGCTCCAGGTTTGAGAAGCCTGCTCATAAGAGCAGTAAGTCATAAGAGATGTAACTTCCTCATCAACCTTATGTTTACAAACACTTTTCTGTTTAACTGTTGCAGGACAAAGCCGTTCCAATTCCAGAGAAAATGAATGAATGGGCTCCTCGACCTCCTCCGGAATTTGTCCGAGATGTCATGGGTAACGTCTGTTATCTGTGTGTGTGTGGGGGGGGGGTAAATAATTTTTTTAGGGGAAATATAAAACATGATTGTTGATGCTTGTCAGTTACATCTTTGATAGGAAGATTTTTTTTTTCTTTACAGTGGAGGAGTGCTGTGTCTTATGATTGGCACTAGAGAATGTCTTCCCATGTATTCTTAGATAGTTTTGTTTCTTGTGGTTAAACCATTTTTTTTCCCCAGAGGCTTAAAAAGTTGGTAAAGGTCCACGTCATCAGGCAAACAAGCTAATCAGGGAAGGTCTTCCAGGTTCCTCTATGCTAACGTGTTGTTTAGTTTTTGAGCTAGGTCTCACTATGTGGGCCAGGCTGTGCTTGAACTCGTAATCCTCATGCCTCTGCCTCCTCACTGCTGGCATTCCACGCTTTTACCATTGTCCTAGTTAGGTTTTCTAACGATGAAACACCATGACCAAAAAATGGGGAGGAAAGAATTTATTGGGCTTATACTTCCGTATCTACTGTTCATCACTAAAGGAAGTCAGGACAGGACCTGAAGCAGGGCAGGAGGCAGGAACTGATGTAGAGGCCATGAAGAGGTGCTCCATACTGGCTTGTTCCCTTGGCTTGCTCAGGTTGCTTTCTTATAGAACACAGGACCACTAACCCAGGATGGCACCACCCAGTGGGCTGGGCCCTCCCCATCGATCACTAACTAAGAAAATGCCTTATACCCAGATCTTATGGAGGCATTTTCTTAATTGAGGTTCCTTCCTTTGAAATGATTCTGGCTTGTGTCAAGTTGACGTAAAACTAGACAGTACAACCATTGTGCCTAGTTTTCTCATTCTTTGTAATGAAAAATTATGTTTTTTAAAGATTTATTTATTTGTGTGTGCCTGTGCACATGCACACATGCACGTCACAGTACCTCTGTGGAGGTCAGAGGATGACTTTGAGGAGTCAGTTCTCTTAGGTTCCAAGATGGAATTCAGTTTGTCAGGCTTGGCAGCAAGTGCCTTTATCCACTGAGCCGTCTCACCAGCCTCCAGTTGTAATTTTCTCTAAGTGAAAACATGTTCATTGTGTAGTGGACTAAGGAGAAGCAAATAGTTCCGAGATAAGAGAGCTGGGCTCCTGAGGTGCTTAGGAGGTAAAGGTGCTTGCCAAATGGTGAGAGAACCAACTCCTGCAAGTTGTCCGTGACCTAATATTCATGTTGTGCTACCATTTCCTGCCCTACAAATAAACAAATATGAAATGTAAATATTTTTAAAGGGTTGGGTGTGTACACAATGTGTGCACTTGAATACAAGCTCTCAGAGGTCAGGGCAAGTGGCTTTCTTTTGGTTTGAGGCCTTCTTGATCTATGTAGAGAGTTCCGGGTCAGCTAGGACTACATAGTGAGTCCCTATTTCAATAAAAGTTAGGGGCTGGAAAGGTAAGTGAGCAGTTAAGAGTGTGTGCTTGCAGAGATCCCTAGTCTGATCCCTGGCACTCATATTGGGCAGCTCACAGGTGCCAGTAACTCCAGCTCTGGAGGATCAGCACCCTGTTCTGGATTCAGTGGGCACGCCATGGAAGCTGCACCTGTGTGCACAGACTCATAGGCAGACACACGTGTACACATAACTTCATTTTGTTTTTTAAGGGCCACCTGCTCGGTTGTGGTGCACACCTTTAATCCCAGCACTCGGGAGGCAGAGGCGGGTTTGTATGAGCTTAAGGCCAGCCTGGTCTATAGAGTGAGTTCCAGTTAGATAAATAAGTAAGTAAATAGAGCCACCCGAGATTCCATCATTCCACATGAAACACTCTGATACAACCTTCTGAATCTCTTTATAGTCAAAACCATTTGTTTAAGAAAAACTGTTTCTTTATAGTTATTTTATTCTATATAGTTATTTTAGTAGTTTATAACCTACTTTTCACTTACAGTATTACAAGAAGTTTTTATTTTTTACAATTTATTTGTTTACTATGTATACAGTGTTCTGCCTGCTTGTACTGGCCTGCACAACAGAGGAGGGTACCAGATCTCATTATAGATGATTGTGAGCCACCATGTGGTTGCTGGGAATTGAACTTAGGACCTTTGGAAGAGCAGCCAGTGCTCTTAACCGCTGAGCCATCTCTCCAGCCCACAAAAGGTTTTTTCAACTTCTGGAATCTAGCACATCACTTGTGATGTCATGGAGGGATGCTGAGAGTCCTTTGTAGATGGCTGTTACCAAGCTGCAGTCTGCTCCCCCCTTACTGTCACATAGCATTTGTTTGATCTTATTCTGAGGTTTGCTTGTAGCTCAAGATGGCCCTGAGCTTTCAGTCCTCTGGTCTCACCATCTGAGTGGAGTAGACACACCACCACTGAGTGGGGTTCTCAGTGACTTCATAGTTGGTATTCCTATAAGTTGTCAAATACCCACGATGAGCCTCACACTGTCCTTGCTGCAGTACAAGGGGCTGCCCAATACATATAGTGCCTTCAGTTGGTGTTCTTAGCTCTAATCTGCCTGGCTTAAGTGCAGCTTGTGTTGGTAACTGGAGCCTTCCTCTTTCCTCTTTCCTCCTTCCTCCTCTCTTGTTGTCCCCAGGCAAATGCTCTGCTAGTGTGTTCTATCTCGAGGCCTAGTCACTGAGTTTCATCTACAACTCTGAACTGTTCTGGCTGTAGGTTCCAGTGCTGGGGCTGGCAGTGGAGAGTTCCATGTGTACAGACATCTACGGCGGAGAGAGTACCAGCGGCAGGACTACATGGATGCCATGGCTGAGAAGGTCAGTGAGCCGTGGAACCCAGTGACCCGCGACAGACTTGACACTACAATCTGTTCACTCTGGAACAATGATGTGTAGGCATCTTCCATGTGTATGGAAGGGCACCACAGAGTCCCTCCCTCTCTGTAGGCCATTTGCCATGTAATGGGACAGCAAGTGGGGGCTTCCATACCATATAGGATTTCCTTCTGTCTTCTCTGTTGGGCTGAGTGCCTCATGAAGTTCACTGGTTGTGTTTTCACTGTCTGCTCAGAGAACTTGAGTTTTTGGTGATAAATAGTTTATTCTTTTTTCTTTTTTTTTTCTTCCAGAGCTGAGGACAGAACCTAGGGCCTTGTGGCTTACTAGACAAGCACTCTACCACTGAGCTAAATCCCCAACCTCAATAGAGGATGATGATGATGATTTTAGTAAGAGTTTAAGAATTGCTTTAGAGGGCTGGAGAGATGGCTCAGTGGTTAAGAGCACTGTCTGCTCTTCCAAAGGACCCGGGTTCAATTCCCAGCACCCACATGGCAGCTCACAACTGTCTGTAACTCCAATTCTAAGGGATCTGACACCTTTACACTGATGTACATAAAGTAAAACTTAAATAAATCATATAAAAAAGATATATTAAAAAAAAAAAAAAGAATTGCTTTAGAAAGGACTGGAGAGATGACCCAGAGGCTAAGAGTACTGGCTGCTCTTCCAAAGGTCCTGAGTTCAATTCCCAGCAACCACATGGTGGCTCATAACCATCTATAGTGAGATCTGGTGCCCTCTTCTGGTGTGTGGGTGTGTATGTAAGCAGAATACTATATGAATAATAAATAAAATCTAAATATTTAAGAATTGCTTTAGAAATTGTGCTTTAAGAACCATTAAGAGTGTCAGGTGCAGCCAGGTGTTGGTGTACACCTTTAATCCCAACTCTTGGGAGGCAGAGGCAGGTGGATCTCTGTGAGTTCAAGGCCAGCTGGGTCAACAGAGTGAGTTGTAGGACAACCAGTGCTGGGTACAGAAACTCTGTGTTAAACCAAAGAGGCTGGCCATGGTGGCACAAACCTTAATATCAGCACTCGGGAGCCAGAGGCAGGCGGTTCACTGTAAGTTTGAGGTAGCCTGGTCTAAAGCCAGTCCAGGATAACCAAGGCTACACAGAAAAACCCTGTCTCAAAAAAAAAAAAAAAAAAGTACCAGGTGTGGTGGCACAGGATTACAGACTGCCTCTTCCCTGGATTTTGTGGGTCCTTACCAGTAGATGTAGGGTTAGGGGGGACTAGGAAAGATCTAGCCCCTCCCTCCAAGGTCCTCCAAGGAATCAGTGAGTCTCTAGGGCTTACAGAATGTGGTGAGGGGTTACTGATAGGAGCATGGGTGACCCAGAAGCAGTGCGCTGGAAAGTCTTCATCCAGCATGAAAGATGGCTTCTCTGTAGCAGCAAAGTCTCTTTCCTGTCTTTCCCAGCGTTTGCGCTCTAGCCCCTCCCCAAGATCTTGAAGCTATGTGCAGTTATGGCAGAATTGTATACGTGTGGTTGTGTGGGTAGCTTGCTACTCAGATAAGGGCCCTATGGTCCTCCTGTCCTTTTTCTGTGAGCGAATGTCAACAGGCCCAGCTGTGGTGATCTTTTACAAGCTAGCACAGAAGAACTCAAGGATGGCAGCTGTCTGGCTTGGAGGACAGTGTTATGCACACATGGAGGTGCCTTGCCCACCGAGCCCCCCCCCCCCCTTACTGCACTGCTCTAGAATGAACCCTTCAGTCACTTACTCAGGGTATCAGGCCTTGCTCCTGGACTGCGGTCCTCTAGCCCTTCCTTCTGCTGGGTTCTGCTTAGTGGCTCAGGCACAGGCCGCCAGAACGCCCCTGCACTCAAAGAGTCTCAAATCATTCTCTCCCCTCTCCTGTTCTCCAACCCCCGCCCCCTCTGTACTTCTCTCTTGCTTTTCTCCCCTCTAAGTCATTTATTGAATGCACACACACTAGCTCCCTCCCTATTTTCTCTTGCAGACTTTGTCTTGCATAAGTGATGTCTCTGTGAACAGTGTTATTTTGCTATCAGAGGGCTATGTATTGATTACCTGTCCCGCCTGGGGCAATCTTTTAAGGTTAAAGTGGCTCTGGGGACCCCAGTGGTATCTATGACACCCCTAGTGGTGTGCCTGTGGAATTTGAACTCTTATACTTACAACCTGTCCAGCCCAGGGTATGTCTGAGTGATGGGGTGGTTTTGTTTTTGCAGCAAAAATTGGATGCAGAGTTTCAAAAGAGACTAGAAAAGAATAAAATTGCTGCAGAGGAACAGACTGCAAAGCGCCGGAAAAAGCGGTAAGAGCTTTACCCTGGTGGTCATTGAGGCCTGCGGGCTGGAAATGAGAAAATGGATAGTGGATAATGAACCAAGTCCTTGTAGGCCAAAGTTCACTAACAGCCACTGTTAGGGTGAGAACATGTGGTCCCAGCTACTAGGTAGGCCAAGGCAGGTGGATTGTTTGACCAGGAGCCTAAGACCAGCCTGAGGCAAATGACAAGACCCCATCACAAAAAAACAACTGCAAAGCAAAAGGCTTGGTGACATGGCTCAGCAGGTAGCTCTGAAGTTCAGTCCCCAGCACCTGCATGGTGGTTTTTAAAAGTCATCCTCAAGTTGGGTGTAGATCTGAGTTCAAGGCCAGCCTGGTCTACAGAGTCTGTTCCAGGGCTACACAGAGAAACCCTATCTCAAAAAACAAACAAAAAACTAAAGCTGTCTTTTGACTTCCACACATGTGCCATTTTCACACACATCATACATACCACCCCACACAACGAATGTGCAAATAAAAGGCTCAGTGGCAAATAGCTCCTGCTGCTCTTCCAGAGGCCTGGGGTTCAGCGCCCACACTCATGATCGTGGACAGTGCATAACCACCTGTCACTCTAGCTGCAGAGGCTCTGATACCCTGTTCTGGCCTCCATTGACACTACATTTATGTGCATATACCCACACTTAGACACACATAATTAAAAAGTAAAATAAATCTTTAAAAAAGAAACTCTCTAAACAGATAACAAAAAGTTTTAACCTGCAGTGGCTATGGGTAGGCAAGCCCCAAGATGAGCAGCACTCTGAGGAGTGGTTTCTTGCAATACCCCAAAAGCCACCTGACCCATATATTCCTTCAGCCTGTTACAGAGCTCTGAAAGGTAGCAGCTGGAAGTTCGGTATCTCCCCTCGATCTGCGTTTTGTTTTGTTGGCCTTTTGAGATGGTCTTGCTATGAAGCTTAGGCCTTCAACACTTGACCTTCCCTGCCTCAGTTTTTCTTTATTTGAACATTGGATTTATGAAAATCTTAACGAAACGTCCTGTGTGACTTTTTCCCCCACGAGAGGATGGGGTGAGTTTCAGTGTGTATGTACTTACGCACTTCTGTATGCCCAGAAGCTAAAAGAGGGCATTGGATTCTTTGGAGCTGCAGTTACTGGTGTTTGCAGGATTCTTGATGTGTTGCATGGGTTCTAGGATCTGAACTCTGGTCTTCATGATTAATTAGTAAACACTCTGGACTGCTGGGCCATTTCTCTATCTGCTTGTTTATTTTTTTGAGACGGAGTTTCACTATGTATCCTGAACTGACCTTGAACTCTTGATTTTTCTGCCTTATCCCCACCAAATGCTGGGAATGCAGATATAAGCCACCACACTTGGCCTACTTATCAGAGTTCGATCTTGACTTAACTTCAGTGAAAACAGTTGCTAATGTTAGGTTAGCAGAATCACTTTTTAAAAAAATAATTTTAATCCCATTCCCCCTCTTTCCCACTGGTAGAATCACTTTTTTTAAAGGTTTTTGTTGTTGTTGTTTTGGTTTTTTTGTTTGCTTTGGTTTTTTTTGAGACAGGCCTTGGCCTTGGCTGTCCGAGACTTGCTTTGTAAACCAGGCCGGCCTCGAACTCACAGCAGTTCCCCTGCCTCTGCCTCCCCGAGTGCTGGTATGAAAGGCGTGTGCCACCACACCCAGCTAGGATGTTTTATTTTGAAGTGCATTTATGTCTGTATGGGTCTGTGCATGTGGATATGAATGCTAGGAACTGAGGATCTTCTGACTGTGGGGCATCTTTCCGGCCCCCATTAGCCCCATTACTGTAATGTGTCGTTATAAAGATAGCATGAAGAGATGTGCCACTGAGGTGACCACTGTGTACGTCTTCCATGTGTAGCCAGAAGCTAAAGGAGAAGAAGTTACTGGCAAAGAAGATGAAACTTGAACAGAAGCAGCAGAAGGAAGGTAAGCTATGTCCACGTTCCTCTCACTGCCTGCAGTAGCTGTCACTGAGGTGACAATGACCTGTAGTCGTGGAGACTCATGGTTAACTGCATATGTCAGAAGGCCACCTGAATGAGCCAGGCAGGATGGCATATACCTTTAATCCCAGCACTCGTGAAGCGTAGGCAGGTGGATCTGTGAGCTTGAGGCCAGCCTGGTCTACAGAGTAAATTCAGGACAGCTAGGGCTATGTAGACAGACCCTGCCTCAAAAAAATAAAAATAAAAAGGAAAAGAAATAAAGCCAGGCCGGCTTTGGCAGGAAGGAGAGCCGCTGCCTCACGGGAGGCTGTGGGGAGCTGAATGGATGCCTGGCTACCAGCGCTGCCCTCTGGCCCTGTCCGCACGCTGCCTTTGCTCCTCGGGTATGTCCAGCTGTCTTCCGCTTGTTCTCTGCCTTGCCTTTTTTTCTTTTTCTAGGAGGAAGGATTGCAGGGTTATCCCAGCCTTTGGAGCAGAAGCCCTTTGTTATATGCCCATGGCTGACAGGGCAATGCCAGGTTCCTCTTTAAGTTGCTCTCCACCTTAGGCTTTGTGACAGTCTCACTGACTTGCTTAGGCTGGCTAGTTAGCAAGCCCACAGAGCCTCTTGTCGCCTTCTTAGAGCTGTGATTGCAAGCACGTGCTCCCATGCCTGTTTTTCCCATTGGTGCTGGGGAGCCAAGCACAGGTCCTTACGCTAGCAAGGCAAGTGCTTTTACTGACCGATCCCTCTCCTAACCCTCTTGGTTTTAGTTTTTGAGACAGAGGCCCTGGAGCCAGCCTGGCTCAGCCTCACTATAACCAAGGCTTAGCTCTGAACTCCCGCAGGCTCCACCTGTAAGCGCAGGCGCTGGTTCTTTCCTTCTCCCATGTGAGTTCCAGGGATCAGACTTAATCAAGGCTTGCCGGCCAGAGCCCTCACTACTGAGCCTTCCCACTAGGCCTACCAGTTTGGTTTTGGTTTTGTTTCATCATTTGTTGCCACAGAGAGTGCTTCCTACTGGCTTCTGTAGCTTGCTCAGCTTCTCTCTTATACACCCAGGACTTCCTGCCCAGGGTGACAGTGCTCATCAGTCAGTAACCAAGAAAATGCCTCGGCCCTGCCTGCACGCCAGGCGAATGGAGGCACTTTCTGTTGAAGTTCCCTCTTCCCGGATGACCCTGACTTGTGTCAAGGTGACAGAAACAGCAGTCAGTACAGCAGCTTAGTTCCAGTGCCTGGTCTGTCTGGGCCTTGACTTTTGTTGGTTGCCTTATACCAGTTGAGCTCTGTAGCTCTTCTGATGCCAACTTATTTTCTAGTGTATCCTGGGCTTTTTGAATGGCATCTCTCAAGGCCGTGCTCTTGTTTCTGTTTTTAGTGGGTCATTAACTTGGCTGTGTGCCGCGAACAGGTTCTGGCTCCAACTCAATTTATTTGCTGTGCTCTTCAGGTACGACTGAAGAGTGCCACCCAGTGACCAATCCAGGTCAGTTGTTTTGAGTTCAGCAGCAAAGATAAGGGCCCACCTCAGGGTCAAAACTTCATAGTCAGGGCAGCATGTGCACTAACGTCTGTCATTTTGGCAGAATTGTGAAATGCCGGGAAGACAAAAGGTTCATTGTTGTTGCTATGTGCTAATCAGGGTCTTCCTGTAAACACAGTGGGCCTTGAGTTGTGTAGCACAGGCTGTTCTGCTTTTATGTTTCTGATATGTGTGTGCTCACAAGCCGCACGTGGCGGTCAGGCCACAGCTCTCAGGTTCTTGCCTTCTACTGTGCTTCACTTTCTGCCTCTCACAGCATCAAGGCAGCTTGAAACAGGTTTAAAGCTGGGTGTACCCAAGGCCAGCGTGGACTACAGTAAGACCTGTGAGCCGCAGAGACCAAAAGTGTGAGAATAGCTCCTCCGCCTATGTGTTCCACTTGTGAGGTCCTCAGAGCACCGGATTTATTGAGACACATAATGGTGGCACAGATGCAGGAGACATGATGGGAAGTGCTTATAGGGTCATTGCAGTTTGGGAAGATGATTGGTCCTCAACATGGTTATGATGACAGTGGAACAGTATTAAGAAAGTGCTTGGGCCAGACGTGGTAGCACACACATTAATCTCAGCACTCAGGAGGCAAAGGCAGGCCCACCTCTGTAAGTTCAAGCCCAGGCTGGTCTACATAATAAGTTTCAGATTAGCCAGAGGTACATAATGAGGCCTAGCCTCAATAAATGAATGAATGAATAAATAAACAAACAAACAAAACTTGGGATGTGGCATGTCTTTAACTCCAGCACTTGGGCTGGAGGGTGAGCAAGCAAATCTCTGGCTAGCTAGAGCTACATAGAAGTCCTTGGCTCCCTGGGAGGGGGTGACGAATGCATTTAATCCCAGCACTCTGGAAGCAGAGGCAGGTGGATTTCTGTGAGTTCCAGAACAACCTGGTCTACAGATCGAGTCCCAGTACAGCCAGGGCTACACAGAAAAATCCTATCTTGGGTTGGGGGAGACCTTGTCTCAAAATAATAATAATAATAGTAATAATAGTAATGATAAGACAAATGTGCTTGAGCTAGGGGTGCAGCTCAGTTGGTAGAGTGCTTGCCTAACATGCAAGGAACCAGGCTTCCATCCCCAGCACTGCATAAAAACCAGGCCTGGAGGGGCTAGAGAGATGGCTCAGTGGTTAAGAGCACTGTCTGCTCTTCCAAAGGACCTGGGTTCAATTCCCAGCACCACATGGCAGCTCACAACTGTCTGTAACCCCAAATCCAAGGGATCCAACACCTTCACACTAATATACGTAAAATAAAATAATTTAAAAAACAAAAACCAAACAAAAACAAAAAAAGCTAGGCCTGGATATGGGCATCCAGTCTCAGCACTCAGGAGGTGACTGCAGGAGGGTCAGAGCTTAAAGTTATCGTGAGAACCACACTGAAGAAATACTGTCACCAGTACAGTGCGTGGACCACCTGCGCATATCAAAATACTTGGTTGTGTGCGCTTTCTGTTAGGAGCAGAAGAAAGTCTGCTGCTTGTCGGCAATGCTGCATGCCTTTCTCCTCACCTTTCTATTTCCCATTTTGTGAAAGAGTAGAGATTTTCCAGTTTCCTGGTTGAAATGAATAGAACATAATGGAGTGCTGCCCAGGTGTGCCACAAGGTAGCCCCAGCACACTATGGGGCCCCTACTGGGTTGGCAGTGGCCCATCTCTGAAATTCTGTGTTCTATGCCGGGTAGTAACTCAGCATCCTGCAGCGTGGGACTTGTTTGGACCCTTCTGAGTCCCTGAGCTCACCAGTGTTGTGTCTAAACCACTGTTTTGCTTCCTCAACACAGCTGCCTTCCAAAGGAACCTGGGGTGACCTTGAGGCTCTGTACTGGGCACAGCTAGAGCTCTCCGCCAGCCTCAGTGCTGGCTGCACCCTGCCCTGGGTTCCTCTTGTCTGCAGGACTCAGCCGCTGGCTAGCACATCAGAAGCAGCCATCTCCTCTCGATCATTACATTCAAGTGTCTCTTGGTATTGCCAGATGTCCCGGAGTCAGAGGGCACAGAATTCCCTTTGAGTTAGAGGTGCTCTAGGGGCCCTCTGGCCAGATGGCACCTAGTGTGTGCTTTGGACCAGTGTTCCCAGCCACAGGCATAAATGTGGATTGGAAAGCTGCCCTGTTCTTTGTGTCCTGTGATCATGAAGCCGCTGTACCCCAGCGTGGGATCTTTAAAGTACACTGACAAGGAGTGGAGTGATGGTGACCTGTCACCCTTACTGAAAATAATCGCTAACATGCCGCTGCTTTTTCCTTGCTTTCAGGTTTTTCATACATGTGCCCTGTTTATGTTAACACCACGCTAAATATACACCCACAGCTTTGAATCACAGTCAGTTTCCCATGACCTTGCAATTCCTTAGTCTTGGGGGGGAGGGTTGTTTCATTTTGTTTTGTTTGTTTCCTGTCCGATCTATCTGAGAAAAAAACAAAAACTAAAACACAGTCAACCTCAGTTACAGCCAGTGGTAAACTGAATACAATCTCTGGGGCTGGAGTTACACCTTGTAAACCACCATGTGGATGCTGGGAACCCAGCCTGGGTTCTCTGCAAGAGCATCCAGTGCTCTGAACTACGCCATATCTCCAGCCCCATTACATGGGTGTTGTCTAATGCATAGTATTGTGAATACACCAGTAAAATATACAAAGTAGTTTCACTGCCCTAAAAAGTACCCAGTGGGTCAGCTGGGGCCTCTGTGCTGAGGCTCTCCCCAACCTTTTTCCAGCCAGCTCCCACCCGCGCCCCTGCTCCCAGGACAGAGGAGGGGCTGGGGACAAGTCTGTGCCGTTCTCTGGGCCAGCTGAGCCGTGCCGTAGTGCTAGCAGCAGTGTCAGAACATTCTAGAAGCTTAAGAGTTACCCATAGGGTATCAGAAGCAGGTCCCTAGGCCATGTTTGAAGCGGGCTGGGAGGCCAGCATTGGTGTGTGGGCACAGCCCTTTGCTTCATGGGCTTTTGTTTGTACATGGTTTAGAAGATCATCTTGCCATCTGCAGTGAGAACTTGAGGCTTAGGCAGGGAGGTTGGCAGCCCGGTGGGAGCTGTGAAAGACCTGGTATCTTTCATGGCACCCCATGTAGGTGTGATGTAGATGGTGAGGACCATGCACTCATCAGGCCTGGTGTATGGGTGTCTGGTTCTGGTGTGCACAGCCAGGTGTTTGGGGTCAGGCTGAGGTGTCCCTCTGAGAGCAGTATAAATTGCTTTTGTGGCAGGCCTTCCAAACAGTAGCATGGGCACTGGTGCGCACAAAGGCCACCCTTGGCTCCTGTCTGCTTCTGCCCAGAAAGAAGTATGCCCTCAGGTCTCCACCCTCTTTTTGAGAGAGGGTTTACTGCCCGGGCTGGCCTCAAACTCACTATGTAGCTGAGGATGACCGTGAACTTTTTACCATCCTGCCTCCTTTTGAAAGTGCTGGGATTACAGGCAAAGTGTCTGTATCTAGACTCTCTTCTTATAAAAAATCCCCTTATTTCTATCCGATCTGTCTGCTTAGGATGTTGTGTGCTTTCAGAACCCAGTCAGAGCCGGGAACAGCATGCCAGCAGCTCTGAGGAGGCATCTGGAACAGAGGAGGAAGAAGAGGAGCTCAGTGTCATCATGGGTCGATGAGTCCGAGCAGTCAGGGACCCAGCTCATTCTGTGACCAGCCTCAGAAAGGAAAAGAACCTGTGGCCCAGCCGCCAGACTGGCTGTGTTGGGAGAAGGCAGGGACCTGCCTGCCTGGAGAGGAGAGGGACCATTCCCCAGACATTCGCAGCTTGCCTACTGTGTCCTGCCCTCTTGCTGAAGGGAAATGCCTCACCTTTCCCCTGATGCCTGTTCCCTTCTGCTTGAACAGCAATGAGCTCTAGGCTGATTTCTGTGAAGAGAATATTTATTTAGTAAAGAGCAGAAAACCTATAGGTTTTGTCCACATGTGCAAGACGTTAATTACCAAAGTCTCAGAGAAGCAATGAAATAACATAGAGACTGGGATTTGGCAGGTCCTCTTCTGCAGTCCTCCTTCCAAATCTACCCAGGCACATGGATTTGGCTCTGGGAAAGGCCTGCACTTAGGGTGCCTGTCCTTGTCCCTTTATGGAGCAGTAGACTTGGAAGCTGAAGAGCTGTGCCGCCCAGCAGTTTCCAGAACAAGTAGGAGACAGCAGGGCCTGCAGTAGGGTCTGGGCGGAAGGAGAGAGGCAAGCAGGGAGCGTCCTAGGAGACCTGGGAGGTGGAGAGGGGTACCAGCCAAAAGCTTTCCTCTCGTCCTTAAGTCAGAGGGGCTGGAGAGTTGGAGGCAGCCAGTCCTCCCTCTGAGTGACTGTGTTCAGACCTGCTGTGGGGACTGGCCCAGAGCACGACCAATACCTGCAGAGTACGGCAGTCCAGATGTCATGCCAGGTTGAAGAGAGGTGACCCAGGTATGCCTGGTCCTCGGAGCCATCAGGCCATTTCTGGTAGGGCCCTGGCTGGTGTCTGGAGTGTGTCCAGCTCCCGGGGTATCATGCCTTTTATGGATGCCTTTCCATTTTGAGTAAAAGGAAAGCGAAGAATATCTTCCACTTTTTAATTTGTTGGTGTCTGACAGCTCATATATGTTTGCAGTGTGTTCTGATCATGTTTACTCCCATTCTCTTACCCCTTCCCTACAGAGTCCCCCTCCTGCTTTCATGTCTTGTTTTTGGCATGGCGCACTGGGTTTCACTAGGGTTGCCTGAATGAGCTTGGATGGTGGGTTATTTACCAAAACATGGTAACCTTCCCAGTGGCTATGCTACTGAAGGAAATGATTCCCTCTCCCCTTCCGTAGCACAATTCCCTGGGCCCACTCTGAGCCATGTGACATATATGATAACCTCTGCCCCTGTAGCAGTTTGAGTCACATGAGACCTTCACGTATGTCAGGACTGGCCTTGTGGTTTCCTGACTTTACCAAGCTGTTTCAAGGTTCTTGCTTTAAACCTGCAGCCTAGACCTCATGAGCTTTTGCTCTTGCTAGATGAGGGCTGCTAAGGAGCAGGGATGGGCTAAAAGACTCCCCCTCTGCTGCCTCAGAGTGGAGAGCAAGTCCCTTCCTGCCCCTCCAGTTTGCCTGCGTTGGCACTGCACTCAGCCCCTTTACGTCCGGCATCTTGGGAATGACTAAAGAGAAGGATTCCGGGCTGGCCGCTGACATTGAGGAGGAAGCATCTTGGAGAAGGTTCTGGCTAAGGGATTACTAGTACTCAGGGTGGCTGACTTGCTCTATCTTCACACTGTTAATTTGTTTCAGGAAACGGAGCAGTTAGGTGATGTCACTGAGGCGGGTGGGTGATCCAGCCAGCCACCCCTGAAGCCACAAAGGACAATCATGCTGTTATGTCCTGTTGAGGGCTCATGGGTGGAAAGAATCCTGGAGGTAAACCCCAGGCGCTATATAGCATAACTGTCTCAGAAAGCCTCAAGAGTGTGGCCATTTCACTCCAACACGCCCAGTCTCTCCTGACCTCGGAAGCTAAGCTCGCTTGTCGTAGGCTCCTCAGGAGGAACAGACGTCATCCCTGAGGAACCTGATTTACCTGCACAGTTGGCCTTTTTATTCATACTCTCAGCAGGTACATGCCGAGCACTTTGTGTGACAGCATGGTTATTTAGAGTAGAATGTTCATTACTCTTGTGTTAGATTGCTCATGGAGTTTCCCAAGTAAGGTTTCTGTTGTTGCAGGTGGTGGGGCCAGGCTTGAACTAGCCATGTGACTTAGACAGTCATGGATATGCTGTCCTGAGGAGAGCTTGCTGGTAGCCTCAGTTCAGCAGAGGAGGGAGCCTGGTACTTGCTGGGCTGAAGATTAGATATGGCCCTTCTTCATGCTGCCTGTGTGAGTGATGACTTTCATAAAAGTGATGGCTGCTTTTTGTGTGATGGTGTGCAGTTCGTGTACCTGTGTGCACACACCAGAGGCCAAAGGACATCATTATTATGCTACACCTTACTCCTCGAGACAGGGTTGGGACAGGCCTGGGATGAAGCTGGTGGCTGGCCGCCCAGCAGGCTTACGGCATGCACACCCAGCTTTTCAGTGGGTGTTGGGGGTTTGAACTCGTGGTGTCCATGGAACCAGAAGAGGGCATTGGGTCTACTGGAACTGGAGTTACAGATGGTTATGAGCCACCATGTGGGTGTTGGGAACAGAACTTGGATCCTCTGGAAGAACAAGTGTTCTTAACCACCAAGCCATCTCTCTAGCCCTAACAATTAAAACAAAAAGGAATGGCGCTTCTGGGACTTGGAGATCCGAGCCTGCAGGACCAGGGACTTGGCTGCTTCCCAAGGCAGCACAGAAGGAGGCTGTGCAGAAACTGCTTTCCCTCCTGGCCCAAGAGCTGAGCAGGCTTTTTCTTCCCCCCGCCCTTGGAACTTAATTTCTGTTTACTCTCAGGCGTCCTCCACTAAAGTGAGCTGTAATTGCCATATATTAGCATGTATTTCCATAAAGAGAACACTCTTAGAAATCCACCTGGAAGGAGTCCAGAGAGGCCCTTTTCAGCTTCCTCATTCCATAGAATGTAGTAAATGTTTACTGAGAGCCAAGCAAATGCTCAACCCGGGATCCAGAGCCAATGAGAGACTAGGGTACAGTAAGGACCGGATGTTACAAGCTTTGGGGTCTCTTGAGGGGATCTTTCACTATGGAGTGTGGACCGGAAGGGGGGAGGAAGGCCCTGGCAGTGCTGCCTGCAGAGGAATCGGCATCCTGACCTGGAGGCAGAAGGGGGCAGGGGACATGGGCAGAGTCCAGTGACAGAAGGATTGAGCTGGCCAGGGAGGGCGAGAGTCCAGGATATAAAATGGATTGTAATGGCTGGTCAGATGACCCAGTGGTTATGATTGGTGCTTTTGCAGAGGACGGAGTTTGAGTCTTAGCACCCACATCAGGAGCTCACAGCCACCTCTGATTCCTGCCCCAGGGGACCCAACTTCCTCTTCTGGCTTTTGCAGGCATCCTTACATATACACACACACTTAAAAATAAGTCAACTGGGGGCTGGAGAGATGGCTCAGTGGTTAAGAGTACTGTCTGTTCTTCCAAAGGACCTGGGTTCAATTCCCAGCACCTACATGGCAGCTCAAAACTGTAACTCCAGTTCCAAGAGATCAGACACATTCACACTAATGCACATAAAATAAAAAAAAATAATAAGTCAACCAAGGGTGTGACTCATTTGATAGAGTCCTTGCCTACACGAAGCCCTGGGTTCCATCCCCAGCACCACATAAACCAGCCATGGCAGGGTGTGTCTATAAACCTGGCCCTTAAGAAGTGGAGGGTCAGGAGTTCAAAGACATCCTTTCACTACACAGCAAGTTTGAGGCTAGCCTGGGTTACATGAGGGAACCTGTCTCAACCTGCCATGTGACGTCACTGAGATACCTTCCTGTTTGAAACATTCCGCGGATGGACTGCCAAGGCTGGAGGAGGAAGAAGGGAGGCAGGGAAAGGTGAAGGTGAAAGCTCAACAAAATGGCTGGAAGGTGTCCAGCCCGAGAGAGGGAGGCAGAGAAGAGCAGGATGGGTCTCAGCAGGACCCAGGAAGAGGACTGGCGAACTGTAGAGTGAACAGGAAGGGTCGGAGTAAGCAATATGATTCACCTCCCATCACCAGCCAAGCAGTTTACCCCCCAATCTTAAACTAATAGTGTTATGAAGGTGAGAAGTTAACCCACCCTTGTGATTAGGTCATTAGGGCGGGGCCGCTGGGGTTGAACCCTGTGGCTCTATAGAGAGAGACCACAGTATAATGGGTGCACACCCCGCCATGCCCTCCCACCATGCTGCTAGAACCTCTGCCTGTGCAAGTGTTAGCCAAAATAAACTTGTCTTTATAATGTAGCCTCAGGCGTTTCGTTAAACTGCAGAAGTCTGACTAATGCGTTAGGATGTTTGATATTAAGTTTTTACAGTGGACTGTGGTAGGGGATACACCAAGGAGGCCATGAGTGAATAACCAAGGGGCCAAGTGAGGAGACAGTGGACTGGACATGCAGACCACACAAACTGTGAGACCATGCTGTATCGTAAGACTTGGGGCTCATAGAAAAGCAAGTGACAGGGCTCATTGATTAAGGGAAGGTAAACTGTATGCCTTCATTATTTGTGCCCAAGAATTTTGTTCAGGGACTGGCTAGCTGAGGCTCTAGAGAAACAGCAAGGGCCAGCAAGACGGCTCAGTAACTAAAAGCACTCACCGCGACGCCTGACAGCCTGAGTTCAATCCACACGGTGGGAAGAGGAGAACTGACTCCTACCTCCGACCGCCACGTGTGTTGTGACGCACATCACCACCTCCACTAAATAAGAAAAATGTAATTAAAAAATTTTTTTAAGGAAAGGAAGTAACTTTTAACCAACTTCAGGCAGACAGCCCAGATAGCGATGCAATGCCCTGAAAAGTGACCTTGCGTCGGACCTGAACCTCGTTCCTTCTGTGTAACCGCTAGTCAGCTCCCTGAGACCTAAACGGGGGCACCTCCAACTATCGGCCCCTCCTTTCAACAGGACACACGGCTTTCTTCATTCTAAGGACAAAGCGAGCCAAACAACACTAAGTGCCGTTGCTGGTGTTTGGTTAGCAAAGTGGCTCCTAAGAAGACTGGTAATTACAGTTGGCATTTCATTTTTGCCCAGGCATGCCAGATAATTGTGCTGGCGGTGGAGGAGCCTCACTGCCTGGTGCCGAGAAGTCCTACTCCAAAGCCTTCCTAATAACCGCAAAAAGGAAAATACCCTTGACGAGAGAGTGTCATCGTGATGCAGCGGCTGGAGTTTACAAAGTGTCTCCTTCCTGTTTTCATTTTCTCCAGCTTCAGGCTAACAAGCCTCCCCGCAGCTGGCTTGAGAGAATGTGGCTCCCTCAGGCTCAGGCCCTTCTGCCAGCCCAGGTGAAGATCCTGTGAGACCCACGCTGCCAGGTGGATCAGCACCAGAAAGGATGAGTTGGTTTCACCTGTCCTAATGGGCCTGATGACTGGAGTCGAAAATGATGTCAGCAACATCTTTACGCTCCCGGTTGTCAGGAAACTTGGGCACGAGTGGAATTTTTTCCTTCCTTTGGGTAAATGTGTCACAGTCCAATGCTATTGCGACAGATGGAAAAATCCTATATAGAGCGCGCACCCGCCGCCTACTAGGCAAATGGGAAGCACTCTGAGGGGCCATGAGGCACCCACGGAGGCGCTGAGGCGAACCCCTTGTTTCTCAGAGTTACTTAGTGTGTACTTCCTGCAGAGCCCGTTCCTGTTGGAGTTTCTCGGTTGTAAAACCCCAGGGTTCACCAGCAAGGGCAGGAGGGTGGCTGCAGCAAACGACCCTTTTCTGACTTCCATGACGTGCTCCTAGCTCAGCAATTAGTGAGTGTTCCTTGCGCTCTGGTGTAAGACACTATTTGCTGGGACCAAGAGCAACCCACCTGACCACAGTGGCTCCGTGTAAGGTGTCACTGCACAACCTGGGCAAACCGGGAGGTAGCCAGGCTGAGCCTTACCTGCACCTCTCTTCCCACCCTGCAATGCTCACGCCCTGTCCCTACCTCTGCGCTGCGAAGACACAGATGCTGGGCATCACCGAGCTAGCAACGGCGCTCTCCCACGCTCTGGCCCACCCATCTGGACCCTACGGGGATGACAAGCACTTTGCCGGGACGAAGACCCCGTAGATCTTGTGAGAGGGTTAGGTCCCCACCCAGCTCTTTCAGGTCACGTGGTCTGCGGCGGGCCCCACGGATGGGTCACGTGACGGCGGCGCAGGGTTGCCTAGGCAGCAGCTGCGGGCGGAAAGAGGGAGGGGGCCGGTCCTCCGCCCTGGCCCGGGCCTCAGGGCCACCCGGCCGCGACACAGACGCCAGCCACGAGCCTGGAGACGAGACCTGGAGCCAAACGCGCTAAGGGCTGGCCAGCCAGGGTGAGTGCTCGGCAGCGGCGGTGGCCCTTTCGGTCTCGGGAGGGTCTGGAAGGGGGCAGGAGAGGGTTCCTACCCTTAGTTAAGGGGTGCAGGAAAATTGGGTCGGGAACACTGGATAGGAGGAGATGGAGCTTCTTCCTGGACAGGCATGGGATGGAGGGAGAGGAAGAGACAGGATGACCGAGAGGCAGCGAGGTGGCCCAATGACCCCAAACTCTTGACATCCTTGGTGGGGTGCAGTGTCAGAAGCTTTGGGCTGCCACGTTCTGCAGTTGCGGAGACTTCCCTAGAGTAAGGGACGGGAATGCAGGTGGCTGATTCTGGCAGGCCGCTGCCACCTCTCGGGCGCCTGTGTGACAAGAGACAGTTCCCGTGCCCCAGATGTTTAGAGGAAGTTAAAGCAGGCAGACTCCATAACCTGCTGCCTGGGACTGTTTAAAAACAAACATGGCAGGGACTGTAACAGTCTCACCATTTTTTGTTTGTTTGTTTGTTTGTTTTAAACAAGACCTCATCTTTCTACTGCTCCTTATTTTAAAAAAAAAAAAAAGACTTGTCTGCTAGCAATATTGGAGCTGGTGTTGCCTGACAGTTGTGGGCTCCATCTTGTCTCACTGCTCCAGCCTGGTCTTGGAACATGTAGGCCAGCCTCTGTTCCTCCCCATGGGGCAAGCGTTGGGCCAAGATAGGGCCCCCCAAGTGTAAGAGATGGGGCCGGTGGTACATGCCTATAATCCTAATACTGAGGCAAGACAATCCCCAAGTTCCAAGCCAGCCTGGGCTACACAGCAAGACCTTGTCTCAAAACAAAACCAAAAATAGAAAGGGGGTCAGTAGGAAGCTATAGATGTAACTCAATTAGTAGAATATTTTTGCCTAGCATGCAGGAAGCTCTGGGTTCAATCCTCAGTACCATGTAGACCATGTGATCCATGAAATCACAGTCCTTGGAGGCAGAAGCAGCAGCAGCTGCTGCAGCTGAGTAGTGGTAGTGCATACCTTTGATCCCAAGCAGAGGCAGGTGGATCTCTGACTTTGATGCTAGCGTAGTCTACAGAGTGAGTTCCAGGACAGCCAGAGCTACACAGAGAAACCCTGTCTCGGAAGCCAAAAAGAAAGAAAAGAAGGTGGACTTGAACCTCCTGGGCTAATCACAGTGGAAAGGTGGCATGTCTCCTTTAGGCCTATTTTTCTTTATTTTGTAGGGGAGGGGTTAAGACAGGGTTTCTCTGTGTAGCCTTGGCTGTCCTAGACTTACTTTGTAGACCAGGCTGGCCTCGAACTCACAAGAGATCTGCCTGCCTCTGCCTCCCAGAGTTCTGGGATCACAGGTGTGCACCACCTGCATCCAGCTCTTATAGGCCTATCTTAAGACTCAGCTGGAGGCAGACAGCTCCTAGCCTACCCCTAACCACTCTCTGGGTTAATTTCATATCCTAGTTCAGCTGCACTCTCACACTGGGACCCAGGGGCCTTCCTCATTTGTGATCCCCTGAAAAGGCAGCTTCTTAACCTCATGAATCCTTTCCTTCCTTTGATCCCCTGGGATTGGAGTCATGGAAGTGAGCCACCATGTGGGTTCTGGGAATGGAACCTGGGTCTTCTCGAAGAGCAGCCAGTTCTCTTAACTGCTGGGCCATCTCTCCAGCCCTTCCAGAAGCCATTCCACTGGGTGAAAGGTAGTCTAGCCCTGAGAGACTTGGCAGTGTCTGACTATTCCCATCGCATCTCCTGGCACTATTGGCGACTGTCCAGCATCTCCCTACTTCTCTCTGCAGCTAGCCCCATGCTGCTGCCCCAGCCCACAAGAATCTTCCATCTCCTTGTCCTTCAACCAACCAGCCTTCCTGTCCCACCCGCTAGAGGATGGCTTCCTAAACATGGCATCATCTTCCTACCTCTCAGAACCCTCCATGTGGGCCGCATCTTGTCTTGGGTGGAGATTCTGTTTTGGTTTTGTTTGATATTCTAATTTTATCTTTACTTATATATGTGTGTGTTTACTTATATGTGTGTGTGTGTGTTGTGTGTGGGGGGGGTCATGTGCATGTGAGTGCAGGTGCCTGTGGAGGTTACAAGAGGGCGCTAGAGGTCCTGGAGCTAAACTTACAGGAAGTGTAAGCTGTCTCACTTGGATGCTAGAAACCTAACTCTGGTCCTCCGCAAGAGTAGGATATGATTTTACCCCCTGTGCCCAATTTACTCACCAATGCCCAAAGGGTCTGTTTATGCCACATTGTTTTTTCTACCCATGTCTGTATGCACTGATGTGGGCCTGGCTGTGACAGGCAGCCAACCCTTCTGCTTCCCGCCACTGAAGCAGGTAGCTAACTGAAGAAGCTGCTTGTCTAGCTTCCCTGTTGGGCAATGAGTTCTTTGAAGCAGAAATTCTTTCCCTTGTGGGGTTTTGTTCTCCTCCTGCATGGGCTGGTCCTGGAAACCTGACTGGAGCAACAAGGGACAGACACATAAAAGGGACAGACACACAGACGTGGGCACAGAAAAGCTAGGATTAGGTGGGCCGTGTTCTGAT
The DNA here is from genome assembly GCA_028658305.1 of Pachyuromys duprasi. Taxonomy (NCBI): domain Eukaryota; kingdom Metazoa; phylum Chordata; class Mammalia; order Rodentia; family Muridae; genus Pachyuromys; species Pachyuromys duprasi. The sequence goes on from CM053751.1 coordinate 24,290,983, forward strand.
GGAGCAGTACCAAGCGCACAATAGTGGGAACCTTGGTGAGTTTGTCACGTGCAACACAAGGAGAGGGGTGTCTCAGTAGGATGTCACTGTAGGGGGCAGACACATGTCTCTTGTCGCTCACTCTAGGGAAGTCCCAGAGCTGCAGGACCTGGGAAGTGGCTGGCAATACTAACCTCCAAGTCCTCTGACACTGTGCCCTGGCAAGGGTGTCCGGGATGGCAGTTGCCTGACCGCCATCTCCCAGGTTGCAGTCATTGGAGGAGAAGCTGAGGCTGCCAGCTTTTGCACACTGTGTAAATAAATACTCTACTTGGATCAGAGTAAGGCTTTGCCATGACTTGGAGCCTCACCTGGGGAAAGGCTTTGTCAGTTCCCACGGGCCTGAGGTCTTAGCCCTTGCCTTCACTTGGGAACTTCATCAACTGCTTACATACTCACACAAGGCTCCCTTGGATCCCCATAATGTTTTGTTTGCTTAAGATTTTGGTTTTGGTTTTTGAGATAGGGTCTCCTGCAACCCAGGCTGAGCTTGAATTTATAGCAGAGGATGGCCTTAAAATCTTAATCTTCTTGCCTCCATCTTCCCAGTGCTGGGATTTCAGGTGGGCACCATTACACCCAGTTTTAGGATCCAGCCTAAGGCTAGTTAAGCCTTTTACTAATGAGCCACACTCCAGCCCCTCACTGGGGGATTCTAGGCAGGGGCTTTACCACTGAGCTATGCCCTCATTCCTAGCTTCACCTTTGATGCCTTAAGCATCCATGTAATTTTGTGAGCATCTCTGGGTATGGGAGACCAAGGATTGTTTTCCATAGTTTTATCTCCCTCTCCCTCTCCTTTTCCCTCTCTCTATCTCCCCCAGACTTCAGACTTAGTTCTGTGCTTTGTGGGTAGGAAAGAAAAGAAGTTCATTTCCGAACTGTGACATTCTTCAGCCATTTGGCGCTAACTCAGGGAGTGGCAAGGTTTTTGTCTGAATCTCCTCCAAGGGAGGGAACAACTTGAAGTTGTGACTGTCCACAGTGCTGCTGGCTGCATGTATGAGTGTCATGTGACCCTAGTCCTCAAGTTGACATCCCTATAAACAGCCTCAGAAGCGAGGTGTGGTGACACAGGCCTGATATCCCACACTCAGGGAGAGAGATGGCCAGATCTTTGTGGTCTACATAGCAAAGTCCAGGCCAGCCAGAGATAGGGAACCCTGTCTCTTACACACATGCAAAACAACAACTGTGGGTGCACACCTTTAACCCCAGGACTCGGGAGGCAGAGGCAGAAAGATCTCTTGAGTTCATGGATAGCCTGGTCCAGCGAGTAAGTTCCAGGATACAAGACTACATAGAGAAACCCTGTCTTGAAAACCCAAAAATTAAAAATCCAACAAGTAAAGGTATTGTTGTCAATTGCTGTTCCCCAGAGGGACAAGAACACAGAACTGTTTCCTGGGGGCACTTTTGGTTGGCCAATAATAGTTGCGGTTCTGCAGCTTGCAGAACAAGGAGGACAAGACAAAGGGATGGTTCCCAATGCTAGCTTCCTTTCTGTCCCCTTAGGTATTGACGTGGGTGTGTTGAGGGGTCCTTCCTTCACTGCTGACTCTCACAAACACCCCACCCTCTCAGGGGACCGTCCTGATGTTTCCTCTCTTAGTCTCTCTGAATCTATTTTGTTCTTTCTCTCTTTCATTTATTTTCCTCTGTTTTCTCTCTCTTTTAAATTACATTGTTCATTTTGGTTCATGCTACAACCCCGTCAGGATCAGAGGACAACTTTCAGGAGTCTGTTATCTCCTTTCCCTATGTGGGTCCCAGGGATGGAACACTGGTCCCTGGTCGGTAGCCAGCACCTTTACCCATTGAGTTAATCTCACTAGTGTGTGTACTTTCTCTTCCTCCCTCCCCCAATCTTACCTCTCCCCACCCCCAGCTTAACCACACACATCTCACTCTGCAGCCCACACTGGCCTGAACCTCTTACTCTTCCTGACTCAGCCTCCACAGGCCTGTACCCACAACCTGCCTGGCTACCCACTTTCTAACAGCCTTAGGTAAGCTTTCTCTGGGGCCAGGTGGATCTGAACACAGGAGTTATTGTCTGATGCCAAGCTACCCACAGGATGCCTTTGCCATGCAGGCTTGCCCTGAAGAGATTAATCATCTGGATCCCACCTGCAGAGTGCTGCCTCACGCTACCCTGTTGAAAAAAACCAGGGTTTTTGGGGGGTTAGAGTCACACATCTTTCTCTTTAAGATTTATTTTTATTATTTTAAATATGGGTGGCTATATGCACATGAATGCAAGTACCCACAGAGGTCTGATTCCCCTGGAGCTGGGTTTACAGGCAGTTGTAAGCCACTGGATGGGTATACTAATGGGAATCAAACTCAGGTCCTCAGAAAGAGCAGTATGTTCTCTTAAACATTGAGCCATCTCCAGTCCAACTCATACAACTTAATAGATCACACCTGAGGTTCATTCCCTGCCCTTGCAGACCCAAGGTCTACCAGCAGTGTGCCCAGAGCTCTTTGACCTGTGTGTCTCTTTAAAGCATATACATTTTCTGTAGTGGCGCACAACTTTAATCCCAGCTAATAAGTCTGATAGACAGATCTCTGTGGGTTTGAAGTTAGAGTGGTCTACATAGTGAGTTTCAGGACAGCTGGGAACAGAGAATAAAGCAAGCTTATGTCCACTGATGGTGGCCCAGCTCCTCCTCCTTTTTTTTTTTTTTTTTTGGTTTTGGTTTTGGTTTTTGGAGACAGGGTTTCTCTGTGTGGCCTTGCTCACTCTGTAGACCAGGCTGGGCTCGAACTCACGAGAGATCCGCCTCCCGAGTGCAAGGGATCACAGGCATGTGCTTCCATGCCCGGCTCCAGCTCCTTTTCTTAAAACATGACTCTCTTACATTTCTTTACTTGCTATGTATCTGAAAGTACACATTCCATAGTGCATGTGTGAGGTCAGAGGACAACTTGTGGGATTCAGTTCTCTCCTCCTACAATGATGATTCCAGGGATCAAATTCTGCAGAGGCATCTCTCTAGTCCTCACTTTGTCACTTTGGTACAGGGTCTTCCTAATACAGCCCAGTTCAGGAGCTAGAGAGATGGTTCAGTCAATAAAAGCACTTGTTTTGAAAGTAAGTGGAACCTGAGTTCAAATCCCCAGTGTCTATTTAAAAGCTGGACATGACCACATGCCTGTAGTCCCAGCATTGTGGACGCTTGAGAGCCTGTCTCAAAAATTAAGGTGGAGAACTAGAGGAAAACACTCCTGATATCCTCTTCTGCGCACACACATACACACAACCATACCTCACAGCATAACTTTATATCCTCCTGCCTCAACCTACTCCCAGTTTTCATTTTGTTCATGCTTTCCATTGCAGCTCAAATGTGTTCAACTTAGAAAGTGAGTAGAAGTTTTACAGGTAACTTATCATGACTAAGATTAGATTTCAGAAGCTAGTAGCTGCTGAGAGATGTCCCACCCTCACATTGCAAGCAGCTTTGGGTCTTCAGGGACCTTGTGTTCAAGAGTCCAGCAAGGGGGCTGGAGAGATTGCTCAGAGGTTAAGAGCACTGTCTGCTCTTCCAGAGCTTCTGAGTTCAATTCCCAGGGCCCACATGGTGGCTCACAACCATCTATAATGAGATGCGGTGCCCATGTCTGGGCGTGCAGAGAGAACACTGTATACATTAAAAAAAAAAATAAAGAGTCCAGCAAGTTGCCAGGCCTGATAGGCAAGCCTGCAATCCCACATATTCCAGAAACTGAGGCAGGAAAGTCAACCTGAGTAACTTATCAAAACTCTGTCTCAAAATACAAAGGAAAAAAAAGAGGAGCTGGGCATGATGGCGCCTGTGATCCCAGCATTCAAGGAGGCAGAGGCAGGCGGATCTCTGTGAGTTCAAGGTCAGCCTGGTCTACAAGTCCTAGTCCAGGACACCCAGAGAAGTAGTCCATGCTACACAGAGAAACCCTGTCTTGGGGGGAAGGAAAACGAGAACAGAAGGAATGGAAATGGTTCAGTAAAGAGCACTGGCTGCTCTTCCAGAGGATCTGGTTTCTCCTCAGCACTCATGTGATATCTCACAGCCATCTGTTCTCCTCTGGCCTCCCATGGGCACCATGTATGCACATGGGACACACACACACATGCTAGATAACACTCCAGAGAGAGAGAAAGAGGGTATTTGAGCAGAAAGTGTACGTCATGCTTGCCTACAGTCCCCCAGTGAGGGGCTGAGGCACAGCTTAAGTGCAGCTCACTTATCTGGAATTTACCAAGAGTGTTGTAGACTCTAGGTAGGCACTGTGCTGCAGGGCCCCACCCCTCCCGCCACCCCCTGGCTCTTTCTGAATGTGGAAGTTCCCTGTTCCTTGAAAACACTGACAGTCAGAGGAATCAGTGTGTACCTTCTGACAAACTTTAAGTTTCAGTCACTCAAAATAGGCTCCATTTCGAGTATCAGGGGAGAGGTAGATCAGCTTCACAGAGCAACGGCTCAGCTATGGTGGCACATGGCGTTGCACACCTGACCTGCCTCTTCTGCAAAGGGCCCTGTGTTCTGTCTTGCAGACTGCCATGGAGACCAGGCTCCACACCCAAGCCACCTTTGGACTCCCTGCCTCTGCATTTGAATTTGGAAGCCAAACACGTAATTTGAGCAATCAGGGTACTGAGGCAGGATCATGAGCTTGAGGCCAGCCTAGCCTACATAGCGAGCCATTATCTCAAAACAGAACGCAGGGCTGGGGAGTCATAAAGTGCTTGCCGTGTAAGCATGGAGGCTTGAATCCAGTTTCCAGCATCCATGAAAAGCTATACAAGACCAGACTGGGGAGGTGGAGGCAGGGGGAACCCCTGGGGTTGGGCAGCCAATTTAGCCAAATCAGAGCATTGTAAATTCAGTGAGTGACCCTTTTCCAAAAAATAAGTTGAAGAATGATTGAAGAAGACACTCAGTGTCAACCTCTGGCTTTTTGGTGTACATGTACCACACTCATTCACTTGTACACATACTAGCTAGTATACAGGCACACACACACACACACACACACACACACACACACACACACGTCTAAGGTTTGGTTTTAAGATTTATTATTTATATAGCATTCTGTCTGTGTACCAGCAGAGGGCATCAGATCTCACTATAGATTGTTGTGAGCCACCATGTGGTTGCTGGGAATTGAACTCAGGACCTTTGGAAGAGCAGCCAATGCTCTTAACCTCTGAGCCACCTCTCCAGCCCTAAGGTGTTTGTTTGTTTTTTAACAAAGAAACAAACAACAACAACAAAATATAGATGCTGGTGATGTGATTCAGTTGGTAGATATCCACCTTGCATACCAGAGGTCCTGGGTTTGAGGCTTGACACTTCCTAAATCAGAATGATGGTGCCCAGGCTTTTGATCTGAGCCACTGTGGTGGTGGAAATAGGAGGATCACGTTGCCATCATCATCCTCACCTCAGCCCGCTCCTGGCCTACCTAGTCTCCACAGACCCGTGCCTCAAAGCAACAGCAATCGGGTTTAGATTTTGGCTCCTTTGGGAGCTGGCAAGATGGCTCAGCAAGTAAAGGGGCTTGCTGCCAGTTGTGACAACCTTAGTTTGATCCTAGGGAGCCACATGGTGGAAGGAGAGAACCAGCTCCTGCAAGTTGTTGTTTGACTTCCAGATGTTGCAGGGGAGGGTACATGCTCTCAACATTCACAGATTAAAACACAACAAAACATTTTAACAGGGTCTGGAGAGATGGCTCAGGGCCTACAAGCTCTTCCTGCTCCTGTGAAGGACCCTTCATTCCCAGCACCACACAGTGTCTCGTAACCATTTGTGACTCCAGTTCCAGGGCCTCTGACACCCTCTTCTAGTGCCAGGTACACATGTGCTCATACATGCTTGCAGAGAAAACACTCACATATGCTGGAGTTCGCTGGCAGAGTTGAACAGTTCTTGAGTCAGGAGTGAGGACTGAAAGAAAATGAATAAACCAACATGCTACACTTGGGATCTGTCCAAGAGGGCTTCCAGTAGAAACTAGCTGCCTGGTTTATAACAGTAATCCCTTTGTAAGTCAGAGCAGAAGCACCTCACTACAGTGAAGGGGTTCACGGAGAAGTCAAACTTGTTTTACCTAGACCACCTGTCTAGAATTTACCAAGAGTGTTGTGTCCTCACACAAACAAAAGGTGTGAATTTGACAAGACATCCCACCTGCTTTCTCAAACAAAAGGAGGTAGACTTGGCAAAACATCTAGCTTGTCACTGACTCCATTGAAGGCCAGGGTAAAAACAGCTCTTTCCACAGAGGCTCAATAAAAAAGCAGCCTGACAGACCAGCGGCTCCCCACACATATACATAAATCTTTGGTTTTGAGACGAGGTTTTTCTGTATGGCCCTGGCTGTCCTGGAACTCACTCTGTAGACCAGGCTGGCCTTGAACTCAGAGATCCTCCTGCCTCTGCCTCCCAAGTGCTAGGATTAAAGGTGCACACCGCCACAGCCTGGCTAGTAAATACCTCTTTGAGAAGGTAGACAAAATTAAAAACAAAGCATGGGCAGCTGGTGAGATGTCCCAGGTATTAAGAATGTTTCCTGTACAATTGCAAGGAATAGAGTTCAGATCCCAGCATCTACCTAGCAAAGCCAAGCATCCTACATACTTCAGTAATTGCAGCTTTGAGCAGGGCAGAGCCAGAATAAACACTGGTGCTTGCTAGATCCCAGTTTAGTGGAGAGAAGGTGAGCCTTTAATTCAAAAAGAGACCCTGCTTCAAAGGAATAGGCAGGGTGATAGAAAAGGACACTTGATGCTCCCTTCTGGCCTCCACATGCATTTACACATGCCTACGAGAGCGTGCGTGCACGCCACACAGACACACACACATACACAAAGAAACCTTAAAAAAACAAAATGACAGAAGGCCTCAGATTCTGGTTTTTGCACAAGAACCATCTAACATGTTATGCTCTAACATGTTATGTTTCTCTCTCCCAGCCTACGTCCCACCATGAGCGCAGAGCTCAATGTGCCCATGGACCCCACCACCCCTGCCTGCCCTGAGCCCGGCCACAAGGGTATGGATTACCGAGACTGGGTCCGACGCAGCTACTTGGAACTGGTCACCTCCAACCACCATTCAGTGCAGGCTCTGTCCTGGAGGAAGTTGTACCTGAGCAGGGCCAAGCTGAAAGCCTCCAGCCGGACCTCCGCCCTCCTCTCTGGCTTTGCCATGGTGAGTGTGGGGGAGGGGAGGCTGGGCAGGTGAAGCCCCAGCAAATGTGTTTACTGAAGTCTTGAAGTGCTCCAGGGAGCACTTCTTCTCCAGGCCATTTAGAGGAAGATGGACACAGCTCAGTAAGGTGCTTGCCATGCAAACATGAAGACCTGGGTTCATTTCCATAGGGCCTACCAGGGAAGGAGAGATCGTGTATGGAACATTGCTCCTCTGACCTTTACAGCATGTGTGCACCCATGCTTACACACCACACACATGGGCAACACGCACATGCATGCACACGCAATAAATTGATTAATTTTTTTAAAAAGCAAAGAGCTGGAAAGATGGCTCAACAGTTATAGTGTTTGTAATATAAGCTTGAGGACCAGGGTCCAGATCCCAGAGACTCATGGAAATGCAGGTGGGCGTGGTGGTTGAGCCTCAGAGGTGGAGACAGATCCTCAGCAGAGGGGCTCGCAGGATGAGCCAGACATGTCAGGGAGAGACCCTGCCTCAATGAATAATTTGGAACGGTGACATCAACCTCATGCCTCCACATTTGTGCATACCCACATACATGTGCACACACACACAGACCATGCGTACATCATGTATACAACATATACAAAAATAGGGGGTCGGGGATGGCACCCAAGAAGCAAATCCTAAGGGCATCTCTGGCCTCCACATGAACATGCATATGAATGCACTTGTGCATTCTCACACATGAACACACACCACACACACACACACCAAAATAACCAACATTCAAGAGGGAGAGACAGACAGATCTCTCTAAGTTCAAAGATAGCCTGGTCTATATGTCCAGTTCGAGGCCATTCAAGGCCACAGAGTGAGCGAATGTCTCAGAAATAAACAAAACAGCCCCAGTAAGTAGGGTTTGCTGGGAAAGGTAGTACTTTGTGTTTCATCTGCGCCATCGCAGGCCTCACCATGGTTCTGAGAATGTGAGCTCGAGCAGGAACTCGGAATCTATGGCAGGTGGCCAGCCCAGCTGTAGATGCCGGCCAAGTGCGGCCTCCTCCTGGGGACGACGTGGCTGGTTGTCGCCAGCTCCTCAGTCATCCCAGGGCAAGAGTCAGTCACATCTGCCCCGCAGGGAATTGGCCCAGGGGACAGGCTGTAAGGGCTCAGCCCACTCACTGCACTGTGCTGGGATGGCTGGGTGGGAAGTGACTTACTTCAAGTCAAATGATTGGTCTCTTGTTTGGTCTAAACTCCAGGCCACAGCCTCCCTTATCAACGGGCAGAGCATATGAAGTAAACATCCTACATGGGTCGAGGCATGCTAGGCTGTGAGTGGGCCACATTTGGGAGAGTTAGACCCTCCCAGCCAGGGTGGGCAGAGGCCGCCTACCTGAGCAACACTTGGGCCTTGTTTTTGTTTTGTTTTATTCTTCCTTTTCTGTGTTGTTTGTTTGTTGCTGGAGATTGAATCTAGGATCTTTTTCTTTTCTACTTCCTTCCTTTTGATGCTCTGTAGTACTTTTTCACTTTGATTTTCCCTTTTTGTGTCTGTGATATGCATGTGCAGGTGTGTGTACATTTTTTACATGTATGTATGCACTTGTGCATATGTCTATGAATGTATGCGTGTGTGTGAGCATGTGGGAGGTGGAAATCATCCCACTGTTCTTTCACCATATTTTTGAGGCAATGTCTCTCTCTCGGGGATGCTTTGCCTGTATGTGTGTCTGTACCATGTGCATGCCTGGTGCTCTAGGAGCTGGAAGGGGCTCAGCTCCCTAGAACTGAGGTGGCCATGAGCCACCCTGTGGGTGCTGGTAATCAAACCTGGGTCCATGGAAAAACAGACACTGTTCTTAACCATGGAGCCATCTCTCCAGCCCCCAGAGACAGGCCCTCTCAATCAAACCCAGAGCCCACCAATGCAATTATTTTTGCTAACCCCTGACTACAGATCCTGTTTTCCCTTCCAGGGCTGGGATTGTAGGTGGGTCACCATACCCACCCAGCATTTACATGGGTTCTGGGGACCCAAACTCTAATCCTCATACTTTCTGAGCAGTCACTTCAACCCCTAAGGGATATCCCCAGCTGTAGGACCTTTTAGAAAATGTTTATTTTGTGTATGTGTATGTGTCTCTGTGTATAAATATATACACACATGTGTGCAGGTATGCACCAGGATGTCAGAAAATGGCCTCAGATGTTTTCCATTCTATGATGGCAGACCAGGGAGTCTGTCCCTGAAGCCTGGGCTTGAGTTTTCTCTGTTGGGTTTCTAGCTTTTACATGGGTGTTGGGGTCCAAACTGAAGTTCTTATGATTGCGCAGCAAACACTCTTCTTAACCACTGAGGCAATTCTCAAGCCCCTAAAACTATGTGCTAGGCCTTGCTCCACCACTAGCCATTTCTCCAGGGCATTTATCATTTTCCTCACAGTTTCCTCATGCTAAGGATGTACCTCAGCCAGGGGAGTGCTTGCCCAGTATACACAGAGCCCCAGCACTGTATAAACCAGGAGGGTGGTACACACCTGTAATCCCAGCCCTCTGGAGTTAGAGGCAGGAGGATCAGAGGTTCAAAGTCACCCTCAGCTACATAGTGAGATCAGTGCTAGCTTGGCCTACCATTAGACCATGCTTCAGAAACAACAACAACAACAAAACAATTATCTGGTTGTGTCAATGTGTAGCCTGGGATTCATGATCATCCTGCCTCAGTCTCTTGGCGGCTGCAATGAAAAGGTCTACATCATCACACCTGGCTTCAAAGCTCCCTTTACCTTCTGCAGGGCCCGCTGTTTACAGCTCATGTAGAGGCATGGGTCCAGAGGTGGCTTTGGTCTCTGACAGAACACGGGACCCTCAGCAAAAAAGGAGGGTCAGACATACAGTGCCAGGCATCATCATGGCCAGGCTGTAAGTTAGTTCTACCTCTCTCCTGATACTCAGGGTGAATCAATTTGTGCAACTGGAAATCAAAGTGTGACAGAATGTCCCCTTCTGACTCTTCTGACTGGCAGTGTCTTCAAGGAACAGGGAACTGTCACATCCAGAAAGAATCAGGGGGCGGGCAGTGGGGGTGGGGTTCTGGGGAGCGCACTGCCCAGAGCGCACAGGGATGATGTCACACCTGTCGCCCTAGAGGCTGCAGCAGAAGGGCTGAGAGGGTTCAAGACCCTGACTATCTTGGAATGTTATGTAGACCAAACTGACCTTGAACTTGTAGACCCACTGCCTCTGACTCCTGATGCCGGGATTACAGGCCACCTCACTGGACCTCAAGCTCAGTTTGAAGGAGTGTGCAGGAGACATTAGATGCTGCTCTCACTATTGGAACTTGTTCTCTTTACCACAGACTTGTACACAACTGCATTTTTCTGACATGGTTTTTGTTTGTTTTAGTTTTGGAAAGTCAAGACATTTTACAGGGCTTTAATGTAATGTACTTATTTTCTTCCCCCACCACACCCCTTTTTTTAAAATTTAAGATAGGGCCTCACTATGTAGACAGGTTGTCTTTGACCTCACTATGTAGGCTCACCAAGCTGGCTTCCAGCTCAGAGATCCTCCTACCTTTGCCTTCCTAGCGTTTGGATTAAAGGCACACACCACAACACTCAGCTTCTTTTCTCCTATCACCCTGTGTCTGTGTGTGTGGTGCTCATGATAGAGCCCAGCACTGCCAGGCAAACGCTGTACCCCTGAGCTACACCTCCAGCCAGATGGTTCCCTTTGTCTGTGAGGCACAAGGCTTGGAACTCACTCCCATCAGCAGCTGTCGTTTTTGGATCCAGGCCTTGAGACCATTTGGCTCACCAAACTTTGGAAGACTTTATAGTATCACACCCAAAGAAATGCTCACCCAAATGAAAGCTTAGCCATTTGCACGATTTCCAGACAGGTTCTGTGAATGATCAGACAGGGAGTGTGCATTCTGGAGATAGGGAGGGAGAGGTCTAGACTTCATGGCAGCCTGGAGTGTATCAACAGGCATGGAGGGGAGGCCTAGGTCATCCAGGTGGCCCAGATCCTGCGTCATCTCAGCTTGGCCGTGACAGCCAGGTTTCATAGTAATAATTCATTTCTCCTCTGTGAAACTCCTCTGGTACTGGCAGATGAAGCACCCTTTGCATCTCCTTTGCATCTCCTCTGGAAGTTTCCTCTAGTGGGCTATTATAGCTCACCCAGAAATGCCCAGGGGGAGATAGGAAGCAACCTGAATATTCAGTGAAGAGGCAAAGGCAGAGTCAGGGCCAGCAGGTAAAGACATTTGCTGCCAAGCCTGATGGCCTGGGTTCAGTCCTTGGACCACACATTGTAGAAGGGAGAGAAGTAATTCCTGAAAGTTTTCCTCTGACCCCCACATGCATGGTGTAGCCGTGCACACACATGCATGTGCACATGCTTGTCAACACTGGTGATCGACGGCCACCTTATAGGCCTCCACACAAATATGGAGAAGCATGGCTACAGGCTTGCCTTCCTCTGGAAGCAGACACAAACAAAATGCTCTGGGCCTTATGTCCTCCCTTTTATTATTTATTTACTTATTTATTTTTGAGGTGTTGGAGATCCATACACAGGCTAGACAAGACCTATATATCTCTGAGACACACCCCAGCTCCTCACTGGGGGATTCTAGACAGGGGCTCTACCACTGAGGCACATTCCAGCTTTTAACCATCTTTGTTTCCAATCTTAGAGTCCTCTGTTAAAAAAAAAAAAATTACACACACATATCCCCAAACCAGAACAACAACAGCAAAATCCCCAATAGAATCCCCTAGTGAGGGGCTGGAGGTGTGTGTCAGCAATGCAGCCCTTGCCCAGCATGCCCAATCCCCCCTACTATACCAAACTGATGGCCATGGTGGGATGCATCCCTCCCCACCTGACCCAACGCCCTTGCTGTGCCCACAGGTGGCCATGGTGGAGGTACAGCTGGAGACACAGTACCAGTACCCACAGCCCTTGCTCATCGCCTTCAGCGCCTGCACCACGGTGCTGGTGGCCGTGCACCTGTTTGCCCTGCTCATCAGCACGTGCATCCTGCCCAACGTGGAAGCCGTGAGCAACATCCACAATCTCAACTCCATCAGCGAGTCGCCGCACGAGCGCATGCACCCCTACATCGAGCTTGCCTGGGGCTTCTCTACTGTCCTGGGCATCCTACTCTTCCTGGCTGAGGTGGTATTGCTTTGCTGGATCAAGTTCCTCCCAGTGGATGCCAGGGGAGAGCCGGGCTTACACAGCCACACGGGCTGGCAGGCCGCGCTGGTGTCCACCATCATCATGGTACCTGTGGGTCTCATCTTCGTGGTGTTCACCATCCACTTCTACCGTTCCCTGGTGCGGCACAAGACGGAACGACACAACCGTGAGATCGAGGAACTGCATAAGCTCAAGGTGCAGCTGGACGGGCACGAGAGAAGCCTGCAGGTGGTGTGAACGGCACAGCCTGCAGTGGAGTGGGACCCCTCCAGCGGTGCCAGCCACCACACAGCTGGTAGCCAAGGGGCTGCCAGACAAACCCAGGCTTCGTGAGAACCGCCATGGCATCACAAGAGCCACGTCGGGGATTGCTAAGCAGACTGCTCAGATGCTGCCCCGATAATTCCATACTCCTGTCCTCGCATGAATAAGGGTCTAGAGGAATGAGAATGCTGACCGATTCATCACAGAGGCCAGAGGAAGAAACACGGTCACAGTTGTAGGGCCCTGGGGGACTTCCTGGGTCCCAGCATACCAGAGTTCACAGTAGATCTCAGATTGGCAGGGCAGGGCAGTGAATTCCCAAGGCCTTTGGGGTGCTGGAGCTCAGTTGGTAGAGTGCTTGCCCAGGGTGTGGGAAGGCTGAGCACTACCCAAGTCAGGGGTGGCCATCCCAGTTTCATCCCAGGACTAGGGAAGTAGAGGAAGGAGGGCCAAGAGTCCAAAGTTGTCTGTCCTCTGCTACACGGTGAGTGTGGGGCTACGGGAGACACCGTCAAACACAAGCACGCTAGCGCACTCACCCCCCCCCCCAAAGAATAGGCTGCTGGAGAGTGCAGAGGTGGGCCCAGGGTAGCACGGCTTGTGATGTCAGACAGGGATGTGGTGACCAATGTACAGTTCAGCTTGGTGCTTTACTCCTCACACAGCAGCTCGACAAGGGTAACATACTGTTATTAGAACCAGGGTTGCCTGGTCCTGGAGAGAGGAGCGAGTGTGGGAGGCCTGGCAGGACTGAGGAGAAATGTCCTAGAGCCCAGCACCATAGGCGGACTGAGGTCAGAGATGGTGACACCCACACACGCCTGCACACCACTGGCAGCAGACTCCACGTGCAGAGGGTGTCCACCTCTTAGCCACAAAAAGAGCCCGAGCCAGCCCCCTCACCGCCCCCACCCCTGTGGACTGTGTCAACATAGGCAGGGACACCATCTCAGAAACCAGCCAGCTCAGCCACGCACATCTCTTCACCCCGCCCCCAACTCCCTCGATGCCTGTGGCCCTCAGACGTTGAGAAGATAAACTGGAGGGACTTCCTGTTTCAGGACCGCGGTAGCCTGGCCTGTGGGTGGGGCAGGAGCCTACCCAGCCTAATACAGGAAACTATTCCCTGCGATGGGCCTGATCAACTGCCAAGAAGGCCAGGACTCAACACAGGTCCGTGCCCCGTGTTTACACAGCTGCACATGAGTTTGGCATTGCCACTGTGGGCATCTGGCCACCCAGCTGGTGTTGTCGGCCATACCCTGAGGTACAGGGCTAGCTTGCGTGGGAGCTGCTGGGACACAGTGCTTACCCATTTCTGCAACATTACCCAAATGATCGCTGGTCTCCCAGGAGCGTCAGTTTTTCTCTGGAGTCTGAGTTTGGTGCCGTGGGATCCTGGAGGCCCACCCCACCACTGGCTTTCTGCCCCTGTGAAGTCTCTGGAAACGGGACACAACTGGTACAACCTTCCACACACAGAGGGCCCTGGGGAGCCTTGTGGATGGTCTTCCTTGTAAACTGTGACATCTGAGGGGAGCCAGGTCACGGTGTCCTGTGAACCCAGGAAAACACCCTCTGTCTTTCAAAGGGTGTGTCCCTTCACTTCCTCACACCCCTGCAGACATCTGTCTTGTGACCCCTTGAGTCTCAGCCCTGTCTGCTTTCCTATGGTCTTTTGGGAAGGTCAGCCTAGTTTGATTTGTTTTGCTAAAGAGTGCTAGAATCAGCTGGGTAGAGTGGCACATGCCTGTGATCCCAGCACCTGGGGAGGCAGAGGCAGGCCAAGGCCAGCCTGGTCTATAAAGTGAGTCCAGGACAGCCAAGGCTACACAGAGAAACCCTGTCTCGAAAAAATAAAAACAAAAACATAATGCTAGAATCATGGGTGGACAAGATGGCTGAGTGGGTAGGGTGGCTGAATGCGCTTGTGATCCCAGCATTCAGGAGCTAGGGGCAGGTAGATCAGGAGTTCAGGGTCATAATGAGTTCAAGGCCTGGGAGAGACAGACTGTTATCAGGGAAAAAAGCATGGGGGGTGGGGTGCAGGGTCTCTGCAAATGGCCCAGCGGGTGGGAGTGCCTACTGCTCTTGCAGAGGGCCAGAGTTCATTTCCAGCTCCACATAGGCAGCTCACAACTGCCCGTAACTCAAGTTCCAAAGGATCCAGCGCCCTCTCCTGGCCTCTGCAGGCATTCACACACGTCCATATATACACACATAAAATAAAAGCAGGGATTCCTGTTGGGCGTTGGACCCAATCGTTCTACCCCATTATCTGAGGTCATCTGATGCCTCAGCTCATGGCATGCCTGGCACTTACTTAATGCAGTGTGGAAGGCCAGTGCTGAGGTATGGGACAGCCATCTGCATGTGATTGGAGCGGACTGCCCATGAGGGCACCCATGGGCAGGAGTCACAGGGCCATTCCAGGGCTCTGTCAGGACCTGGGAAAATAAGCCTCACTGTGAACAGAGGCAGAAGCCAGCAGGTTGAAGGCCAGATGTTCGGTTTCTGTAGGCATAACCTAATTTTAAATCTTGTTCTAACCGCAGCCACATGCCTAGAACCACTGTGGGCCCCTATTGGGCTGGCACAGGCTTGTCCTAATTTCCTTTATCCAAGATTCAGCCCTTCCTGGTGCTCAAGGGACCAGTGTCCTCAGATACACCAAGGCCCTTCCCAATGTGGCATGCGGGCTCCCCATACCCTTGATCACAAGGTCTCCAAGCCCAAGCGTTTCTATTTAAGAAGCTGCAAAGGCAGAAGTGATTGGTGTCTTCCAGGAAGGTCTGTTGAGAATAAACTACAGGGGCCTGAAAGGCTCAAGACACTCTGTGCCACCGTTTCTGCAGGACACTGTGTAGATAACTCCTTCCCTGTGTGTGGAGTTTTTAGCAGTTGCCCTGAATTGAGCTGAATAAACTGGTAAAGCTTTTCAAAAGTCTGTGCTCTTGAGAAGTGTGTACCATGCTTCAGGGAGTCCACCTCAGTGCCTGCCATCCTGCTGACCTTCAGTCCCCGCAGGAGAGCCCTTTATTTGTAGCCTATGCATTGCCTTGTATTGCTGGTCACTGCCTCACATGGACACATGGACATGGGACCTTCTAGGATGGGTAGGCAGGCTGCTGGGACCCAGGCATACTTTGAATGAGGACCCTGCCAACCAGACCCCTGAGAGAATTTTATGCTTGGCCTCAGGTGCCTCTTCCTGGTTTCTTTTCTGAAGGGGGGAAGGGAAAGGGCAGACTTATCAGAACAGGGTCAGGTAGATCCCATAGTCTTCTGGAAGAGGAACTCCTGAGGTGTTGGTATCTCAGGTCCCTGTGGCCCTGAAGCTATGGTCTGGGGTCACCCACTGGGGCCACCAACCAACAAGACACCCCAGACACTCTATTTTGAAAAGCTGCCCAGATAAGGCCCTCCTAGGGAAGATTTTCTTCCTGGGGTGAATACATTCGTGTGTGTACCTGATGTGGAGGCCAGAGGTCAACTTTAGGTGCCACTCTTCAGACATCTTTAGTTGAGACACAGCGTCTCACTTGGCTGGGAACTGGACAGTTATGTTAATTTGGGGGTCAAGGAAGCCCAGGGATCTTCCTGTTCCTCCCAGTACTAGGACAAGTATGTGCCACCGACTAGTTTTTGTTTAGTTTTTTTTTTTTTTTCCAGGATAGTGTTTTTCTGTGTAGCCTTGGCTGTCCTGGACTTGCTTTGTAGACCAAGCTGGCCTTGAACTCACATTAGTCTGCCTGCCTCTGCCTCCTGAGTGCTGGGATTAAAGGTGTGCGCCACCTCGCCTGTGTGTGGGTTTTTTGTTTTTTGAAATTTTTTATGTGGAGATGCAGTTCATGCCCTCGTGACACTTTACTGACAGAGCCACCTTCCCAGCACCTCCTAGGGACAGTTTCTGTCCTTTAACCATAAGGCATTTCCTCAATTAGTGATCATGGGGGAAGCCCAGCCCATTGTGGGTGGTGTCGCCCTGGGCTGGCACCAGGTCCTGGGTTCTATAAGAAGCAGGCTGAGTGCGGCAGGGGAAACAAGCCAGTAAGCAGCACCCCTCCATGGCTTCTGCCTGCAGGTTCCTGCCCTGCTTGAGTTCCTGTCCTGACTTCCCTGGGCGATGAAGAGTGATGTGCAAGTGTAAGCTGAATAAACCCTTTCTTCCCCAACTTGCTTTTTGATCATGGTGTTTCATTACAGCAATAGAAATCCTAGGAAAGTAATGATCTGGGATTTCAGCCCATAGGCTTCTGGGAGTCAGGTGTGCAAAGCAATGGAGCAAAGTTCCATAGGCCAAAAGGCTGTGGGAAGGGAACTGGGCTCAGTATATAGCCAGCCAGCCAGCAAAGTTGTGCCAGACTTGAGCAGGTCAACACTTAAAATGAAAGCTGTAGACTGATTTTTTTGAGACAGGATCTCACTGTCTCTCAGGCTGACCTGGAAGTCACCATCTTCCTGCTTCTGCTTCCGAAGTGTTGGGATCTTATGCATGTGCCCCTACCCCTGGTAGCCAACCTTCTTATTATGAACAGGAAGCCACAGGAGATGCCTACAGAGCATCAGAATCGGCAGCCCAGTCCACAGCACCCAGACCAGGTCCTGAGCTTGAGAAATCGTGTTGAAGGGACACGAGGATGAAGGTTTAAGGTACCAGTAGGTACAAATGTGTGGTCATCCCCTCTCTGCGGTGACTGATGGAGGCCAGGCTTTCTGAAGCACATAAGACCCTGATGCCTCTGAGTCACCCATGATCTAGCATACAGCCTAATACCTGATGTGAACAGCTATGGTGTGGTAGTGTGATACTCACTCAAGCCTCCCTTCTCAGGGCCCCACTACATACAAGATATTACTGCTCGGTCATGTCCCAAGCCCCTCACTGGGGATTCTAGGCAGGTGTCTCCCACTGAGCCACACCCCAGCTCATCATACTTTACGTAAGATGCAGAGGCAGTAGTCATGGCAGTCTGGAAGCCTGTTCACTCTGTTGGGCCCTAAGCTCACTGAATCAGTAGGAAAACCAAGCTGCCTCACATAGGGCCTTGTCAGGACTCTTCAGGCTGGCTGGTGACTCAGACCCTGGTGCAGACTTCCTAGATAGTTCCCAACTCTCAAGATAGTTCTGAGAGGGATCAGAAAGAACAGAATGGCTGGGGCTGGAGACGGTTCTGTAGTTAGGAACACTGGCTGCCCTCCCAGAGAGGCTAGGGCTTGCTTTCAAGCACCCACAAGGAAGCTCACAACCATATGTAACCCCAGGTCCAGGGACTCCAACGCCCTCTTCTGAGCTTCATGAGTACTGCACACACATGGTGCACAAGCATATGCATGCAAAGTACATGTAAAATGATTTCTAAGCTAAAAATAAGAAATTAAGACAGAGGCTGGGGAGTTGGGCTCAGTCAGACCTGAGTTCTACTGCCAGAGCCCACTGAGCTGGATATGGGGGCATCCCAGACAGGCAGGTTCCTGCGTTCACTGCCAGCCAGCCCAGAATATGTGGATCGTTCCAGGCAAATGACAGACCCTGTCTTACAAACAAAATGCATGGCATCTGACAACAGTAGCCGAGGGGCTATGACAGGACACAGTGGGTAAAGGTCTCTGCTGCCAAGGCTGACAACCCGCGCTCAAGCCCAGAGCCAATGTGAGGAAAGGAGAAATCGGACTCCCTCAAATGGTTCTCTGACCTTCTCCTGCACACCACACAACACATACACCAGGATAAATAATGAATGCAATAAAGAACCTCAGACCTCTGGCCTCCAGATGCAGGTGTATGGCAAATGCAGTGTACCCACATATGTACACAACCTGTACAGGACACAACCCCCCAAAATTGACATAAGAACCAACCAACCCAGGGCTGATTGGGACCCTTCCCTGGGCATGTAGGACAGCATGTTGTATCTCCAAAGCCTTGAGATACAGGGCTGTCGTGCAGGCCAGCCACACGCCTCCTTCATCCACAGAGCGTCCATGTGCTCTGTCCTCCATACATATGCTATGATAGATAATGGTAAATAATATAATGTTAAAAACTAAGTTCAATCTCTGGGACCTACACAGTCAGAATTTGAGGCCAGTCTAGGCTACAATGAAGAGCTTATCTCAAAAAAAAAAAGAAAGGAAGAATGAATGAATGAATAAAAGAAAGAGAAAGAGAGAAAAGGGTTTGGGCATGGTGGAATGGTACATTGTCTTTAACCCAAGCACTCACTCAGAGGTTGAGGCAGAGGGAGATCTTAAGAGTTCAGGGCCGACCTGGTCTATAAAGCAAGTTCCAAGGCTACCCAGTGAGACCCCGTCTTAACACAAAAGACAAAATAATTACAACTACCTCACATAGAGATGGGGAAAGGGAAATCATTTCACACCAAGATTTTTCTTCTATTATAAACTTTATCAGAAGGAGGTGGTGATTGGAGGAAAACTGGCATGAAGCGGTGTGCTCTTTCCACCATGTGGCTTCCAGAGACTGAACTCAGGTGGTCAGGCTTGGTGGCAAGCGCCTCTACCCACTGAGAACTCCTGCTTGTCTCAGCTACTAAGGTTTTTAAAGACTGAATCCCAGGCCCATCAGAACCAGCTCTGGGCAAGGTGTGTGATGGTGTTCATGACATCGGAGGTCAGGTGGCTCCTCAGAAAACCTACTGAGTGTCACCTCTGCACCTGGGAGGCTAAGGCGGGAAGATCAGGAGTTCAAAGCCAGGTGACATGGTGAGTTCCAGGCCAAGTCTGGTCCACGTGAGACTTGTCTCAATAAACCCTAACAGGGGAGAGTTACAGCTCAGCTGGCAGAGCGCTTGCTTAGCAAGCAGGAAGCCCTGGCTTCCATCCCAGCATGCTAGTGCACGGTGCTAACCCCAGCATTCAGGAGGAAGAGGCAAGAGGATCAGGAGTTCAAAGTCATCCTGGTCTACACAGGAAGTTCAAGGCCAGTCTAGGCCAGAGACCTTGTCTCAAAAAGAAAAGAGAAACAAAATAATCTTGATAAAGCCAGGTCTGGTAGTGCAGGCCTGTACTTCCAGAGCTTTGGAAGTGGAGGTAGAAAAAAAAATAATGAGTTCAAAGTTATCCTTGGCTACAGATCAGTTCAACGCTAGCCTAGGATATGTGAGATGTTGTCTCAAAAAAAAAAAAAAAACAAAAACAAAAACCAAAAAAAACCCAAACCCAATGAATCTAATGAGTTGTGGGGAGACCTCAGTGTTGCTCCCCTGATGGCTGTGTTTGAGCCAGGCTTCCCAGACAGGGCACTGTCAGCTTGTGCCCTGGGAGGGGCTCACACTGGCCTTCCTTGGAAGGAGAGTGCAGCCTGCAGCAGCTCCTGCCCTACTTCTTGCTGCTGTCCTCCAGGCAGGAATGTCCTGGACAGCTCCCTGAAGGTGATACAGACTCGCCGGGCTTTGATGTGTCTGCGGTGGATGGCGTGTGTCCACTGGTGCCGTGCGGGCCCTGTGAGCATCAGCAGGGAGCGGCAGGGTACGGAGATGGCTACCTCCACCTCCTGGCAGGGGACAGTCCTGCTAGGTGCCATGATGTTGCCCTCAGAAGTATCAGGTCCAACGGAGGGGGCTGAGCAGAGGAGCAGGCTGCCAGGGGCCTCACTGGCCATGGAAACCACTGTGGCTGACAGGAGGTTGAGGGTCACCAGCCGCTCACCCCACAGCCAGGCGTCATCCAGATGGGGGTCGATGGCGGAGCCCCGCTCAGGGCTGTAATCCAGATTACACTGTTCCACAGGCTGGAAGTCCTCCAGCCCTGGGTAAAGGCCCATTCTCTGGACCACCTTCTGGCTGAAGCTGGGGAGACCCTGGAAGCCTGCCATCCTCAGCTTCTGCTTCCGAAAATTGACTTTTGGGCCATAGTCCTGGAGTGGGGACAGAAGGGAATGGAGGAGAAGTGGCTCAGCTTAAGAAATGCCAACCACTAACTGGGCATGCCGCACGTGTGTAATCCCAGTATCCAGGAAGCTGAGGCAGGAGGACCACCTAGAGTTCAAGGCCAGCTGGACTTTAGAGTAAGACCTTGTCTTGAGGAAAAAGGAGAAAAATGTCAGTGTAGTAGTAGCTATAGCCCCAGCATTTGTGGGGGCCAGAGGGCTGGAAGTTAACCTTCATAGTAAGTTTAAGACCAGTTGTGAGACCTGGGTGGGGTGGGGGCTTCTTGGAGGGAGAAGGGACAGGCAGAATATAAAGTAGGGGTGGATAAAGGAACTAGGTCCTCATGGAAGCTGCATAGTCTATCCTAAGAATCAGGGGCAAAGTGGGCAGAGTGAATGGCTGGGGCAATCCCAGCAAAGGGAGATGCTTCAAGGGACCTCCAATTGGCTGATGTGGCCAGAGCTTTAACTAAACACTACAATGCCAGGAACAAGGGTGAAGGGGTACCTTTGAAGCTTCTGCAGGAACTAATTTGTGGAAAGTCGGTGAGGGAGAGATAAGCAGGGAAGGGAGAGATAGGTGGGGCATCGTGGTCCCTCAGGGCACATCAGGAGTCCTGCAGGAATGTGATGAGAACTGGTGGTGTTTGGCAGCCTCTAGCAGCTATGCAGGATGGAGAGCCCCATCTAGAACTTACCATCTCTCCAGCAATGAGACGTCTCTATACAGATGGTGGCAGCCCTGACTGACAAGGAAGTCCACACCCCCTGTGACTGGCCATCCACTCCCCACCAAAAATCCCCAGTGTGTAACTACAGGAGATACCAAGGGGTCCCTGGCAAAGGGACTACCTCTTGGTCCAGCTCAGGCCATCGTACCTGTTTCCTTCTCCCAGACTGAGAGAGCTTCCATGGGTCACTGTCCATCAGATGCACCATCTCAGCTTCTTCTTCTGGGGTCACAAAGCCCTTGATCAGTGTCACTCCTGGGAAGGGGAAGGCCCAGCCCTCAAAATCAGAGTCCTCAACCCCCATGGCCCAGCCTGTGTCCGGGCAGTAAAGGAAATGATATTTTTTCTGTAAAAGACAGAGATGAGGCAGATGGCTCAGTTAGTGAGTCTTACCTTGTAAGCACAAGGACCTGAGTTCGAGCCCCCAAAATCCACCAGAAAAAAGCCATGGGGTCGTCATGGATACCTACAACTCTAGAGCTGGGGAGGCGGAAGTGAGATGGTCAAGGAAAGGCTAGCCTGGCCTCTTGGAAAGTTCTAGGCCAGTGAGTGACCCGCTCTCAAAAACCAAGGTAGGCACCTGAGGTTATTCTCTGCCCTATGCTGCATACTTGCACCTGCATACACAGACACTCCAAACAGAAATACCGTAGAGCCAGCAAAGACCCACAATACCCACATGTGCCCTAGACTCCTAGGAGCCTCTGGCTTCTGGGGTTCTGAGGCTCTTCTTGGGGCTGAAGCCACTTGGAGAGGCTTCTCGAGTCCCTGGGGCAAGGCAGACTGAACCTAGCCCCAGGCCTGAAGCCCTCTGAAGCAAACCTGAGTTCTTTGTTCTCTAAGGATATGGCCTTAGGCTGGGATATGGGCCCTATTCCTCTGGCATTGTATGCATCTGACCCCTCAGGGTCAAGAAGGTAAAAGGTTAGGAGGCTGCTTCATAGGCTAACAGTAAGGCTGTGGTCTAGGTGTCCAGAGGTTGGGAAATGCTTATTGGAAGCCACAGGCGTGGCTCTTCCTTAGCCCTCTGAGGTTGAGAGGTGCAGCAGCAGAAATGCCTTCAAAAGGGGTCAGCTCAAGGGCTGGAGAGATGGCTCAGTATGTGAGAGCACTAGCTGTTCTTCCAGAAGACCAGGGTCCATGACTCGTTTTAGGAGATCTGACGCCCTCACATAGAAATACAGGCAGGCAAAACACTAATGCACAGTGTAAATAAATATTTAAAAGGGGGAGGGGCCAACACAGGCTGTAGTTCAGATGGTACAGTGCCTAGCATGCATTGAAGCCCTGTGTTTCATCCCCAGCACTGGAAAAAACATGCATGGTGGTAGAGGCCTATAATCCCTGTATTCAGGAGGTAGAGGCAGGTTGATGAGGCATTCATGGTCACCTTTCACTATAAAGCTGAGCTTGAGCCAGCTTGGGCTACAAGAGACCCATGGAACTGAGGGCCTAGCACATTAGGAAAGCACTCTACCACTGAGCCACATCCCAAGTCCCTTGCATCTTCAAATTCTTTATTTCAAATTACACTTTTTTTTTTGTTTGTTTGTGTTTGTGTGTGGTAATGTACGTGTGAATGCAGGTGCCCTTCGAGGCTAGAAGAGAAGGCCAGATCCCCTTGGAGCTAGAGCTGAAGACAGATGTGATTCACCTGATTTGGGTGCTGGGAACCAAACTTTTGGTCCTCTGCAAGAGCAGTATGTGTTTTAACTGCTGAGCCAATTCTCCAGGCCCCACACTGGGGGATTCTAGGCAGGTGCTATACCCTCCAGACCACGCCCTCAGCCCTTCGATTCTTTCCTTTAGCAGGTTAATCCATGTGCAGCTCATGTCAGAATTTCCTTCCTTTCTAAGGCTACATAACAATCTA
Organism: Pachyuromys duprasi; assembly: GCA_028658305.1. Taxonomy (NCBI): domain Eukaryota; kingdom Metazoa; phylum Chordata; class Mammalia; order Rodentia; family Muridae; genus Pachyuromys; species Pachyuromys duprasi. The sequence goes on from CM053751.1 coordinate 24,314,176, forward strand.
CTGTATGGATATCCAAGATTTTTTTTATTCATTCATTAGTTTATTGTTTGCCTCTATTTCCATTGTTCTTTTGAGATGGGGGTCTTATCTAATATGGTTTTAAACTTGCTATGTAGCTGAGGCTATCTTTGGACTCCCACAGGCCAGCACCACCAAGGTCTATCAATTAACCAGTTGGTAAACATTTGGTAGTTTAGTCACTGTGAATGCTGCTATGACCCAGACATGGTGACACAGCTGTTGAATGGGCCAACACATGCCTGAAATCTTAGCATGCAGATCAGGGGGTCCTGGGTCTCTAACTAAAGAAAGGAACTACAAAACAACTTTCTTTTGCATATAGACCCAGGTAGATGGCAGATCCTGTGATCAATCTGTATGAAAGGCACCCCGGCACTATTTTCCACAAGATGTTGGGCAGCAGAGAGATTCCCATTAGGTTTCCAGCTCTCTCTTCCAAGCACCCTTCTAAAACTTAAGTGCTTTTCAAAACCCTTCAGAACACATCTAGGCCGTGCGGTGAGCACACTAGGCTTTCTGTGCTCTTAGTTGTCTTCTCACTCAACCACCCCAGGCCCCCACTCAAGCATTCCCCTGCTGCCAGGGCCATACAATGCTCTGAGGTTATTTTTCATTCATTCAGCTATCACCCATTTTGGTGGAAGGCGTTAGCTATGGCCACCAAAGGACTAAAAGGGAGACATTTCAACATTCTTCCTGGCCCACCCCTCTCCTGACCTAGTACTACCCTGTAAGGCAAATTTGTTTGTTTTGGTTTGGTTTTTAGAGACAGGGTTTTTCTGTGTAGCCTTCAATGTCTTGGAACTAGCTCTACAAGCCAGACTGGCCTCCAACTCCCAGCGATCCGCCTGCTTCTGACTCCAGAGTGCTGAGATTAGAGGCGTCCGCCAACCGCCCAGCTGTAAAGCTAATATATATGTAAAGCTAATATATATGTAAAGCTAATATATATATCAGCCTTGGCTGTCCTGGACTGGCTTTATAGACCCGGCTGGCCTAGAACTCAAAGATCCGCCTGCCTCTGCCTCCAGAGTGCTGAGAGTAAAGATGTGCGCCACCACGCCCAGCTCTGTAAAGCTGATTCTCACAAACATGTTCGGCAGGCATTTTTTTTTTTTTCTTCCTCCCCGGAATGAAAGCCTGCGCTGGCTTAAGTCGCTCATTCCCTGGCTGTCTTTCTTCCCTGGCTTTCAAAAGGATTTCCAATACAGCCGGCATAGTATTCACCACTCATTACCATTTCCATGTAGTCTCCCTTGTGCTCCGGAAGCCCACCCACAACCAGACCCCTAAGTCCAAGTTTGTTGCCACCCCACACCCTCAGCAAAGTCCCAGAGGTGATGTGTTATATAGCCGCTTCCCTACTTCCAAGAGCACTCACTCTTCAAATTTGTTGTGTGGCTTAGGTTGGCTTAAACTGAGTCCCCCTGCTCTCTGCCTTTCAAATGCAGGGGTCTCGCGTGCACCAGCACTCCCAGCTCTTCCATTTATCAGCTGACAGCACTTGGGAAGCGTTCACCTTTTGGTTATTGTGAATATCGAAGCTGTGAGCTCTCTAAGCAACTCCCCTACCGCGAGGCTTTGGTCCCCGCATGTTTCACAGGCAAGCTGGGCCTCAGTTTCCCATTAAAAGGAATAGATTTTCTGAATACGACTCTTTTCCCAGCCGTACCTGAGGGCTGAGCTGCCAGGGCGGGTCCCTCTGGCTTTGTCTCTCGCAGATAAGACAGGTCCTGATGCCCTTGCAGCCGCACTCCTGCAAACTTGAAACTTCGGTCGATGTCGCTGCCATAGCGCCCTACGAGAACCTAGAGCGCAAGCGTGAGACGCTGGGGTCGCTGGGAGTTGAAGTCCCCGCACGCGGAAGCAGGAGGCAAGGCGTGAGGCCGGCGTTCAGCTTCCTTCCGGTCGCCGTGGACTCTCAGAGCATTTGCTGTGCGCCACCTCCTGGGATCCGTGGCAGCGGGCCTTGGTGACCAGACTTCGTGGAGGCACGGCTTCGGATGAGTGTTCGGCCACCCATGGCTCCTCTCACGCCGCAACTGCTGCTGCAACGCGGGCGACCCAAGACCAACAGGCTGGGGAAGATTAAGAGTCTGAAGTAAGAGCAGGCGGATTGGAAGTGGATCCGGGGCTTGGAGTTTTTTCCCCGCCCGGGTCCTTTGGTGGGCGGAGTGCAATGCTCAGACCCCTCCCTACCCATCTCCTAAACGGGTTATTCTGTTATCCGGGAGTCGGGCCCCTGTGGAGCTTCTGTGTGGCGCCAAATCGAGATGCGGGAGATACTGGCAGCCCCAGCCCGGAATCAAGTGGAGCTGGAGCGAGCGTCCTTAGCCCTGCGGAGGGTCCAAAGACTGTTTGTTGAGCACTCACTGGAATATTGAGGAATCCTGGGTAACATGTAAGGAGTCTGCAGGAACGAGTAAAAACAAGAAAATTAGAAGCCTTAGGTTCTAAAGTCGTTAAAGTGTCCAGGGCTCGAGAACCCCACCCCCTCGTGCAGGACTAACGGCATGCGTTTAGAGCTAGCCTGGGTTACTTTCTTTTTGGTTTTTCGAGACAAGGTTTCTCTGTGTTACAGCTCTGGTTGTCCTGGAACTGGCCTTGAAGACCAGGCTGACCTCAAGCTCACAGTGGTTTGCTTGCCTCTGCCTCTCAAGTCCTGGGATTAAAGGCTTGTGTCACCATGCCCAGCAACAAAAGATTCTTTAAGGGAGGGGAAGTCGGGCCAGAGAAATGGTTTTGCAGGTAATGATGTCTGTCACTAAGCCTGAGTTCAGTCCCTTGGACCCAGATAGTGGAAGGAGAAAACCAGCTTCCTATAAACCTGACCTCTTTACCCACACTTTAGACTGTGCCAGTCCATGCACACATACTACACACAGATACATAGACACTATAATGAATACAAGTGTGATTTAGAAAGTGGGGAGGCAAAAGCTGCTGGTGGAGTTCAGTTGGTACGGTGCTTACAGGGCATGCACACAGCCTGAGTCTCCATAGATTCATCCCTGCCACCACCTGATCCACCTGAGTGGTGGCACATGTCTGTCATCCCAGCACTTGGAGGTAGAGGCAAGAGAGTTAAGTTCAGAGTTTTCCTGGACTATGCAATGGTGGATTGATCTCTTTGAGTTTTGAGGCCAGCCTAGTCTACATAGTTTAGGCTATCCAAGTTAAAATAGGTCCGTGCTTGCACAAGAACTTTCTTGGTGAAATCCCATGGGGGCAGATGGGTGATGAGGGGAAGAGTCTGCCCAGCCCCCTGAGCTCTGCTCATCTCTGCCCTCACCCCAGTCTGTCCGGCCTGGAGCTGCTCTCAAAGCATTTGGACCCCAATCTCCTGGGGCGCCTGAAGAGGCTGAAGGAACTTGACCTCTCAAACAACTTGCTGGAGACGCTGCCTGCCGACTTGGGCCTACCCCATCTGCGAGTCCTTCGATGTACCAACAACCAGCTGGGGGATGTCACTGCCTTGCACCAGTTCGCAGAACTTGAGGAGCTCAATCTGGAAGGCAACCCCTTCCTAACGGTGAGAGGGAGGTTCCACCAGCCCAAATACTCAGGACCAGGACTATGGGCAGACTCAACCTTCACTATTTCCTTTGGGTTTTGTTTTGTTTTGAGTCAGGGTCTCTTGTAGTACAGGCTAGTTTCAGATCAGTTATGGAGCCACCGATGGCCTTGATCATCTGATCCTCCTGTCTCTGACCTGAGTTTTGGCCATGATCCACCAGGCCAGGTTTATGCAGTGCTGTAGATCAAACTCAAGGCTTTGTGCATGCTAAGCAAGCAGTCTGCTAACTGAGCTACATACCCACTCTGGGTTTTTGTTGTTTTGCTTGTTGGAGACAGAGTCTTGCCTTGTAACCCAGACCAGTCTCTAACTCACTGTCTCAGGCTGGCATCAAACTTCAAATGTCCCTACCACGCTCTGCCCGAATATCCCTCCATCCTTTAGGTCAGTGACAACCTGAAAATCTCCTATCTCCTGCCCAAACTCCGTAAGGTCAATGGCAAGGACACAGCCTCCACCTGCTCACAGGTGGAGAACATAGATCGGGAGCTGACCAACAGGGTGAGCATAATGGAAAGCTGATGGGGGTGGGAGTGGGGTGGGGGTGGGGGTCCTTGGTCATATCAGCTGAGTACTGAGGGGTTTAAAAGTGAATTTTCAGAGGTGTGTAACAGAGATCCTTGCCCAGACAGCCTCAAGTCTGGTGTGGTGAGTCTGCTTTTTTTTTTTTTTTTTTTCTTTCCTGTGTTTGGAGACCCAGTTTCCAAGGTGTACAGTGGGCACAGCTGGATACCAGGGAGGCTAGTACTCTGCAGTGAGCCATTTTTGCTGTTTGTTTTTGTTGTTTTGAGACTGGGTTTTTCTATCTAGCCTTGGCTGTCCTGGAACTTGCTCTGGCCTTGAATTCACAGAGATTTACCTGCCTCTGCCTCCCGAGCACTGGGACTAAAGGTGTATGCCACCACTGCCCAGCAGTGAGCCATTTTTTGAGACAGGGTCTTGCTCATTATGGCCCAGATGACTCTTCTACCTTTGCCTCCCAAGTGTTGGGATTACTACCATGCCCAGTTGAACCAGGCTGTTTTCAAGTCATGTGACCTTAGTTTATGCTAGCAGTAGAATAAGAGGCTATGTTTCCAGAAGCTTCCAGAAGGTGGTATAGTCAATACAATTTGTGATTGGGAGGCTATAAGGCAGAGGTGTTGTGAATGGCCAGGAGATCAGGCTGGGCTGGGCCTGGATCTGGTCCCTTTTATGCCAGGTCACAGCTCACTGGGAGAAGTTCCTAGCCACCTCCAGCCCTGAAGAGGGAGCTGATTTCACGAAGTCTGCAGTCAGGAATGTGTGTTATGGCCCTGAGTCTCTCAGGGACTTCACCCAGTGGCGGGTATGTCATGGGGGTTGGGCTAAGAGGTTGGTTCCCTGGCTCTCACTTGTCCTGGAGACGCCCCTGGCTCTGAAGGATTGGGGCACTGTGGGCAGTGGGATGGGTCAGGGATGCCTGGGGAGGCCCTTTTCTACGCCGAGAGGCACAAGCTCCACTGGACCAAGTATTTGGGGAGAGGCTAAGGTTGCCAGAGTCTGCACACCCTGCTGATGGCTTGGCCTCACCCAGGTGCGGATGATCGCTGAGGAACTGGTAGCCTCGGGTGGGGCCCGAGTGCAGGAGGCAGACATACCAAAGGAGCCCCCACGGGCTGCAGCTGCCTCCAAGCTCAGGGTGAGTGTGTTCCCATATGGCCCTGAGCCATTTTGTACTAGAACACAGAGGGTCCTGTACAGGAACTCAGCTGATGCCCAAGTTTGTTAGTCAGCCTTCCCTTGCTGTGAACAAAGCACCTGAAGTAATGAACTTGCCAGGAAGAAAGACTTGTTTTGGTTAAGGTTTCAGTCCATAGCTGCTTGGCTCCAAGGCTGTACGTATTATGGGCTCATACGGGCGGGAATGGGCTGTGAGTCTTGTGGTGGCCAAAAAGCAAAGCGCCATGTCCCAGTGTCCCCTTCAAAAGGGTGCCTATCCAGTGACCCAAGTCCCTTCATCTACTCTGTACTCCTGATTAGCCCCATAGGCTGCTGACCTTTTAACTTTTGGAGAACATTTTGAGTGTCCAGCCCTAACAGAGCAGGTTCCCCCTATGGCTCAGTTCTTGCTTTCCAGCCTTTGAGAGGGTATAAGTTCAGCCTGTAGCCAGGGGAGGAAACCCCTGGGGCGTGGTCACAAGGTTAAAAGCCCCCTACCTTCTACAGGCCAGAACGGCCTCAAAACGGCCAGATAATGTTCCATTCAGCCTCCCTTCCACCAAGCGATTGCGTGCTTCCCTCCCAGCCCAGACAGAGGGCAGACCTATGGACTGTGGTGGAGACCAGGTAGGCACTCCAGATGGCAGGGGGAGTGTGCCAGCGGAGGCAGGCCAAGGGGCACCCATGACCACCTGTGCCCCCACAGGCTGCCCGGCACCTGGAACCCCTGCACTTCCTGCAGTGTCATAGCAGAAACAACAGCCCTAAGGACCTGGAGACCCAGCTGTGGGCCTGTGCCTTTGAGCCGGCCAGGGAAGAGGGTGCGTGCTCGGCTAATGGGCAGGGGGAAGCTCGGGTCACACAGTGGTGCTCAGCAGGAGACAAGGGATTTAAAGATATCTGGGAAATTCAATGAGCTGATTTCAAAATAGGAAGGGATGGAGAGCTGGTTCACTGGGTAAGAGTGGTTTCTGCTCTTGTAGAGGCGTCTCCTGTGGGTGGCTTTCAACTGCCAGTAATACAGCTCCAGGGGACTTGATGCCTCCTCCGGCCTCAGTGGGCACCTGCACTTTTGTGCACCCCCCTCCCCCGCCATGACACATGTATATAGCCACTAATTTTTTTCCTAAGGTAAAAAGACCATGGATGTAGTATAGTGGTAGAGGGCTTGCCTGTCGTGTGAGGCCATGTGCCTCAAAAAAAAAAAAAAAAAAAAGTGCTCTGTGCCTCAAAGAATAAGAAATAATAAAAAATAATAAAATTAAGTGGCATGGAGGCCAGGAAGAACAGTAGGGAGGAACTTTACAAAAAAATATTTTTATGTGGCTGATCCCATAAAACAGGACACTCGGGAGCCATGTCCCAGACCGTGGCTACATGTGGTGGAGAAACCGTTTGTGTGATAGACTGCCAGACAGGCCTTGTACTCCATAAATACAAGGTACCAGGCGAGGTGAGTGCCAGGGACCCCTTCCCTGAAGACTGCTGGGTTCTGGTATAAGAGCCCTGAGGGTGAGGGTCCATGCTACGCTATTTCCTGTGAAGGTAGTTATCTTGGTGGGGATGGAACCCAGCGTCTCAGGCCCAATAAGAGGGCTTTGCCTCTGAGTCCTCTGGCGCTGTTAGTGCTCAGCCGCCCACAGCCCTCCTGGGAGCTCTGCTTTGTTGTTGTGCCTCAGTACCCCAGGCTAGCCCTCCAAGCAAGTTGCTGCTTGTTCTCTGCTCATGACTGTTTCCTTCCTCCCACCCTCCTTAGGAGTTCTTCTCGGTGGCCTGGACCTCCCTGATGGTGGCCACCCAGGCAGGCCACAAGAAGCGCTGGAGCATGCTGGCAGCTGCAGGCCTTCGGGGAATGGTCCGGCTGCTCCACGTGCGTGCAGGCTTTTGCTGCAGCGTCATCCGGGCCCATAAGAAGGCCATTGCTACCCTCTGCTTCAGCCCCACGCATGAGACTCACCTCTTCAGTAAGACCCTAGCCTCAGGGCTTTCCCAGCATTATAGTCTTTTCTGCTGTGGTAGCCTTTGGTTCTCTTTTTTGGGGCGGTAGGGCTCAGCATGCTGGGCCCAGATGGCATTGGTCGGAAGTGAGGTAGCTTCTTGTCCGACCAAGATCTCCATTTCAGGTTTATTTCTAGCATGCCGTGGGGCCTTGAACTTCCCTGGCCCCTCAGGCTCCTCTGTCTCTCTCTGGAACCAGGGGAGCTAACACTGCCCCTTGGGTCTGGTGAGCCCAGCAAAGGTGACAAATGTGCTCCAGAGATGGCTGTGAAGCTGTGCACACTGGGTTCAGGCAAGACTGGAGATTGTGGGTCCATGAGTTCTTGTCCTAGCCATCGTCTGCCCTTCCTGTCTCCGATGAGCTGGTTGAGGGACCCACAGTCTCAACCTGCAAGAAGGACCAGGATCTTCTCAGGGATACCTCTCTCTCCATCCCCTTCTCAGCTGCCTCCTACGACAAACGGATCATCCTCTGGGACATTGGGGTACCCAACCAGGAATATAAGTTCCAGGCGAGGTGAGGCTGTGGACTGGCCTGGAGAGGGGCGGACTCCTGAGGGTGAGTTCCATGGCCCACAGCTCATGGTTTTCTACACACATTGGCAGCCAGCTCCTCGTGCTCAACTGCACTTCCGTGCCCTTGCGCCTCTGCCCTGTCGCCTCGTGCCCTGATGACTTCCTGCTGGCTGGCTGTGAGGGAGGCTGCTGCTGCTGGAATGTGCGGCTAGACCAGCCCCAGAAACAGAGGTAAGGGTGCTGTGGATGCCTGGACCAGAGCTTGGTGCACATGGGCCCTGGGCACACCACAGTGCTGATTGCTGGGCTGGGCTGCCCCAGAAGCTGTGTTCAGGGTCTGTTCTCTTCACCTTTAAACACTACACTGTAATCATCCATCCGAACCCTGGGCCTGTCAATCACATCTGCCCTAGCATGATGTCCACAGTTATGGGAAGGACCAGCAGTTTCCTGGTAGTGGAGATAGGATGTGATCAGGGAATAAGTTTTGGTGATGCACCTTTGTGGCTTATCTGTCTGCATGAAAAACCCTCTCAGCTTAGGGCTCCTCTCCCCGGGAGGGGAGCGTGGGGGGGCCATGACATTAAACATGAGGGCTGTAGCTCAGTCTAGCTGACTGCACACATGACACTCTCAGCACCACATAAACTAGGTGCAATGGCACATGCCTGTTCCCTCAGCTCTTGAGAGGCTCAGAACACTAGGAGTTCCTATTTGTACCTTTAGTAAACACAAGGCACAGAAGGTGTAAACTAAGGTAAAAACCTGCTAGCTCAGTGAGGTATACAAATTACATATTCACAAGCCTGATTCTACAGTCAAACAGCTAGCTGTTCAGAAATCTCTGTCCTTTTACCTAGTCTTACCTTACTCTTGAGCTCCTCCAAACCTATGAGGGCTCCTTAAATCTCTTTCCTGGAATACTGGGTTTTACCTGTGTCTTGCCAGCTGCTTCTGTTTGTGCAAGCCCAGAAAGCAAATCCCTCTCTCTCACCCGGAGCTCCTTCCACAGGGGCTCTTCCAAGCCAGAAAAGAGCTTGAACATGTCCAGTTGCTATCAAAGAATCCTCTAGCTCTTCCCTTAAACCCTGGCACTGGGTTGCAAGCCAAGTCAATAGTGACAGCACCATTTCACCTTTAAGCTGGGGCAGCTCAGCGCCACCCAGCTGAGTTTGTCTTGGGTCATAAAGCAAAGACCTTAAGATCTCTCCCAAGCAATTTACCTTAAAATCGGAACTTTCCATTCTTTAGCATTTTCATAAATGGAGGCATTCAGAGACATACCCAAACTGCATCTGGCATCCATTTATAAATTTTGCTAATGAGTAGGTATCCTATGTACAGTAAGCAGACACCCTGCAACAGGCCAGCACTGCTGAGGGTGTACCCTAGTGACTGACAGGGGACTTCTGCAGAGCCCGGAGCTGCCAGAGAGGACAGCAGTGAGAGCACCACTGGGGAAAGCTGAGGGGCCACCTTTGCCCGGCAGGCGGAAGTGTCTCTGAGGAGTGAGGCTCATGGGCGGTGGTATCAGCAGAATTTGGTTTGTGCTGTCACAGAGGCCTATGAGCAGAGGTGGGATTTGAATATTGAAACTGTCCTTTATTGAGAGAGCCAAGAGAGAAAGCCTGGGAGGAATCTGCCTCCCTCCTGCTCCAGCTGTGGGGAGTTTCCCAATGCAAGGGTTACAGCTCTCCTCTGAAAGGTATCCTGGCAGAAAGGAGCCAAGGAACACCACAAACTCAAACCACACAGAACACTTCACATAAGAGGTTTATTGGGAGGGGGGAAACCCAGGAGGGCTGCCTCTGCTCAGGCCAGAGCAGCAGAGAACTGAGCAGATGGTGGATTCTATAGGTTCTTGGGGTGGATTCCCAGGATGGCAAGGGATGCGGTCTGTTCTTTGGGGCAAGCTCAGGGATTGGTGGGGCTTTCTCTTCCTTGTAGGTCAGGACGTGACCATTCTGCCCTGAGGGGTGGGAAGGCACCTACAGCAGTTAGAAAGTAGCTGTTAGGGAAGTCTCAGGGCTGGGACTGGCCGGGCACTTTCTTGTGCCTTAAGGGTTTATAGAGCCAGTACAGGGAAAGCTTACATTGGTCTGAATAGCTGCTCTGTCCTTGGTTCTGGAGGGAGGGGCATTGAAAGCACCTCCTGGCTGCCAATCCTGGAAGACCAGCCCTTCCTCACACAGTGCTCCCATCCTGTGACTCCACCCACACACCTGGTAGATGGCTCTCTCCCTCTTAGGAAACCCAGCCCTAAGCAGAACCACATGGGTAAGGCTAGGGTCTTCTGCAGGGTGTGCGAGGTGGACTTCGTCTTCTCTGAGGATTCCAAGGTGTCGGGACAGAGAGTGGATGGGCTGGCATTTGTGAATGAAGATGTGGTGGGTGAGTTAGTCCAGCTGGGGCAGCCTGGGCTTGGGCCTAGCTCTAAGGGTGCTGAGGCCCCTGTTGGGGAACAGGGAAGTTGTGGTGACAGCAGGCCTGAGCTTTTGTGTCCTCTGCAGCTTCCAAAGGGAGTGGACAGGGCACCATCTATCTGTGGAGCTGGAGCCAGACATGGGCAGGCCGGGGCAGCCAGTCTGTGCTGCCTGTGGTCATCCTGGCCCAGCTGCAGTGGTCAACCACCAATTTGGCGTACTTCTCACTCAGCACCTGTCCCGGTGAGCCTGCCCATTCCACCCCACCCGCTCCCCACCCACCCCTCTCCCCAGCTCCATCTTAGGTTCCCACTTGTCCTGGTAGACAAAAACCTGGTGATGTGTGGGGATGAGGAAGGCAGTGTGTGGATCTATGACGTTGAACACCTACTGAAGCAGCCACCTCCACTGGCAACAACTCCGCAGGCCCCGACACAGGTACTGTTGCCACGTAGGCATCCTACAGATCCTGCCTGGTATCTCTGAGCTGCTGCTGGGTAGGCAGGAGCCTAGCGCCTTCTTTTCCCTCCTCAGATCCTGAAGTGGCCTCAGCCAATAGCATTGGGCCAACCAGTGACCAAGACCATGGTAAACACAGTAGTGGCCAATTCAGCCTTTACCTACCTCACTGCTCTGACGGATTCCAACATCGTGTCCATCTGGAAGTGCTCCTAGCTTGCACAGGGCAGTGTACCAGGACATGGCTTATTGGGGCTAGTAGTAGAGGTATTTGTATCAGTGAGTATTTTTATTAAATTCCATTGTGGACTAGAGGCCAGTGGAAAATGAGTATAGCCACGCAATCCCCATGGGGGTTCCTACCTTGATAATTCAGGCAGGCCCAACAGCCCCAGGCTCTGTCCAGCCTGAATGGTTTTGGTCTTTGTGACAGGTCATCAAGTCTGATAGCCTACATGCTGCACAGTCTCCTCCTGTTATACTTTATTAGGAAAATAATAGTTTATGTACAGAATGGGGCTGTGTCCAGTGTGCAGCTACAGAGAGCCTAAAGTAGCTGTCCTCATCAAAGGGACTAAGAAGGGCCCTGAGGACGTATGCACCAGCCTTACAGCCATTAAGCAGTGTTTCAGTTAGCTACTCAATCCCTTCTTGCTTGTCCTTGATGGCCACCTGAAGAGGAAGGACAAAGGCAGTGAGGACAATGGCATCTCCAGCTTTTAAGGCACCAAGAACCTGGTGCTGTAACCCCCCCCCCCCCATGCAGCAACTCTTCAGAGAATTCAGACAGCAGAAGGCAGGCCAGTTAACAGAGGTATAGGAGTGCTTCAGCTGGCTCCACCCATCCTGTTCTGTGGCACCTGCTTGCTGAGGGTTGGGGATGGAGCCAAGTGGGATACCCAGCAGGGTGATATCTCACAGAGGGTTCCTGACCAAGAACTGTGACTCTGACCCTGGGATGAACTGCTACTAGACAAAAGCCTGGAATCTCAGGAGTCTTATGAACCAGAGTAGCCAGTGGCAAAGGGAGAGATTTTTGGTGTTTTTGTTGTTTTGGGGTGTTTGTTTTCTGTTTTTGGTGCTGAGGATGGTACTCAAGGCCTATGACTGAGCTGGGCAAACACTGAACCAATAAGCTGTGCCCCAACCCCCACTGGGGACTGTAGGTGTGTCGGGGCAGCGCTTGCCACTGAACCATGTAGTGCACGGCTGCAGCGGCTTCCAGCTCCCCCCTCCCCCCCCCCAGCTCCTCACCCGGAATCGCTCCTCCAGAAGAGAGAGCTCACTGATGAGGTCTGTGATGGCATTGGTGAAAGCCTCCTGAGGGCTGTAGTCTGGGGTGGTCTGCACACGGATGATGATCTTGTGCTCCAAGGGGTGAGGGACTTTGTAGCCGGCAAATAGCACCTGTGGGTCCTTCAGCAGCTGGCTGAGAAGTGGAGGGTTCACTGTGAGGGAGGTCAAACCTGGCAGCCTTACTAACCAAAGTAGCCCCTCACCCTGAATAAGGCAGCTCTTCACCTCAGCTCCTCAGGAGGACTGTAAGGTCAAGGCCAGCCTAGGTAAGTGAGACCATCCTAAAAAGTCAAGAGGGCTGGTGATGTAGCTCAGTGGCAGAGTAGTTGCCTAACATATATGAGGCCTGAGGTTCCCAGGGGAAATCAAGTTAAAGGGACTCAAAACCCTGTTACGATGGCATCCTTCATCACAGGAGTTGAGAACCTCCTAAGTGGCTGTAGGCTATACCTAAGAACATTCAAGGACTCATCCCTAGGTACAGCAGGCAGGTGCAGTGGGAAGAGGAGGAGGGCCAGGCTCTCAGTCCCCAGGTGGCTGGCTGTATAGGCAGCCCTTCTCCACAGCTGAGAGGTGGAGAGCCTAAGGTTATGTGCTCTTACTGGCCCCTGCCACTTATCTGAAGAGCTGTAGATGGGAGCTGGGATACTGACTGCTTTCAGGAGGCCCTGGTTTTAGTTCCCACTACCCACATAGTGGGCAGCTCCCATCTAACTCCAGTCCCAGGGGATCCAACACTCCCTTAAGGCATCTAAGGACACCATATGGTGCACAGATGTCCATGCCATATACACACAAGCTGCAGGTTGGGCTGAAGAAACAGCACATGGTAGAGCACCTGTTGCTCCTGCAGAGAGTCAGGGGGCTCACACCTGGCTGTAACTCTAGCTCCGGGGACTCAACAACCTCTTGGCTTGCTCAGAAACACACTCATACTGCAGGTTGGGCAGGAGAAGTGGCTTAGCAGTTAAGAGCACCCACACTGCAGCTAACAATCCATTCTGGGGGATCTAGTGCCTTCTGACCTTCATGGGTAACAGGCACACATGGTAGACGTACAGAGGCTGATAAAGATCTCATAAAGGTCATGTACAGCAGCCAGGTGTGGTGGCATGTGCCTTTAGTCCCAGCACTTAGGAGGCAGAGGCAGTCGGCTCATTGTGAGTTTAAAGCTAGGCTGGCTTACAAAGTGAGTCCAGGACAGCCAAGGCTACACAAAGAAGCCCTGTCTTGACCCTCCTTCTCCCCCCCCCCCAAAAAAGAAAGATCATATACTGCTCTTGCAGAAGACCCAAGTTCAATTTCCAGCACCCATGTCATACGGGAGACCTCTCTAACTCCAGCTCCAGGGAATTCCAGTACTCACACCCAGGGACAAAAAAAAAAAAAAAAAAAAAGCAATTTTTTAAAAGTTGGAGGCTAGCTGGGTAGTGGCAGCAAAAGCCTTTAATTCCAGCACTCAGGAGGCAGAGGCAGGTGGATCTCTTCAAGGCCAGTGCCAGGGTACACAGAGAAACCCTGACTCAGAAAAAAGTTGGAGGCTATAGAAAAGTTGCAGGCATCACACATTTCCATCAAATGTAAGAGGTTGGGGTCATCAAATGTGAGGAAGATGGCCCTGCTGGTTTTTTGTTTTGTTTTGTTTTTTGTTTGTTTGAGACAGGGTCTCTGTAGCTCTTGGCTATCCTGGAGCTCACTATGTAGACCAGACTGGCTTTGAACTCACAAGCGCTCTGCCTGCCTCTGCCTCTCAAGTACAGGAATCAAGGGTATGTTCCACAATATCCAGCACCTGCTGGCCTCTTGATGTCTGTTAAAATGAAATCAGGCTTTGCTGGAGCTCCCTGATTGGATCTTAGCTAAAAGGCCAAGAGGCAATTGCTGGGGCTCTCTGCACAGCTTAGACTGCATAAATCTGCCAGCCAGCACACATACCTGGGATCTCAGCACCTGGAAGGTAGAGGGGAGAAGTATTAAGATGTCCTGATCAGGGAATCCTCTGTTACATAGGGAGCCTGAGGCCAGCTGACCTTGTATAAGATCAGGTGTCAAAAAGTCAGCATAGAAACAAGCCTTGTGTGACCGGACCAGTGAGTGCCAGGTTGGGGGAAAGAACCTGAACTGAGAGTAGGCTGAAGAGAGACAGGAAGATGCTATCACAGGACGCATGCTCAGCCTATAGAGCCTGGTGATACCCCAGGGGGCCTCTGGCCTGGGACTTACGATTTAATGATGTTCCCTAGAGTGTGGTCTTCTTTGTTGATGGTGAACAAGCAAGCATTGGGCACCTTAGTGTCCTTGTTAATGGTGATTCTAGAAAGAGAAGGAGGCAACAGCTGAGGGTGACTGCTCTCCCAAGCCACATCCAGCCATGTGCCCTGAGGGTCAGAATATAGCATATAAACGGCAGTTGGGCTGTTTGTAGTACCTTGTAAAGTAAGGCTCCCAGCCCTTTCCACATATGCACTGAACAGTAGCCTTAAATTAGTGACTAAATTCTTACCTACAAGACAAGAACCAACTGGGACATCTTTGTCCCAGCTGCTGGGAGGCAGAGGCAAGTGGATCCCTAAAAATCTAGGTGAAATCCTCAGTCTGCTGAGGAGTGTGCTAGCTGTGTCTGTCTCTTCACAGCTGCCATCATGAGCCTCCTGCCTCAATAGCTAAATGGCTCAATGTCCTCGAGCCTCAGTTTTCCCACTGCAAATGCATGCACTCGCCAGCGCCTGAAATCCGGGAAACACGCATGGAGCAGAATAGAATGCTCCAGGCAAAGCCCGCTTCGGTTCCCTCCGGGCAGGAGCAGCGCGGCGCTCCGCCAAAGCTGACGGCCAGCGGGCTCCTGTGCAACCGTCCCCGCCTCGGCCGGCCTTCACTTACTTCTTCTCGCCCTCGAAGAGCAAGAACGACTCGAAGGCCGGAGGGGCGTTCATCCTAGCGCCGCGCTCTGCCCGTCAGACGCCAACCGCAGGCACCTTCCGCACACAGAGCCCCGAGGTGAGGTCACTTCCGGATTACTCAGACGCAGCCAATCAGAGTAAGCATCTGGGCTCGCGCCCTCTGGCGGACCGGATGACCGTCCGCAGGCGCAGGCAAGGCCGAGCGAGAACGAAAGCTGTACGCATGCGTCAGTCTAGACGCCTGGTCCGCTTTCACCAGGTGGGGGAGGAGCTTGGGGTGCTAGTTGACCTTCTCTTGGGCATACAGGTAATTGAAAACGCCCTGGCGCCTTTCTATTTTTCAGCTGTCTCTGGCAATCATTTTAATTTTTTCTATTTTTAAAGATTTCTATATACAGCTGGTGCGGTGTCGCACGCCTTTGATTCCAGCACGGAGGCAGAGGCAGGTGGATCGCTGTGAATTCGAGTCCAGTCTGGTCTACAAAGCCAGGACAGGACTAAGGTTACACAGCTAAGGTTATACAGAGAAACTCTGTCTCCGAAAACACTAACAAAAAGATTTCTATGTGCATGTCTGTGTGGCTGTCTTTGGAGACCAAAAAAGGGTTGGGTCCTTTGGAGCTGGAGTTACAGGTAGTTGTGAGCCACCCGACGTGGGTGCTGAGCACTGAACTCCAGTCCCCTGCAGGACGAGTAACTCTTAACTGCTGAACCATTCCTCCAGCCTCCATGATGGTTCATCTTGACAACCTGTTGAACTTTAGAATCATCATGGAAACAAACCTCTATGGGGGGCCAGCAAGGCAGCCCAGTGGGCAAGGGCAGTGTCTCCAAGCCTAACTACCTAAATTCAATCCCGGGGACTCATTTGGTACAAGTTGAGAACCTCCTTTCGTGAACTGTGGCATGCACTTGCACATGTGTGCACACACACTGTATAATAATAATAAATGTTTGGGTGTGTCTTTGAGATTATGGACAGACTTGACTGGGGAAGGAAGACTTACCATTAACGTGTGTGGGACCATCCTAGACACTAAGGTCTGAGACTGAATAAAAGATGAAAGTAAATCATCTCATTTCTGTTTCCTGGCTGCAGGTGCACCACAACCAGCTGCCTGACGCTCCTGTTGCTGTGACGTCTGCACTGCTGTGAACTGTGCCTTCTTTAGGATGCTTCTGTCTGTTTGCATTTTTGTTGTTTTTTATGCGGTTTTGTTTTGTGTGTTTGTTTTTCAAGGCAGGGTTTTTCCACGCAGCCCTGGCTGTCCTGGAACTCGCTCTGTAGGCCAGGCTGGCCTCAGATTCACAGATCTGCCTGCCTCTGGCTCCAGAGCACTAGGATTAAAGGCGTGCCCCACCAGCTCCAGGACTTCTGTCCAGTTTTTAGACACAACAAGAACAATAACTAGTACAGACTCAGTCTCCCAAGAGTTAGAAACACAGGCATGAGCCACCCTATTCATTGGTAGGTGGGTGCTTCAGCATCACTGTATAGTATGGATAATGGAAGTGTCTCAGGAAACAAGTGAAGACAGTGATGTCAGGTTGCAGGGGGCTCTGGAGCCCTTCACACACTGGGTCACACTCCCCCTTGCCTCTGCATATCGGCTTGTCCCTCTGTAGTATCTAAGATACTCTAGCCAGTCATATCCTGGCTTATCCACCTTCAAGGCTGAAGGTACAAAGATAATGCAAGCCTCTTGCTCAGCTCTTTATGTCTCCTTTCTTTCTTCTTTTTTTGAGACGGGTTTCTCTCTATAGCCTTGGGTGTCCTGAACTTATGTTGAAGACCGGGCTGGCCTTGAACTCACAGAGATCTGCCTGCCTCTTATCTCCTGAGTGCTGGGATTACAGGCGTGCACCACTATCGCCCAGCTTATGTCTTCTTTCAAACTGGAAGAACGGGAGGAAGAAGAAGCAAAAGCCATTGCCTGCATCCCAAGGTTCTCCAGTCATAGCCCCAAGCTTTCAGTCACCTTAGATTCTAGGAACAGCAGAGCCTTGACAGATTACCCCAGGAGGATATCAGCAGGACTGATAAATCATCTCACAGAAAAGAGCTTGACTCTTCAAGCAATAAGGATTTCTTCAGGCCAACGTGGGAACTAGAGCTGTGATGATGAGAAACCAGACCACACCTCAACCAGTACCACTTAAATTATGCATACCCCCTCAGTCCCTATCTCAGTGCTTTTCTTATCTAACTAGGTGAGCATGAAGCATAAAGCTCACCTAGTGCCCAGACTTGGGAGCGTTACCAGAATTCCTTCCACAAGTGGACTTCACATCTACCCCTCTTCATGAGGTTCCCTTGATAAGCCAAGGGCAGGTCCACCAAAGTTACCCCTTGGGGAACCAGTGAGGTTCTTAGACATACAGAGCATAGTGAGGGATTGCTCACAGACGTATGAAGGACCCCAAAGAAGTCCTCACCCAGCATGTGTGATGGCTTTCCCACAGCCACATAGATGGAACCTCTCCTGTTAGTCTTCCATAGCCTATATACTCGAGCACTTTCCTGAGACCCCCAAGAGCAAGTGCAATTAGAGCAGAATTGCATAGAGATGACTCTCCTTATCCATTCCTATGAGGGAAAATCAGCAGGCATATGTAGTGGGATACATGTGTAATATATTAATATAAAATGTGTAAAATATTAATTTTATTCTCTGTGCATTGGTATATAGGTGTCAAAATCATGGAACCGGAGTTATAGTTGTTAGCTGCCATATGGGTGCTAGGAATTTAACCGGGGTCCTCTGGAAGAGCAGACAGTGCTCTTGACCACCACTGAGCCATCTCTTCAGCCCCCAATGGTAGGCTCTTGCAGGCAGCCACACTGATCTAATAATGATGGCTGCTTTGCTCGGTGGATGAATTTTATAACTGGAAGTCACTGGATGCTCCACCCACCCTTTTTATTTTTATTTTTGAGACTAGGCTTCTCTGTCCTGGACTCACTTTGTAGACCAGGCTGGCCTCTAAATCACGGAGATCCGCCTCTGCCTTCCTGAGTGCTGGGATTAAAGGCATGCACCACCACCTTGGGCTACTGGGAAAATAGTTGAACAGACCTAGTCAAGAGTTAATTACTTTGCCATGACTGTATGAGGCAACCCATGCCTATAATCCCAGCACTCTGGGAGGCAGAGGCAGGCGGCTTTCTGTGAGTTCGAGGCCAGCCTGGTCTACAAAGTGAGTCCAGGAGAGCCAAGGCTACACAGAGAAACTCTATCTTGAAAAAAAAAAAACAAACTATTCCAACAGTGCTAAGGTGGTGTGGCTTAGCACTAGACCTCCTTCTGGGAATCTTCCACTGAGGGGTTGGAGTGTGGCTCACATTGAGCATCCTCCTCCCCAATTTGCACAACACTGGGGTTCAGACTCAGGAACCCAGGCCTCCCACAGGTTAGACAACCATTCTCACTGGGCTGGCTTTTGCTTTTATTGAGACAGGGTCTCAAAATGTAGGTCATAGTGGTTTCAAATTTGAAATGCTTCTGCCTTGGCTTCCTGAATACTGGGAATATAGGTATGTGTTATTGTGCCCAGCTTCTGAGTGTGTATTGACTAAATTGTTTATGGTCCTGGGATGGAGCCCAGAGCCTTAAATGTGCCAGGCAGACGCCCTACCCCTGAACTGCATTGACTGCCTGAGTGTGGTTTTGAACACACCATGTGAATTCGGGCATAGGCCTGTAAAGCCAGTTCTTTGGGGATGGAGTCAGTAGGATCAGTTCAAGATCATCCTCAGCTACACAGTTGAGTTTGAGGACAGCCCAGACTATATGAGACACTGTCTCAAAAATAAAGGGACCAGAGAAGTGAGTCTGTGGTGGAGTGCTTGCTCAGCATATGTGGAACCCTAAGTTTAGCTCTCAATGTTGCATAATCTCTGCATGGATCACACCTGTAACCTCAGTACTTGGGAGGTGGAGGAAGGAAGATGAGTTCAAGGTCATCCTTGGCTATATAATAAGTTTGATGGCAGCTGGGTTATATGACAAACCGTCTTAACTCTTCCAGAAAAAACATAATATAAATAATACACGAGTTGAATTGGGAACTGGACATCCCCTGCTCCCTCCTCTGGCAGGGGCAGAACTGCAGCCAGGGGCCCCTTCTGTGGCGAGGCTTTCCATTTAGGGACAACCTAGAAGGAAGATGTTGGCTGAGTCTGTCTAGATAAGCTGCTTTCAACTGGTGGATCTTGACCCTTTTAGAGGTCAAATGACCCTTTCGCAGGGCAACTAAGACCACCGGAAGACCCAGATATTTATGAGTCACAACAGTAGCAATTTTTTTTTTTTTTCTCTAGACAGGGTTTCTCTGTTAAGGGTAACCTGTTAAGAGCCCTGGCTGTCCTAGACTTGCTCTGTAGACCAGGCTGGCCTTGAACTCACAGAGATCCACTTGCCTCTGCCTCCCAAGTGTTGGGACTAAAGGCACGTGCCATCATGCCCAGCTAACAATAGCAAAATTTATGAAGTAGATGAAAATAATTTTATGGTTGGGGTCACCACAACATGAGAAACTGTGTTAGAGGGTCATAACATTGGGAAGGTTGAGAAGCACTGCTCTAGATGGATACTTCCTGGGATTCTTTTTCTTCCAAGGCATGAATGAAGACCCTGCCCACCCCACACTTGAGAGCACTAGCCCATCATCCACAAAAGCAGCACAGCACATGGCCTGGGTATCATGGGAAAAGGCAAGGAAATGACAGGGGCTCTACCCATTCCCACCCCAGTGACCCCGTTCCCAATCCAGCTGCCCATCAAATGCAGCCCTGCACCCCTCTCTAACCTTAGCAGACTGGAAACTTGGTCTGGTAACCCATAGAAGATGGAAGGGGCCTCTGTGACCCTGTGCAGTCTATAGGGCTTGCTGTGGTGTCTGCTTCCGGCTGGAAAGGCACATCATGCTCCACAGTTTACAGAATGGAGGGGTGTGGAGAGGATCATGGGATAGCAGCTGGGAGTTTAAACAGCCCTGGCTCCAGGTAATATGGAATCAAAAATGAGGGACAGACCTGCAGAGAGGCTGTGCTGGTGACCCCAGTCCTTGGTCAAAACCCCCATCCCCATATAGGGTCCCCTGAATTCATGCTTCCTTGGACCCCACGCCAACATGTCAGCACCTTGGCAGTCAGGGCACATTTATTAGTGGCAGCACTGTGACACCCGACCTAGAGGTCAGACAGTGGTGATGGCTGAGAGTGAAGCAATGCAAGGTAGACAACATGACCTCCTAAGGTTGGGTCTGTCCTTGGTGAAGAATCTGGGTCATGGGGATTACAGGAGCAGTATATCTCCCAAAGAAGCAAGCACCACCGTTATCCCCCAAGAGTTATGGACAAGACCATGTTGGGCCACAGCCCTCACCAGAATGACTGGAACAAGGATCCTGAGCATGTTAGGGATCTCCAAACACCTGACAGGCTTCATGGACACCTCACGTCTGTAGCTCTAGAAGTTGATGGGGCTCTCTGGGTGGTGGGCCAGCCAGGCTGGAGCTGTGGGCGTCTCGAAGGTCTTGTAGCACACGAAACAGCTGGGCCAGTGGGTCCTCGGGAGCTGGGTGCAGATGCATTGTGGGGTGGGCAGATGTGGCTCCAGGGGTCTGAGAGAGCCCCTATCCATGTGTCCCTGTAGGCATCTGAGGCCACCAAACCTGAGGCCCAGGTGGGAAGGACCTACCTCCACGTCCTGTGGGTGAGATGCCTGCTTCCATTTCCCCGCTCAGTATCTGGGACTTCTCCCTGCAGAGGAAGGCAGCTTGAGGGCCAGCAGCCACACCAACCTTGCTGGGAAGACTAGAGATGTCACATAGGCTCTAGGGGTACAAACAGACGCTTCCGACCACAAGGAATAAACACAGGCCCAGCTTCCTCTTTTCACAGCCATATTCCTCAGCTGCCCATTATTCAAATATGGAGAGGCCGGAAGCCTCCCCCATCCTCCACCCCTTTTAAAGCTGGTCTCACCAGACAGCCAAGCCTGACCTGCCTCAGCCTCCCTAGTGCTGAGGTGCAGGTGTGACCACCATGCCTGGATAGAAGGCCAACAAACCAAGCCAAACTGTGTCACTCTGGGTTTGTAGGGACCATGGGAAATCAGCCAAGTGAAGGTCATTTGGGGAGGAATTTAGGTCCCAGGGATTTTTGTTGCTACTGTTGTTATTGTTTTGGTTTTTTGAGACAGGGTTTCTCTGTGTGGCCTTGGTTGTCCTGGACTTACTTTGTAGACCAGGCTGGCCTCACACTCATAGAGATCTGCCTGCCTCTGCCTCCCTGAGCGCTGGGACCACAGGTATGCCCTGCCACGGCTGGTTGAAAGATCCTGGTTTTATTTGTTCTGCACAATATTCCTTCCACTGTGCTATACTCCTTGTTATTTTATGTTTCTTGATTGTTTTATTCTCGGGGTTTTTTGGTGAGTGATGTTTGTTTTTGATACAAGGTTTCGCTATGTAGACCATGCCTAAACTCTCCCTCTCTGCCTTTCAAGTGCTGGCATTAAAAGCATGTGCCACCACACTTGCTGTTTTAGTTTTTGAGACAGGATCTTATGTGTCCCCGGCTAATCTTAAACATAACAGAGGAAATCCTTGAACTTTTCATCATCTAGCTTCTACCTCCAGAATGCTGGGACTATAGGTATGAGCACTGCACCCAGCTCAAAGGATTTTTGTTGCTGTTGCTTTCTTCTGGGGGGGGGGCGGGGGTATTGAGACAGGGTTTCTTTGTGTAGCCTTGGCTGTCCTCAGAATGGCTCTGTAGAATCAGGCTGGCCTTAAGCTCAGAGATCTGCATGCCTCTGTCTCCCAAGTGCCGAGATTAAAGGCATGCCCCATCATACTCAGATTTTAAAGAGTTCTTAAGAAGTTATTGTTTTGTGTGTATAAGTGTTGTCTGTATGCATGTGCACATTATTGCACC
The DNA here is from genome assembly GCA_028658305.1 of Pachyuromys duprasi. Lineage (NCBI taxonomy): Eukaryota > Metazoa > Chordata > Mammalia > Rodentia > Muridae > Pachyuromys > Pachyuromys duprasi. The sequence continues at coordinate 24,335,989 of CM053751.1, forward strand.
ACATGTATGCATGCCTGGTACCCGCAGAGGCCAGGAGAAGGTGCCACATCCTCCTGGAACTGGAGTTGTAGACAGTTGTGAGCCATCGGGTTGATGTTCTTAACAGCTGAGCCATCTCTCCTACACAAGTATTTGAGAGAAGACGAAAACCCTGGAAGATCACCAAGCAACAAGAAGGAGCTTTGAATCACCTACAGCCCAGGAGGTTGCTCTAGATACTGAGATGGCCTTAGTGCATCTTCCAGCCTGGCCCTGCCCAGTGGTTCAGAGTCAACGAAGCCCAGACATCCTGTTTTGCAAAGCTGTTTTAGAAAGCAAGCTGATTTCCCTCCCTAAGGTTTATAGTCAAGTCTAAAAAACTTAATTAGCAAGATAGGCCAGGAACTCATAGAATTAGCTGAGGGTGAACCAGCTGAGTATTCTGAGGCCATCTCCAGAAGGCTGGGAAGCCGGGGTCAAATTAGCACAGGAAGCAGTTGTGGCCATGACTTTTGACAACCTAATAGGAGCTGACCTCATGATGCAGACAGGCAGTGGGAGGGTGCTTTGGCCTCATTAGAAGAGAGGTAATGCAGGGCCAGCAACATGGTTCAGCAAGAAAAGGAGCTTGCTGCACAAGCCCTTGGAGCTGAGTTCAATCCCCGAGACCCATATTAAAGTGGAAGGAGAGAACTGACTCCATGAAGTTGTCCTCTAACTCCACATGTATAATACAGAAGCGCATGCCCCCATGGACACATTATAGAAACCCAAAACAATAATAAGTAAAAAAAAGATGACCAAGCTGGGTATGGTCATGAAAGCCTGTCACTTTAGCTACTTGAGAGATTGAGACAGGAGGATCACAAATTCGAGTCAATCCTGGGATACATTGCAAGACCCTAAGGACCACAGAGACAGCTCAGTGGGTGTTTGCCTTCTGTGAAAGAGAACCCTAGTTTGATTCCAGAATCCATGTAAAAAAGCCAAGCATGGCAGTAAGTGCTTGCAATCCCAGAGTTGGGGAGGAGGCAAAGACAGGTGGGATGCCAGGCAGCTAATCTTGTCGAAGCAGTGAGCATAAGACTAATCAGAGATCTTGTCACAAAAATACAAAAACAGCCAGGCAGCAGTGGCGCATGCCTTTAATCCCAGCCCTTAGGAGGCAGAGGCAGGTAGATCTCTTGAGTTCTAGGCAAACCTGGTCAACGGAGTAAATTCCAGGACAATCAGGGCTACACAGAGAAACTCTGTCTTCAAAACCCAAAAACCAAAACCAAACACAGGAGGAGACTGGAGAGATGTCTCAGTAGTTCTCGTCCAGAGGGTCTGGGTTGGATTCCCAGTTCGCATGTCAGGTGGTTCACACCACGTAAAGGCTCCGGGGGAATCTAGCATCTGGCTCCTGAAGGCACCTGAACTCACGTACACATCCTTCTACACAGGTACACATACAGACACACAACAATTAAACTGAACTAGAAACAAAAGGGATGAGATGGCTAGAGAGTGGTTAAGAGTATACACTGCTCTTCCAGGTGACTGAGTTCAGGGTTCAGCTCTCACATCTGTAACCGCAGTTCCAAGAGGCCCAGCGCCCTCCTGTGGCTTCCACACACCCTTGCTATGTAAACCAGGCTGGCCTCCAACTCATAGAAATCCTCCTGCCTCTGCCTCCTGAGTGCTAGGATTAAAGGGCTGCATACCACACTTGGATAAAAGTAAATCTTAAAAAAATTAAAAGAAGAAAGAAAAATAAAACATAAGAAAGTGGGCAGCTGACAGGCAGTGCTGGTGCATACTTTTAATTCCAGCACTCAGGAGGCAGATCTCTGTAAGTTCAGGGTAGGCCTGGTCTACAGAGCAAGTTCTAGAACAGCTAAGGCTACAGAGAAAAACCCTGTCTAAAGAAAAAAAAAAAGGCTGTCATTTGGCTACCATACACATCCACACACATACGCACACCCACCCATGCATAGAAACAAACATGGGATCGAAGGCAAATGAAGCAAAAGAGATACAAAAGACAGGGCCCAGCGGTTAGGGAGCAACCCTCACCCCCAGTCCCAGTTGCAGGCCTCAGGCCAGCACATTCACGGAAACCATTCAGCTGCCTCTCTACGAGCCTCCTCACCGAAGAGCAGCCTCCACGCCCAGCAGGTGCCTGAAGATGAGCTGAGCCTCAAGGTCATGGTCCAGTGGATCACTCCACTCCTGCAGGCTCACCCGAGAGTGGGTCTTGTCACATCCCATGTCTGGAGGCACAGAGAAGGCAGACTTACAATGGAAATATGCCCAGCTTCCTGTTCACAAAGGAGAAAGCAAAGCTGGGAGGGAGACGAGGACTGATGAAGGGGCCTCTAGGGGCTGGTAAGATGACCTTGGCTCAGGGGCTGGAAAGATGGCTCAGCAGTTAAGAGCACTGTCTGCTCATCCAGAGGTCCTGAGTTCAATTCCCAGTAGCTACATGGTGGCTAGTGGCTCCCAATCATGTATACACTGGGATCTGATGACCTCTTCTGGCATGCAGGTGTGCATGCAAACAGAGCTCTCATATATGCAAAATAAAGTTTTTAAAAAGTGACCCTGGTTCTGCTTGTCCCCACCTACACTTTTGGTTGCAGCAGATCATCTTGGCTTCAACTGCGGGACCATAGAGTGCTACGGCAGGTGGGTGTCCTGTGGTGTTCAGGTCATGGGAGACGCTAGCCTTCTGGAAGGTCAGCCTGGAGGTTGCCCTAAGCCTGACGGGATGGCCGTGAGCTCTCCTGCTAGTTGCCAGCTCTGCCCACTGTCAGCCTCAGTTGCAGACGTTGTGGCTTAGCTGCCTAGAATTCCCCAGGGAGCAGCTGGGGGCTGGGACATGTTGGTGGCCCTGAGTTCCATATGCAGCAACACACACACACACACACACACACACACACACACACACACGCAAAGTCACAGGTTCTTCCCAGGAAAATGGGATCTCAGGTTGTCTCAGAGGCCACGGTGAGACCACCCCCATTGGGGGTGGAAAAGGTCTTGAAATTTCTAGAATTGACGGATGCTGTGTCACATGACTACGATACCAGAGCTCAGGAGGGCTGGAAGATTGGCTCGGCGGTTGAGGACCTGCTTGGGACCAAGGCCAGCGCTCCCACCTGTCTTGTTTCTCTGGTGACAGCAGCTCCACTTGTCGCCACGGAAGATGCCAGGGTGGTAGGACCCCAGGAGGCCTCTGTTGTTGATGCTCACTTTGCGCAGTGCGGACAGCCATTGGTTCAGCTCGTTCACACACTGCAGGGACAGCAGCTGGGAAGTCTATCTCTCCCTCCTCCCCACAGGCGGGCAGCCTCTTTGGGCTACTCCCCCAGCCCCTCGTGATACATACAAGTTAGAGCAATCTGGGAAGAGGGAGTTCAAATGAGCAACTGCCTCCATCAGATCAAGCTGTAGGGCATTTCCATTGATGTGGGCAGGGCCAACCCACTGTGGGTGGTGCCAGCTGTTAGCAGCTGGTCCTAGGGCTTATAAGAAGGCAAGGCGTACAAGTCACAGGAAGCGAGCCAATAAGCAGCATTTCTCCATGGGTGCTGCTTCCTGTCCTGGGATCCTGCCTGGCTTCTCCTGAGGACTGACTGCAACCTGCATACCCTGTAACCCTTTCCTCACCGAGCTGCTTTTGTCACAGTCTTCATCACCGCAACAGAAACCTAACTGAGACAACACACCCCTTCAGTCCCTCAATGGAGGGTTCTAGGCAGGCGCTCTACCTGTAAGCCACACCCCCAGGCTCTCCCTGGGAAACTCTAGGTATGTGCTCTTTCGTTTTTCTTTTCTTTTTTAAAGATATACTTATTTATGTATAGGAGTGCTCTATCTGCATGTACACCTGCACACCAGAAGAAGGCATCAGATCACATTACAGATGGTTATGAGACACCATGTGGTTGCCAGGACCTGAACTCAGGACCTCTGGAAGAGCAGACAGTGCCCTTAACTGCTGAGCCATCTCTCCAGCCCCCTTCCCCCTTTTTTTCAAGACAGGGTTTCTCTATGTTGCCTTGGCTGTCCTGGACTTGCTTTGTAGACCTGGCTGGTCTCGAACTCAGAGATTGGCCTGCCTCTGCCTCCCTGAAAGCTGGGATTACAGGATTGCATTGACTCTCTCTCTCACACACACAGATGCACCAGAACATCACTTAATATTTTCAGTATTTACATTTGGGACCTAAGACATTGAATTCCAGGCTAGCCTGACCTACAGTGGGAGTCTAAAAAACATTCAGACCAGAAAAGGAAAAAGCAAGCTCTGAGTCACAGGGACCTGACTAACTATCCCTCTAGCCACAAACATACCTACATAGGAAGGCCCATTGGCAAACATCGACCATGCATCTGGGACTATGACAACACACCCACACAGCCTGCAGTACCTAATGTGGCTGACAGGGGGCGAGGGAAAGATGAAGGCAGTCCACATTCTACACCAGGGTACTCCTGCAGCCCGCCTCCCTCCCCCTCCTCCGATTGCCCTCCACAGGCCACACCTTGCACTGCAGGTAGACAGTCTGGGCCCGGCCAACATCATCTGCATAGATGACTTGCATGACGTGGGAGCTGCCGAAGCTCTTTTCCTCAACCTTCTCCGCAGCCCGGATGCTGGCGAGCTTGATGAAGGCACTTTTCTGGGGCAGCCAGGAAAAGGAGGCTGAGGGGACTGGCTAGGCTGCCCTACTTTCTTCTCCACATCCCCAGGCTGGTTTTGAACGGTCTATATAGTTGAGGCTGATCTTGAACGCCTGGTCCTCCTGCTTCCACTTCCCAATTGCTGGGATAATTAACGAACAGGCATCATCCCAGTCTCCCTGCTCACCCACCTTGGAACTGGCTGTCTTTGCGAAGCTGAGGGCTTCAGTGGTAAGGGAGAAGTACAGTTTCTTGAAGGAGGAAGCAAGAGGGCCTTTGCCTTTGGTCCTGTGGATAAGCAGCGGTCCCTCCTTGATAGGCGGTGCCTGCGAGTTCAGTGCCCGCTGTAGGTCCAGCTCTGAAAGCAAAGAAAATGGAAGAGCCTCGCTAGCAAAGGGGGAGGGAGAGACTAGGGGAGGAGCTAAAACGGACTGGAGTAGAGTCAAGGGGAGGGGCTAAGGCAAACCGGATGCTGAGATTAGGGGTGGGCAGGACCGTGTGTGAAGAGGGTTGGTGATGAAGCTCGGTTGGTGGAGTGCTTGCCTAGTATGGACAGACCCTGGGTGATATCTGCAGCACAGAAAACCGGGCTTGGCCCAGGCTTTTCCCCTTTGGAATTGGCACATGCCTATAATCTCAGCCCTTGGGAGGTGGAGACTAGCGGATCATAAGGTTTAACGTTATCCTTGGCAGTGAGTTTGTGGGCAGCCCTGGGTTACCCTGTCTAGAAAACGAAAAAGCGTCAGGTGGGAAGAGAGGACCTATTTAGTCTCAGTGGGCAGGACGATAGGCGGGATCAGGAAACTTGCACATAGGCTTTGGGCATGATATGTGGGAAGGTCCTTGCCTTCTTTTTCTTCTATGGCTACGAGCTTGGTGATGAAGTCCTTCATCTGCACCACGCCCTGGCGCACAGTGGGCTGTAGTGGTTCCATCCACGCCTCTTTGGCCCTGGAGACCGCTGTGTCCAAATTGCCTATATTCTGGACCGCCTAGGGATGACAGCAAGAAGCACAGAGCTTTGGGGAGACAACAGTCCACCCATGGCTGCCTACCTCAATCTAGCAGCAGATACGAAGCTGAGGAGGCAAAAAGGCCTTACTGCGGTCCCATGGAGGAGTCAGGGATGCATGCTTTTTGAGTCTTTGAACACCTGATAACTTGGAACCAACATTTCTGCTTTTGTCTGCAAGTCTGTTTAATTATCGTTGTGTGTGTGTGTTGGGGCGTGCCCGGAATGTGTGGATTTGTGGGAGTTTCTCTCCTTCCATCACGTAGGCTCCAAGGATGGAACTCAGATTAGCAGGCTTGGCAGCAAGCACCCATATCTACTGAGCCATTTTGCTGGCCCTGCATGCTGGGCAGATTCAGGCCCGGGAATAAGACCTGCGTTGGAATATTCCAGTTCACTAGACAGGCGTTGGGCTTTCTTTGTCTCTTTAGGTTTGGAGGGTGCTCTCAAGAAATGATCACAAGAATGCTTTGTAAACTGTGAAGTGCAGTGTTATAGAGTACCAGTGGCCAGGCTGCAAGACCTTCCTAGTGCCAACTGGTGCGACACTGTGGAGTAGTCCAGGATCCCTTTGTAACCTATCTGGTCTTCCCACCCCAGTCTGCAGGCCCACACCTTGGCCAGCAGAAGTAGCGTGCGGCTGGTACGAGCATCCGGGTGTCGCTCTCGCAGGTGGAAAAGCTTGGGTGACAGGATGGCGGGAGAGAAGAAGCGAAGGCACAGGAAGCTGGTGACAGCGATGAACGGTACGTTCTGGAAGGGTAAAGACAGTAGAGACTATTTAAGAAGCCCACATCCCGCAGGATTCCCTTTCCCGGCCTTCAGCTCTGCGGACAGGGGCGGCACCTGGTGCTGGGCGGTCGGGAAGCGCTCCCGAACGCGCTGAAACAGCTGCCGGAAAGTGGCGCGGACTACAGCTGGGCACGCGCGAACCGAGCGGCATATTGCGCTCAGCAGCGCCACCAAGTGAGTACGCAGCGTCTGTGCGCTCTGCTCCAACACCTCAGCCTCAGTCTGTGGGCGATGGAGTCCAGAGCACCTGCACGGGATTAACCCTCAGCCTGTCATGGTCAGCACTTGTGAAGACGTTGAGGTGGGGACCCCTCGGACATCAGACACAGAGAGAAAGGGCAGGTGGACCAAAACAGAAGGAACCATAAACGCTTCTGCACGGGGCCTGATTCCATAGAGTTATGCACCCAGCGATTACCCCAGCCTCACCCTACATCCTTAACTTCCACTTTGCTGGGGTCCAGCTCCACGTACTTCTTCTCCTCGAACACTCTGTCAATGATGGGACCCAGGATGCCATGCAGATATCGCATCCCTGCCACCTGGGGGCCACCATAAACCGTACTAGTTAATCACCCTGGCTGCCGTCGGATTGGAGTATTGACTCAGCTTTGGGCCCGATGCACAATTAGGGTGACTCAAATGTACTTCTCCACTGAATGTGTGTCTACATGCATGCATGAATAAATGCATGTATAGATGAATTAATAAATGAATGAAAAATTCTGGCCTTTTAGGGCCCTAGACATAGACAGAACTACTTTCCATGGATCTGAGGTCTGTAAGATGACCATGCAACCTCACCTTTAGAAAAGACTCCATGGATTTTGAGGCCAGAGAATTGCTCCGGAAGATGGTGTTGGCCTCACCTACAAGCAGAAGTTCTAGTAGGCAGGGAGCTGGGATGAGGCTTTAGGGGCAGGAGGACAAAGGACCCATGAAATGGGGTCTCTAAGTACCCAGCAGTAAATGACCATTTTCCACCTGCCCCACTTGGACTGTTGGTTCTTTTTAGGGAGGGACAGCCTCGCCTGCATTTTAGAGGGGACCAGTCAATGTACTAATCAGGGCCTCTTCCCACCCTGCCTGGGACAAGTCCTCCTAGGCCTCACTGGTGCGGCCCAGCTCCAGCTGAAAGAGCAGGTCCAGAAAATCCTTGGCCAGACCCTGGCCCAGGAAGAGCTTGAGCAGGGTAGTGGCCACTTCCTGGCGACACTCAGCACTAGCTGTCTCCTCGATGACAGAAATCAGCTGTCCTGGGCCCTGCAGGAAGAGGCAATGCTCACCTGGGCCCTGCAGGGAGCAGCAGGAAGAGGCAGGGCTCAAACCCACAGGGGAGCCTGAACCTCCCCAGGGTTAAGACCTCAGAGCACCATGGGAAGGTTGTTTGGGTACAGGGTGGGGTCCTTTGGACATTAATTAGTGCCCTCCCAGCCCCAGGAGTCAGTTTATTGCTCTGAAGAATGGGTTCAGGACAGGCGAACTACTCAACTAACCATGGATGCTCTCAGTTTCCCTTAGGGTGGCCTCACCTGGGTGCCCAGCTTCACCTCCTGGCACAGCAGTTGTATGAGAGGCTGGTAGAAGATGGATGGCAACACTGTCTCATCCCGTAGCCGCACCTCCAACTGCAAGGAGCCCAGGTTGCCCCTGGAATGGGCAGCCTGTGATCTCTCCACCAGGGACTCAGTTCTGCTGGGCCATGTCCACTCACAAAGGCTCAGGCTTTTCCCCTTTGAAATTGGCCCAGCACTCTCTTTGCCCATGTCCAGCAGCTGCTCTGCAAACCTCTCCCCTGAGCTCTGGCTTTCCGTGTCCCTGTCTGGAAGACCCTTCTTGCCATATTACTCAAAGAACCATCACCCATTTTCAAAGCCTAGTTCCTTCATGCCTCCTGATTCCAGTGTACTATGGGAATCCACTTGGAGTACACCAAGCTCTCATATTCCACATCATCAACTCCTAAACACCATCACTTCACCTGTATACTTTACCCAAGAAGCAAACTGTTAACCTGCCAGAGCAATATAGACTCAAGTAAGGCGGGTGACAAGCCATAGTAAATCTAACTTCCAGGATTTCTTACTGTGACTCCCCTTGGGGAGGACCCTGACTAAGGCTTACTCATTATGGCTCTCACTATCCCCCACATATAGCTGAGGTGCGCATACTGCGTACAGAGGAGTGCACACCTCATGTGCTGAAGCCATCAAATCTGTCCTAGACTGCTTCAAGACAAATGCCTTGGGCTGGGCACACCCCTGGCCACTTGGCCCCACCCTGGGAAGAATATGGATGAGGAATGTGGAACCTCCCTCAGGGATCCAAAGCTCAGTCAGATAGTGGGTGTGAGAACCAAAGAATTTTCTAGATGTGGCCACCAGATCGAGCAGAATAAAAAGACAAGACACCAAGTTAAATTTGCATATGTTTAGTATCAATGTGGCTTGAATACTGAGTGATCCTTTTTCTTGTTTGAAACAAGGTAGCTTTGTAGATTCAGGCTAGCCTGGAACTCTACATCCACCTGACTCAGCTTCCTGAGTGCTTAGATTCTAGGTGTGAGCCACCTCACCTGGTTCACATTCTTCCATTAAAAAGATATCCACCAGGACTTAGATGAAGCTCAGCAGTAGAATACTTGCCTAGCAAAATAAATCCTTGGGTTTAATCCCCAGTGTGACATATAATCTCAGCACTGGGGAAGGCCAGCCTGGGCTACATGAGACCCTGTCTTAAAAAAAAAAGAAAAAAAAAAAGTAACACATGCCTTTAATCCCAGAACTCTGGGAGGTGAGGTAGGGGACCACTGAGGCCAGCCAGGTTTACAAAGCAAGTCCAAGGCAGCCAAGGCTGCACAAAGAAACCTGGTCTCAAAAAACAAAAACAAACCAAAAATAACTCTTTATCTGAAATTTAGTTTTGAGATAGGGTCTTGCTCTATCAAACCAAGTGGCTTCCAGTTCTAAAACTGGGGATGCAAGTGTGTGTCACTCTCTCTGACTCCAGCTGCCCCATTCATGTGGTACTTGCACATGCCACAGTGAATGTTCAGAGGTCAGACATAGCTTCGGAGTCTAGGTTACTTGCGGAGCCATCTGACAGCACAAGGTGTTCTAGTGTTTATTTAATTTTTATCTTCATGGTTCTGGGTGTCAAACCCACAGCCTTGTGCCTACAAGGCAGGCCCTCTACAGCTGGTATATCCTCAACTATGCCCTGCCTTTCATATGGCAACTCTATTTTTGGAGATTCTTGAAGAAGGAGGGTTCAGAGTCACGGCTCTGAGGCACTCTCTTTAGGGACTAGAGATTGGTAAGGATGCCCTTTAAAGGGAAAGGATCTGAGCACTTATTCCAGAAGGCAACAGACACACAAAACAGGAGATCCATGCATAACACTGAGCTCAGAGGACAAGAGTGGATAAAAACAGAGCAGCGAGGTCCCACCTGGATGAGAAAGATGCTGTCATGGTGGGCAAAGACCGAAGAACACTTGAGCTACGTACTCTTGGCCCCCGAGCAATCGACCACCTGCAGCACCCCCCACCCCCACGCCGCCCTTCCAGGGCCCACAGTATCACTCACTCTCCTCTTTGGCTTTTGGACTGGTCAGGCTGCAGCTGGAACCAGCCTTCTTGCTGCTGGGCTGAACACAGTCTCTGGATGTTGACCACCACCTGAGTAAAGGGCAGATCAGGACTGGAACACTCAAGTCACCTGCTGGCCAAGTACTGGTCTTTTCTCTCTCTCTCTCTCTCTCTCTCTCTCTCTCTCTCTCTCTCTCTCTCTCTCTCTTTTCTGAAGTTAGGGATAGAACCTAGGGCCTCACAGATGTTAGGCAAGCATTCTACCACTGAGCCACACCCCAGCCCCTCACTGGGGATTCTAGGTAGGGGCTCTACCACTGAGCCACACCCCAGCTCTTCACTGGGATTCTAGGCAGGGGCTCTAACACTGGGCCACACCCCAGCTCTTCACTGGGATTCTAGGCAGGGGCTCTAACACTGAGCCAAACTATAAGCTAACAATAACTGTGGTGGCTATTCTTGGTTGTCAATTTGACTACATCTGGAATTAACTAAAACCCCAAAATAGAGGGCATATCTGTGTGGGATTTGAAGTGGGAAGATCTACTTTTGGTTGTTTTTTTTTTTTTTTTTTTCTCTGTGTAGCGATATCTGTCCTGGAACTTCCTCTGTAGACCAGGCTGCCCTTGAAACTCAGAGAATCACCTGCCTCTGCCTCCTGAGTGCTGGGATTAAAGGAGTGTGCTATCACACCCAGCTAATTTCTTTCTTTTTTAAGGATAGGGTCAGAGGTACTCCAGGAACTACTGATCCTCCTGTCCTGGCCTCCCAGTGTTGGAATTGCAGATGTGGGCCACCAAGCGTGACTTGTTACTTCATTTGCTGAGACAGGATCCTGCTATGTAGCCTAGGGTGGCTTCAACTTTGCAGCAATCATCCTCCTCAGACTCCCAAGTTCTGGGAGTGCTGCTATGTCTGGCTTACTGCCCCCTCCCCCACAAGGGTTTTCCTCTGTAGTCTTGGCTGTCATCAAACTGGGAGATTCACCTGCCTCTGCCTCCCTGAGTTCTAGGATTACCGGCGTGCGCCACTTTGCCTGGCTCCTGGCTTACTTTTTGAGACAGTGTCTGGCCATGAATTCATTCTGTAGTCCTGGGACCTTGAAATGGAGATCTTGCCTCAGCCTCCCAAATATCTAGGATGACAGTTCTCTGCCACTAGGCCTGGCTTCGAGTATTGGACAGAGGAGGACCCTGAAAGGGTCCCAGAGCACCAGAGCAGCCTGCTGGGAGCAATCCCAACGTTACTATCTGAGAAAGTGGGTGGCGTGGCAGGAATGGACGCCGGACACTGCACGTGATGCTGTAGCCTGGACCAGTGGGGGTGTGGCCTGGACCAGTGGGGGTGTGGCCTGGACAGGTGGGGGTGTGGCCGGGATAGGTGGGAGTAGGACTAGTGCTTACTTTGCCTAGAAAGTCATTCCTGCTGACAAGATCCCAGTCCCAGGCCTCCAACAACAGTTCTTCATTGGCTCCCTCCTCCAGCTCAAATTCGAATGTCTCGTTCCAGCGTGGGTAGCAGGATTTCTTCACCACCTGCTCCAAAAGGGATAGTGGACGCGGTTCACTGGGATACCCAGGGCATGAGCATGACACCTCCCCTGGCTCTGTACTGGTGTTTCCAGGTCCAACCAGGAGTGGTGGAGCAAGCCCTTCACTCCAGCTACTCAGGAGGCAAGATGACTGAAAGTTCAAGGCCAGCCTGGGCAACTTAGTGAGACTCTTGCTTCAGAAATAAAAATGAATACCTTAAACTTATGAGTAAGGAAAATAAGAATTCCAGGAGATACCTCAGTCCTCATTGCTAATGTGAGACTATATATATTGTTGTTGTTTTGAGACAAGATTTCCTGTGTACCCTTCACTGTCCTGGACTCTCTTTGAAGACAAGGCTAGCCTCAAACTCACAGTGATCCACCTGCCTCTGCCTCCCTGAGTGCTGGGATTACAGGTGTGTGCTACTGTGCCTGACTGTGAGACAAACTTTTGCGTGGGTGATGGTCGCCCCTAAGGTGGCTCACCTACAAATAAATAAATATGAGGCATGGTTCAGGGGTAGAGCACCTGCCTGGCATGTTCCGAGTCCAGGATTCAATCTGTTGTATTGAAGGAATATTTCCTAAGAAAGCACACACTTCACCAAGGGAAAACTGAGGTGCAGAGTGGACACAGGACTCATCTAAGGCCACACATAAAACAGAGGCTGCACTGAGAACCCAGCTCTGGACAAACTCCCCCAGGCTGTCTGTCACCTTCTTCAGGATGATGTTCACAGAGATAAGGTCCACCCCCTCCAGCCTCCTCACCGAGGTCTCCCGGGTCCGGCCATTGTAGTGTACTCGGACGAAAGGGTCAGATGCCCCATTCCGGTCTTTTGGGGCCAGGTCCCTGGTGGTGAAATGGGGACAGGGAATTACTGCTTCTGCGGTTTGCTTGCAGTGAACTGAACAGAAAGGCTTGGCTCATCCAGGGTTGCATGCTGGCTGACTGGGTGGCAGCTCTCTCCTCCCCCCCTATGATCACTCATGGCCTCCCTGCCTACTAGCCAAGTCCCTGAGGTGAAGTCTCCTGACTGAACAGCTGCAGAGACATAGCTGTGCCTGAGTCTACTCACTGAATAGAAGGCAAGAACAGCTGGGAACTATACAGCACTCAGGAAGCTGAGGTAGGAAGATTGTGAGTTTGAGGCTAGTCTGAACTAGGATACATAGCAAGACTGTCTTAGAGGGTAGGGGTGGGCATCGGGTCACCCCTACCAGATTTGCTAAGAGACTCATGTGGCTGCAGTTCTTGGAGCGGAGGACAGAGAGGTGATTCATCAAGGTTGGGTAATGCTGGGACACCTACTTCTGTTTTACCCATCTTAATGAATTGGAAAGTGTGCGTAAGTGGTGGCCCCACGGTCCTGAGGTTGGGTACTGTATGTGACCTGTGCACCTGTGTACAACCCAGTGCCAGAGGCAGCCTGGTGCCAGGCAGGCACCAGGAGGGTGGATGGAGGTAGATGGGAGACAGAAGAATGGGGGGAGGCAAGTAGGTTGTGGTTCAGTTATTTCTCATGTCTCCAGTCTCACAGAAAATAAAGCTGGGGTCAGCCGCAAGAGATCCTAAGTGTCCATCATGCAACACATATCCCTCCGTTTACCAGAGAGACCACTTCTTCCCAGATGGGCTAACTGCCTCATGCTAAGGGGCATTTTCTGTTTCTTTTGTGGAATTGGCTGGCTGGAGGCTGCCCACTGGCCCCAGTGGTGGACTAGAGGGACTGTCCCATCCACACATTCTATCTGGACATGTCATCACACACACACACACACACACACACACACACACACACACAGCACAGATATGCCACACAGACCACACTCATATGCACATATGAACACACACAGGGGAAGTTTTAAAACTGGGGCTGGCAGGAAAGGAAGGAAGACCAGACCCAGCAGTGAGACACTGGTGTCTGAACACAGTTCAGGGGTGCACACAATAGCGGGGGGGGTGGCCCAGGCCTTTAATCTCTTTAGCACTCAGGGAGGCACAGGCAGGTGGATCTCTGTGAGTTTGAGGCCAGCCTGGTCTACAGAGAGTTCCAGGATAGCCAGGGTGGTTACACAGAGAAACTGTGTCTCCAATTACCAACAAAACAAACAAACAAACAAAAAAGAAAATTCAGGTTAAAACAAAAGATTATTGTGTTCCTGACAGCTACCTCCTCTAGACAGGTCACTCAGGCGGCGTCTCAGCATCTGGACAGCCAGGCCGTCTCTTGAGAGTAGGCTTGGGTGGGAGGAGAAAAAGGAGCCTGGACCTCTACATTTGAAATTCCCCCCCCAGCCCATCTCACCTGGCCTCAAGCACTGAGCAACGCAGCCGGCTGGCGTGGGTTCCGGGCACCACTTTCAGGCGCAGGTGGATCTCTCCTTGCACCTCCTCATTGGGGTCCACCTCCATCAGGTGGGTCCATCCACTGAATCCTGCAGGGCTTCATGTCAGTCAAAGATGGGGGGCCCACATCCTCGCTTACCCTCAGACACACCTGTCACCCCATGGCTCCTCCACCAGCTCCTTGCCGTCCTCTGGATTTTTCCAGTGCCAGGTGGCGTAAACTGAGGTTCAGAGGCTGAGCAGCAGTTGGAAGAAGCTGAGATGTTGTTTATTGTGTGGAGGTATGCCCATTTCAGCTAGGCTAGCCAGCCCGTGAACTATTGGGATCTCCCTGTCTTTTCCGGACAGTGCTGGAGTTGTAGGCACAAGCAGCCACGCCTGTTTTTAACTCTGGGATCTCAACTCTGGTCCTCTCGCTTTCATAGCAAGTGCTCTTCCTCATTAAGCCAACTCCCTAATCCCTTATATTTCCATCACTAAGGGGGGTCTCCTCGCTCACACTATGCATCTGAGGATGATCCTCCTGCCTCTACCTCCACAACACGAGGATTATAGCCATGCACCACCACACTCAGTTTTTTGACTGGAATTTAAGTCAGTGACCCAGTCCTAAACCTTCACTAACATTCTGGGCTCTGATTGCATACTCCTGACCCTCGCTGGCTGTGGAAATGTCCACTTTATTCTTAGTTATCCCACCTTGAAACATGAGATCAGTGGCTCCCTTCAGGCTACTGGAATGATAGTCTGAAGACCAGATATGGGACCCACCGGCAAGGAAATGCGTACACTGAGGGCACCTGGACAGCTGAGGCTGTAACAAGTGAGGCCGCTGTCCTGGCTGTATCAGGAGGCTCCGTGAGTCAGCAGAGCATGCCACCCCCTCATCCCTACCCTAGCCTCACAGACAGGAACAGGTGTGTGCCCCAGGAAGCCGTGGGACGAGTCAGAGGTTCAGATGGCAGAGCTCAATGGATCCAAGAATGCCTGGGCTCAACCATCTGAAAAGTCCAGAGAGGTCAAGACCTCTCTGAGGTTACACAGTGAGACTTGAGCAGGGCTGAAACCCCCCCAAATGGTGTGCAAGAGGGGCATCTTACCCTTTGGGTGAGAGGCTAGCATATCCCTTGTGAGGCAGACCTTTCCAATAACATCGTCCCGGCTAGGATTGGAGACAGAGTCAGAGTTGAGCCATGGAAACAGCTTGCCTGGAGCCCAGCAAGCTCAGCCCCACCCTCCAGGAAGCCATCAGTTGCAGGATAGTACAACAGACCAGAGCAGAGGACTCATGTGCAGGCTGTGTACTCCCAGGGTACATGATATATTTCTTCATCTGAGATCTACAACATACCACCCTCATGACCTCTGGGTGCCCACTTCAGAGCCCATGTCACAGTGCACAGCTGTATGCACATATACATATGCATACATACGTGTGCTTTCCCCAGCCCTTCTGAACATTCCCCACCAGGCTACAAAGAGACCATCAGTCACAATAATGGGCACATCCCAGCCCAGCTGCAGGGCAGGGCAAACTTACCTGAGGGCATCCTCATCCATGACATAGAAGGCCACCGTGTGGAATGTTGGGGGTAAATGCACTTGATACTCCTCACCCCAGAAGGGACACAGGGTCTTCCACACAGTGGCTGTCCTATAGGAGAAAACCCTTAGGACCTGGTTAAGCCACCACCACATTCTTTGCATCTAGAACTTGGTGATCACATTGGCTCAGAGTAAGATGTTTCCTTCCCATCTTCCAGTCTTTACTGTTGGCCTCCTGTCCACTCTGGGTAGGGCATGAACTATTATTGTACATTTGGGGAAACTGACCCCACAGTTGACAGTAGATGATCTTGGGCAGTGGCGCGGAGGAGGAGCAGGGACACCCTCCCCCTAGAACAGAGCTGTCATGGGATTCAAGAGGGTGCATGGCTTGATGGGAGTTGAAGCCACAGGGGGTCTGGAAGCTCGGGGGCATCCCGACTACTTCTCAGATAAGTCATGAGGAACGGAATGTGGTGTCCTCTGTTTCTGTCTGTTTGGTACACTCAGAACTACCATGTCCCTCTTCCTGCTTACTGCACATGGTTTGGATAAAGTCTGAGCTTAGGCTCAGCTTGCCAAGTTGTTAGGGGTCGGCAATGGCTGCCCAGTCCAGGTATGTATCACAGTCCAGTAAGTCTGATCATGAACTTTAGTGGATAGTGTTTGGATGAGGGATAGGATAGGAGAGCAAACACCAGTTTATGGTGTTAGAGTTGGCAAAACAGCTTATTGGGTGAAAGAGCTTGCAGCCCAGCCTGGCGGCCTGGGACCCACATGGTGGAATAAGAGAACCAGCTCCTGTAGAATGCTCTCTGATCTCCACCTACAAGATGTGGTACACTCTCTTCCTGCATCCTTAAATAAGTAAATGAATAAATAGATCTTAAAACAAATCAGGGAGTTGGTGGGAAGGGCATACAGAGGAAATAGCCCTTTGGGGCTTGAGGAACATTTTTATTAGAAATAATCTTAGTGAGAGAATCTCTCAGAGAGGGCCCTGGAAGACAGAGCACAGCAGAATTCTGGGGTCAGCCAGACTTCATTTCCAGTCTGGGGTTGTCAGCTTCTTAGGTGTGAGGCCCTGGACAAGTTACCTAGTCTGAGCCTTAATTTCTCTATCTGTAAATGGGGATTAATGATACAGTATCCATTGTAATGAATTCCAAGGAAGATACAGGTTTAGCTGGGAGAACGGTGGAGATTGTGTTATAATTACTCATCACTATGTCTCTCTGGGTGGTAAAATTTGCAAAGAAGGACCCAGGCAGGTGATAGTTGCTTGCTTGCAGGGCAGTAGATAAGGACCATTTTGAAGTCTATGACTGATAGGACCCATCACAGGTGGGTCTTTCTCAGCTTAGACAGTATGAGAGTCACAGAAGGATTAGGAACTCCCAGACTGCCTGGCGTGGTGTAACCCCAGCACTCCGGGGAAGCAGAGGCAGGCATATCTATGTAAGTTCGAGGTCAGCCTGGTCTACAAAGCGACTCCAAGATAGCCAAGGCTACACAGAGAAACTCTGTCTTGAAAAACACCAACAAAAAGGAACCCCCACCCTTCATCCATGTCTCCCGGAAGAAGCAGGTGGCTGGACGAGGGAGATCAGCCAGCCCTAGAGGAAGAAAGCAGTCAGTACCTGATGATGGGTTCATTGTCCACTTTCACGATGCAGTAGGGGTCGCTGCTGCCGGTGCTGCAAGACAGAGGGCAAGGGACAGGGTTGGCTGGCAGCCTGATGGGGATAAGGCTGGTAAAGACGCGAGGGTACGGAGGGGGACTAGGGTGGGAACCTTGCTGGGATCAGGGATAAATTGAAGGAGGTGTGAGGAGGGCCTGGTGGCGGAGCCGGGGACACTGAGGGCAGGGCCTAGGACAGAAAACTTTGCTGGAGGCGGGGACTGAGTGGGTCTGAAACAAGTTCTAGCGGGGCTTTGGAGGGGGGGTAGGAGAGGGAAAGTGCTGGGTACAGGGCACCATAGCACCGTGAGGGGCTGCCGGGAGGTCTGAAGAGGGGCTGCAGGACAAGCCTGAAGAAAGTGGAATCACTACAGGCAGAGCGCTTCTGTGAAAAACTAGGAGCTGGGCGGGGCTTGAGAGACCATCAGGGGTTGGAGCGGAAATAGGGAAGCTTTCCGCTAGTGGGGCTGGAGAGAAGCTTGCTCTTGGCAGGGCTTTCTAGGTGCTGGGCTTAGGGCAACTTTAGCCATAGAAGGAAGCCCTCAGAGGGCTTATGGGGAGGGCTGGCAGCTCCCAGGCAGCGTCCCTCCCTCTGCCCGAGAAGGCATCCTCAGAAGACAGTGGAGACCTAAGCATCGTCCTCAGGCTGCAGGCTGGAAGGAGGATAAGAAAAGGAAGGCCCTTCACTGGAAGGTCCACACTCCGTGCGGCGGCCTGCCACTCACTGTTCCTTCTCCACCCTTCGGCTTGGTGCCAAAACAGCCGCATCAAGGGCCAGGCATCTCCCATCACCTCCATCCTCCACACTAAACATCCCTGAATGTTTCTCTCTGAGCCTTTACCCTGCTCTCCGTGCTGCATGGGACAGCCTTCTCCTGTATGAACCCTCCCCTGCCTCAGAGACAGTAGGGCTCCCCTAGGATCAGGCAGCGATTGCCCTTGCTACCCCTTGATCCTCCGTACCTGAGGCCTGGCAGATGTGCACCTACCCACCACCTGCCTCCCTACAGGGCAAGGTGGGTGAGTACCTTCTCTTGTTGCTCAGCACAGGACTCGGCCCAAGACAGGGGCCTAGTGTTTACTGAATGAATGATCGATCCTGGAAAAAGAGGGCTGGAGAATACAATCCCAGAATTTCCCATATATCTATACTGTGGGGCTCACGAGTTTATGAGGGCAGTGAGCAAAAAGAGGATGTGTGTTTGTCGCTCATAAAAAAGGAAGTGCATTTGAAGCTAGGGGAATTCCAATTCCAATTCTACTTCTCAATTCTTTTTTCAGATGCTGGGGATGGACCCACCTCCCTCCTGAATTGTAGGTCAGGGTCCTAAGGCTGTCATTGGAAGATTCTAAACAAGTGCGCATGCTGCTTTGCCATGCCCTTTCTCGGCCAGGGTGCTGCTGATGAGCCATCTCCCCAGAGACCCTTACTGGGGATTCTAGGGTTGCCTCTAAGCTATGTTCCTAGTCCCAAACTTCTTAATTTTCCTTTTTTTTTTTTTTTCAGGATATGGTTTCTTTATGTAGCCTTGGCTGTCCTGGACTGGCTTTGTAGACCAGACTGGCCTTGAACTCACAGAGATCCACCTGCCTCTGCCTCCCTGAGTGCTGGGATCACAGGCATGCGCCACTGTCCCCAGCTGAACTTCCTAATTTTCTAAAGGGGCCCTTGAGGCAGGGATGCCACTGGGATCAAAAGCCCACTGCACACACCCCCACCCCCAAATCCAAAACACAAAAGCAGAACAAAAAATATCTACCCAGGCTGTTTGGCCTTGGGAAACTGGGAAGTATGACCACGTGTAGTCCCTGAGACATCATTAAGTTGGGCATGCAAGGCCATAGGTTTTAGTGGCATTCCAGACTCTTGGTCCCTGTGATGGATCACAGAAGTCCTCTCTCCTCCAGTGAGTTCCCCTCCAGCATCTTTAACTTGCATTGCACCAGCCCAAAGCTGGAAGATCTCAGGCCCCAAGCAATCCTGGGCTCCAAAGCACAACCCAGAAACAGCATGTATTCATTTTTACGAAGTGTTCAGAGCAAGCCTCAAACATCATTGCCTGGTGAAGGTGACATGGACCTCTTTAGGTTGTGTTTTTTATCTAAAAAGATTCTTTTTTAAGTGTGTGTGTGTGTATCTGTGTGGGTATGTGCGCATGTGATTGCAAGTGCCAGTTGGATCCAGAGGAGGGTGCTGGGTCCCTGGTGCTTGAGTTACACACCCCATGTGGGTGTTGGGAACTGAACTCAGGTCTTCTGCAAGAGCAGTAAGTCTTCGGAACCACGGAGCCACCTCCAGTCTCTGGAGAACAGTCTTTCGGTTCTTTCTTTTTTGAGACTGCTTCACATTCTGTAGTCCAGCCTAGTCTCAGACCCTTGATGCTGCTGCCTCAGCCTCCTGAGTGCTTGGGTAACAGGCATGTGTCACACGGCCCAGCTTCTTTCTGGGCTGTAGCCCACCAGAGGGTCCCTGCTGCCTAGCTACTGCTCCCTACCTTATAGGTTCCTTGGGGTGGAGAACTTACCTTTTTTTTTAAAATTATATTATGTATATGAATGTTCTATCTTCATGTACACCTGCATGCCAGAAGAGGACATCAGATCTCATTATAGATGGTTATGAGCCACCATGTGGTTGCTGGGAATTGAACTCAGGACCTCTGGAAGAGCAGCCAAGTACTCTTAGTTACTGAGCCAGCTCTTTATCCTGAGAACCTTCCTTTTTGCTGCAACCTCAGTGTTGCCTTGCTGAATGAATGAGTGAATACCCAAAAGAAGTCAGGACCAATTATAGCAAAAGCTCAGAGGCAGAAACATAACCTGGTGGGCTGAATAGTGGAGACTGTGAGAAAGGACCCGAGGGTGGGAGGAGACAGTGTCGAATGGACAGATCTCTAGTGCAAAGAGTGGGGCCTAGCAGCAGTCCCGGATTGCTCTGGGACCTGTTGCTTACCAACGCTCTCCACCCTAGTGAGACCTATGGAAGTGGGCCCTTCCACCACCCTTCCTCAAGCCTGTGGCCACCGGCCCGGTATGGTGGCTTGTAGGCCTCTATATTTAGGGCCTTGGCACTTTCTAGACTGGAAGAGGAAGGAGAGGGCAAACCCCGAAATAGCCTAGGCTTGTCCCCAGGGCCACAGACAGGGGACAAGCCAGCAGGGCACTGGTCACCAGGAGACTCAGCTTTTTACCCAGCTGACCCAGGTCCCTAGGAATGGAAGGTAGGAGTGAGTGGGCAGAGGCAGAATCAGAACACTGCTCACGACGGCAGCTCTGGCAGCACTCATATAATGTCATACACCTTGGGGTGTAGAGGAGGAGGATGGTGAGTGTGAGACCAGCCTGGGACACATGACAGGTGTGGGGAATGCCGAGACAATGAGTCACAGTTGGCAGGGACTAGCAACCTCTGGAGGTTTCTACCAGGCGGCCAAAACGTCCAAGGGCAAGAACAGGACCTAAGAACCCTTCCGATAGGCGCTAGGACAAACCTGCAATAGGAAGTGAGGGAATGGCGCTGTAGGATGAATAGGAGTTTGCTGAGGGGGTGGTTCTAACAGGAACGTCAGAGGGTCTTCAGTATTTAAAAGCAGGACTGATCAAGAGAGAAGCCCAAATGTGGGGATTGGCATTTATGAGACGGCTCAAGAAGCAATTTTCAGGTCAGAGCTGTGCATTCAGGCAGTCACCAGGTGCAAGTACGGGAGTGGCGATTGGGGGTGTAAGCAGGCTGAGAAGCGGGGCCAGGAAAGAGATTCCAGAGTTAGGATCCACAGACTGGACGGGCACTCTCGGGGTGGAGACCTCTTCCCAGAATCCCAAGAGTCTAAGCTGTGCCTCTGGAGCCAGGCATCAGAGACAGCTGCTGGCAGGGATGGGGAGGAGGTGACGGACGGAAGGGGCTGCTCCTCCTAGCAAACACCAGCTAGAGGAAGCCAAGATGACCTGGTTTACCAGTGCCCAGGGAAGTGAGGGAGGGGCCTGGAGGGCCCGGTAGGGGGGCTGGGAAGGCCTGAGAGAGCCCAGAGACCCCTTGTCAGAGCTCATCTAGCCCCCACACTAGGGACCTAATTCCCACTGGCGCCCATCTCCTTTTAAGCACAGAAACACACCTTGAATCGGCCCACTCGCCTCGCTCCTCGTTGCCATGGCAACTGCTGAGCTGGCCTCTTCAGGCCCAGGGGCCCTTGAACTGGAACGCTCCAGCCGCCGAGAGTGCTCGGCCAGCCCGCCTGCCTGAGTGAGATGCCCTCCCGCCCCCGCTATTCCGGGCTTCTCCAGTCTCTGCAGCCAGGAACCCACCGCGGACCAGAGAGGACTTTGAACCCTAGGCCTCTGCAGGGCGCCTTTCTTTGGTTTTACGATTTCCTGTTCTCGAAGCTAGGATTTCAGGCGGCTGGTTCACAGAAAGGGAAACTGAGGCTTTTCAAACAAGAAACTAAAACTGCGCATAAGAATGCCAGGAGTCATTCTAGGAGTCAAGCAGTTGACGCCCGTAACTTGCTGAAAACAGTGTGGCAAAGGGGTGTCTGAAGGCTTCATAAATCTGGTCAGGGGTTAGAGGAAGTTTTATTAAAGATGGCAATGCCAGTTAGGAGCCCGAAACTCAAGACCTTGTTTTGACAACTTTAGCTAACATTTCGTGTCTGTAGGCATCGGTTTTCGAATCTGTAAAATGACCCGAGGAGAAATGCAGGAAGTGATTAAAGGGAGGGTCCCGCAAAGTCGGGGGAGACTCAATCCTGCCTCTTTGCCTCACTCCTGGTCCCCTGACCTGCCCCCTCCCCTACTTTTCACACCTGCATTCCTTGCCTAAATGAACAGCAAGCAAGTCCGGCGGACAGCTCTTGGGGTTTATTATCGGTTCCAGAACCACAGAGAAATAGCCCTAGTTTTTGAGGGTGCACTCCGCCCCTTTCAGCCACACCCTGGGCAGTTCTCACTGCCATGCTAGCCCAGCGCCAGACTCAGCCCTTTAAAAGCCCTGGCCCCCTGTGAACCTCGGTTTACTGCCTCTCCCAGGTGGGGAAGCCCTCTTCCCTGTCTCCAGCCCTCCACCCATTGCTTCCCGCTCCAACCGCTGTCAAATACCCACAGCAAATTTCACTGTCCCCATTTTCCTAGCCAACCCCTCTCCGTGGTGCACATGCCACACCCTCTCCGCCGCTCTCCTTGTGGGGAAGCCCTAAAGACCCCCGCAAGGTCAAGTGCATAAGGGAGATCCCAGTAAAGTTGGGTGGCCACCGGTTTCCGCTACTCACATGTCCTTGGCGGGCAGATTTTTCCCTTCTACGATTCGAATAGACAACGAGCTGCGCTTGGCCATCGCGAGTCGGCAGGGAAGCCTGGCAGGGAGGGATCCGGACGCCTGGGTCCCCTCCCGGGGTCAGCGTGAGTGGCACTGCCCGCCGGCGGGTGCACCGGACAGGGAGGGGAGCTCTGGGGCGGAGGGATCCTAGCCACTCCATTCACCCCTCCCCTCCAGAGGGGCGGGGAGACACTGCATGGGAGAACCAATTAGCGGCTTGGATGTCCAGAATGGACGTGGCTTCTGAGGTCCGCTGCCCTCATTGGCCGCCTGGAGCGGGGAGGGGCGGGGCCTGCTCGGAGGCGTAGCCCCTGGCACTAGGAGACTCCGCGGCCGTTTGGATCCCTCTTGTGGTACGTTATCCCAGAGGGAAGATTGAGGTTCACTGAGGGACTTGAGAATGTGTTCTAGAACGGGCAGTGTGGGAGGACGTGCAAAAAGGAGGTGTATTGCCCACCAAGCCGGGATCCCCGCGGCCATCCGTGGGATGTGAGTTGCAAATCTATGAATGAACACACGCAGGAAGGAACTTGGTAGTGTTTCTGTTCATCTTTTAAAAGGAACGTTTTACATTGTTTGATTGGTTGGTTGTGGGTGCGTAGCCTACGTGCAAAGGCCCTAAGTGGAGGTCAAAGGACAACCCGTGGGAATCTGTTCATTTCTTCCACCAAACAGCTCCAAGGGATCAAACCCTCAGGCTTGGCACAGGAAACTATTCATTGAGCCATCGTCCCTGACCCACCATGTGAGAGACAAGGTCTCTCATTGGCTTGAAACTTACCCAGTAGACTAGACTGGTTGGCCAGTGAGATCCAAGGATCCACCTGTCTTCCTCTTCTTGTAACTCTGGAGTTACAAGAGTGTGACGTCACGCCCAGTGCCCATTAATTCTGGGAACTGAATTTATATTCTTCCTCTTGAAAAGCAATTTAGCAGTTACCTCTGTAGCCCAAGATCTGGATTCCAGCCTCCACCCTGCCCATACTGGTGACTGAACCGAGATCTTGAGGACACTAGGCAAGAACTCTGCTTCTGAGATACCTCAGGAGTCCACACAGGATGCCCCAGGCAGGGGTACGCTTGGCTTCCCTTAGTACCAGGTGACTGTGGCCATTCCCACCTACCACAGTCCTTCACCCACACAAGCCACCTTCCTGGAGTGGTCCACTTCCGAGATTCCTTCCCCACAGTTCTGGCTTTGTAGGATCTGTCTCCTCTTCCACCCCAAACAATATTGCTCCAGGTCTAACTGCAGACTTGCAGCCCTGCTGTGTCCACTTCCTTGCTTCTCATCCCTTGAGAAGAGCTGACCTGCCAGGGACGGGAAGAAGATCATGGGAAGGGGCATACGGCACAGATTCCAGCTTCTGTAGCATTCTAGCTTTCTGGTTTTAAATTTAAATGAATTATTTATCATTCGTGTATGTGAGTGTGTGTGTGCGTGCTCGTGTGCTCCCATGTGCGCGTGAGCATACATGAGCTTGCATCAGTGCATTCGGACACAAGCTGCAGCATGTATGGAGGTCAGTCAGTCAGTTCTTGCCTCCACCCCGGGTTCCAGGGATGGAACTCAGATTTCAGGCTTGGGTGACAAGTGATTTGACCTGTTGAATCATCTTGCTGGCTCTGGTGTCTTCTTCTTCTTTTTTTAAATTATGCCTGATTAGCACCTTTTTCTCATTTATCATTTCAGTGGTGGCAGTGGGCATGTCTTTGTGCCAGGGCATGGGAGAGGAAGTCAGAGGAGAAGTATCAAGGGTCCGTTTTCTCCTCCTACCGTGGGTTCTGGGGATTGAACTCTGGTAGGCTCTGCAGCACTACACCCCCCTCCCCCCCAAAAAATTAGCTTACAAAATCCAGGAATGGTCATAGATGTCTATAATTCCAGCACTTGGAAGGTGGAGATAGGCCGCTACAACTCTGCCTGATTTTATTTTTATGTGTGGGCACATGGGTGCAGTACCCCTAGCGGCCAGAAGAGTACATCCCCTCCCTCTGAATCTGGAGCCACCTGATACAGGTGCTGGGACCCAAACTCAGGTCGTCCGCAAAAAAAAAAAAACCCTCTCCCTTCCCCCTCTCCTCCCTTCATCTCTCCCTCTCTCCTCTCTTTTTGTCCCTTTCATCTCTCTGTCTCAATCGCTGTCCTTCCATCTATCCACTACCTACCTATCTACGAGTTTTTATGCATTCCCCTACTGATGGACAACTAGGTTGCTACTGTATTTTGACTATTTTAAATGGATGTGCAAGATTTCCTGTGGAACCACGTGCGGTGGCACACCCCATTAATTTCAGCACTCTGGGAGGCAGAGGCAGGCGGATCACTGTGAGTTCAAGTCCAGCCTGGTCTACAAAGCAAGTCCAGGACAGCCAGGACCACACAGAGAGACCCTGTCTGGAAAAACAAAACAAAACAACAACAACAAAGGATTTCCTGTGGAATGTTGACTAGATGCCATTTGCTATTCACACGCCAAGCACACCGACCTTGCCGTGTTTACAGCCAGGTATGCTGGTGAGCGCCTGTGATCCCAGCACTTGGAATGTGGAAGCAGGGCAGTTCTGCCTATGTAACGAGTTCCAGGACAGCCCAGGCTACATGAGACCGTCTCCCGTGGACAAAGAAAGGAAGGTTGCCAACTGCCCCATGACCTCACCAAATCACTTCTCTCTGATCTTATAGTCTTTGAGTGACATATACAAACAATGATTCCTTGGGGTACATTTGACTATTTTGTTTCTTTTAAAATTTTTGTTATATCATTTAGTGTGTGCGTACACTTTCACATTGTGTGTATGTGTGTGTGTGTGTGTGTGCCACAGTATGCATATGGACTGGGTCAGGGAACAACTTGCAGAAGTGTTGGTATAATGTTCTTGTGGAATGTGTACAATTTACCCTTGTTGTTCAAATGCTGATTTCTCTACCCCACTATCTGGTTTCAATCCGGACACTGTATTGTGATGTTTATTCTAAGCATCACCTATCTCAAGTTTGTGTAAACACGCCACCATTTGTTCTCTGTATTGTCATTAATACAACCAGCCAGAGCCGAGCAATGGAGAGGACAAGGTGGGACATCCTGGTCCGGAGAGGAGGAGAAGGAAGCAAGTGGGGAGAGTCAAAAGAAGAGAGATTGGAGAGGAGAGGACCGGAAAACAGCAGGAGATAGGAACCAGACCTAAAATATGACTAAAAGCAAGTATAGTGTGGGAAATCTGAATGGGAGGAAGCTACGTAGTCTTGGGGGTTTAGGATGGAGTAATCATTGCCCAGCATTGTGCTCTGGGTTAACTAAATACATCCTGGTCTCTGTGTGGTGATTTGGGTTTACAGCTGGTTTAGGAATAACCACTGTTTAACTAAAAGATAAATCAATGATAAATATTAGTAATCAACAACACAAGAGCTAGCCTTCCTTCTACTACATGGGTCCCAGGGCTCAAACTGAAGTCGCCATGCTTGACAGCAGGTGCCTTTACCCACTGGTGGCGCCCTTACGCACCAGCCCTCTTTTTCTTTGAGACATGGTCTCATGCAACCTAAGCTGGCCTGGAACTTGCCATGTAGCTGAGGCTGGCCTTCAGTTCTTGATCTTATTGTCACCACCTCCCGAGCACCTGGATTGCAGGCATGCTGCATGCTGGATCTTTTTTTTTTCAAGATAATCTATTAAATCTACTACCATCCTTGTTTAGTGAGCTCAGGATCTAAATTGCGGTCCTCCCTTCTTCCGGGGTCATTGGCCATCAGTCGCCAGGGACAAGGGAGCAGCAGCTATGAACAGGGTGGCGGGGTGCCGAAGGCCCATGAGTACGATGGGACAACTTTCCAGGACCAGCTTCAGTGAGCATGCTCCAGTTTTTTTGGGGGGTGAACAAAAGCTATGTAGTTCTTGGGGAGTGAGTGGAGGGTTCCCAGGGTGGGTATACACTATTGGCTGGGGCTGGAAGTGCCAGGGATGCTCTATTTGGCAGCCTGTCCTGTCATATGAACAGGGGTATTGTAATAAAGTATCCTATAGGTGCGGGGGAGGAGGGCTAGCAGGGAACTGTGTCAAAAGTCGTATTTCAGATGTGGTTAGAGGCATCTACCCCTAAAGACACTTTCCAGATGAGGTCAGACAGAGAGTGGGGGGCCTTGCTAGGCGGAGGGATTTCTCCATCTAGTCTGATCTCAGAAAGCAATCTAAATATGGTGAATTGTGACCTCAAACATCAGGGTCCTCCAACACTGAATCAGTATACCCCAGGTCCATCTTCATACCTCTACTAGAGGTGTGTGCATGGCACATGGTAGGGAGAGAAGTTTTGCTGGCTTGGGCTTTTTCTTTCTCTGTCTCCCCTGTTCATTTTCTCTATCAGTGCTGAGGTTGGAACCAGGGCCTTTTACATGCTAGGAAATACTCTGTCACTGAGCCCCGAGATTCTCTATAGGGCATTCGAGGCAAGTGCTCTACTGCTGAGTTACACTCAGCCTTTGTTACTTGCATGATGGGATCATGAAACATTGCTAAAGGCAGGGTTGGAGGTGGGGGGAGTAGGCCTTTAATTCTATTAACTTAGAAAGCTGAGGTAAGAGGATTGCAAGTTCAAGGCCAACCTGGGCATCGTAGTGAGATGCTATCAAAATAAAAAAGAGGGAGGGATGAGGTGTGGCTCAGTGGTGGAGAGCTTGCCTAAACTAGACCATTGAGCTCAGTGGTGGAGCACTTGTTAGCATGTACAAGACCGTGGATTCCAGGCCCAGAAAAACACAAAAATAAAAACAAAATCCTGCCCAGGAGCGGTTTCATGCAGACACAGTACTGTCAGCACTGACAACAGACCCCTCATCATTGTGCTGAACAAAATGTTGCTATATTTGTCATCCCTCATGGGACTTCGAAGCCAGGGACAGTGGTCAGAACCTATGTAGGACAAAAAAAGCAACAGCCCCCCCCCCCACCGCCGGAAGGCAGGGAGCTCCCTGCTGGGCTACAGCATTCAGTGAAAGATTTTAAATAAAATAAATTTTAACTTTCATTATAGTTACCCATTTTGTGTGCATGTGCCTGTGTGTGCAATGCGCATGTATGGAGATCAGACAGCAGCTTTCATGACTTGGCTCTCTCCTCCCACCCTGGGGGGTTCTGGGGGTTGGACCCCCAGGGTTAGATGGCACCTTTACCCACTGGGCCATCTCACTGGCCCTTCATGAAGGAACCCAAGTATCTCCACATTGCACCTGACTCGATGTTAGATTGGAGAGATGGCTCATCAGGTAAGAGCACTTGTTACTCTTACAGAGGACTGTGTTTGGGTCCCAGTACCTATGGGTGGCACACAACCATCTCAGAACATAGTCTCCTTAGGGCAGCATTGTCAACATAGAATTTGGGGTGGGTGGGGCTGCAGGAAAAAACTCTCAGCTAGTTTCCCCAAAACTAATTTCTAGGAAGGAAATGAGTCTCAGGGTGAATCTTGGAGGGAAGCTGAGCTTTGGCCTACCACTCAGTCCACTTCCTCTGTCATGCTAGGCTACAGAGGGAACTCCTTTGTTGATCAGCTCAACCACTCACTTTTTATCTCCCTCATCCATCCATCCACCCATCAACCCATCCATCCATCCACCCATCCATCAACCCATCCATCCATCCACTCAATCATTTGGCTATTTTCTTCTTAGCAGTACTGGGAATAAAACCCAGGGCCCCACACGTGCTGGGTAAGCACTCTACCGCTAAGCCACACCCCCAGCCCCTCATTGGGCGATTCTAGGCAGGTGTTCTATCATAGGGTAACATGCTTACCCCCACGCTAGGGCATTCTATGCAGAATTAAATACTGAGTTGCTTCTCCAGCTCCATTCTCCAGGACGGGAGCACACCTGTCATTCTGCTGGCTGGGCATAGCAACACACCTGTAATCGTAGAACTCATAAAATAGAGATTAGATTCCCCAAAACAAGCTAACTAGCAAGACTAGCCATATTGGAAAGCTCTGGGTTCATTGAAAGACCCTGAGTCCATGAGAGGAAACCTAGGGAGCACCAGAGCCTAGGCGTAACCCTCGCTCTGTGAAGCTTGCCTTATCTTATCACACGATGCTTGCCACCACTTATTAGAGTAAGAGTAATCAAGGAAGACTCAGATGTTAGCCTTCTGCTTCCACAGAAACATACAAGCATACACTATATGTATGCACACACACCACACACATACACGCACGCACGCACATATGAGAAAAAAAATCAAAGCCAGTCTGGGCTATCCTGGGTAACACTTTATCTCAAAATAAAAAATAAAAACAGGGTTACATGGCAATGTGGCTCAGAGGTAGAGCACCTGACTAGAATCCCTCAGTGGGGGGTTTTGTAGTGAGAATTTTGAAATTTTGTTTTCTTTAAAAAACACAGAAATATTATAAGAATATATTTTTATTTCAGCCCAGGTGTGGGGATATGGGACTGCCTGCAGCAGCGACTATGATTTACCTCGTGCTCCAGCAGAGGCATGATTTTTCCAGCTGCAGATAGTGTCTGCAATTGTGTGGCATTTGGAATCCTGGGGACTTTTCAGAGGGTATGTAAATGCTGGGGCCCCAACCAGTGGGGTTTTTGGTTGGTTATTGGTTGCTAATCATTGTTGGTTGTGGCCTGTTAAGTAGTCTTGTGCAAAGAAGAAACAAGAAGAAATTAGGTATCCTGATGGCAAAGATCAAACTTGCCCTGAGGAACTCAACCCCCCCTAATCAGCAGGAAGCAGCTTGATGATTATGTCACTGTCTTTCCCACCCCCGACTTTATTCAGGGATCTCTTTCCTTTCTTCTCTATCCTTTTTTTCTCTCATATCTAGTGTGAGGGGGTTGAAAGGATGAAAAAAGAGTAGAGAAGGGTGGAAGAAAAGAGAACCCACAAAGTAGCAGATGCCAGCTTCAGGGTTTGAACTGTAATTTAGCAGTATAGCACTAGCCTCGGAAGCACCAGGCCGCAGATTTAATTCCCCAGCATCACTTAGATAAATAAAAGTAATAGTAGTAGTAGTTGTTGTTGTTGTTTAAGCCCTGTACTAATGGTGTTTGAGAGCTGGGACCTGTGGGAGCTGATTGTGTGCCCAGGGCTCTTGCTGCATGAACAGTCTAATCCTAATTCTTGGACACTCTTTGTCCTATCTTATGATGCTTGCCACCACTGGGGAAGTCTCTCCCACACGCAGCCCTAGAGGCACGGGCTAAACACACCTCTTGTCTCTCTCTCCTCCATCTCCTTTGTCTTTTCCTTCTATTTCTGTTGCCCTTCTCTCTCCCACCCGACCCTCACTCTTTTTCTTCATTCTTTTCCTGGTCTCATGTTGCCA
The DNA here is from genome assembly GCA_028658305.1 of Pachyuromys duprasi. Taxonomy (NCBI): domain Eukaryota; kingdom Metazoa; phylum Chordata; class Mammalia; order Rodentia; family Muridae; genus Pachyuromys; species Pachyuromys duprasi. The sequence goes on from CM053751.1 coordinate 24,365,791, forward strand.
AAGATGGCCTTGAACTCTTGATTTTTCTGCCTCAGCCTCCTAAGAGCCGGAATCATGGCCTGCAAGCACCACCACCCTCCCATAATTCCACTTTCAAGGTTAAATTTATAGAAAACAGAAGACGGAACTGGGTTAGTCCAGGCGGGAGTTAGGGGAAAGGGCTTGTTTAATGAGTTTATGCTTTCAGTTAGCAATGTTAACAATATCTAGAGCTCTCTCTGGAAACAACAAGTGGACCTCCATTAATGGCTGAGATAGCAAATTTTACACTCTGATTTTATTAGAGTGTAAAAAGTGTTTATTTATTGGGGTCACTTGCCACATCAAGTGTGCGAAGGCCAGACGACAACCTTTGGGTGTTAGTTCTTTCCTTCATCATATTAGTCTCGGGGTTTGAATTTAGGTCCATGCTCGGCACTAATCACCGCCACACAGGGAGCTGTCTTGCTGGCCCAGCATATGTTTGTCTGTTTCTAAGCACAATAAAGTAATGCGTCCAACTTTGTATATTTGTTGTGGCTATAAAGACAATATTATTGGGCTGGCAAGAGGGCTCAGTGGGTACAGACAGTTGCCATGAGCCTGATGACCCAGTTCTATCCTCAGTACATACATGGTGGTGAGAGGTGGGAACTGACCTTGTGACACATAGACACACAGGGGGTTTCTGTGCATTGCCACCACTGCCTGGCTAGCGTGTGAGCTCTAAGCGCCAGCTTTCCTGCCTCTGCAGTGCAGGGGTTACGGGCCATGCTGCCACACCCAGCTTCCCGACTCAGTTTCCTGCCTTGGTTGGTGGCTGGCCTGAGACATTTTGAAGTGCTAAGTTTAACAATGGATAATCGTGACAGGATGTTACAATCAGGGAAACATTTCCATGTGTTTTTGGCTGTTGTGGGAGGGTTTTTTTTTTTTTTTTTTTGGTTTCGTTTTCTTTTGCTTAGTTTTTAAATTGGAGACCGTGAATTTTCACTTTTCCAGCAACCTGAGATTATTCTGATTTTGTTTTGTTGGACTGAATTTTGTTTGTTTTGTTGTTTTGCTTTCAAGACAGGGTCTTATTATGTAGGGCTGGCTCGTAGAGCTCAATATGTAGGGGTTAGGGTTGGGGTTAGGGTTAAAGGGTTAGGGGATTAGGGGGTTAGGGTCAGGGTTAGTTGTTAGGGTTATGGCTAGGATTAGGGTTGGGGTTGGGGTTGGGGTTAGGATTAAGGGGTTAGGGTTAGAGGGTTAGGGTTGGCGGTTAGGGTTAGGGTTTGGTTAGGGTTAAGGCTAGAGTTATGGCTCTTCCTAGGGCTAGTGATAGGGTTAGGCTTCAGTGATAAGGTTAGGGCTAAGGCTAGGGTTTTTGTTAGGTATAGGGCTGTGATTAAGATTAAGCCTAGGGTTAATACTATGTTTTTGGCTAGGGACAAGGCTTGGACTAGGGCTACTGTTAGTGCTAGGTATAAGGTTAGCATTCTGGCTCTGGCTATGACTAGGGCTAGGGTTAAGGCTTGGTTTAGGTTAAGTTTATGGCTCTGTCCAGCGTTAGGGTTTGGGTTAGGGTTAACTTTTGAGGTTTAGTTTTAGGGTTAGGTCTAGGGTTTGAGTGTTAGGGTGAGTTTTAGGGTTAGGGATAGCGTTAAGGGATTAGGGTTAGGAATATTGTTGGTGTTGGAGTTAGGGTTAGAGATTAGAATTAGGGGTAGTGTTAGGGTTAGGGTTATGGGTAATCTTCAGAGTTAGGGTTAAGGATTAGGTTTACTTTTAGAGAAAGGGTTATGTTTGTTAGGCCCAATTGGGGGGACCCTAGCTTCCTTAGGGGGTGAAGAGAACTCAGGAGACCAAGCTTCGATGCAATAGCAAGAGGACATTTTATTTGATCCATCGAGATGGGACTGCCCCCCACAAAAGCAGAGAGGGACAGCAAGGAGAGACAGAAGGCTGAAGGGTAAGCTTTAGAGTTAGGTTTAATTTTAGAGGATTAGAGTTACTGTTATGGAATCTCAGGGGTTGCAGGCTTGCCAACACTGGATTGGATAGTTGACTTTTTAAATGATTGGTTCATGTTAGACGCCAAATCCATCTGATCCTGCCGCAATGTGGGTGGGGGAGCTGTGACCTCTGGACCAGTTGCTAGGCAACATTTTCTCTACTGCGGATCTGGACACTCCTCCACCATGGGGAGGAGACCTTTCGCATTCCTTTGCAAGGGGATGGGGTCTTGTTTTCTCTTCTTTCTGCTTTCTGCAAAAGTGCTAGGAGAATTTACTTTAACATGGGGTACAGAATTTATAAAGCAACATGTAAAGCTAGCCTGTTCCTTTCAATGTTAAGATTAGGGTTGCGTTTAGGTTTAGTGTTATGATTAGGGGTACTGTTAGGTACAAAGGGTTAGGATTATGGTTACAGTGTTAAGGTTATTGTGATGGAGGGTTGGGGTTAGTATTAGTGTTAGGGTTTGGAGTAGGGGTTAGGGTTAGGGCTAGTATTATGTTTAGGATTAGGGTTAGTGTAGGGTTAGGTTTTGGGAATAAGGTCAGGGTTAGGGGTAAGGGATAGGGGTTAGGTTTAGGGTTAGGGTCAGGGTTAGGATTAAGGGTTAGTTTTAAGGTTAGGGTTAGTGTTACAATTAGGGTTAGGGTGAGGGATAAAGGATTAGTGTTAGGGTTAGTGTTAGGGCTAGGGATAGGCTTAGGTTTATAGGATAGTATTAAGGTTAGGTTTAGGGGTTAGGGTTTGTGTTAGTGTTAGGAATAGGGTTAGGGTTAGAGTTAGTGTTAGTTGTTAGGTTTAGAGTTAATGTTAGGGTCAGGGTTAGTTGTTAGGGTTATGGCTAGGATTAGGGTTAGGGTAAACTTTAGAGTTAGGTTTAATTTTAGAGGATTAGGGTTACTGTTATGGTTACAGTTAGATTTAGAGGATTAGGAATTAGGCTAGGGTTAGGATTAAGGTTAGAGTTAAAGGGTTAGGTTTAGGTTTAGGGGATAGAGTTAGGGTAAGGTTAAGTTTACGGGTTAGTGTTAGTGTTAGGTTTAGAGGGTTTGGGTTTGGGTTAAGGTTAAAGTTATGGTTAAGGTAAGAGTTAGGGTTAGGTTTCTGGTTAGGGTTATTATCAGGGTTAGAATTTTTGTTAGGGTTAGGGTTAGTATTAGGGTTAGGTATAGGGTTAGTTTTTAGGGTTAGGGTTAAGGGGTTAAGGTTAGGGTTATGGTTGTTGTTGAGGTTAGTGTTAGGGTTTGGTTTAGGGGTTAGGTTATGGTTACAGTTAGGGTTAGGGTTCAATGATTAGGGTGATTGTGAGGGACGTTTAGGGTTAGGATTAGGGTTAGGGATTAGGGTTTGGGCTAGGACTAGAGTTATGGTGAGTTTTATGTATAGGTTTAGTTTTAGAGGGTTAGGGTTAAAGTTTGGGTTAGGGTTAGAGTTAGGTGTTAGGGTTAGGGGTTATTGTTAGGGTTATGATTATGGTTATGGTTAGAGTGTTAAGGTTAGAGGGTCAGGTTTAGGGTTTGGGTTAATGTTAGAGTTAGTGTTAAGGTAAGAGTTAGGGCTAGGGTTAGGATTCATGTTAGCATCAGGGTTAGGGCTAGGTTCAAGTTTAGGGTGAGAGTTAGGGTTAGGTTTAGTTTTCGAGGGTTATGGTGAATGTTAGTGTTAGGGTTATGGTGAGTGTTAGTGTTAGGGTAAGTGTTAGAGTGTTAAGGTTAGGGTTAGGGGCTTAGGGGTTAGAGATTAGGGGTTAGGGTTTAGTTTAAGGTTAGGATTAGTGCTAGGGTTAGGATTAAGTTAGGGCTAAGGTTGGAAAGGGTTAAGGTAAGATTTAAGTTTAGGGTTAGGGTTAGGGATAGGAATACCTTTACAGTAAGGGTTAGATGCTTAGGCTTAGGGTTAAGATTAGGGTTAAGGGGTTAGGATCAGGGTTAGTGTTATGGCTTGGTTTAGGGGTTAGGTTATGGTTTTGGGTAGAGTTAGGTTTAGGGTTTGATGGTTAGCCTGAATGAGAGGGAGGGTTAGTGGTCGGATTAAGGATACTCTTAGGGGTTAGGTTTTGGGCTATAGCTAGAATTAGGGTGAGGTTTAGTTTTAGAGGTTTAGGTTTAAGTTTTGAGTTAGGGTTAGAGCATTAAGGTTAGAGTTAGGGTTAAGTGTTAGGTTTATGGTTAGAGTGTTAGGGTTAGAGTTAGGATTTGGGTTAGAGCATTAAGGTTTGGGTTAGGGTTAGTGTTAGTGTTAGGGTTAGAGTTATGGTTAGAGTGTTAGGGTTAGAGGGTTAGGATTAAGGTTAAGAAGTTCAGGTTAGGTTGAAGTTTACATTTAGTTTTAGTTTAAGACGTTTTGGGTTAAGGTTTGGGTTAGGGTTAGAGTGTTAGGGTTAGGGTTAGTTTTAAGGTTTTGATTAGAGTTAGTGTTAGGGTTAGGATTATAGGGTTAGGTTTTGGGTTAATGTTAGGGTTAGTGTTAAGGTAAGATTTAGGGTTAGGTTTCATGTTAGGATTAGGGTTAAGGTTTGGGTTAGGTATTAGGTTTAGGGATAGGGTTATGGTTAGGGTGAGGATTAGGTTAGGTTTAGTTTTCAAGGATTATGGTGAATGTTAATGTTAGGGTTATAATGAGGGTTATTGTTAGGTTTAGCATTAGGTTTTAGTTTTAGGGTTAGGATTAGGTTTAGGATTAGGATGAGGTTTAGGGTTAGGGTTAGCGGGTTAGGGTTAGAGTTGTGGTTAGGGTTTGGGTTAACGTGTTATGGTCAGTGTTAGGGTTGCTGTTGAGGTTAGCTTTAGGGTTAGGGGTTAGTATTAGGGTTGTGTTTAAGGTGAGGATTAACCCTATTCTTAGTGCTAATGATAGGATTAGTTTTCTGGTTAGGGCTAGGGCTTTGGCTAGGGTTTGGGTTAAGTCTATGGCTAGGGTTAAGGTTAAGCCTTGTTCTAAGTCTATGGCTATGGCCATGGTTGGACTAGGGATAGGGTTAATGCTAAGTTTAGGGTTTGGTTAGGGCTAAGGCTAAGGCTAGGTCTAGGGCTAGTCCTAGGGCTAGATTTCTTTTTGTGTTAAGTTTATGGCTCCTTCCAGGATTAGGATTAGGGTTCGAGTTTGTGTAGGGTTAAGGCTATATTTTGGACTAGGGTTATGGTTTGGGTTAAGGTTAGTGGTAGGGCTAGGGCTAGGGTTAGGGTAAGGGTTAGGTTTAGGGTTAGTGCTATGGCTATGGCTAGAATTAGTGTTAGGATTAGGGTCAAGGGGGTTAGTGTGAGGGTTGGGGTTACAGTTAGGGGGTTATGGTTAGGTTTAAGGTTGGTGTGGTTAGTGTTAGGGGTTAGGGTTAGGGCTAGTGTTAAGGGTTAGGGTTAGGGTTATGATTATGGGTACTGTTAGTGATATGGTTAGAGTTAGAGGGTTAGGATTAGAGTTAGGGTTAGGGTTATTTTTAGGGTTAAGTGTTATGGTTATGGTTAGGATAAGGGTTAATGTTCGTGCTAGGGCTATGGCTTAGGGTTAAGTTTATGGCTCCATCCACTGATAGGATTAGGGTTAGAGTTAGTTTATGGTTAGGGTTAGGACAAAGGTTATGGCTAGGATTAGGGTTAGAGCTAGGGTTAGGGCTAGGGCTATGGTTAGGGTTAAGGTTAGGGTTATGGGTTAGGGATAGGAATAAGGTTAATGATAGGGCTACTCCTAGGTTTAGGATTAGCTCAGAAACACTATGTGTTTTTCTGTAGTTAATTCACAGTGCTATTCTTTGCGTTTCTGTTCTTGGAAAAACATTTATATGGTCTTCTGTACTTTGCTAGGTATCACGTTTCTGTTTTCTTCTCAACTTACTTCAGAAACACTGCTATGTGTTTTTCTGTACTTAGCTCACAAAGCTGTTCCTTTTGTTTCTTATATTGGAAACCAGTTTATGTACTTTTCTCTATGTTGCCTGGTATCACTGTTCTGTATTACTCTCATCTTAGTTCGGAAACAATGGTGTGTGTTAGGGTCAGGGTTAGGACTACAGCTAGGGTTATGGTTAGGGTTGTGGTTAGGGTAAGGATTAGTGTTAGTTTTAGGGTTAGAGGGTTATGGTTAGGGTTAGGGGTAAGATTCGGGTTAAGTTTAGGATTAGGATTATGGTTAGCGTTAGAGGATTAGGGTTGGGGTTATGGTTAAGTTTAGAGGTTGGGTTATGGTTAGGGCTAATGGTAGAGGGTTAGGAGTTAGAGGTTAATGGTTATTGTTAGGGTTAGGTTTATGGCTAGGGCTAGTGTTAAGGTTAGGGTATTGTTGCAGTTATGGTTAGGGTTAGGTTCAGGAGCATGGGTATTCCTAGGGCTAGTGATAGGGTTAGTGTTCTGGTTAGGTCTAGGGCTAAGACTAAGGTTTGCATTAGGTCTAGGGCTAGGATAAATGTTAAGCCTAGGGCTAAGTTTATGGCTGTGGCTATGGCAAGGATTTGGGCTAGGGCTAGATTTCATTTAGGGTTAAGTTTATGGCTTTGTTCAGGGTTAGTGTTAAGGGTTTAGGTTTAGGGTTAAGGTTAGAACTAGGGTTAATGCTAGGGTTAAGGTTAGGGTTAGGGTTAGGGTTAGGGATAGGGTCAGAGCTAGGGTTATTGTTATGGTTAGGTTTAAGGTTATGTTTATGGTTAAGGGTTTTACTTAAGGGTTAGGGTTAGTTTTATGGTGAGTGTGATGGTTAGTGGTGCATTTAGGGTTAGGGATAGGTTTATGGGGTTAGGGTTAGGATTAGGGGTTATGTTAAGGTTGTGGATAGGGTTAGCATTAGGTTTATGTGTTAGTGTTAGTATTTGGGTTAGGGTGATGGTGAGGGTGACGGTTAGGGTTATGGTCAGGGTTAGGTTTAGGTTAAGGCTTAGGGTTAGAGGGTTGGGGTTAAAGTTTATTTTAGGGTTAGAGTTAGCATAAGGGTTAGGGGATAATGTTACAGTCAGGGTTATGATTATGGTTATGGTTATGGTTAGGGCTAGGGTTAGGATTACATTTAGAGTTAGGGGTAGGTTTAGGGTTAGAGAGGTAGGGTTAGGATTAGAAGTTCAGGGTTAGGGTTAGGTTTAGGGTAACACAATGTTAGGGTTAGGTTTAGGGATAGGTTAGTGCTAGGGCTAAGGTTATGCCTAGGGTTGGGTTTAGAATTAGGGTTAGGGTTAGTGTTAGGGGTACAGCTAGGGCTATGGTTTGGATTAAATTTAGGGTTAGGTTTTTGCTTTAGGGTAAGGGTTGTTACAGTGGGAGTAAGGATTAGTGTTAGGGTTAAGGTTATCATTAGAGGGTTAGGGTTAGGACTAGGGTTAGGGTTAAGTGTAGGGGATAAGGTTAGAATTAGGGTTTGGGTTAGGGTTAGGGTTAATGTTAGGTATGGGGTTAGGGTTAGGATTAGGGGTAAGATTAGGGTTAGGGTAAGGTTAGGGTTAGGGTTAGGGTTGGGTTTGGATTTGGGTTAGTTATTAGGGTTAGGGCTAGGTTTATGGTTAGAATAAGAGTTGGGGTTAGATTTAGTTTTATAAAGATAGTGTTAGAATTGGGGTGTAGGTTAGTGTTAGAGGGTTAGGGTTAAGGTTAAGGTTAGGTTGAGGGTTAGGATTAGTATTAGGGTTAGGATTAGAAGTTAGTGGTTTGGGTTAGGGTCAGGGTTAAGGTTACAGTTAAGGCTAGGGTTAGATTTAGAGTTAGGGTTAGGGTTAGGGATATTCCTAGGGCGAATTATAGGGTTACGCTTTGGGTTAGGGCTAGAGCTTTGGGTAGTGTTTGTGTTAGGGTGAGGCCTAGGTTTAATGTTACGCCTACGTCTAACTCTATGGCTATGGCTATGGCGAGGAACAGGGCTTAGACTAGGGCTAGGGTTAGTGCTAGGTTTAGGATTAGGATTAGGGCTAAGGCTAGGTCTAGGTCTAGGACTTGGCCCAGAGATAGATTTGGTTTAGTGTTAAGTTTATGGCTCTTCCAGGGTTAAGATTAGGGTTAGAGTTTGTTTAGGGTTGGGGTTAGTGTTAGAACTAGGGAAGGTTTAGGGTTAGGGTTTGCATTAGAGTTAGGGTTAGAGGTTTATGGTTAAGTTTAGGGTTACTGGTTAGGATTGGGGTTAGGGTTAGAGGTTCAGTGTTAGGATTAGGTTTAGGGTTAGGCTTAGGTTTTGATAGGGTTAGGGTTAGTTATAAGGTTAGTGCTAGGGCTTGGACTAGGGATATGGTTAGGGTTAGGATCAAGGATAGGGATATTCTAGGGGTAGTGATAGGGTTATGTTTCTGGTTAGAACTAAAGCTACGTCTAGGGTTTGTGTTAGGTCTAGGGCTAGGGTAAAGTTTAAGCCTAGGGCTAAATCCATGACTATGGCTATGGCTAGGGACATGGCTTGGACTAGGTTTAGGGTTAGGATTCTGGCTAGGCTAGGGTAAGGGCAACGGATATATTTGGTGTAGGGTTAAATTTATGGTTTAGTGTTAGGGTTAGCATTAGAGGTTCAGATTTAGGGTTAGGTTTAGGGATAGGCTTAGTGTTAGGATTAGGGTTAAGATTAGAGTTTTAGGGTTAGGGGTAGGTTAGGGCTAGGGCTAGAACTAAGTTTACTATCAGGGTTAGGGTTAGCGTTAGGGTTAGGGTTAGAGGGTAAATTTAGTGTTGGGTTAGGATTAAAGTTAGGATTAGGGGTTGTGTTAGGGTTTGGGTTAGAGTTAGGGTTTGTGTTTAGGGTTAGGGTCAGTGTTAGGATTAGGATTTGGGTCAGGTTTAGGGTTGAGATTAGGGTTAGTGTTAGTGTTAGGGTTAGAGGGTAAATTTAGGGTTGGGTTTGGTTTAGGGTTAGGGCTAGAGTTACATTTGGTTTAGGGATAAGTTTATTGCTCCATCCAAGTTTAGGAATAGGAATAGTGTTAGTTTATAGTCAGGGTTAGTGTCAGGATTAGGGTTAGGGCTACATTTACGGCTAGGGTTAGTGTTAGGGCTAGGGCTAAGGTTAGGATTAGGTTAGGGTCAGGGGTTGGCATTAAGGTTTGTGTTAAGGTTAGGGTTAGAGAATTAGTGTGAGGGTTAGGGTTCTGGTTAGGATTAAGATTTACAGTTAGGGTTATGGTTACAGTTATGGTAAGGATTAGGGTTAGGTTAAGGGAATATTTTATGGTTAGGGATAGGGTTAGCATTAGGGTTAGGGGTTACGTTTAGGGTTAGGGGTTATAGTTAGGGTTAGGGTTAGCAGTTAGGGTTTAAGGTTAGGTTAGGGTTAGGGTTAAGGGTTAGGGTTAAGTTTAGGGTTAGGGTTAGGATTAGTGTTAGTGTTAGGGTTAGTGTTTTAGGGTTATGATTAGGGATAATGTTAATGTTAAGGTTAGATTTTTAGGGTTAGGGTTAGGGTTCGGGGTTTAGCTAAGGGTTCGATAATGGTTAGTGTTAGAGGTTAGTGTCAGGGTCAGGATTAGGGTTAGTGTTAGGTTTAGGGATTAAGGTTAGGATTAGTATTTGGATTTTGGTTAGGATTAGGATTAGGGTTACAGTTAGGCTTAGCATAAGTGTTAGGTTTAGGGTTAGAGTTTTAGGGTTATGGTTATGGTTAGGTTTAGGGCTAGGGTTTGGGTCAGGTTAGAGGGTTAGGTTTGGGTTAGGGGTTAGGTTTAGGGTAATGGTTAGGTTTAGGGTTAGGGGAAAATTCAGGGTTAGGTTAGAGGGTTAGGGTTGGTGTTATGGTTAGGGTCAGGGTTAGGGTTAAGGTTATGGTTAGTGTTAGTGTTAAGGTTAGGATTAGGGTAAGTATTAGGGTTAGGGGTTAGGGTTAGAGGGTTAGGGTTAAAGTTAGGGTTTGGATTAGGGCTAGGTTAGGTTTATGTTTAGAGGATTAGGGTTATGTTTAGGGGTAGGGTTGTGGTTAGGGTTAGTGGTTAGGATTAAGGTTAAGGCTATTGTTAGGGGTTAGTGGTTGAGGATAGTGTTATCATTAGGGTTAGGGTTAAGATTTTTGGCTATGGCTAGGGCCATTGCTAGGATTAGGGCTAAGGCTAGATTTGGCATAGGGTTAAGTTTAATGCTCTGTCCAGGGTTAGGATTAGGGATAAGTTTAGTTTAGGGTTAGGGTTAGGACTAGGGTTTGGGTTAGTTTTAGGGCTAGGGTGAGAGGGTAAGGGTAAGGTTGAGGGTGCTGGTTAGTGTTAGGGTTAGTGGGTTAGGGTGTGGGTGAGGATTAGTGTTAGGTTCAGGGTTACGTTTAGGGGTTATGGTTAGGGTTCAGGTAAGGATTAGGTTAAAGGTTAGGGTTAGGGTTAGTATTTATGGTATGGTTAGCGATAGTGTTAGCGTTAGCATTAGAGGTCAGGTTTAGTGTTCAGGTTAGGGGTTAGGGTTAGGGGTTATTGTTAGGGTTAGCGTTAAGCTTAGGGTTAGGATAAGGGTTAGGGTTAGAGTTAGGGGTTAGATTTATGATTAATGTAAGGTTAAGGGAAAGGGTTAGGGTTAGTGTTAGAGGGTTAGGGTTGGGTTAGTGTTTTGTTTGTGGTCAGGGTTAGGGTTAGGGTTACAGTTACCGTTACAGTTAGGGTTAGGGTTACCATTAAGATTAAGGTTAGGGTTAAGGTTAGGGTTTGTATTAAGGTTAGGGGTAGAGTTACATTTAGAAGATTAGGGTTAGGGTTAGGGGTAGAGGCTTAGGTTTAGGTTTAAGCTTAGTGTTAGGTGTTAGTTGTTAAGGTTAGGTTTAGGGTTATGTTTATTGATAGGGTTAGAGTTAGGTCTAGAGCTTTGGCTAGGGTTTGTGTTAGGTGTAGGGCTACTGTTAAATTTAAGCCTAGGGCTAAGTCTATGGCTATGGCTATGGCTAGGGACAGGGTTTGGACTAAGGTTAGTGCTAGGTTTAGGGTTAGGGTTCTGGCTATGGCTAGGACTAGGGCTAGGGCCAGTGTTAGATTTGGTTTATGGTTAAGTTTATGGCTCTGCCGAGGGTTAGGATTAGGGTTAGAGTTAATTTAGGCTAGGGTTACAGTTAGGACTAGGGTTAGGGTTACAGTTAGGATTAGGTTTAGAGTTAGTTAAGGGTTAGAGTTATGGTTAGTACTAGGGTTAAGATCAGGGTTAGGGGTTAAGGGTTAGGTTTAGATTTTGTTTAGTGTTAGTGTTAAGGTTTTGAATCAGGGTTTATAGTAAGGGTTAGGTTTAGGGTTAGTGTTTGGATTTGGGTTAGGGTTATGGTTAGAATTAGAGTTAGGGTTAGAGCTTTAGGGCAGTGTTAGTGTTAGGGGTAGAGTCATGGTTCGGTTTAGGGTTAGGCTTAGGATTAGGGTAGGGCTAGATTTGGTTTAGGGTTAAGTTTATGGCTCCGTCCAAGGTTTGGATTAGGAATAGCATTAGTTAAGGGTTAGGATTAGTGTTAGGGTTAGGGTTAGGGCTATGTTTAGGGTTAGGGTTAGTGTTTGGCAAGGGTAGTATTAGGGCTAGGGTTAGATTAGGGTTAAAGTTAGGGTCAGGGGTTGGCTTTAGGTTTAGCGTTAGGGTTAGGGCTAGAGGATTAATGTGAGGGTGAGTGTTAGTGTTCTGGTTAGGTTTAGGGTTATGGTTGCAGTTATGGTAAAGATTAGGGTTTGGGTTAGGGTTAGGGATTATGTTAGGGTTAGGGATAGGGTTAGCCATAGGGTTAGGGCTTAGGTTTAGGGTTAGGGTTAGGGGTTATATTTAGGGTTAACGTTAGGGTTGGTGTTTTTGTGTAGGGTTAGGATTAGTGTTAGGGTTAGGGTTACTGTTAGGATTAGTGTTATTGTTAGTGTTAAGGTTTTAAGGTTAGGGTTAGGGGTTTAGCTTAGGGTTCGATTGTTTAGCGTTAGGGTCAGAGGTTAATGTCAGGGTCAGTGTTATGGTTAGGGTTAGGTATTAGGGTTAGGGTTTAGATTTTGGTTAGGGTTAAGATTAGGGTTACAGTTAGGGTTAGCATTAGGGTTATGATTATGGTTAGAGATTTATGGTTATAGTTATGGTCAGATTTAAAGTTGGGGTTTGGGTCAGGGTGAGAGGGTTAGGGTTAGCGTTTGAGATTAGGGTTAGTGTTAGAATTTGGGTTAGGGTTAGGTTTAGGGTTAGTGTAATGTTCAGGGTTAGGGTTAGTGGGTTAGAATTAGTGTTACGGTTAGGATCAGGGTTAGGTTTAGGGTTTTGGTAAGTGTTAGGGTTAGGTTTAGGTGTAGGTTAACTTTAGGGTTAGGGTTACCATTAGGGTTTGGGTTAGAGGGTTAGGGTTTGGATTAGGGTTAGGTTAGGTTTATGTTTAGAGGATTAGGGTTATGTTTACAGTTAGGGTTAGGAGTAGAGTGTTAGGGTTAGGGCTAGTGTTAGGGGTTAGTGGTTAATATTAGGATTACTGTTAGGGATAGTGTTAGGGCTAGGTAGAGGGCTACAGCTAGGGTTTGTGTTAGGTCTAGGGCTACTGCTAAGTTTAAGCCTAGGGCTAAGTCTATGGCTCTGGCTCTGGCTAGGAAAAGGGCTTGGTCTAGGGTTAGAGCTAGATTTAGGGTCATGTTTCTGGCTATGGCTATGGCTATTGCTAGGGTTAGGGCTAGGGCTAGATTTGGTGTAGGGTTAAGTTTATGGCTTCATCTAGGTTTAGGATTAGGGATAGTGTTAGTTTAGGGTTATAGCTAGGGTGAGGGTTATGGTTAGGGTTATATTTAGAGGGTAAGGGTGAGGATGATGGTGAGGGTTAGGGTTAGAGGGTTAGGGTGTGGGTGAGGTTTAGTGTTAGGTTTAGGGTTATGTTTAGAGGTTATGGTTTGGGTTCAGGTCAGGATTAGGGTAAAGGTTAGGGTTAGGGATTATTTTAGGTTTAGGGATAGTGTTAGTGTTAGGGTTAAGGGTTAGGGTTAGGAGTTAGGTTTAGGGATTAGTGTTATGGTTAGCCTTAGGCTTAGGGTTAGTGGTTAGGGTTAGGGTAATGGTTAGATTTATGGTTAGTGTAAGGTTCAGGGTAAGGGTTAGGGTTAGTGTCAGAGGTTAGGGTTGGGTTAGTGTTATGGTTACAGTCAGGGTTAGGTTTAGGGTTACTGTTAGGTTTAGAGTTCTAGGGTTAAGATTAGAGTTTGGATTAGTGCTTGGGTTAGGGTTACATTTAGAGGATTAGAGTTATGGTTACGAGTAGGGTTAGGAGTAGAGAGTTAGGTTTAGGGTTAGTGTTAGGGGTTAGTTGTTGGGGTCATGGTTATGGTTAGCTCTAGGGCTTCGGCTAGGTTTTGTGTTAGGTTTAGGGCTACTGTTAATTTAAGCCTAGGGCTAAGTCTATGGCTATGGCTAGAAACGGCTTTGACTAGGGTTAGTGCTAGGTGTAGGGTTAGGGTTCTGGCTAGGGCTAGGGTCATTGCTAGGATTAGGGCTAGGGCTAGATTTGGTGTAGGGTTAAGTATATAAGTATATACTTAAGTATAAATCCAGGGTTAGGATTAGAGACAGGGGTAGTTTAGGGTTAGGTTTAGGACTAGGGTTAGGTGAAGGAGTCTAGTAACTGGGATTGTGCCTCCTGGCCTTGGCAGATGCTGGTCTTATCTAAAGTTCCCTTTCTCAGAGACTGTCCTTGGCAGTCTTTGCAAGTGGGGTGTTCTGAGTCTGAGAACTAGATAGCAAGCTCGGTGCAGCCCTGGGAACCAGATAGCAAACTTTGTGTAACCTTGAGTGAATTCTCAGACACCTTGCCAGGTGACGCAGATGAGAAAATTTTCCTGTAACCCTTTGCTTTATAGGTGTTGTCTGTAGGTTCAGTAAACGAGGCTTTGATCAGAAACCTGTCTTGGCCTCCATTCTTTGTGTCTCTGCACCCCCTCTCCCCCCGCATTCCCATTCTCTCTTTCAGGTAGACCCTGTTTGACTAGCCCATGGGATAGGTCAGTTAGGGTTAGGGTTAGAGGGTTAGGGTGTGGGTTAGGGTTAGTGTTAGGTTTAGGGCTACGTTTAGGGGTTATGGTTAGAGTTCAGGTAAGGATTAGGATTAGGGAATATGTTAGGGTTAGAGATAGTGTTAGCATTAGGTTTAGGGGTTAGGTCTAGGGTTAGGATTAGGGGTTATTGTTAGGTTTAGCATTAGGCTTAGGGTTATGGCTAGTGTTAGGGTTAGGTTTTGGGTTAGGGTTAGTATTAGGGTTAGAGGTTAGGGTTAGATTTAGGGTTAGGGGTTAGGGTTAGATTTATGGTTATGGTTAGGGTTAGAGGGACGTTATGGTCACTGTCATGGTTAGGTTAAGGGTTATGGTTAGATGTAAAAGGTTAGGGTAATGGCTAGGGTTAGTGTTAGGTTTAGTGGTTAGGTTTAGGGTTAGGGTTATGTTTGGGGGTTAGGGTTAGGATTAGTGTTAGGGTTAGAGGTTAGGGTTATGGTTAGGTTTGGTTTTAGGGTTAGGGTTATTGTTAGGGTTAGGTTTAGTGTTAGGTGTTAATGTAAGGGTTTGTGTTAGGGTTAGGGGTAGCATTAGTTTTAGTGTTAGGGTGTGGGTTTGGGTTAGAGGGTTAAAATTAGTGCTAGCTTTTGGGTTATTGTTAGAGGTTTAAGGTTGGGGTTAGAGGGAGAGCTTAGGGTGGTTAGGGTAAGCATTAGGTATGTGGGTTAATCTTAGGGTCAGGGTTACTGTTATGGTTATGGTTAGGGGTTAGGGTTAGGTTAAGGGATAGTGTTAAGTTTCGGTTAGAATTAGGGTTAATTTTAGGGTTAGTGTTAATGTTAGTGTTTCAGGTTTATGGTTTTGTTTAGGGACAGGTTTAGTGTTAGGGTTAGTGTTAGGGGTTAACATTATGTTTCCCAGTTAGTGTTAGAGGTTCAGGTTTAGGGGTAGTTTTAGGGTTAGGTTTTGTGTCAGTGTTAGGGTTAGGGTTAGAGGCTTATTGTTAGGTTTCATGCTAGGGCTATGTCTAAGGCTAGGTGTAGATTTAGGATTAGGGCTAGGGCTAGATTTAGTTTATGGTTAAGTTTATGGTTCTGTCTAGGGTTAGGATTAGGGGGTTAGAGTTAGTTTAGGATTAGGGTTAGGACTACAGTTAGAGCTAGGGCTAAGGTTAGGTTTAGGGCTAGGGCTAGGGTTAGGGTTACTTTTAGGGTTGGGGTTATAGGTTAGGGTTAGGGGTTAGGGTTAGTGTTAAGGTTAGGATTAGGAGTTATGTTAGTGTTATGGTTAGGGTTAGCATTAGGATTAGGAGTTAGGGTTAGAGGGTTAAGGTCATGGGTTAGGGTTAGGGTTTAGGGTTAGCATTAGGGTTAAGATTAGGGGTTATGTTAGGGTTATGGTTAGGATTAGCTTTAGGGTTAGGGGTTAGGGTTAGAGGGTTAGGGTGAGAGTGATGGTTAGGGTTACCATGAGGGTTAGGTTTATGTTAAGGGTTACGGTTATAGATTTAGGGTTAGAGGCTTAGTGTTAAGGTTAGGGTTTTTTTTTTTTTTGAGTTTAGGTTTAAGGTTAGGGTTAGGGGTTAGGGTTAGGATTAGGCATAGCATTAGAGTTAGAGGTTAGAGTTTGTGTTAGTGTTAGGGTTATGGTTAGTGTTAGGGATTAAGGTTAGGGTTAAAATTAGGATTAGGTTTAGTATTTGTGTTAGTGTTAGGGTTAGAGTTTGGGTTGTAGGATTAAGGTTAGCATTAGTGTTAGGATTATTGTTAGAGGTTTAGGGTTATGGTTACAGTTATGGTTAGAGATTTAGCTTAGGGTTTGGTTAGGGTTAGCATTAGGGTTATGGGTTAAATTTAGGGTCAGGGTAAGGCTTAAGGTTTAAGTTAGGGTTAGGTTTAGTGTTAGTTTTAGGGTTAGAGGTTCAGAGTTAGGTTTAGCTTTAGTATTATGGTTGGGGTAGGATTACAGTTAGGTTTAGGGTAAGTCTTAGTGTTAGTGTTAGGGTTTGAGGTTCAGGGTTAGGGTAATAGTTAGGTTCAGGGTTAGTGTAACCTTAAAGTTAGGATTAAGTTTAGGGTTAAGGTTAGGGTTAGGCTTAGAAATTATGGTTATGGTTAGGATTAGTGTTAGTGTTAGGATTAGGGTTAGGGTAAGAGGGTTAGGGTTAGAGGGTTAGGTTTTGGGTTAACATTAGGGTTAGGGATAGGGTTTGAGGATTAGGGTTAGGGTTAGTGTTAGGGTTAGGTTTGGGGTTAGGTTTAGTTTTAGGGTTAGGGTTAGGGTTACGGTTACAGTTATGGTTATGGTCATAGTGTTAGGGTTAGGAGTTATTGGTTAGGGTTAAGTAAAGAGTTAAGGTTAAGAGTAAGTAAAGAGTTAAGTAAGAGTAAAGAGTTAGGGTTAAGTTAGGTTTAAGGTTAGTGTTAGGGTTAATGTTAAGATTAAAGTTAGGGTTAGGGCTTCTGTTAGGGTTAGGTGTTAGGGTTAGTGTTAATGTTAGGTGTTAGGGTTATGGTCAGGGTTATTGTTAGGGTTACAGAATTAGGGTAAGAGTTAATGTTAGAGGGTTAGGGGAAGGGTGAGAATGATGGTGAGGATTATTGTTAGTGTTGAGGTTAGGGTTAGGGTTAATGCTAGGGCTGGTGCTATGGCTAGGAATCGGGTTGGGTTAGGGTTAGGGATATGGTTAGGGTTAGGGTTAGAAGGTTAGGGTTAGGGCTAATGCTAGAGCTAGGGCTAGGCTAATGTTAGGGTGAGGGTGATGGCTAGGTTTATGGTTAGGGTTAGATTTAGGGTTAGGGATAGAGGGTTAGGGTTAGGGTTGGCATTAGAGTTAGGTGTTATGTTAGGCTTAGTGTTAAGGTTAGTGTTAGGGTTACAGGTAAAGGTCAGGGTCAGGATTAGGGTTAGGACAAGGGTTAGGGTTAGGGATAGGTTTAGGATTAGGGTAAGGGTTAGGGTAGGATTAGAGTATTAGGGTATTAGGGTAAAGTTAGGGTTAGAATTAAGGTTAGAGGTTTAGGGTTAGGGTTAATATTAGGGTTAGATTTAGGGTTAGGGTTTGGGGATAAGAGTAACGTTTAGGTTTAGTTGTAGGGCGAGGATTAAGGCTAGGCTCGATTTGTTTTAGGGTTAAGTTTATGGCTCTGTCTAGGGTTAGAATTAGGGTTAGAGTTAGTTTTGGATTAGGTTTAAGGTTATTCTTAGGACTAGGTTTAGGGTTAGGGTTAATGTTAGGGTTAGTTTTAGAGGGTTATAGTTATGGTTAGGGACTAGTGATTATGGGCTAGTGGTTAGGGTTTGGGTTAGGGCTAGTGCTAGATTTATGTTTAGGTTTAGGTTTAGGGCTATTCCTAGGGCTAGCAGTAGGGCTAGGCTTTATGTTAGTGCTAGGGCTAGATCCGGGGTTTGTGTGGCATGACCATGGCTAGGGACAGGGCTTGGACTAGGCTTAGGGTTAGTGCTAGGTTTTGTGTTAGGGTTAGTGACATAACTAGGATTAGGGCTAAAGGCTAGGGCTAGGGCTAGGTTTGGTTTAAGGTTAAGTTCATCTCTCACTCAAGGTTTAGGATTAGGGTGAGAGGTAGTTTAGAATTAGGGTTATCATAAGGGTCAGGACTAGTGTTAGAGTTAGGATTAGTTTTAAGGCTAGGGCTAGAGTCTTTGTTCGGATTATGGCTAGGCTTAGTGCTAGGGCTAGGATTACGTTTGGTTAGGGTTAAGGTTAGAGCTAAGGCTAGGGATTGGGATATGGCTTGGGCTAGTACTAAGATTGAGGATGGGTTAAAATTAGGGCAAGAGCTAGGGCTACTGTTAGGGTTAAAGTCTGAATTAGGGACAGAATTAGGTCTAGGGCTAGGTTTTAGTGTAGGGTTAGGGTTTAGGTTAGTGCTAGTGTTGGGGTTATGGCTAGGGCTAGTGATATGTTTAGGGCTAGGGTTAGGGCTAGGGCTTAAATTAGTGTTAGGGTTATAGTTATTGGCAGCTTAAGGTTAAGGAGAGAATTAGAGTTATGTTTAGGGTTAGGGCTAATCCTAGGTTTAGCATTAGGGCTAGGACTAGGACTAGGGCTATAGCTAGGGTTACAGCTATGGGTCAGAGTTAGGGTTAGTGTTAGGGTTAGGTTTAATGCTAGGGTTAGTTTAGCTTAGGTTAAGATTAGGCCTAGGTGTAGGCCTGGGCTAGGGCTAGGTTTGGTTTAGAGTCAAGGTAATGGCTAGGGCTATCGTTAGGGTTAAAATTAGGGTTAGCTTAACCTTAAGGTTAGTATTAAGACTAGGGCTATGGCTACGGTTAGGGTTAGTGTTAAGATTTGTGCTAGGTCAATGGCTAAAATTACGATTAGGGTTATGATTATGGTTATGGTTAGTGCTAGTTCTAGGCTAGGACTAGAACTACAGCTAGGTTTAGGGTTATGGCTGGTTTTAGGTTTAAGGTTAGCATTAGGGCTAGGGTTAAGGTTAGAGTTAGGGCTAGGGTTAGGTTTAGGGTTAGGGCTAAGGTTAAGGTTAGGGTTACAAATAGGGTTAGGGTTAGCTTATAGTTTTAGTTAGGGTTAAGGTTAAGGTTAGTGTTAGGTTTAGGGTTACTGCTAGGGCTACACTTAGGCTTAGGGTTACTATTAGGGTTAAGGCTATGGCTATGGCTAGGGTTAGGGTTAGTTTTAGAGTTAGTATTTGTGTTACGGTTACAGTTATGGTTAGGTCTAGGGCTAGGGATTGGGCTAGGGTTTGGGTTAAGTTTATGGTTAAGGATAGGTCTAGAGCTTGCTTTAGGGTTAGGGTTAGTGTTAGGATTAGGTTTAGGGTTAGCTTAGGGTTAGGGTTTGGGTTAGAGCTAAGGCTACGGCTTGGGTTAGGGTTAGGGTTAGGATTAGGAATGGGTTAAGGCTAGGGCTAGGGCTAAGTGAAGATTTAGGTCTAGGGTTATGTTTATGGTTAGGGTTAGTGTTAGCGTTAAGGTTAGGGCTAGGGATAGCGTTAGGGTTAAGGTTAGGATTATGGCTAAAGTTAAGATTACATTTAGCTTAGGTTTAGGGCTAAGGGTATGGCTAGGGTGAAGGTGAGATCTAGGGGTAGATTTAGGGTTAGGAATAGGGTTAAGTCTAGATCTAAGGTTAGGGTTGGGTTACAGTTAGGGTTAGGGCCAGGCCTAAAGTTATTGATAAGATGAGGGTTAGGATTAGAGTTCTGGCTATTTCTAGGTTTAGGTTTAGGGTTAGGATTAGGGTTATGTTTATGGTTAGGGTTAGGGTGAATGTTAGGTTTCAGGTTAGGGCTAAGCACAGGGCTAGGGCTATGTTTGGTTTAGGGTTAAGATTATAGCTTCAGTTAGTGTTAGGATTAGGGTTAGTGTTAGCTTTGGGTTAGGGTTAAGACTAGGCTAGGTTTAGGACTTTGAGTAGAGCTAGGGTTAGGGTTATGGCTAAGTTCAGCACTAGGGCTTGGGTTATGGTTAGGATTATGTCTATGGCAAGGGTTAGGTTTAAGGTTAAGGCTAGGGCAAGGATTAGGGTTTGGTTTATGGTTAGGGCAGGGTCTAGGACTATTGGGGTTAGGTTTAGGTGTATGGATAGGGTTAACCATAGGATTGAGACTAGGGCTAGGGTTATGGTTAAGGTAGTTTCATGGTTAGTGTTAGGGCTAGGGCTAGGGTTAAGTTTAGGGTTATGGTTAGATTTAGGGTTAATTTAGAGTTCGGATTAAGGTTTGGTTTATGTTAGGGTTAGGACTAGTGTTAGGGCTCAGTTTAGGTTT
Source organism: Pachyuromys duprasi (assembly GCA_028658305.1). NCBI lineage: Eukaryota > Metazoa > Chordata > Mammalia > Rodentia > Muridae > Pachyuromys > Pachyuromys duprasi. Next base: position 24,385,360 of record CM053751.1, read on the forward strand.
AGAGTTAAGGATAGGGATAGGCATTGGCTAGAGCTAGGTTTGGTTTAGGGTTAAGGTTATGGCTAGGGCTAGGTTTAGGGTGAGCTTAATGTTAGGGTTATGGTTTGGGTTAGGGTCAGGGCTAATGTTAGGGCTAAGTTTAGAACTAGGACTAGGGTTACTTCTAGGGTTAAGTGTAGTGTTAGGGTTAGGGCTAGGCTTAGGGCTAAGGTTAGGGTTATGGTTATGGTTAGGGCAAGTGCTAGGGTTAGTGTTAATCTTAAGTTTATGGTTATTGTTATGGTTAGCATTAGGTCTAGGGTTATTTTTGGGTTAGGGCTAGGGTTAGAGTTAGAGCTAGGGCTAGGTTGGGATTACAGGTTAGGTTAGCTCTAGGGTTAGGGTTAGGATTAATATTAGGGTTAAGGTTAGGTTTAGGGTTAATATTAGGGTTAGGGTGAGGGCTAGGGTTAGGTTTAGGTCTAGGGCTAGGGCTTAGTTTAAGGGTAGGTTTAGGGTTAGGGCTAAGGCTAGATTTAGGGTTAGTTTTAAGGTTAAGACTAGGGATGGTTTTAGGGTTAGGGTTAGTGCTAGGCTTAGTGTTAGGGTAATGGCTAGGGCTAGGGCTATGATTAGGGTTATGGTTATAGTTATGGTTATGGTTAGGATTAGCTTAAGGATAGGGTTAGGATTAGGCATTACAGTTAATGTTATGGTTAGTGTTAGTGTTAGGGTTAGGTTTAAGGATAGGTTTACATTTAGGCCTAGTGCTAGAGCTAAGGTTAGGATTATGGCTAGAGTTAGTGCTAGGGCTAGGGTCAAGTCTGGTTATGGTTAAGGTTAGGGCTAGGGAATGGGATAGGGATAGGGTTAGGGCTTGGGCTAGCGCTAGGGTTAAGGTTAGGGACAGGGTTAGGCCTAGGGTTAGGGCTGGGGTAGGGTTAGGGTGAGGTCTAGGGCTAGGGTGAGGGCTTGGGTTGGGGTTAGGTTTAGGTCCAGGTTGAGGTTTAGGTCTAGAGCTAAGGCTAGGGCTAGAGCTGCAGCTATGGGTATGGTTAGGATTAGGGTTAGCATTAGGTTTAGGGGTAGTTTTAGGGCTATGGCTAGGGTTGGGGTTAAGGTTAGGGTTACGGTTAGGTGTAAGGTTATGGTAAACTTTATTTTATGGTTAGGATTTGGGTAATTGTTAAGGTTAGGGCTAGGTCTAAAGTTAGTATTAGGATTAGCTTTAGGGTTATGGTAAGGTTAGCGTTTGGGCTATGGTTAGGGTTAGGGCCAGGGCTAGTGATAGATACATGGTTATGTTTAACTTTAGGGCTAGGGCTAAGTCTAGAGCAAGGTTTAGTGCTAGGGCTAGGGTTAGGGTTAAGGTTAGGATTAGTGATAGGGCTAGGGCTTGGTTTGGGTTTATGGTTAAGATTAGGTTGATGGTTATATTGGGATTAGGATCAAGGTTAGGGTTATTTTAGCATTACAATTAAGGCTAAGGCTTTTGTTAGGGTTAGGGTTAGGGTTAGGACTAGGGTTTGGGTTAGGGGTATGACTAGAGCAAGGGTTAGGGTCATGGCAAGTGTTAGTGTTAGGGCTAGGGTTAAGTTTGGTTAGGGTTATGGTTAGGGCTAGAGACAGGCATTGAGAGAGGGCTAGGACTAGGCCTAGGGTTAGGGTTAGGGTTACCGTTAGGGTTGGGGCTAGGGATAGAGCTAAGGTTGAGGTTAGGGTTAGGGCTCTGGCTAGGTTTAGAGACAGGGCCAGGGCTACGTCTGGTTTAGGGTTAAGGTTATAGCTTCAGTTAGAGTTAGGATTAAGGTTAGTGTTAGCTTTGGGCTAGGGATAGGGTTAGGGTTAGGGCTAGGTTTAGGACTATCACTAGAGATGCTGTTAGGGTTATGGCTGGGTTTAGCACTAGGGCTAGGGTTATGCTTCAGATTATGTTTAGTGCTAGTACAGGGTTTGGTTTACTGTTAGGGCTAGGGCAACCATTAGAGTTAGGGCAAGGGCTAGGACTATTGTTGGAGTTAGGTTTAGGTCTATGGATAGAGTAAAGCTAAGTATAGGGCTAGGGCTAGGGTTTGGGTTAGTTTTAGGATTATGGTTAGATTTAGGGTTAGTTTAGGGTTAGAGTTAGGACTAGGGTTAGGGTTTGGGCTAGGTTTTGGGTTAGCTTAATTTAGGGTTAGAGCTAGGGCTAGGCTTTGACCAGGGCTTGGTTTGGTTGAGTGTGTAGGTTATGGCTAGGACCGGGGTTAGGTTTAGGGTTAGTTTAAGGTTACAGTTATGGTTATAGTTAGGGTTAGGTCCTGTGTTAGGGTAAGGGCTATCACTATGGCTAGGGCTACTACTAGGGTTGGGTTAGTGTTAGGGTTAGGGTAAACATTAGGTGTAGGGCTATTGTTAGGGTTAGTGCTAAGGTTAGGGTTATGGTTATGGTTAGGGCAAGGGCTAAGGCTAGTGCTAATGCTAAGTTTAGGGTTAGGGTTGGGGTTAAGTTTAAGTTTAGGGCTAGGACTAGGCCTAAGTTTACATGTAGGGTTAGGGCTAGGGCAAGAATTAGGGTTGGTGTTAGATTTAGAGCTAGGTTTCAGGTAGGGTTAGGCCTATTTCTAAGGCTAGGACTAAGCCTAAAGCTGGGTCTACTGTTAGGTTCAGGGTTAGGGTTAGCTTATGGTTAAGGTTAGGGTTATGGTTAGGATTAGGGTTAGGTTTAGTTTTAGGGTAAAAGCTAGGGTTAGGGTTAGGTTAGGGCTAGTGTTAGGGTTAGAGCTAGGGCTAGGGCTAGGGCTATGACTAGGGCTAGGTTTAGGGATAAGGTTAGAGTTAGGTTAGGGTTAGGGCTAGGGCTAGGGTTAGGGCTAGGGTTAAGGTTAAGGATAGAGTTTGGGTTAGGTCTAGGGCTGGGGTTATGATTATCCTTCAGGTTACTTTTATGTTTAGGCGTAGAGGGAGGGTTATATCTAGAGATGAGTCTAGGGTGAGCACTAGAATAAGGGTTAGGGTTAGGGCTAGGGCTAGGTTAGGGTTTGGGTTAGGGTTAGAGCTATGGCTAGGGTTAGATTTATGGTTAGCTTAGTGTGAAGGTTAGGGTTAATGTTATGGTTAGCGTTACAACTATGGTTAGGTCTAGGGTTAGGGATAGGGTTAGGGTTAGGGCTAGTTCTAGGGGTAGGGTTCAGTTTAACTTAAAGTTAGGACTAGGGTTAGGGTTAGGGTTAGGGCTAAGGTCAGGGATAGCTCTAGGGTTAGGGTTAGGCTTAGGTTTATGTCTAGGGCTAGTGTTAGTATTAAGGATACGGCTTGATTTAAGGTTAAAGTTAGGGTTAAGGTAAGGGCTAGTGCTAGAGCTAGGGCTAGGCCTAAGGGTAGGGTTAGTGTTAGGGTTAGCATTAAGGCTGGTGTTAGGGTTAGGGCTATGGCTAAGGCAAGGTTAGGGTTATGGTTATAGTTAGGGCTATGGTTATAGATAGGGCTAGGACTAGGGCTAGTGCTGTGTTAGGGCTAGGGATAGGTTTATGTTTAGGGTTACAGTTAGGGTTATGCTTATGGTAAGGTTGAGGACTAGGGCTAAGTTTAAGGCTAGGTCTAGGTTTAAGCTTGCTAGGGCAAGGTTAATATTAGGGTTAGGGTTATGATTAGGGCTATGTTTAGAGATAGGGCAAGGGCTAATGCTAGGATTAGGGTGATAGATAGGGCTAGGGCTAGTGTTGAGACTAAGTTTAGGGTTTGGGATAATTTGGGGATAGGGTTAATTTTAGGTTTAAGGTTAAGTTTATGGTTAGGTTTATTTTAGTGTTAGGTTTAGGGTTAGGCTAGGGCTAGGGTCAAGCTTGGTTATGGTTAAGGTTAGGCCTAGGGCTAAGGTTACGTTTAGTGTTATGATTAGGAATAGGGTTAGAGTGAGGTTTAGGTTTAGGGTTATTGTTAGTGTTAGGGTTAGGTTTAGCTTAGTGTTAGGGTAAGGGTTACGGTTAGGGTTAGTATTACAGTTAGGGTTAGCATTAGGGCTAGGGCTGGGGCTAGGATAGGGTTTAGGCTAAGGTTAAGGTTAGGTTTATGGCTATGGCTGTGGCTAGAGCTAGGACTAGCTTTAGGACTAGGGTTAGTGTTAGGTGTAGGGTTAGGGCTAGGACTATGCCTCTGTTTATGTGTAGGGTTAGGGCTAGGTCTAGGTTTGGTGTTAGCTTTAGGGCTAGGTTTAAGGTAGGGTTGGGCCTAGGGCTAAGGCTAGGGCTAGGGCTAAGGTTGGGATTAGGGTTAGTGTTAGTTCAGGGTTATGGTTAGGTTTAGGGTTAAGACTAGGGTTAGTTTAGGGCTAATTATGGCTAGATCTAGGTTTAGGTTTAGGGTCAAAGATAAGGCTAGGGTTAGGATTAGGTTTAGGTTAGGGTTAAGGTTTGGGCTAGGTTTAGGGTTAGGTTTACTCTTATGGCTAGGGTTGAGTCTAGGTTTAGGGTAGTGTTAGGGTTAGGGCTAGAGTTATGATTATGGTTAAGGCTAGGGTTAGGGCTAGATATAGAAATAGAGCTAAGGTTAGGGTTAAGGTTAGGGTTAGTGTTATGGGTAGGGCTATGTTTAGATATAGGGATAGGGCTAGATTAAGGGTTAAATTTGGGCTAAGGTTAGGGTTAGGGTTACAGTTATTGCTATGTTTAGGTATAGGTCTTGGGCTAGTGTTAGGGTTTGGGTTAAGGTTAGGGCTAAGGCTAGATATAGGGCAATGGCTATGTTTCTGGTTAAGTTTAGGGTTATGATTATTGATAGAGCTAGGTTTATGGATAATGCTAGGGCTAGGGTTAGGTTTACGGTTAGTGTTATGGTTAGCTTTAAGGTTTGGGCTAGGGCTAGGGTTGGGATTAGGTTTAGGTTTAGGGTTAGGGCTAGGGCTAGTGCTAGTTGTAATGTTAAAGTTAGGATAGGATTAGGGATAGGACTTTGTTTAGATATAGGGTTAAGGATAAGGTTACAGTTAGGTAGTTTTAGGTATAAGGCAGTGCTAGCATTGTTAGGGTTATGGTAAGGGAAAGGGTTAGGGTTAGGTTTAGGGCTAATGTTAGGGCTAGGGGTAGGGTTAGGGTTATTGTTAGCTCATGGTTAGGCTAAGGTTTAGCTTTGGGTAGGGGTAGAAATAGGGTTAGTGTTAGTGTTAGTTTTAGTATTAGGGTAAGGGGTAAATATAGAAACAGGGTCAGTATCAGTGTTAGGGTTTGGCTATTGTTAGGGTTAGGGCTAGGGTGAGAATTAGGACTAGGGCTAATTTAATAGTTTAGGGCTATGGTTAGGGTTAAGATTAGTGTTAGGGCCAGGTTTAGGGCTGAGGCTAGGGTTAAGGTTAGGGTTAGGGCTAGGGCTAGGGCTAGGACTAAAGCTAGGGCTAGGTTTAGTGTTAGGTTTAGGGTTAAAGCTAGGGCTATGGTAGGGGCTAGGGTTAATATGTTCATGGCTAGGGTTAGGTCTAGGCCTAGGGTTAGATTTAGGCTTAGTGCTAGGGCTAGGGCTAAGATTAGGGATAGGGCTAGGACAAGGACTAGGGATATGGTTAGGGTTAGGGCTAGGGTTAGGGTTAGGGTAAGGGTTAGAGTTAGGGTTAGGGTTAGGGGTAGGCTGAGTGCTAGGCCAAGGGGTAGGCTAGTGCTAGGGTTAAGGGTTTAGGGAAGGTATAGTGTTAGGGTTAGGGCTAGAGATAGGGTTAGGGTTAGGGTAAGTGTTAGGGCTAGTGTTTGGTTTAGGGTTAGGATTAGGGCTAGGACTAAGTGATAGGGTTAGCCTTAGGGTTAGGGTTAGCTTAGGGTTAGGGTTAGGGCTAAGGTTCAGTCTCCTGCTAGGGCTAGGGCTAGGGTTAGGTCTGGGTTAGGTAGAGTTAGGTTTAAGGTTAGGTTCAGTGTTAGGGCTAGTATTAGGCCTATGTTAAGGGTTAGGGTTAGGATTAGAGCTAGGACTAGTGGTAGGGCTAGAGCTGGAGTTAGGATTAGGGTTAGTTTTAGGTTTAGAATTAGGGATAGGGTTAGGGTGATGGCTAGGGTTAGGGTTCGGGATAGTGTTAGGGTTAGGGATAGGCTTAGAGCTAGGACTAAGGCTAGTCCTAGGGCTAGGGCTAAGTTTAGGGTTAGAGCTTTGGTTTAGAATTAGGGTTTGGATGTAGTGTTAAGGCCAGGTCTAGGGCTAGGTCTAGGATTAGGTTTACAGTTAGCTTAGGGTCAGGGTTAGGCTTAGGTTTAGGATTATACTTAGCTTAGTGTTAGGGTAAGGGGTAAGGGTAGGGTTAGGGCCTTGGTTAGGTTTAGGGCTAGGGCTAGTGCAAGGTTAGGGTTTGGGTTAGAGTTAAGGTTATGTTTAGTTTCGTGAATTATTAATATTTACTATTGATTTATGTAGAGTTAAGCTGCAGTTATTCTTTAACCTGGTCTATACCTAAATCACCACACAGAGACTAGAATTATTTTAATTAACCTAAAGCACAATGCTGGCCAATTATTACTCCATCCTATACCTCCAAACCGCATAGTTTCATACTGTTCAGATTTCACCCATTATTCTTGATTTTAGCCATATCTTAGGTCCTGTCCATCTCTCTACGTGTTTCCAAGACCTCTCCTGAGGATTCTCTGCTCTTCTTTCCTCCTCCCTGCTTCCTTATCCTTTCACTCCAGACCAGGATGTCCCACCCTATCCTCTCCATTACTCAGCGCTGAGGCTGGTTGCTCAACTGACAATATAAAGAACACATGGTGGCAAACTTGAGAGAGTTGATGCTTGGAAGAAGCATTACAATGCAATGTACAGAATGAAAACAGATGGGGAGTAGAGAAATCAGCATTTGAATGAATAAGGGTAAATTATATTCATTCCACAAGAATATTATCCCAGCAGTTTAGGGTTAAGGTTGGGGCAAGGGCTCGGGCTTGAGCTAGAGCTAGGGCTAGGGCTAGGGCTAGGTTTAGGGTATCTTAGGGTTAGATTTAGATCAGATTTAGGGCTAGGTTTAGGTTTAGGGTTAGGGTTAGGGTCGGGTGTTAGAGGTGTTAGGGTTAGGGTTAGGGATAGGGGTAGAGTTAGTGTTAGGATTAGGATTAGGTTTAGGTTTTGGGCTAGGGCTAGGGCTAGTGCAAGGGTTAAGTTTAGGGTTAGAGCTAGGGTTCGGGTTAGGTTTCGGTTTAGGGTCAGGGCTAGGGCAAGGTTATGGCTAGTGCTAGGGGTAGGGTTAGGGCTAGGTTTAATGCTGGGATCAGGTTTAGGTTTAGGGTTAGGGCTAAGGTTAGGTCCAAGGTTATGGTTATGTTCAGGGATAGGGTAAGGGATGTGGCTAGGGCTAGGTCTAGGGTTAGGGTTAGGTCTCAAGCAAGGTCTAGGGTTAGGGTTTGTATTAGAGTTAGGGTTAGGTTTAATGTTAGCTTAGGGTTAGGGTTAAGATTAAGGTAAGGTTTAGATTAGGGTTATGGTTAGGGTGAGGGTTGGGGCTAGGGTTAGGGTTATGGCTAGGTCTAGGGTTAAGGCTATGGCTACAGCTAGGGTTAGGACTAGGGCTAGGTCTAGGATTAGGTTTAGGACTACACCTAGGGCAGGGCTAGGACTAGGGCTAGGTAAAGAGTTAGAGTTAGTGTTAGGGTTAGTGCTAAGGTTAGACTTAGGGCTAGGGGTTGGCTTAGGGTTAGCTTAGGGTTAGGATCAGCATTAGGGTTAGGGTTAGCTTTGTGTTAGGGTAGGTTTAGTGTTAGTGTTAGTGTTTGTGTTAGGGGTTAGGAGTAGGGCTAGGGTTAGGGTTAGGTCTAGGGTTAGGGTTGGGGTTAGGTTTAGGGCTAGATTTAGTGTTAGGTTTAGGGCTAGAGGTAGGGGTAGAAAATAGTGTTAGGGTTAGGGTCAGGTTCTGTTAGTGTTTGGGTGTGGGTTGGTGTTCTGGTTTGGGCTAGGGTTAGGGTTCAAGTTAGGTTTAGGTTTGGGATTAGGGTTCACTTAGAGTAAGGGTTAGGGTGAGGGTTACAGTTAGGGTTTTAGGGTTATGGTTATGGTTAGGCTTAGGGTAGAGGTGAGGGTTAAGTTTCAGATTAGGGATTGGTTTAGGGTTTGTATTAGGGTTAAGGTTTGGGTTCCAGTTCTTGTTAGGGTTAGGGTCAGGGTCGGGTTCGGGTTAGGGTTCGGGGTCCAGTTAGGGTTAGGGTTCAAGTTAGGTTTAGGGTTTGGATTAAGGTTAGGGTTTGCATTAAGTTTAAGATTAGGTTATGGTAAGGGTTAGGGTAAGGGTTGGCATTACTGTTTTAGGGTTTTATTTAGGGTGAGGGTTAGGTTAAGGGTTTCAGGATATGGTTAGGTTTAGGGTTAGTAATAGGGATTAGGGGTCAGGGATAGTGTTACTGTTAGGGTTAGGTTAGGGATAATGTTAGGGCTAGGATTAGGTTTAGTCTTTGGGTTAGGATTAAGTTTCAGGTTAGAGTTAGAGTATGGGTTATTGTTGGTATAATGTTCTTTTGAAATGTATACACTTTACCCTTGTCCATTCAAATGCTGATTTCTCTCCCTGACTTTCTGGTTTCAATTCAGACATTGCATTGTGATACTTATTCTAAGCATCACCTGTCTCAACTTTGTGTAAACATCCAAAATAAAACAACCAGCCACAATGTTTAGCAATGGAAAGGAAGCAGGAAGAGAGGAAGGAGCCAGAGGAGAGGAAGGTGTGGGAGGCAGAGGAGGAGAGGAGCATCAGGAGAGAGCTGGGGGAGCAGAGCTGGAGAGAGGTCTTGGAACAACGTGGAGAATGAACCGGACCTGGGATTTCACAAAAGCAAGATTAATGTGGTGAATCTAAATGTTAAGAAACTATGAAGGCTTGGAGGTTTAGGATGGAGTAACTATTGCCCAGAATTGTGATCTAGGTTAATTAAATAAATCCAAGTCTCTGTGTGGTGATTTGGGTATACAGCTGTTTAGGATTAATTGCAGCTTTACCAGAAGATATATCAACAGTAAATATTAATCACCAATACAAGAGGTTATGGTTAAGGTTTGGGGTTTATGGTTAGTGTTGCAGTTCAGGTTAGGGTTAGGGTTCAGTTTAGGGTTGGCATTTGGGTCAGGGTTAAGGTTTGATTTAGGGTTTTAGGGTTAGGTGAGGGTTAGGGTCAAGGTTTGAATGTTATATTTATGGTTAGGGTAGGGTTTAGGTTAGGTTTAGCATTAGGGTTCAGGTGATAGTTTGGGATAGGGTTCGTGTTAGGATTAAGGTTTGTGTTCAGGTTACATTTTAGTGTTAGAGTTAGGTTTAGTTTTACAGTTTGAATTAGGGTTAAGGTTATGGTTCAGGTTATGGTTAGGTTTAGGGTTAATATTCTGGTTTGGGTTAGGGTTTGGGTTAGGGTTAGGTTTAGTTGTTAGGGTATGGTTTAGGGTTTAAGGTTAGGGCTATCCTTAGGGTTAGGGTTATGGTTAGGTTTAGAGTAGGGTTAGGCGTCAGTTTTAGAGTTAGGGTTAGGGGTTAGAGTTAGGTTTAGGGTTTTAGGGTTAGGGTTAGGCTTAGTGTTTAGGATTAAGGTTAGTGTTAGGTTTAGGTTTATTGTTAGGGTTAGGGTTTTAGAGTTATGGTTGTGGCTTTAGGGTTAAGGTTAGGGTTAGGCTTAAGGTTAGGGTTATGTTTAGGGATAGATATAAGGGATAGGTATTTATGATCATGGTACAGGTTAGTTTTAGGGTTAGGGGTTAGGGTTATGGCTAGGGCTAGGTTAGGGTTAGGATTAGGTTTAGGTTTAGTGTTTAGGAGTTAGGGTTAGGGTTAGTTTTAGGATTAGGTTAGGGTTAGGGTTTGGTTTATTGTTAGGGCACTGGTCAGTGTTGGGGTTAGATTTTGGGTTAGGGTTAGTCTTAGTGTTAGGGTTTTAGGGTTAGAGTTAAGGTTAAGTTAAAGGTTACTGTTAGGGTTAGGGTTAGGTGTTAGGGCTTAGCATTATGGTTATGGTTAGGGTTTTAGCATCAGGATTATGGTTGGGGTTAGTGTTAGAGTTTTGGGGTTAGGTTAGGGAAAGAGTGTTTGATTTAAGGTTAGAGAAAGGGTTTGGAAACGGTTAGGGTTCGAGTCTGGTTTGTGTTCATGTTCAGATTAGGGTTAGTGTTAAAATCAGTGTTAGTGTTAGACAGGTTAGGGTTATGTTTAAGGTTCTATTTAGTTTAGGGTTAGGTTTAGAAGGTTAAGGGTTAAGATTATGGTTAGGGTTAAGGTTTCAAGGTTAGGTTTAGTTTAAGGGTTTTAGGGTTAGGGTTAGGATACTGTTAGGGTTAGGGTTTGGGTTAGTATTTATTGGTTAGGGTTAGGATTAGGGATAGCCTTAGGGTTAGATTTAGGGTTAGTGTTAGCAATTTGGTGTTTGGGTTAGTGCTAGGGTTAGTGTTAGGTTTGTGTTAGGGTTCAGTTTAGGGTTAGGGTGCGGGTTTGGGTCAGTTTTGTTTGAGGGTTTGTGTTCAGGTTCACGTTAAAGTTAGGTTTAGAGTTAAAGTTAGGGTTAAGGTTAGGGTTAGAAGTGATAATGTTAATGTTAGGGTTAGGGTTTGGGTTAGAGTTAGGGTTAGGGTTGAGGTTAGTGTTAGGGTTAGTGTTAGACCGCTTAGCGTTAGGGTTAAGATTAGGAGTTAGATTTAGGTTACGGTTAAGGTTTGGTTTAGGATTATGGTTAGGTTTAGGGTTGGGGTTAGGGTAAGGTTTCAGTTATAGTTAGGGTTCAGGTCTCTTTCAGTTTAGGGTTTGGTTAGGGTTAGTGTTAAAGTCAGGGTTAGTGTTAGACAGGTTAGGGTTAGGGTTACGGTTATGTTTTGACTTTAGTTTAGGGTTAGGTTTGGACGGCTAAGGGGTATGATCAGGGTTATGGTTAAAGTTTCAGGGTTAGGTTTAGTTTAAGTGTTTTAGGCTTAGGGTATTGCTAGGTTTAGGATTGGGGTAATAATTTAGGACTTAGTGTTAGGGATAACCTTAGGGTTAAGGTTGGGTTAGTTTTAGTGGTTTGGGGTTTGGGTTAGGGTTAAGGTTAGGTTTGGATTAAGGTTCAGTTTAGGGTACGTTTTTGGGTTCAGGTTTGATTTCAGGTTTGCATTGGGCTTAGGTTTAGGGTAAGGGTTAGTGTTCAGGTTAGGGTTTGAGTTAAGATTAGGGTTAGGGTTAGGGTTTGGGTTAATGTTAAGATTAGGTTAGGGTTAGCTCTACTTTGCTAGATAACACTCTTCTGTTTTCTTTTCCACTTAGCTCATAAATTCTGTTCTGTGCTCTTCACACCTTAGCTCCATAACAGTGTTTTGTGTTATTCTGTACTTATCTTTGTAACACTGCTCTGTGCTCTTCTCTACTTTACTAGATAACAGTCTTCTGTGTTTTTCTTTACTTAGTTCAGAAACACTGCTCTGTGCTCTTCCCTACTTTGCTCTTCTCCACTCAGCCTGAAACACTATTCTGTGTTCTTCTCCATTCAGATCAGGAACAGTGCTCTAAGCTCTTCTCTACTCAGTGCGGGAATACTGCTCTGTGCTCTTCTCTCATTACTTTTGCAACACCACTCCATGCACTTCTCTTATTAGTTCAGGAACACTACATTTTCCCCCTTAGCTAAATAACAACTTTCCACACTTTTAAATTCTGAACTCAGCAACACTGGTCCCTGCTCATCTCTCATAATCTCTGTAGGACCTCTATGTGCTCTTCTCTCCTTAGCTTGTTAACACTATTCTGTGCTCTTCTCTGGACAGCTTGATAACATTTCCCTATTTTCTTTGCCTCTCAGCTCAGTAACACTTCCCTGTGCTCTTCTCCATTCTGCTTGGGAACACAATCTGTGCTCTTCTCCACTCAGCCCAGGAACACTAACTTTTGCTCTTCTCAATTCAGATCAAGAACACTGCTCTGAGTTCTTCTCCACTCACTTGGGGAACTCTGCTCTGTGCTATTCTACATTCAGCTTGGGAACACTGCTCTGCACTTTTCCACACTCAGCTCACAAACACTGCTCTTTGCTCTTCTCAACTCATCCCAGAAACTCTGCACTGTGCTCCTTCGCACTCACCATGGAAATGATGCACTGTGCTCTTCTCCACTCAGCTTGGAAACCAAGCTCTGTGCTTTTCTCCACTCAACTCAGAAACACTACTCTGTGTTCTTCCTCACTAAGAGCAAAACGCTGCAATGTACTCTTCCCCACACAGCAGTGAAGCACTGCCCTGTGCTCTTCTCCACTCAGCTCAGGAACACTGCTCTGTGCACTTCTGCAATCCATTTGGAAAGACAGCTCTGTGCACTTCTCCACTGAGCTTGGAAGTACTGCTCTGTGCTCTTCTCTACTCAGCTAAGAAACAATTCTCTGTGTTTCTTCTCCACACAGCCAGAAAACTGTGCTCTGTGTTCTTACCCAACTCAGCTTGGGAAAACTGCTCTGTGTACTGTTCCGCTCACTTCAGGGACACTGCTATGTGCTCTTCTCCACTAATCTATGTAATGCTGCTTTATGCTTTTCTCCACTCAGCTTGGGAACACTGCTCTGTGCTCTTCCACATTCAGATCACAAACACTGATTTGTGCTTTTCTCCACTCAGCCACGAAACACTCTTCTGTGCTCTTCTTCAATCAGCCATGAAACACTGCTCTGTGCTCTTCTCCACTGAGAACAGAAACACTGTACTGTGCTAATCTGCACTCAGCAAGGAACAGTGTATCATGCTTTTCTTCACTCAACTCAGAAACACTGCTCTGTGATCTTTTCTGCTCAACCCTGAAACACTACTCTGTGTTCTTCTCTATTCAGATCAGAAGACTCTGTGCTCTTTCCCATTTAGCTCAGGAAATACGATCTGTGCTCTTCTTCACTCAGCTAGGGAACACTATACAGTGCTCTTATGCACTTTAGTCGAGAACACTGTTCTGTGCTCTTCTCCACTGAGTTTGAAAATACAGCTCTGTGCTCTTCTGCACTTAGATTAGAAACAATGCTATGTGTTCTCCACACAACCCCAAAACACTGGGCTCTTCTCCATGAAGAGTGAAATACTGCACTATACACTTCTCCACTCTGCAGGGAAACACTGCTCTGTCTTCTCCATTTTGCTTGGAAACACTGCTCTGTGGTATTTTCGACTCAGCTGGGAAACACAGCTCTGTGCTCTTTTCCAGTCAGGTCTGGAAGACTGCTCTGTGCTTTTCTCCACTTAGTTGGGAACACTGCTCTGTGCTCCTATCCACTCATCCCCAGAAAAACTTCTTTGTACTGTTCTCCATTCAGCTTGGAACTCTGCTCTGTATTCTTATCCACTGAGCTCTGTTGCATTGCTCTTTGCTCTTCTCCCCTCAGCTTGAGAACACTGCTCTGTGCTCTTCCACGCTCAACTTTCAAACAATGCCCTGTGTTCTTCTCCACTCAGCTAAGGAACACTGTTCTGTTCCCTTATCCACTCAGTTCAGGAACACTCCTCTGTGCTCTTTTCCACTCGGCCCATGGACAGTGCTCTGTGATCTCCTTCCACTCCACTGGAAACACTGCTCTGTTCTCTTCTTCACTAAGCCATGAAACACTACTCTGTGCTCTTCTCCACTCAGCTCAGAAACACTGCTCTGTGCTCTTCTAGCATTAGCTGGGCAACCCTACGCCATGCTCTGTACGTATTAGCTCAGGAACACTGCTACATGTTTTCTTTCCTTAGCTAAATAACAACTTTCCATATTTTCCAGTTTTTAGCTCAGTAATACTGTTCTCTTCTCGTCTCTCATAAGCTCTGGAGCACCTCTACATGCTCTAATTTCCTTTGCATGGTAACACTGTAGTGTGCTCTTCTCTCCTTAGAAGAGTAACACTGCTTCATGATCTTTTCTTAGCTCAGTTACACTCTTCCTTCTTTTTTCTCTCATAAACTTGGTAACACTGCTCCATGCTCTTCTTTCCTTAGCTAGGTAACAGTGCTGCATGCTTTCCTTTGCTCAATTTGGTAAGTTTTTCCTGTGCTCTTCTCCACTCAGGTAGCAAACTCTGCTCTGTGCTTCTCTCCTCTCAGCTTGGGAACACTGCACTGCACTCGTCTACACTCAGCTCTCAAAAGTGCTCTGTTTTTTTCTCCACTCAGCCTGGAAACACTGCTCTGATCTCTTCTCCACTCAGCTCTGAGCCTCTGCTGTGCTCTTCTCCACTCAGCTTGGGAACACTGCTGTGCTCCTCTTCAGTCAACTAAGGGACACTGCTCTGTGTTCTTCTCTCATTGGTTAGGCAACACCATCCCATGCTCTTTTCTTACTAGCTCCAGAACAATGCTTCATGTTCTTTTGGTCCTTAGCTCAGTACCAAATTTCCATTCTTTTCAATTCTTAGCTCAGTAATACTGCTCTGTGCTCTTCTCCACTAAGTCTGGTAACACTGCCATGTGCTCTTCTGCACTTACAGTGGAAACACTGCTCTGTGCTATTCTTCACTCAGCTCGGGAACATTCATCTGTGTTCCTCTTTATTCAGCTCGGGAACACTGCTTTATGCTCTTATCCACCCAGCCCCAGAAAAACAGCTTTGTGCTCTTGTCTACTCAGCTCAGGCCATTGCTCTGTGCTCTTTTTCACTGAGCTCAGTTATACTGCTCTTTGTCCTTCTCTACTCAGCCCAGTAACACTGCACTGTGCCGTTCTGCAATCAGCATGGAAACACAGCTCTGTGCTCTTCTCTACTTACAATTAAACACTCTGTGCTTTTCTCCACTCTGCAGGAAAGCCCTGCTCTGTGTTCTTCTCCATTAAGTTTGGAAACAATGCTCGGTGATATTTTCAACTGTGCTTGGAAACACTGCTTTGTGCTTTTCTCCACTCAACTTGGAAACTCTCTCTGTGCTCTTTTCCACTAAGAGGGAAATGCAGCTTTGTGCTCTTCTCCACTCAGATTAAAGACAATGTTTTGTGTTCTTCTTCACACAGCCTGAAAACACTGCTCTGTGCCCTTCAGCAGTCAGGTCTGGAAGAGTGCTCTGTGCTCTTCTCCACTTAGATTGGGAACACTGCTCCGTGCTCTTCTTCATTCAGCTTGGAAATACGGCTTTGTGCTCTTCTCCACTCAGCTCGGGAACGCTGCTCTGTGTTCCCCTTCATTCAGTTCTGGACCACTGCTCTGTACTCCTATCCACTCATCCCCCAAAAAACTACTTTGTGCTCTTTGTCAGTCAGCTTGGGAACTCTGCTCTGGGCTCTTCTCCACTCAGCTCAGGAAAACACCTCTGTTCTCTTATCCACTCAGGTTGGAAACACTGCTTTTCTCAACTCGGTTAAGGAACTCTCCTCTGTGCTCTTCTCCACTCACCCCAGGAACAGGCTTCTGTGTCATTCTCTACTCAGCCTGGAAACACTACTCTGTTCTCTTCTCCACTCAGCCATGAAACATTGCTCTGTGCTCTTCTCCACTCAACTTGGAAACACTTCTCTGTACTTCTCTCCACTCACCTCCAAAACACAGTTCTGAGCTATTCTCCACTGAGATTAGCACTCCAAGTGCTCTTCTCTACTCAGACAGGAAGCACTGCTATGTGTTCTTCTCCACTCAGTTTGGAAACAATGCACTGTGCTTCTTTCCACTCAGCTTGGAAACTCTGCTCTGTTTTCTTCTACACTTAGTTCTGAAACACTGCCCTGTGCTCTTCTCTACTCAGCTTTGAATCTCTGCTCTGTGCTCTTCTCCATTAAGCTTGGAACCCTACTCTGTGTTCCTCTCCCCTCAGCTGGGGAACACTACTCTTTGATTGTCTCCACCGAGTTCAGAAATTGCTCTGTTCTCCTTTCCACTCTGCTTGGGAATACTGCTCTGGTTTTTTCTCTACTCAGCTTGGGAATGCTACTCTGTGCTCTTCTCCACTCAGCTCAGAAACACTGCTCTGTGCTCTTCTCTCATTAGTTAGTCAACACCACTCCATGCTCTTCTCTTATTAGCTTCGGAACAGTGCTTCATGTTCTTTTTGTCCTTAGCCCAGCAACAGCTTTCCATACTTTTCAGTTCTTAGCTCAATTATACCACTCCCTGCTGATCCCTCATTAGCTCAGTAGCACCTTTACATGATCTTCTCTCCTTAGCTTGGTAACACTTCTCTGTGCTCTTTTCTCCTTAAGAGAGTAACACTTCTCCAAGTTCTCCTTGTCTTAGCTCATTAACACAGCTCCATGCTCTTCTCTCCTTAGCTTGGTAACATGGCTTCATGCTCTTCACTCTTTAGCCCAGGAACAGTACTGTATGATGTTCTCTGCTCAGCTTGGAAACTGGCACAGGTTCCTAATAGCCATCTTTATTTTATTTTTTAATTACATTTTTATTTTTACATTAATTATATTTTATTCCCTTTGTATCCCAGCTGTAGTCCCCTCCCTACTCCCCTCCCAATCTCACCCTCACTCTCTCATCTCCTCTCTGCCCCTCTCCAAGTCCAAGGGTAGGGGAGGTCCTCCTCCCCTTCCATCTGACCCTAGCTTATCCGGTCTCATCAGAACTGGATGCATTGTCCTCCTCTGTGATCTGGCAAGGCTGCTCCCCCATCTAGGGGAGGAGGCCAAAGAGCTAGTCACTGAGTTCATGTCAGAGACAGTCCCTGTTCCCCTTACTAGGTAACCCACTTGGATACTGAACTGCATTCTCTGTATTTAATTACTTAAACTTTTAAAACATGTGGACCTTATAATGAAGCTCCTCTTATCATAATTAAGAGTCTAGAAAGAATCAATTTTCAAGTTTTATTCTGAAAAAAAAAACCAATATGATATATATGATATGTCTTACTAAAACTCAATGTTTTTCACAGCCAGTGTATTTATAATATTTTAAAATAAATATCTTATTTTTCTATCACCATCTACATCAAATGTGTAATACATATTTATATAGTATATTGTAGTAGGGTCTTTTAGCTACCCTAATTGCTTCAGAAATAATTCAAGAATCCATTAGATTTTCTTTGTGATATTTAAAAACATTATTAAACTCAAACCATATATATCATCTCACATGAAATTTTTGATCAAAAAATTTTAGTCCAAATTAGTTTTTACCTAGTACAAAGTTCATATTACTTTTTCCTACCGTACTTAGGTAGTGGACTTTGAATAGTGTTACATATTTTTCTTGTTGTTTGTTTGTTCTGTTATATTTTGCTAGTTCATTAAAGTAAATTAATAACAAAATATCTTTTTTGAGTTTATTACTTTTATTTTATTTTATTTATTTTTTATGGGCTACTCTTTTTTTCGTAACATTTTTATTTTATATTAATCACAGATTATGTACTTTGTATCCCAGCCCCCTCCTGCATTCCCTCCCTACCCCCATTCCCTCCCTCATCTCCTTTCTGCTCTTTTCTAAGTCCACTGATAGGGGAGGACCTCCTTCCCTTCCATCTAACTCTAGCTTATCAGGTCTCTTCAGGACTGGCTGCAATATCCTCTTATGTGGCCCAGCAAGGCTGCTCCTCCCTCGGGGTGTGGGGGTGGGGGTCAAAGAGCCAGCCATTGAGTTCATGTCCAAAATAGTCCCTGTTCC
>CM053751.1:24403335-24417986 GCA_028658305.1 Pachyuromys duprasi
TAAATTTGTACAACCACTTTGAAAATCAATCTGGTGCTTTCTCAGACATAGGAATAGTGCTACCTCAAGATCTAGCTATACCATTCCTAAGCATATATCTAAAAGATGCTCAAGTATACAATAAGGACATTTGTTCAACCATGTTTGTAGCAAGCAAATCATGAAATTAACAGGCAAATGGTGGGACCTAGAAAAGATCATCCTGAGTGAAGTATCCCAGAAGCAAAAAGACACACAGGGTCTATACTCATTCATAAGTGGATATTAAACATATAATATAGGATAAACATAGTAAGATCTGTACACCTAAAGGAGCTAATCAAAAAGGAGGACCCTGGGTAAGATGCTCACTACTCATTCAGAAAGGCAAATGGGATGGACATCTGAAGAGGGGGAAAACAGGGAACAGGACAGGAGCCTACCACAGAGAGTCTCAGAAAAACTCTACCCTGCAGAGTATCAAAGCAGAGACTGAGACTCATAACCAAACTTTGGGCAGAGTGCAGGGAATCTTATGAAAGAAGGGGGGGATAGAAAGACCTGAAGATGACAGGAGCTCTACAGAGCTCAACAGAACCCAAAAATCTGGGCACAGGGATGTTTTCTGAGGCTGATATAACATAGAGAAACCCTGCACAGATGTATCATATGGCAGTTCAGTGTCCAAGTGGGTTCCCTAGTAATAGGGACAGGGACTGTCTCTGGCATGAACTCAGAGGCTGGCTCTTTGATCACCTCCCCCTGAGGTGGGTGCAGCCTTACAGGCCACAGAGGAAGACAATGCAGCCACTCCTGATGAGACCTGATTAGGATCAAATGGAAGGGAAGGAGGACTTCCCCTATCAGTGGATTGGGGGAGGGCTATGGATGGAGGGGAGGGAGGAAGGGTGGGATTGGGAGGGGAAGAGGGAGGTAGCTGCAGGTGGGATACAAAGGGAATAAACTGTAATTAATTAAAAATAAAATATTATAATAATAAAAATAGAAAATGTTTTCTGGGCCTTGGAGCCCGGAATCTTCGTTTTTGTCTAATCCTGTTATTCTTAAGTTTGGCGTTTTCATTGCTTCCTTGATTTCTTTGATGTTTTGTGTCAGGAACTTTCCCATTTTATGTTTTCTTTGTGATATGTATTGATTTCTGTAATTGTATCTTCAGCGCCTGAGATTTTCTCCCTCCATCTCTTGTGTTCTGTTGGTGATGCTTACCTTTGTGGTTCCTGATCTCTTCTCTAAGTTCTCTAACTCTAGGCTTTTCTCTGTGTTTTCTTTATTGATTCTCATTCTATTTCATATCTTGCACCAAATTTCCTTCACTTGTTTGAATGTGGATTCCTGTCTGTTCATTGTGGCCTCTGTTGTTTGTTTGTTTGTTTGTTTGTTCCTCGTTATGTGCTTCTTTGTATGCCTCTATTTGTTTGGTTGTATTATTCACCTGTATTTGAGAGATTTGTCTGTTTCCTCTCTGTGTACCTTGAATAACTGCATAATTATAGATTTAAGATTTTTTTTCCTGTGTTTTAGCTGCATTAGAGTATCTGTTGATTTTTGAAGATTCTGTTGAAGCCATGATTTCTTGTTTTTTGTTGCCTCTGTTCTTACACCGGCCTATACCCACCTGGTTGTCTGTAGCCTTGACTGATAATCCTTGGAGCCTGTATTGCAGACTGGATCCAGCTGTCTCTGGAATCTTGAGTAGTCTCCCCTGGATTCACTGTCCCTCCTGGCTCACTGTTTGTGATACAGGTAGCTGGGGCACAGATGGAAAGCTCTCCAAGCCTACAATGCTCCAGTACCCCACAGGCTTCCTTAGGATGACAGGCAACAGGATGTGGGTCTTGTGCCTGGCTCACCTTTGCAAGGTTCACTGGTTTTTCTCCGTTCATTGTTTCTGACCCACATGGGTCTGGCAGCTGGGAAGCAGGAGGAAAGAAATCTGAGCCTAGACCTTCTCCAGTGCCCCACAGGCCTCCATGGGGAGTAAGACAATAGAACTTGGGTTCTGTGCCTAGCTCAACTCTGCTGTGTTCACTGTCTCTCTCTGTGTTGTGCAGGCTGATTCTGACCCAAGTGAGTCAGGAAGCTGGGGAACAGATAGAATGGAGCCATGCCTCCCCCACAATACCAGAAGGTGTCCCCTCCACAGGAGGGTTAGAGTGAGTACCACTAGCCGCTTAGTCCAAGAAGGTGTGCACAGAAAGGTGAGAGTGGGCTCCTGGGTTTTAACCAGAAGCCGCTAGTACCCAGAAGGTGTCCACAGGACTATGAGTGTGAGTGCCTGGGTTTAGAGCCTCACTCTCAGAATAGGAAAGTGAGAGTGAGCACCCAAAGATAAAGCTGCCAGCCGCCAGTGCCAGGAAACTATTCACAGAAGGTGAGCTTGGCCAGGTGGCTTAGGGCTGCGGCAGTGTTGGACAGGAGCCCAGGAATTTTTCCCGGTATTAGCTGGGTGACCTGAAGATGGATCTCCAAGTATCCCCGTGCAATTTCCTCTCACCTGAGAAACGCAAACCTCGCGGGTCTAGGGTTCTCAGTAAGGCCTGCCAGGCACCCTTCTCTCACTGCTGAGCTGCTGTTCAGACACCATGTGTGGTCAAGGCCCCCATGGTGGAACAACCCTGATTTCCATTTTTTAAAATACCGGACAAAAACAACTAAAAGAAGGAAATTTTTATCTTGGCTCGCTGTTTAGAGGTCCAGTCCCTTATGGAGGAAGGCATGAAATTGAGTGTGGTTATTTCTGTTGTGGCAGGAGTGAGCTATAGCCATGCATAATATGAGCATAGAAAGTAGAGAGATATCAATACAGTGTCTTTATTCCTCCTTTTCGCTTTTGCTTAGTCTGGGAAGCTAGCCAGACTAAGTAGATGTTATTACGCCACCAACAGCCATCTGTTAAAATACTATGAAAACAATTCCTTCGCTGACATGTCCAGAGATGAGTCTCCTAGGTGATTCTAAATCTAGTCAAATTGAGAATGATGACAAACGAACACAGTTCAGTTCATTGTTCTGAAAATGTATAGACTTTGCTTGTTTGTTTTTTAAGGTTAAAGTGCCATCTTCTCTCCATGAATTCATCTATGATGTACGACTAGGCTGGTCCTGTTTCCTGGCTATTGTGAAGAGTGAAGCAGTAAATAAAGATGCAAAGAAAGCAAGGCATTCTAAAGTAAATTACTATAAATGCAAGTAAATTCTTGTAAATAAAATGAATCCCATTTATCAGTTATTTTTATGCTGTATCCATTTTACACAAATAAAGGAAACTACAGAAATATAGAGTTCCTCCCACAAAAATTGAAAGCTATGTATGAGATTATATAATATATTATAATAAAATCTTGCCAATACTTTGCTATATTTTTCTTAAAACATGTCAATTTTTGATTACTAAATCTATTTTAAACATGTCTGATTATTTAGAATTTTGAAAAAAAAAACATCAAGAGACCCAAATTCTGTGTGAAACCTGTTCTTCATTTTGTAATCCCACTGGGAAAAAGAGGCCTCTGTGCCCAGAGCTTCTTCAAAGTTCTCATCTGTTAATACCATCATTGTGGGAATTGTTCCAAACATGAAATTGTCATAAATGTTGTATGGGGCACCTTCATTCACACCACATCTCCATCCCTGGAAATTCTTCTCACACACGAAACATTTATTCCCCCAGTTGTGGTTGCCACAAAAAAAATCTGAACCTAATCTGTACAAATGGTATTGATTTTTGAAGCTATTTGTGTGTGTGTACAGTGTATGTGTTTGTGTGTGTGTTGTGTTGTAAGTGTATATGCATGTGTACATGGGTGATAATAATCAGAGGTTAACATTGATTTGTTTCATCACTCTTAATCTCGTGTTTTGAGACAGGATTTATCACTGAACTTGTAGCTCACCAATTCAGGTAAGCTGGCTGGCAAACGATCCTAAGGATTCATTCTCCCTCCATTTCCCTTTTACCATGATTACAGTTACATATACCATACTCAATATTTTAAATGGATATTAGTGATCTGAACTCAAGGCTTTAGGCCTTTGTCAATTCAGCTAATGTCCCAGCCCTAACATCAACTTAAAATGTAAACACAATTTTATATAAATATCTAATCCAATGTAAATGATGCATTGCTCATCCTGAGGCAAACTACTTTCTGGAGTGTATGAAATCAGTTAAACAGTTTATGAACTTCCAACATCCAATGCTGAGAAAGACAGGAACCTAGCATCCCCATACCAAAAGTAAGGAAGAGGAAGAAATGGACAGCAGGAAACCCTAGTTAGAAAACAGCAGAACAAACTTTCAAATTTGAGTCTTGAAAATATCTTTAACTCCTTATAATGTTTCTCAAAAGCTCTGAAGTGAGATAGAACACCCTGCCCATCAAAGCGCTCTCAACAGTGACATAACCTGAGGTCTCTCCCAGGGTTCCCAGGCAACAGACAAGTCCTCTTCCACTGTGGCTTGTGCTACATTTCTAGCTCTATTGTGGGCTGAAATTATATGCACGATATTAAATCTTTAAATAGTTCCCTGAGTTATTCATGTGTGTGTGAAATTTTTTACTTTGAATGGTTTGTCTTAGCCATGCTTTATTATAAGCTAGCTGTACTAAACTTTGGGACTTCATTTTAAAAAGTAACTATTTTTATTTGTTTTCTCAAAACAAGGTTTCTCTGTGTGGCCTTGGCTGTCCTGGACTCCCTTTGTAGACCAGGCTGGCCTCAAACTCATGGAGATCCGCCTGCCTCTGCCTCCAAAATGCTGGGATCACAGGTGTGCACCACAATGCCTGGTGTAAAAGTAAATCTTAAATGCTATAGGACTAGAATTACTTGTTTGTTTTTCTTATCAAAGCCAATTCAACTTTTGTATATGATACAAAAAGCTATGTGTAAGAAAATGAAATTGTCATCTTAAACTAAAATTAAGAGAATTTCTCTTCTACAGGTAGTAAGAATTTTCCAGATTCCTTTCTGATTAGATAACTAGCCTTCTCAGCAATAGATATAATTCCTCAATTGTGTTGACATGACACAAAAATAAATGCTTTGCTTAATGAAGAAATTAAATAAATGTACTATCAATTGTATTCTTTTCTCTCAAACTGATTAAACATTATGTAATTAATGGCTGTTTAAAATTCTTTCATAGTCATTATTAATTCTTTTGGAAATATTGTCATTCAAATTCATCATCACAGAATTTGGTTAACAGAGATACAAGGTTGTTTTAATATTGAAAATGAAAGAAAACCACCGCATAAGGTTTACAAAAAGAAAAGTTATATATTTATACAATTGTCTCACAGAATAAAAAAAAATTTGCAAGATCTAGTATTCATTTCCATAAGCAAAAATAGTGAAAATTATATTTATTTTATTAAAAACATGTACATAAACCTATATTTAAACATCATACTAATGAGGATGGACAGAAAGCAATTTTTCTTCCTATACATAGACATAATTATACATATTATGTGTATATACATTATTTACCATTGTATGCTTTTGGCATCTTAGTCAAAAATCAGTTGTCCATAAGTGTGTGTGTTTATTTCTGGGGCTTCTATTCAATTCCATTGATCCACCATTCTGTTTCTATGCAAGTACCATGCTGTTTTTATCACTGTGGTTCTATAGTATAGCTTGAGATCAGGGATGGAGATACCTCCAGAAGGTCTTTTATTTTAGAGGATTGTTTTACCAATCCTAAGTTTCTTGTCATTCTATATGAAGTTGACAATTTTTCTTCAAAGGTCTGTAAAGAATTGTGATAGTATTTTGATGGGAATTGCAATGAATCTGTAGATTGCTTTTGGTAAGGGGGGGTATTTTTACTATGTTAATACTGCCGAGGTATGAGCAAAGGAGATCTTTCCATCTTCTAATATATTCTTCAATTTCTTTCTTCAAAAACTTGAAGTTTTGTTCATAAAAGTATTTAACTTGCTTGGTTAGAGTTACACCAAGGTACTTTATGTCTTTTGTGGCTATTGTGAACTGTGTTGTTTCCCTAATTTCTTTCTCAGCCTATTTGTCTTTTGTATACAGAAGGGCTACTGATTGCCAAAGCTGAATCAGGACCAGGTTAATAATCTAAATAGTCCCATATCCCCTAAGGAAATAGAAGCTGTCATCAATAGCCTCCCATCCAAAAAAACCCCAGGACCAAATGGCTTCAGCGCAGAATTCTTCCAAACATTCAAGAGGAGCTAACACCAATACTCTTCAAAATGTTCCACAAAATAGAAACAAAAGGAACACTACCAAACTCATTCAATGAAGCCACAGTCACCTTGATACCTAAACCTCACAATGACCCAACAAAGAAAGAGAATTTCTGGACAATCTCTTTTATGAATATTGATGCAAAAATACTCAATAAAATACTCACAAACCGAATCAAAAACACATCAAAGATATCATCCAATATTACCAAGTAGGCTTCATCACAGATATGCAGGGGTGATTCAATATACAGAAACCCATCAATGTAATCCACGATATAAACAAACTGAAAGCAAAAAAAAATCAAAACAAAACAAACAAACAAACAAACAAAAAACATGATCATCTCCTCCTAAAAAAGCATTTGATAAAATCCACCAGTCATTCTTGTTTGAAGTCCTGGAGAGATCCGAAATACAAGGCACATACCTAAACATTGTAAGGATGGAAAAAAAATTTTTTTAATAGATTTATTTATTTTATATACAGTGAGGGCACCAGATCTCATTTTAGATGATTGTGAGCCACCACGTGGTTGCTGGGAATTGAACTCAGGACCTTTGGAAGAGCAGCCTGTGCTCTTAACCTCTGAGTCATCTCTCCAGCCCCAGGATGGAAAATTTTAACTTGGCCCTAACCATGGGAACTAACCATGGGAATTGAGACTTATGAGCTTTAATCATTACCAACCCCGGATCTGATACAAAACCAAACCGGGATCTGACACAAAACGTTTCTAAGAAACACCCTTCTGTAGTTATGGATACAATCTCTAACTGTCCCCTAGTCACCACACCTGGGCACAGACTGCCCCGTTAGAAAAGTCCCTTAACCCTAGAACCCCTCCTGTTTTGTGGTTTTTGCCTTTATAAATTCTGTGATTCCGTTGCTGGGTGCTCCGCATCACCCCCTTGTGTGGAAGCTGTGTGCGGAGCCCCGGCATGCTGGCTACTAATTAAACCTCTTGCTGATTGCATCGAGCTCTTGACTTTGTGGGTTATTGAGGTCTGGCGTCTATCCTGAGGAACGGAGGGTCTCCCCACCTCGGTAGTCCAACAACATAGTAAAGACAATTTACAGGAAGGCTATAGCCAACATCAAAATAAATGGAGAGAATCTTAAATCAATCCCACTGAAATCAGGGACAAGGCAAGGCTGCCCGCTCTCTCCATATCTTTTCAACATAGTACTTGAAGTACTAGCTAGAGCAATAAGGCAACTAAAGGAGATCAAGGGATACAAATAGGAAAGGAAGAAGTCAAAGTATCACTATTTGCAAACTATGTGATAGTGTACATGAGGGGCCACAAAAATTCAACCACAGAATTCCTTCAGCTGATAAGCACCTTCAGCAAAGTGGCTGGATACAAAATAGAGAAAGTATTTTAAACTGACCTTTCATTTGATTGGTTCTGTAGATGGGGGGACTTTATAAAAGTCGAGGTAACAAAGTATGAGAAATTAAACCATAGAGATATAGCCAAAATGGACACTTGGAGGCAAATGCCTTCTGTTATGCTAAAGGCCACAGCAGGTGTTAACAGAGGAGCCTTAGTTACACCAAGAAAAAAAGTAGGTCTCAACAGAGGGGCCATAGAATTTAAGCACTTGAGGACACAAGTTCCAGTGCAGTATCAGCCTTTGCCTGCCAGGCTTGGTAAATCTGAAAGGCCTTTTTATATGGGGGTGGGAGGAGGGACATGGGAAAGACTAATTTTATTTTGTTTTAGGCAATGTGAGGCAATTAATGTTTTAGGTGTTTTTTTTTGACTGTTGTTGTTTTGGTTTGGTTTGTTGTTGTTATTGTTTATACTTTAGGTTAGGCCTTAGCAGCAGCTAGGCATTCAGGCAGTATTGCCTAATGGTTAACATATTATAATTTAGATGTAGTTGTTGGTACCCCATTTATTTTTTTTTTTGGAAATTCTAGGGTTACCATTAGGAGCTGGAGCTTTTGTTATACTAACCTTCACTTTCTTATTAAATATTTAAATGTTATATTTAGCAGATTTTTGAAATGTTTGCGGACTATTTATTTATTAAGTATAAATACATAAATAAAGACAATAAATTAAGCTTTAGCTTGTATTTTTTAGTGCTAACTTCAATTCTCTCCAAACTATTCCACAAAATAGAAACAGTAGGAACATTACCAAACTCATTCTATGAAGCCACAGTCACCTTGATACCTAAACCACACAAAGACTCAACAAAAAAAGAAACTTCACACATATCTCTCTTATGAACATTGATGCAAAAGTACTCAATAAAATACTTGCAAACTGAATCCAAGAACACATAAAAGATGCCATCCACCATGATCAAGTAGGCTTCATACCAGGCATGCAGGGGTGGTTCAATAAACAGAAATCAATCAATATGATCCACCATATAAACAAACTGAAGGAGAAAAACCACATGATCATGTCCTTAGATACTGAAAAAGCTTTTGACAAAGTCCAACATCCATTCATGTTTAAGTCTTGGAGAGATCAGGGATACAAGGCACATACCTAAACATAGTAAAGGCAATATACAGCAAGCCTATAGCCAACATCAAACTAAATGGAGAGAAACTTAAATCAGTCCCACTGAAATCAGGGATTAGGCAAGGCTGCCCATTGTCTCCATATCTCTTCAAGATAGTACTTGAAGTCCTAGCTAGAGCCATAAGACAACTGAAGTAGATCAAGGGGATACAAATCAGAAAGGAAGAGGTCAAAGTATCCTTATTTGTAGATGATATGATAATATACATGAGTGACCCCAAAAATTCAACCAGAAACCTCCTTCAACTGATAAACACCTTCAGTAAAGTAGCTGGATACAAAATCAACTCAAAAAAATCAGAAGCCCCCCTGTATACCAAATATGAAAGGGCTGAGAAAGAAATTAGGGAAACAACACCCTTCACAATAGCCACTAATAACATAAAGTACCTTGGGGTGACTCTAACCAAGCAAGTGAAAAATCTGTTTGAAAAAAAACTTCAAATCTCTTAAGAAAGAAATTGAAGAAGATATCAGATATCTTTCCGTCTCCCGTGCTCATGGATTGGTTGGATTAACGTAGTGAAAATGGCCGTTCTGCCAAAAGCAACCTACAGATCCAATGCAATTCCCATCAAAATACCAACACAATTCTTCACACACCTTGAAAGAAAAATTCTCAACTTCATATGGAGAAACAAAAAACCCAGAATCTCCAAAATAATCCTCTACAACAACAGATCATCTGGAGGTAGCTCCATCCCTGACCTCAAGCTGTACTAAAGAGAAATAGTAATAAAAACTGTAAAATCTTGGCATAGAAACAGAATAGTGGATCAATAGAACTGAATAGAAGACCCAGAAATAAACCCACACACCTATGGAAACCTGATTTCTTATAAAGAAGCCAAATCCATCCAATGGAAAAAAGACAGCATCTTCAACAAATGGTGCTGGACAACAGGATGTCTATATGCAGAAAAATGAAAATAGATCCATATTTATCACCCTGCACAAAACTGAAGTCCAAGTGAATCAAAGACCTCAACATAAAACCAGACACACTAAACCATCTAGAAGAAAAAGTGGGAAAGACCCTAGAACTCATGGGCACAGGAGACTACTTCCTAAACAGAACACCAACAGCACAGGCTCTAAGATCAACAATCAATAAGTGGGATCTCATGAAACTGAAAAGCTTCTGTAAAGCAAAAGACACTGTCATCAAAATAAAACGACAGCCTACAGACTGGAAAAGGATCTTCACCAACCCTATATCTGACAGAGGGCTAATATCCAGTACATATAAAGAACTTAAGAAGTTAAAAAGCAACAAATCAACTAATCCAATTAAAAAATGGGGTATGGAACTAAACAGAGAACTCTCTGTAGAGGATTGTAGAATGGCAGAAAAACACTTAAAGAAATGCTCAACGTCCGTAACCATCAGGGAGATGCAAATCAAAACGACACTTCCACCCATGAGAATGGATAAGATCAAAAACTCAAGTGACAACACATGCTGGAGAGGATGTGGAGAAAGAGGAACCCTCCTCCATTGCTGGTGGGATTGTCAACTTGTACAACTGCTCCGGAAATCAATTTGGCACTTTCTTAGACAATTAGGAATAGTGATTCCTCAAGATCCAGCTATACCACTCTTAGGCATGCTCAAGTACACAACAAGGACATTTGCTCAACTATGTTTGTAGCTGCTTTATTCGTAATAGCCAGAACTATTGGAAACAACCCAGATGTCCCTCAGTTGAGGAATGGATACAGAAATTGTGGTACTTTTACACAATGGAATACTACTCAAAATTAAAATGAGCAATTAAAAAGGAGGAAATCATGAAATTTGCAGGCAAATGGTGGGACCTGGAAATGATCATCCTGTGTGAGGTATCCTAAAAGAAGAAAGATGCACATGGTATATACTCACTTATATAGATCTGTAAGATAGGATGAACATACTGAAATCTATACACCTAAGGAAGATAAACAAGAAAGAGGACCTGGGGTAAGATGATCAATCCTCACTTAGAAAGAGAAATGGTATGGACATTGGATATAGGAGAAAACGAGTAGCAGAACAAGAGCCTACCACAGATGGCCTCTGAAAGACTCTGCCTAGCAGTGTATCAAAGCAGATATTAAGGAACATAACCAACCCTTTGGCAGAGAGCAGGGAATCATATGAAAGAAGGGGGAGTTAGTAAGACCTGGAGAGGACAAGAGCTCCACGAGGACCAAATATATCAGGGCACAGAGGTCTCTTATGAGACTGTTTCACCAACCAAGAACCATGTATGGATATAACCTAGCACACCTGCTTGAATGTAGTAAATGGTAGCTCAGTACCCAAGTGGGTACTCTAGTAAGGGGAATAGGGGCTATTTCAGACATGA
Organism: Pachyuromys duprasi; assembly: GCA_028658305.1. NCBI lineage: Eukaryota > Metazoa > Chordata > Mammalia > Rodentia > Muridae > Pachyuromys > Pachyuromys duprasi. The sequence goes on from CM053751.1 coordinate 24,414,461, forward strand.
ACTCAATGGCTGGCTCCTCAATCCTCCTGCCCCCTGAGGGAAAAGCAGCCTTGCTAGGCCACAGAAGAGGACATTGTAGCCATTCCCGAAGAGACCTGATAAGCTAGAGTCAGATGAAAGGGGAGGAGGTCCTCCCCTATCAGTGGACTTGGGAAGGGGAAAGGAGGAGATGAGGGAGGGGTTGGGGGAATAGGGAGAGAATGTGGGAGGGGGCTACAGCTGGGATACAAAGTACATAACCTGTGATTAATATAAAATAAAAAAGTTTAAAATAAGAAAAAAGAGGGGCTGGAGAGATGGCTCAGAGGTTAAGAGCACTGGATGCTCTTCCAAAGGTCCTGAGTTCAATTCCCAGCAACCACATGGTGGCTTACAGCCATCCACAATAAGATCTAGTGTCTTCTTCTGACATGCAGGTATACATGCAGACAGAACATTGTATACATAATAAATAAAATATTTAAAAAAAGAAAAAAGAAATAAAATATAAATGATAAAAAACAAAGTACATAACCTGTGATTAATATAAAATAAAAATAAAATTTTTAAAAATCACAAAAAAAGATTAATATTTAAGACCAATTGTTTCGTTAAGCCTTTGTATGCTTTATTGATTTTTAGCGAATAAGGAGAAGTATAACGTAGCCGTAGTGCTTTAATCTTTTAGGGACTGTCTTGATTCTTTTAAGAATTGAAAAATATTTAGAACCCCAAGAGTTATGTATTTTATTTTTTTAATTTATTTACTTTTATATCAATCACAGGTTAGGTACTTTGAATCTCAGGCGTAGCCCCCTCCCTCATTCCCTCCTACCCTCCCACTCCCTCCCTCATCTCCCTCCCCGCCCCCTCCAAGTCCACCAACAGGGGAGGACCTCTTCCCCTTCCATCCAACCCCAGCTTATACTGTCTCCTCAGGGCTGGCTGCAATGTCCTCCCCTGGGATCTAGCCAGTCTGTCACTCCCCGGCTTGTATGGGGGAGGGTCAAAGAGTCAGCCATCAAGATCATGACTGAAACAGTCCCTGTTTCACTCACTAGGGTCTTCAGTCCTACACCGATCTATCATGGGCCCCATCTGAGCGGGGGTTCCAGGCCACATCCACACATGGTCCTTGATTGTAGAAACCGTCTCATACAAGACCCCTGTGCCCTGCTCAGTTTGGTCTTTGTGGAGCTCGTGTTCTCCCCAAGTCTCAACAACCTCCCCCAGATCTATCATTACTTCTCGCCCTCTGCCAGAGGCTTGATCGCGAGTCTTAATATCTGCTCTGATACATTGCTACATTGACCCCCCCCCCAGAGGTCCTCTTTGGCATGCTCCTGTTCTGTTGCTTGTTGTCTCCTCCACTCAATGTCCATCCCATTTGTTCATTCAAACAAGCATGAGTTATGCATTTTAATTTGAAAAAAATTTGGCATATGCTGGACTAGCCCAATTTTATGATTTTTTTGTAGTTTTCTTTTTCTTTAAAGCATATATGTAGTCGCAAATTATTTTTAAGGTTGTTATTCTTTATAGTATAGCCAATAATAAAATTTTTAGAATTAGTTTTATGGATTATAGTTCAGAAATTTGATTAGAGATAAAATTTTTATTATATAAGTCTTAAATATTAATAGTTAAATTGTTACATAATTTTTTAGGGAAAAATATAATAATGGGGCATTTAAGTTTTAAATTTTATTGATTTAAATATGAATATTATTTTGTTTGGGTTAATAAAGTGAAGCATAGGAACATTAGGCATTTAAGCCTAGTATGCTTTAGTTGTAGCAACAATTTCAATCAACTATCACTAAACGACTGTATATTTTCATCTATTGAGCCCAAACTTACTTTGTGTTTTACCGTGGTTTTAAAGTTCTTCGCCTGGAGAAAATCACTCCTAAAATCACAGAAGATAAGCAGCATGTTCTGATGGGTGAAAGTGCTGAGCACGGTGATAAGTATATACATGAGCCTGTGCAATCAATCTCACCTTGAAATGAGTGGGTATTTCTGATGATAGTTTGTGTGCTATTCAACTGAATCCATAAGGATAAGTTTAGCTTAGAAATTGGCTTTGACTTTTTATATTAAACAATCAAACATCTTGGTGATAAACTGGTTTTTAAAAACTGAATTTAAAAACTGATAATAATAGTGAAAACAAATATATAAAAAAACTCACTTGCCTTTAGCTAGTTTTGAATTTTACATTGGCAAAACATCTACTTTGTAACATGAGTCAAACTGTGCATCTCTAAAATCAACTCTATCCTGTCAGTAAAATCCATGGTCTTTCCAGTCAATATTACTTCAAATGAGTAGCAAGTATTCTATAATTTTAATTACCCTTTGCAACTTTATCATTACTATAGTGAGAATTATGAAACCTATGTTCATGATGAATGATGTAGTCTATATCTCTAGGGTAAAGGAGGACGGGAAAAATTCAGTGAGCCAATTAACATGCTGGAGAAAAAGTCCCAAGAATTAAAGATAACCTACAGAGCCCTTTTATAGATTCACAGCAACCATACATATAAAGAGTGAATGAGTACTAATATCTTCAAACTAGGTGAAGAAACATATCCAATCATCTGAAACATAAGATATATTAATTATCTGATACAACAAAACTAAAATAATAGGAAATAAAGCTACAGTATGAAGGCTTAATATTTCACAGGAAGTTTTCATTACTTCACTTTAGCTAATTGAATCATTTCCACATGAATGAAGCACACAGTAAATTATTTACAGATAATTATATGGTAGGCTGTTGCTAAAATATTAAGACACCCTTGTCCCACAGGAAATATTGCTAGAAATGCATCATGCATTACTGAAGGGTTCATGAAGAGGAGTTGATTAACAGAGCCCACTGAAGCAGAGCCATCAGTATCAAAATTATTTTACAGAATATTATAGGTAGTTCTAAATTTTTTTTCATCAATGGTGGCTCAAGTTTCATTCTTTTAAATTTGCATAGTCTGTAATCATGAATATCGATTTCATTATATTTATAAACAATATTTTATTTTCCCTGACCATAATCGTAACCACTGTTGATATGGACAATCTTGAAGAACATTTGGACTGGACTACTCCCTCTTAATTAAGCATCCTGAAAAACCAAGAACTGGAACTAGGAATATGTAATTACTGTTCAGATGATTGGGATTGGATTTTATATTTCCGTCCCTAAAAGGACATGTGGCATTATGAACTGCCCAGATATTTAAATGATTAGTATCTGAGCTTTGTGCAATTGCCCAATAGCAGGGAGTCCTATTAAAAACCAAAAACACCAAGCTAAGAGCCACAACATAAAAAAGGACCTGGTGCAGAACAAACAATGCCACTTCAGTGTGTGTGAACCCGTATGTGTGGTCCGTATTTGATACATTAGGCTATGTTTTGCTGGTGTCTTCCATACATTCAGACTCCTACAATTCTTCTATCCCCTCTTCCTCTTCCTCAGGATTCCCCAAGCTTCAAGAGGAGGGACCCAATGGAGATCTGCTCTTTAAACTCTCTG
>CM053751.1:24418086-24437474 GCA_028658305.1 Pachyuromys duprasi
TCTCTCTCTCTCTCTCTCTCTCTCTCTCTCTCTCTCTCTCTCTCTCTCTCTCTCTCTCTCTCTCTCTCTCTCTCTCTCTCTCTCTCTCTCTCTCTCTCTCTCTCTCTCTCTCTCTCTCTCTCTCTCTCTCTCTCTGCGAGTTTCTCTCAACGACTGGACAAGGCAGCAATCTGACTATAGCAAAACAACACCAAGAATCATTTCATAGATTCTTTTTTTTTAACCAGTTGTGTTTGGCTCTACACTAGGTATCCAGTCTCCGGCTCCTGGCCATCTAGGCAGTATTGAACATTGGCTCTCTCTCCTGTAGAGGATCTCAAGTTAAATCAAATAACGGTTGGCCACTCCCACAAGTTCTGCGCCATCATTGCAGCAGCACATTTTGCAGACTAAACAGATTATTGGCCAAAGATTTTGTGGCTGAGACAGTATCCATGTTTTTCATCAAAAAGACTAGAATGTAGAGGGTAAGGCCAGGCTGGGAGTGTTCATGTCTGTGTTGAGGGGGATGGGATGGAAGGAGAACCTTTTGCAGAGAGATGTCTGGAATTTAGGGACATTTGAAAGAGGGTGGAAACCTTAATGCAGTGGAATCTAAGGTGACCGAAGTGAGGACTCCTAATAACGGGAGATATGGAGTCGCAACTTGCTATCTCTTGTAGCCAGGCTGGGGTCCCAGTGTTGGACTGGGTTTCTGTTTGAGTTGTTAGCCAAGGGGCTCCATGGATATCCTTAAACAAACTAGGTTGACTAAGGCAAAGGGATGCTCTCTGCAAACTGACAGTGGAACCCATTGTAGAACAATACCACACAGATCAGGTTCAGTGTATCTGATTTTATATTGAGGACTTTGATTGTCTTGCACTTAAGTTTTGTCAGGGTGATAAATATAGATCTATTTGCATTTTTTTACATGCAGACTTCCAGCTTGACCAGGAGTATTTGTTGAAGATACTACTATTTCCAGTGTGTATGCCTGGCTTCTTTGTCAAAACCTAGGTGTGAATATGTGTGTGGATTTAAGTCTGGGTCTTTGATACAATTCCATTGATCAATATGTCAGTTTTTATGCCAACAAAATATGATTATTATGACTGCAGCTCAGCAGCACACCTTGAAATCATGAATAATGATATTTCCAGCAGTTCTTTTATTGTTCAGGATTGTTTTAGTTATCCTGGGGTTTTGTTCAGTTTTGTATTTACATATGAAATTGAGAATTGTTCTTTCAAGGTTTGGAAAGAATTGTGTTGAAATTTTTATGGGGGTTGCACTAAATCTGTAGACTAATTTTGATAGGATGGTCATTTTTACTACATTTATTCTACTAATTCATAAGCTTGCAAGATCTCTTCATCTTCTGCTATTTTCTTCAACTTTTTTCTTCAAAGACTTGAAGTTTTTATATGTGTCTTTCCCTTGCTTGGTTATAGTTACCGCCCAATACGTTATATTATTTGAGGCTATTGTGAAAAGTGTTCTTTCCCTGATTTCTTCGGTCCATCTTCATTTGCATATAGGAGAGCTACTGATTTTTGTGAGTAAATATCCCACTACTTTGCTGAAAGTGTTTATCAGCTATAAGAGTTCCCCAATGTAACTTTCAGGGTCACTTATATGTACTATCATATCATCTATAAGTAATGATGCTGGAATTCTTCCTTTCCAATTTCTATCCCTGTTGTCTCTTGCAGTTTTCTTATAGCTCTGGCTAAAACTCAAGAACTATATTGAATAGATAGGGAGAGAGTGGACAGCCTTGCCTTGTACCTGATTTTAGTCTAATTGATTTGAGTTTCTCTGCATTTAATTTGATGTTAGCTCTAGGCTTGCTGTAAATTTTCTTTATTACATTTAGGTATATCCCTTTTGGCTCTAGGTTCTCTAGGAATTTTGTCATGAAAGGTATTGGATTTTGTCAAAGGCATTTTATACCTCTACTGAGATGATCATATGGTTTCGTTGTTTTAGTTTGTTTACTTGGTGGACTACATTTACTGTTTTCCATATATATTAAACCATCCATGCATCTCCAGAATGTGCCTACTTGATCGTGGTGTACGATCTTTTTGATGTGTTCTTGGATTCAGTTTGCTTGTATTTTATTGAATATTTTCTCATTTATATTAATAAAATAAATTTCTTTGTTAAATCTTTAAGTGGTTTGTATTTCAGAGTAGCCTCACAAAGTAAAATGAGTAATGTTCCTTATGTTTCTATTTCCTAGCATAATTTGAAGAATATTGGTATTCACTCTGTTTGAATCTCTGGAAGAATTCTGCAATGCAAGAACTGGTCCTGGACTTTTCATTAGATGGGAGACCTTTAACGACTGCTTCTATTTCACTGGAGGTAATAAGTTTATCTAAGTTATTTATTTCATCTAGATTTAACTTTGGTAAGTGGTACCTATTGAAAAAATTATTAATTTATTTTAGATTTTCCAATTGGTGGAATACAGGATTTTAAACTATTTCCATATGATTTCACTGGTGTCTGTTTTTATAGTCCCTTTTCCTTTCTGATTTTGTTAATTTCTATGTTCTCTTTTTCTGCCTTTTAGTTTTTTTGGATAAGGCTTTGTCTATCTTGTTGATTTTCTCAGAACAAATTCTTTGATTCATTAATTCTTCATATTGTTCTATTTGTTTCTATTTTATTTATTTCAGCCTTCAGTTTGCTTGTTTCTTGCAGTCTACCCTTCTTGGGTATGTTTACTTCTTTTTCTTCTAAAGCTTTCAGGTGTTCTGTTAAGTTGCTAAAATAAGATTACTCTAATATTTTATAGACACTTGATGCTATAAACTCTCTCCTTAGTACCATTTTCATTGTGTCCCATAAGTTTGGGTATGCCATGTATTCATTTTCATTGAATTTCAGAAAGACTTTAATTTATTTACATTTCTGTATTACCCATTTTTCATTCAGTAGAGAATGACTCAAATTCCAAGAGTTTGTAAACATTCTGTTATTTCTATTGTTGTTGATTTCCAGCTTTAATCCTTAATGGTTTTATAGACTGCAGGAAGTCATTTCAATTTTTTGGTATCTTTTGAGACTTGCATTGTGTCCACGTGTTTGTTCAAATTTTGAGAAAGTTTTGTGATATGAAGAGAGGAATGTATATTTTTCTGTTTGTATAAAATATTCTGTAGATACTTGCTTTATACTGTCTGTTAGCTCCAAATTTCTCTGGTTAGTTTTTATCAGTCTCCCGTTATCACTGTGTGAGTATAAATATGTTAGAATAGTGACTTTTTTTTAGAGTCTTTATTGAGAAGTCAGGTGTAATTATAAAAGTCTGCCATTATATGTTACCTTATTTTGTCTTTTTAAAAATTTCAGCTTTAATATTCTTTCTTTGTTTTGTATATTTAGTGTTTTGATTGTTATATGGCAAGGGCACCTTCTTTTCTGGTCCAATCTATTTAGTTTTCTGTGTGTTTCTTGTACTATCATAGACATCTCCTTCTTTAGATTAGGAGAATATTTTTCTTCTCTGATTTTGTTGAAAATATTTCGTGGATCTTTGAGTTGGCTTTCGTCTCCTTCTTCTATTTCTATTATTTTTAGGTTTCGTCTATTCATGGTGTACCAAATTTCCTGGATGTTTCATGCCAATTTTTTTTAACATTTGCAGGACCAATATATCCATTTCCTCTAATATATCTTTAATTCCTGAGATTCTTTCTTTCATCACATGTATTCTGTTCAAAAAGCTTGCCTATATAGTTCCTGTTTGAATTACTAAAATGTTATTTCCAGAAATCCTTTAGGATGCAGATTATTTATTTATTTATTTATTTATTTATTTATTTATTTATTTATTTATTTATTTATTGGTTCTATTTCCATTTTGGGGGGGTTTGAATGGTTTTCTTCATTTTCTTTATTTGTTTTATTTTCTTGGCTTTCTTGCATGTGGGAGGAGAAGTCACAGCTGGTGATCTGTTGCAGTGCAAGGGAGGAGACTTAGGATTGGCTCTAGGAGAGCAGAAAATTTGGAGAAAGTGCATGGGGCAGCCCACCTGGTTTTCTGGCCCTTGGGACCTGCAGTTGAACAGCGGTTATCTGTTTGAGTTGTGGGCTGAAATATAATGGAAAGTGGGTGTGGGAGAGATAGCCTATGGGATCTATAGAAGATGTGGGGGGTGGAGAGTAGGAAGGAGGGTGTAGCTAGTGTTCTGTTAGAGAGAGAGTTTGGGAGAAGCCAGAAATTTTTGATCTGGGGAAAGAGAGAGTGGAAAAGGCCTGGGCAGCCTACCTAGTCTTCTGGTAAGCACAACTTGTGGCTGAGTAGGAGGTATCCAACCTAGTTGGGGCCTGGGACACCACAAGGAGTTGGGGTAGGAATGCCAGGAGTCGGAATGCTGTGAAATGCATTAAAGACATGGACAGGGAAAAGAGGGAGGCTACAGTGGGTGTTTTGTTGCAGAACAAGTTAAAAGCAGGGAAGGTCTGTACACAGTATACTTGTTCTTCTGGCAGTCATGGCCTGGTTTTTGCACTTTTTATTCTTTGGCGACTTTAAATATGTATATAATACATTTTTATCATTTTCATCCTCCATTACACTGTTTCATCTCACTTCCACTTCTTGAAAATGCCTTCTTCTTATAAATATTCTCTGTAACTTTCATGTCTTCTGCTGTGTTTGTTAGAAACTAGGCAGTCCTCTAACACTGACTCTGACTCAGGGCCAGCAATTAAGCTATACCACTACCAGTTAACAACACATTAAAAGGTTCCCCATCACATTACTCTCCTTGTCTTCTGGTCTCTTCTTCTGTCTGTCTCTGTCTTCTTTATCTTGCTCTGTATATCTCTCTGTTTCTTTCTCTCATGTCCCCACTCCAAGTCAGCCTTTCAGCCCCTAGGAAATATCTTACATGAAATCTGCTGCACAGTGTGATCGCTGCTGTGTGTGTTTTTCGGTGTGTATGTATGCATGTATATATGTATGTATGTGTTTATGTGTATACGTATGTAACCAAAGGTATCTATATTTAATGGTTTTGAGAATTTGATATACGAGCACTGTATTTATATCATTTCCACCTTTCTTCCCTCAAGCATCTTCCATTATTTATTCATTCCCATTGAAATGTATTTTTCTTTAATTGTTGTTATTGTTTTTATGTATGTAGATATATGTTTATACAAATTGCAGTCTGCTGAAAAGATTTGGTATTGCTCCTATGTGCATGTATTTAGAGCTGACCACTTGGAACTGGACAACTGACCAGGGAGCATATGCCTGATTTTCCCTCTCAGTAGGAAAATGTAGGTGTTGTGTTGTATTTGTATTAAATGGAATTAAATATCCCATAGTCAGTTGTTCTCTGCAATTTGACAAGTTTTATATTACTGTGATTGTACAGCTATACTTATTTATGAGTGTAAGGATAAATATTAAGAACGGAGGTAGGAATTGTACTGATTTAGAAAAGTGCCAGGAGTAGGGTTCCTTTTGGATACATGGTCTCACAAACTATAGGTAGTTGGCTTATAGTTCCAGGCCTGAGTTCCCTTCTTCTTAGGAGGCCTGAAGTCCAATGAAATGATTATTGGTTAAATCCAAGACAAAAGTACCACAAATGCACCATTCTGTATATCTTGTCAGGCTGGTCATTGTTGTGATTTGTGGACTTATACCTGAGTTGGACTTTAATTCCTTTCCTTCCTTGGCAGTTTGCAATATCTTCAGACCTAGTTCTAGGGAAAGGATTATGAATAACATTTCAATCTCAATTGTTTCAAGAGCTGTGTCCAAACTATGTGATGTTTTCAGTAACACAGTCTTACTTTTAAATTCTGGTAGGCAACCCAGGGCAATGGCAATACCACAGATTATTCGGGGGGTATCTTAGACTCCTCTGTTCAATACGAAAATAGGTTTCCCATGCCCAGAACTGTATGATAGTCTTTGATTCTTGGGGACAGTGATAAACCCCAAGTGGCATCACACACACACAAACACACAAGTATATGTCTGTGTTCACATGTGTATATATGTATACAAAATATGTATATGTATACATTTGCACATAAACATTAATATGAGAATGTATTATATATAGATATGTAATATGTATAATTTATATGTGCATTTTTAGTAAACATAAAACAATATGTTTCTCTATGGCTTTTCAAACATCATCAGTTTAATTATACCCAGGGTTTAATTACAAGTGATTGCATGAGCACGGCTGAGGAGCCATTTATTGAGGCAGTGACAGTTGCTACACTACTAAATAAAATGGTTCCTCCTTCTCCATCAACAAGTAACCGATGACAGCTCCTGGTGGACAGATAGCATCTTACACTCCCCTAGCTCATCCATCATGGAATGTTGATGAACAAATCTTGTATAGATAACCATAACCTTCATTAATTAATATTCAAAACAGCAACTCCATGTCCAGTTAACAGGATCTCACCATCCTTACATTCTTTCCATCCCTTCTTGTACGATGTTCCCTAGACTGAGCAGGTAACACTCATTTAATCTTACCACTTAAAATTCTCTGCATTAACTATTGCCTATGAAAAACAGGTGCTCCAGCCAAAACTGACAGCATTTATTAGGCTCTTTGACACTATCTCCATTTAGCAAAACAGTACTAGTAGGTTCTCTATTAGGGCCTAGGACCTCCCCCAGTTGTGTGCTTTGGACCAGACTTACAGTACTTGCCATGTATTTCTTCATGTGGAGCAGTTCTTAAAGGCAGTGAGAAAGTAGTCCTTTACCTCCCAAAACTGTCATGCGTCTCTTTCACCTGTGGTTACATGTTGCCTGGCAGTTTAATAGTGCAGCTTATAGGATTCATAGCTGGATAATAGGGTGACAGCTAGTCTCCTCCATTCCATTTCATTATAACTTTAGGAAGCACAAAATCTACCATAGTGAGGAAGCATCTACACCAGTCCCAGGTTGATATCCTTGCCCTGCAACAAGCATACATGGTGTTCAAAGCAACAGAGTCTTACTATCCTTAAATGTTGTATTTGTTCTGGTATAATCATGAATTGTATTAATTTCTTTGTTGTGGTAAATTAACCATAAAAACACTAAATTGGAAGCCATAGTATAGAGAGAGAGGATCTGGTACAGTCCCAGTGCTAGCTGCCTCCGTCTCTATGAGTTTATATGAGCTTTAATCGTGCTGATTTGAATGGCCTTATTGTCTTGGTGACCTCAATCCTCTATAGCCCTTTCTGCTTCCTCTGTTACAGGATTCCATAAGCTCTGAGGGGAAGGACTTGATGGATATAACATTTAATACTGAATGTTCCAAGGTTTCTTATTCTCTGCATAATGTTGGGCTCTGGGTTTCTATATTTGTTCCCATCTGCTACAGGAAGATATTTTCATTAAATATCTTGGCTGATGTTTATAAGAAATTCTTATTTTAGATTTTATTGCTGTATCTTACAATTTTTAAGTTAATTTATTAGTGTCAGATTTTATTTTGTGCATATGGACCACTATTTTTCTATGTATAGGCTCAAGTCATCTGGTCCTCCTATTTGTCCATCATGCTCCCCAGGGGCCACATGTCATTCTCAACCCCTATCCTCAGGTAGGGACCCACAGAGCCTATCTCTATTCACCTTTCTATAATCTAGCCGTACTACCCAAACCTGAAACCAAGAATCACATAGCACCCTACAATCATGAAACCAAGAACCAAGCAGGGCCAGAGCCAGTCTTGCCTCCGTGCCCCCCAACACACACACAACAGTTAAGGCATTCACCACGGCACCGAAGGAATGTGTAATTCCCTGAGACCCTGACTCCAGGTAGGGAGCCCCAGCCTGCCTCCCAGCTTACCAGCCTCCTTCTAAACACAGTGTGATATCCTGAAATCCATGTCAAATGAACACTTCCCCTTTCCCTATGACCTCAGCCCCTAACACTGATACATACATACATCCATAACTATCTATTTTATTCCTCATTCCAAGAGAGATCTGTCTATCTCCCTACTTCCTTCTATTATACCTACCCTCTGTGGTTTTATAGATCATAGCTTGGTTATCATTGAATTAACTGCTAATATCCTCATGCAAAAGAATGCATACTCTATTTGTCCTTTTTAATTTTTATTTTACTTTTATTAATTATAATTATAGTTTATTCACTTTGTATCCCAGCTGTAGCTCCCTCTCCTTTCCCCTCTCACTCCCACCCTCCCTACCTCTTCGTCTCCTAAGGCCCTCTCCCAGGCCAATGATAGGAGAGGTCCTCCTCCCCTTCCGTCTGACCAAGTCTATCAGGTCTCATCAGGACTGGTTTCATTGTCTTCTTCTGTGGACTGGTAAGGCTGCTCCCCCTTCAGGTGGAGGTAATCAAAGAATCAGCCCCTGAGTTCATGTCAGAGACAGTCCCTGTTCCTATTATGGGGGAACCCTTTTGGACACTGAGCTGCCATGGGATACATCTGTGCAGGGATTCTAGGTAATCTCCATGCATGCTCCTTGGTTGGAGAATCAGTCTCAGAAAAGACACCTGGGCCCAGATTTTTTGGTTCTGTTGCTTTCCTTGTGGAGCTGCTGTCCCCTCCAGGTCTTTCTTTCTCTCCCTTCTTTTATAAGATTACCTACATTCTGCCCAAAGTTTAGCTGTGAGTCTCAGCATATATTTTGATACCCTGATGGGTAGAGCTTTCTGAAGCCCTCCGTGGTAGGCTCCTGTCCTGTTCCCTGTTTTCTCCCTCTTCTGATATCCATCCCATTTGCCTTTTGGAATGAAGACTTAGCGTCTTACCCAGGGTCCTCCTTCTTGATTAGCTTCCTTAGGTTTACAGATTTTAGTATGATTATCCTATATCATATGTCTAATATCCACTTATAAGTGAGTATATACCATGTGTGTCTTTCTCCTTCTGGAATACCTCACTCAGGATGATGTTTTCTAGGTCCCACCATTTGCCTGCAAATTTCATGATTTCCTTGCTTTCAATTGCTGAGTAACATCCCATTGTATAGACGTACCACAATTTCTGTATCCAGTCCTCAACTGAAGAACATCTGGGTCATTTCCAGGTTCTGGCTATTATGAATAGAGCTGCTACAAACATAGTTGAGCAAATGTTCTTATTGTATACTTGAGCATCTTTTGTATATATGCCTAGGGGTATAGCTGGATCTTGAGGTAGCACTATTCCTAATTGTCTGAAAAAGGACCAGATTGATTTTCAAAGTGGTTGTACAAGTTTATATCCCCACCAGCAATGGAGGAGGGTTCCTCTCTCTTCACTTCCTCTCCAGCATGTGTTGTCACTTGAATTTTTTATGTTATCCATTCTGATAGGTGTAAGGTAAAATCTCAGGTTCATTTTGATTCAAAATTCTCTTTCTTTGTTGGGTCTTTGTGAGGTTTAGGTACCAAGGTAACTGTGGCTTCATAGAATGAGTTTGGTAGTGTTCCTTCTGTTTCTATTTTGTGGAATAGTTTGAAGAGAACTTCAGTTAGCTCTTCTTTGAAGGTCTGGTAGAATTCTGTGCTGAAACCATCTGGTCCAGGGCTTTTTTTGGATGGGAGACTTTTGATGACCACTTCTATTTCCTTAGGGGATATAGGACTATTTAATTGATTTGCCTGGTCTTGAGTCAGCTTTGGTAAGTGGAATCAATCAAGAAAATTGTCCACTTCATTTAGATTTTCAAATTTGGTGGCATATAGACTTTTGAAGTAAGTCCTAATGATTGTTTGGATTTCCTCAGTGTCTGTTGTTATGTCCCCCTTTTCATTTCTGATTTTGTTGATTTGGATTGTTTCTCTCTGCCTTTTTGTTAGTTTGGCTAGGGGCTTGTCTATCTTGTTGATTTTCTCAAAGAACCAGCTCTTGGTTTCATTGATTCTTTGAATTGTTTTGTTTCCAATTTATTGATTTCAGCCCTGAGTTTGATTATTTCCAGCCACCTACTCCTTTTTAGTGAGTCTGCTTCCTCCCCCCTCCTCCCAGGGCTTTTAGGTGAGCCATTAAGTTGCTTGAATGAGAAGCCTCAAATTTCTTCTTGAAGGCACTTAGTGCTATGAACTTTCCTCTTAGCACTACTTTCATTGTGTCCCATAAGTTTGGGTATGTTGTGTATTCATTTTCATTGAATTCTAGGAAGACTTTAATTTCTTTCTTTATTTCTTCTCTGACCAGCTGTCATTTAGTAGCAAGTTTTCAGTTTCCATGTGTGTATAGGCTTTTTGCTATTTCTGTTGTTATTGAGGTCCAGCTTTATTCTGTGGTGATCAGATAGGATACAAGGGATTATTTCAATCTTCTTGTATTTATTGAGGCTCACTTTGTGACCAACTATATGGTCTATTTTGGAGAAGAGTCCATTAGGTGCTGAGAAGAAGGTAAATTATTTTGTGTTTGGGTGTAAGGTTCTGTCGTTTTGATTTGAATTTCCCTGATGACTAAGGATGTTGAGCATTTCTTTAAGTGTTTCTCTGCCATTCGATGTTCCTCTATTGAGAATTCTCTGTTTAGCTCTGTACACCATTTTTTAATTGTTTACTTGGTTTATTGGTGTGTAATTTCTTAAGTTCTTTATATTTTCTGGATATTAGTCCTTTATCAGATGTACCCTATTTTTCCTATTTGTTCTTTTGAGTGTGGATTATCTCACTCTGGATGATTTTTTTTTTCTTGCAAATGTTATCAATTTAGGTTTTTAATGTCTGTGTAACATTACTTTGTATAAATGTATCAAATTTTCTCTATCCATTCTTCTGTTGAGAGTTTTCAATTTGGGGTTATTATGAGTAGAGAAGCAATGAACATTGTTGTGCAAATGTCTCTATAGTAGCATGAGTTGTCTTTTGTGTGTATGTGCTCAAGGGTGATATGGCTGGTTCATAAGGTAGATCAGTTCCCACCTTCCTTAGGAATTGCTGCACTGATTTCCAGACTGGATCTACATGTCTGCACACCACCAGCAACAGAGTTTCCCCATGTTCCACTTGCATTCTTAATGTCATCTTTGAACCTTCCTTTTTAATTTCAGGACTACATACTTCCAGCATTATTCTTTGAAACTTAACATTGCTCACTTTTAAGGTATCTAATATACAGAATAATATACAGAATACCCACTGAGAAGATGAATAAAATTAATTGCTTTTTCACAATACAAATACCACTTTTCTATCTTCTACTGCTGTCTCACTTTAGAACTTTGAGAGGCAACGGAGAGAGGGAGGAAGAAGCAACTGGCCTTCAGCTTCACTGAAATTGTACAAGTACACCCCAAATCTGGATACATAAAATGAGAAAGATACATTTGTTTAATTTGCTCAATTTTGATGTAATCAGATGTAGGGTAGAGTTATGTTACACCAGAATAGGAATTATCTTTTGAAGCTTCACATATAGCAATCAGTCTTTGATTCTTCCATGAGTAATTCTTCCATGAGTGAATCTGTCGCTCATGTTTAGCATACATTATACCCTTCAAAATCTACATTATTACCAACAATACTCCAGGGATGCTGCTTGAAGGACTTCTACATCTAAGACTTGATATCGATGAGAATACAGTATTGTTTCCTCTGCTTAAAGCCCTACTCTATTTGATGTTATTTTGTTATTTCTCAATCTCCTTGACAGAAAAAAAGACTGCCTGTCTCATTCCCAAGACTCTTGCTCGATATTTAGGTTTTTTTCCATTTTATGGGTTGTTCCTAAAAATTTCTACAGATGTGCTTTTCCTTTGACTTTTAGTTAACCCAGTATTTCTCATATAATTTTGTAAATTTCTGTATAGCCAGATTTGATATTCTTTTTTCCCATTACTCTCCTGTTTTTTCTAGTTAGCTATAGGAAATGTAAGCATTTTAGATAAATATGCATATGCTTGTCTCCCAGTTAATCATCTAATTAATTCCTGAAA
Organism: Pachyuromys duprasi; assembly: GCA_028658305.1. Classification (NCBI taxonomy): domain Eukaryota; kingdom Metazoa; phylum Chordata; class Mammalia; order Rodentia; family Muridae; genus Pachyuromys; species Pachyuromys duprasi. The sequence goes on from CM053751.1 coordinate 24,429,985, forward strand.
TTATACATACATTGAAATAATTCAATAAAAATGTGAGTTGAAATGAACTGATTTATTGTAGTAAAGGAATTCTAAATGAATAAAAAAAATATAATGCTACACATAGAGGCTAACAATTAAGGGATTAACAATTAAGAAGCCATTTTTTGCACAGGTATTGAATAATTGAATAAATGATATCTACATGTCATAAGCCAAGTGTCTTACTATCAGAGAGTAAAGTGACAAAAAAACACTAGACAGGAGTGAGAGTTAATTCTTTCATAATGGTCTAGATTAAGAGACATGAATATGAATCTGTGTTTAGCTTAGTAACTATGTAGATGACAGGTAAAGAAACAAACATGATTATGTCAGAATATACTTATTGTATACACATGTATCAAGTGAACTTTCTTCTGAAGTAGCCAATGTTATTAAATAGCAATAAATGCCACTAATGTGCATGTCTTGGTTCCTGTACACCATTCTTCAGTAAAAAGAAATCAAGGTGTTTTGGAAATTTATTTATTTTTAGAACAGACACAGTTAAAATGCAAAATAAAACTAACACATTCTGTCATATCAGAAAGCCATGTGTTCTAACCAAAAAATAAAAATGTTCTGTGTCAAAAAAGACACAGGAGTCAAATGAAACTCCCAATCCCCAAATTAAAATTATTTGAGTAATCAAAACAAGATAATGGTAGTATATTAAAATTCCCAATGTCAAGTAAGTATAGATTAGTTTCTGATAATGTAAGTGAGGACAAATACAAATAAATACTCTTCTTAAATATGTTTATATTTTCCCTCAGCAAGAACTGGAGTCAAATTCTGCTCTAACTTGGATTTGGAATGAACCTAGTGAATTGGTTCCAAAATAACAACAGAAAAATGCACAAAGAGGGAAATGTAGCACTTTGTATAACTGGAGACACATGGCAGCTGTTTGGTAGCTATGAAATCAAGACAATAGAATCACATGTGTCTATCAGGCATCCTGAGAAAGAGAGAGAGGACAGAGATAGAGACAGACAGAGAGAGTGACGCACAAACAGAGGGACTGCCTTGCCAAAGCTCCGGAATTTCTGGAACTCATAAAAATCAAGGTGGTGAGCTAGTACTGTCAACTTGACAGGATCTGGAACCACCTAGAAGGTAAGCTTCTGTGCATTATGTGAATGGTTGTCTGATTAGTTTAATTGGAATAAAAAGGCCCACCTTGAAAGTAGGCAATACCATTCTCTGTCTTGGGTCTTGGGGTGCATGAAAAACATCAAGGCACTTGAGCAGGAATATCCATTGTCCTCTTTTGACTGAGAACGTTACTCGACTATCTGCCTCAAGCTCCAGATCTGAACTGAGAGCTAAAACAAATGCTTTCTTCTGGAAGTTGCTTTTGTTATGATATTTTATCAAAGGAAGAGGAAAAGTAACTAATACACAAGGGAAAGCTCAAAAACAGTCACAGATCACAGGAAAAAGTCATGACAACAATGTTTCACATGATACCCTGAATCTCAGAGCGGAAAAATCCTATCAGTGAAAATCAGTAATGAACCCTGAACTTTATATAGTTTTCAATTAATAGTGAGGCAGCAACAGTTCTTAGTTTTGAGAAATGTACTCCAAAGAATGGAAGAACCATCATAATTAATACTATACTTTAAATTGAACTGTTAAATATAGTTATATTAAGAAAATATTATATATGATAAATAAAAATATTTTATAATTTTTAAAATATTTTAATATACATAAAACAACTATACATAATTATAATTGTTGTTAGTAAATGTGTATTGAAAGTCCAGGTGGCTGTTAACATGGTGTTGGGTCTAATTTCTTTCTGAAATCCTAAGCTGTCTTTTTTCCTGGGATTCTGGGAGAAGCATGTTGCTTTCATGTAGGTTATCTTATGTTTTCTATTTTCTTGAGACAGAAGCTGATGTGACCTAATGAAATGTGACATGCTTGTCACTTTTTGTTAAGGTGAGCATCAGCGGACAAATATCCGTGTAACTAGAATGTTTTCCCACTACTGGTTTCTGACAGGTGTTAGTCTAACAACATAACACTACATGGAAAAAAAAAGCATCTTCATTAAAAAGCAGATGATGCCTCAATGAAAACATAACATTTAAAGTAAAGGAATATCTTGCATCTTCAGGAGTTTGTCTGCATCCCCATGCTTTCTTTTTGAAGTATGGCATAATAATTATTTCTAAAGCATATCAGAATTCAAAAGTGCTTTGAGATGAGGAAGAAATAGGAGGAACAAACAAACTAGTGTTCAGATTTCTTTTATTTGAAATGTGTGCAGTGAAGAGGGAGAAAAATGATGTAGCTGATGTATGAAATAAACCAAAATTTTTATTATTAGAATGCTTTCTGATTTTCTAAGAGGAGTTATACTCTGATCCGTGCTCTTAGTGAAGCAGAACCTTTCTGTTCATAATGCCATATGAATTCCATCTTCTACTGCTAGGAAAATTGGAGCAAAAAGATACTCCACTGTCTTTCTGTCATTCTCAGATAATATATGAAAGCACATTTATCTCAATGGCTATCTATTGAAAAGTCAATGTAATCAAGAAATAGCCCAGTGCAATTTGATTTGATTTATTTATGGTTAAGAAAATATAACCTGTGGATGAAAGTATATATTTTAGTATATAAGAGCAAGACTAGAAATCACTTGAAGGAAGCAGAATATGCTAGATTTACCTGTGTCACAGGTAAAAAGGATTAATTAATGACGTCTGTGCTCAGTATATAAAGGCTTCAGCAGTGCTGCTAATTTTCTTGAGAAGAACAGAGTCCAAGTCACATTTACATTTTAGCTTGAAATAGACTCTAGGGTCTTTCCTTAACATCAGGATAAAAAAAGAATATTAAAGCTAAAATTTTATTTAAAATATTGCATTTATCTTTTCTCTAAAAATTTACCTAAATTTGAAGCCATAAATCTCATAATAAATCAATCATGCATATTTTTCATCTAATAATATAAAATCTGTTATATGATTTATACTTTAAACTAATAAAATAGCAGAGTGCTACATCAATCAAATTAGTTTCATACATGTGATGATGGAATACAATCTCTCAGATTATTTATTCATTACTCATTTTGTATATGAGCAGAAAATACCGATTTGGCATTTATTGTAAATGGTTTTTAAAACTGTCAAGCAATCTTTCTTTGTAATTCGTATAGAAAAGCAGCTTACAGAAAATTTTATTAACATAAAAATGTGAACTGAGTCTCAATGTACATGTAAAATATTTGTTTGTCGTATTTCTAACAGGAGACTGAAAATACCAGAGCTAAATAAAAATATGAGCTAAGGCACCCCGAGATTGACCACCAACACAGTCATAAACAGAACCACGAAGGTGTGTGTGTAACAAGCCCACTCATGATCATAGTGTCATTACTTACTTTATGTAAATAAGATTTAAGTCAGTTATTTGAAGTAAGACAAACTCTACATAAAACTCTATGAATAAAAGATAAAAACTAGTCAAACGTTTCAAACCAGCTATCTGTAAAAAATATCTTGATGATGACTGAGCTAGGAGACATGCATATTAAAAATAAGAGAGTTATATTTATTTATATTTATAGTACTTTAAGATTCACTAGAAAATAGACTTACAGACATTATAAAAATTTAAACACAGATCTGAGAATCCAGTTGAGGAATGTTATCCTAAACAGAATTATACAAGTTTCAAGTGCTTATTACCAAATAAGATTTAAAGTAACTTATCATTTTAAACTGATAAAAGTATATTTTGAGGGAATTTTCTTTTTTAAGTGATGCAAATTTCTTCATAGTAAAATAAAGACCCCAACACTATTTGCCTGCCTTCTCTCCCCCTCAAAAAAGAAAGAAAGAAAGAAAGAAAGAAAGAAAGAAAGAAAGAAAGAAAGAAAGAAAGAAAGAAACTAAAATATTTCTCATGATTAAGAAAATTGTTTATGGGGCCTGGATTGATAGCTCAGTGGCTTATAGTACTAGTTACTCTTCTAGGAGAACAGCATTTGATTAACAGCACCCACACAGCTGTTTCACACCTCTGTAACTCCAGTTTCAGAGGGCTGAATGCTCTCTTCTGCTATTCATGAACATCAGATATGCAAGTGGTGCCCAAATGTAAAGGCAGGGTACAATACCCCTAAAATACAAATGAGAAAAGAACATTGTTGCAGGAACATTCAATACATAGTATTGGGGGTAAATGGCTAAGAAGATAATAATACAAGCAAAATGAACAGAAATAGGAAAAATTCTTAATTATAAAGCTGAGAAAAATCCCAGGGGAGGACATTGTAGCCAGCCCTGAGGAGACAAGATGAACTGGGGTCGGAGGGACGGGGAGGAGATCCTCCCCTGTAGGTGGACTTGGAGTGGGCAGGGAGGAGATGAGGGAGGGATGGGGAGAGTGGGAGGGAAAGAGGGAGGAGGCTACACCGGGGATGCAAAGTACCTAACCTCTGATTGATATAAAAATAAATTTTAAAAATTCTTCATAAAAAATAAATAAAGCTGAGAAAAAAAAACATACTGTAGATTCATGATACCAGAAGAACATCAAGTTTAAATGCTAGCAACATCTGTAAAGTTGCTTACTACTAAAAGCAGGATGGTTCTGAAATTCAAAAGATTCATTAATGGTTGTGGTTCAAAACGGGGTATAAACCATGATATGCAATTGCAAACATCTTGAAGGCAAAGCTAACACTGAGTGTCAGAAGTTAGTTTCATTAGCAGAATCAGAAGAAGAGAGTTTCTATACACTTATTGCCAGGCTCACTATAATTGAGGGAAACAGCTAAACTGAAAATTGAATTAATTTTGTTTGAAATAGTGGGAAAATGTTGAGAGTTAAACTTGGTAAATGTCAATGAAATGTATTACAAACACTTTTTTCCCGGCTATAAGACAGAATACAAATTATTAAGGGCTGATATGGCAAAGCAAAGCCTGCCTATAGATGCAGTGAGTGCATAATGGGATATAGTCTGTATTCTACAGGGTTTGTAATATCATTTAAGAAATGTTATCGGCGGCAGTAAGCTTAGTATAGGGTTCTGAATGAAGCATTGTGATGTTGAGTAGAACAAATTGGTTGTGCAGAGGATTAAACACTAGAGGGACACTTAGCAGAACACACTAATTTTCTGACAGTCTCTTTACTAAAGAACAATTTTCTGGCAGAAAGAGATGCTGTTTGACAAATTCAGACCAATTCAACAAAGGAACAATGCAACAAATGGCTTCACTGTCTCAGAATAAATCATTTTTTGAGTATTTGTGAAGTTTACAGTAATTTTAATTTTGGACAAAAAGTTTTGCACATGCTTTTCCCGTCAAGTTTTAGCTTGCTGCATCACTTTGGCATTCCTTGGCATCCTAGCTACTGCATGAAGACAGTAAAATAAAGTGACTGTCTTTTCCCCCCACAATCAAAGATTATTATTATATTAAACCATAAAATGGATCTCTCTCTCTCTCAGATGTTGATACATGCATATCAAAATTGTATGTAGATGATGCTTACTTAATTTATCTGCTTCTTTTTCAAGATTTTTATGCATTACAACATTAATAACAAATCACCCAATTCAAAAATATGTTCTAGAAATTTGAATAGCTATTTTAATTTTCTACATTCTTACAAACTTAATCATCAAAAGTATGTGCACCAATTTATCCTCATAGTTTCCCAAATTCCTTACATACTGTAGCAATATTTGATAAATATTCTGCCAACCAAATTAGCCAATTCCAGCCACATTGAAGTATAAAAAGTCAAGATTATAGAGATCAGCTCTCAGGTGGGGTTTCTGATCTTACAGGAGGAGGGAATCAGTGAAGTCAACCTGCAGAGGAAGACAGGAAAGCAAGAAGAGGGACACAGAGAAGGGAGAAGGGAAATGCAAAGAGAGAAAGAGAGAACAAAAATCTCTGGATTATAGAGCAAAGAGCCTCTGGGGGGGAGAACAAATCACCATCCCTGAGCTGCCCTTCCCCAAAGAACCTGCATTTTTATACTCTAATTTGACTTGAGTTGGCTCGTTTTGTCAGCAAGATACCTATCATCATTCACAATTAAGCACATGTACTGCAAAACCTAATAGAGATTTAAAAATCATTTTTAAATGGAGGAAAATATCAATGGTTTAGAATTGTGAAACATTCTAACTGAGAAAAGCAGACACATATACACATAAAAAAATTTAGAAATTGTACTCTCTAGTCCACTGAAAGGTGAATAGTAGGAAAGGAGAAAAGAGAGAGAGAGAGAGAGAAGGTGAGACTGTGAGGAGTTGAAAGAGGGGGCTCACAATGAGGGAAACAATGAATAAATTGTAAAAATAAATAAATAAATAAATAAATAAAATATATAATTATAAAAAAAGAAATTGCACCCTCAGAACAATAGAGTGAAAATGATAGGAAAAAACATCATTGACAATTATTATCTAACACATAATTTGTACCTAATATTTAAAATATATACATTTCTTGTTAAAAGTAATAAACTCGGGAGATCCAAGATGGCTGCCCCAGGAGGACACTGTGTCTGAAGAGCAGGACAGTAGTGTAGGCACAGCAACCGGGAGACGGAGATCTCAGACCTAAAACACCAGCGTTTGCGACTGTCAGGTGAGCGGAATTCCTACGGTGGGGAAATCAAGTGGAAAAGTCCAAGGGACACCTAGCTATTCCCAGGAAAAACTCCGGAGGGAGACAGGCTGCGCACAGCCAGGCTGGGCGCCTAAGCCGCCATGTTGGGCTGGGGCACAAGGTACCCCAGACGGACTGAGTTTCACCCAGATACCATGGGCTGCACTGCACGGGCCCACAACCCTCTGTGCCAGCGGCCGCCGCTTTGGGCTGGGGCACAAGGTACCCCAGACGGACTGAGTTTCACCCAGATACCTCGGGCTACACTGCGCAGGCGCACAACACTCTGTGCCAGCGGCCGCCACTTTGGGCTGGGGCACAGGGTACGCCAGACGGACGGAGTTTCACCCAGATACTGCGGGCTACACCGGTCAGACCCACACCCATAGGCACACCCAGCCACCACCCCGGATTGGGACCCATAGCATCAGATCCAGATCGAGGTGCCCCAAGTACCATCTCAGACTGTGGTACACAGCCCCTGACCCAGAAGGAGGCACAGGCTCCAGTCCAGAAGAGAACCTTTAGCAGCAAGCTCAGGGCAGAGCTCAGAGCCTGCTGACCAGAGCAGCACCCCCAGCGGTCATATCAAAGGGGGACACAAAGCCTCTGGCAAAGAGGGAAGAGCCAAACCTCCAGACCAGAGGGGAGACCAGCCTGTGGTGCTCACAGCCTCTAGCACAGAGCACGAAGCCAGGCACACAGATCCCACAACAAAGTTCAACTGAGGCAACAACACACACTATCAAACCACTAGAACTCCCTGATCTTCTTGAAGAATACTCCTGACACAAGAGATGGACAGTT
>CM053751.1:24437974-24459611 GCA_028658305.1 Pachyuromys duprasi
GAGAGGTTGTGGAGAAAGAGGAACCCTCCTCCATTGCTGGTGAGAATGCAAACTTGTACAACCACTCTGGAAATCTATATGGTGCTTTCTTAGACAATTAGGAATAGTGATTCCTCAAGACCCAGTTATACCACTCTTAGACATATATCCAAAAGATGCTCAAGTACACAACAAGGACATTTGCTCAACTATGTTCGTAGCTGCTTTATTCGTAATAGCCAGAACCTGGAAACAACCCAGATGTCCCTCAATTGAGGAATGGATACAGAAATTATGGTATTTTTACACAATGGAATACTACTCAGCAATTAAAAACGAGGAAATCGTGAAATTCACAGGCAAATGGTGAGACCTAGAAATGATCATCCTAAGTGAGGTATCCCAAAAGCAGAAAGAAACATATGGTATATACTCATTTATATAGACCTATGGGATAGGAAGGTCATGCTGAAATCTACACACTTAGGGAAGATATACAAGAAAGAGGACCCAGGTTGGTATGATCAATGATCGTTTAGATGAACAAATAGGATGGACATTGAGTGGAGGATAAAACAAGCAACAGGACAGGAGCATACCACAGAGGGCCTCTGAAAGAATCAATATAGCAATGTACCAAATCAGATATTAAGACTCACAACCAAGTCTTCAGCAGAGGGCAGGAAATAATAATGAATATAGGGGAAGTTAATAAGACTTGTGGAGAACAAGAGCTCCACAAAGACCAAACTGAGCAGGGCACAGGGGTCTTGTATGAGACAGTTTCTCCAACCAAGGACCATGTACGGATATGGCCTAGAACCCCTGCTCAGATGTGGCCCATGGTAGCTGGTGTCCAACTGAAGACCCTAGTAAGGGGAACAGGGACTCTTTCAGTCTTGAACTCAATGGCTGGCTCTTTTGACCCTCCCCCATACACACCAGGGAGTAACGGCCTGGCTAGATCCCATGGGAGGACATTGCAGCCAGCCCTGAGGAGACAAGATGATCTGGGGTCGGATGGAAGGGGAGGAGGTCCTCTCCCATCAGTGGACGTGGAGGGGGTGGGGAGGAGATGAGGGAGGGATGGGGAGAGTGGGAGGGAATGAGGAAGGGGGCTACGCCTGGGATGCAAAATACCTAACCTGTGATTAATATAAAATATGTAAATTACATTTTTAAAAATTCACAATTTATTCATTATATATTCTGATTGAACCCGCCTCCCTCAACTCCTCCTCCAGTCCCACTTTCCCTTCCCATATCACCTTCCCCTAGTCCACTGAATGGGGGAGTTCTCTACCATTGCCATCTACCCATAGCTTGCTAAGTCTCCTCAGGACTGCCTGGATCCTCTTTGTGCATGGGTGGCAAGGCCACATCACCAGGGGAAAGTGATCAAAGAGCAATCAACCAAGTCTGCACTCAGAGATCCACATGGAGCTGCCAACAGGCCACATCTGAGCATGGGGTCTAGGTCCTCTCCTAGACCCCCTCTGTTGGTCCTCTGTTGGTGCATCAGTCTCTGCATGGGCTCAAATCCTTTAGCTTTGTTGATCTCCAGTGGGTGCCTTATCCCCTCCATATCCCTCTATCCCCTCCCACCTCTTCTTCCATAAGACTCCATTTGCTCTTCCCAACATTTAGCCTCCAGTCTTACCATCTGCTTCAATCTTCTGCTGGGTGGATCATTTCAGAGGACCCTCTATAGTAGACTCTCATCCTCTTCCCTCTCTTCCACCACTTCCGGTGTCTATCCTGTTTGCAATTATGAATGAGATTTAAGCATCCTCCCTAGGGTCCTCCTTAGTTTTTAGCTTCTTTATGTCTGTGGCTAATATCCCCTCATAAGTGACTTTATACCATTCCTGTCTTTCTGTTTCTAGGTTACCTCACTCAGGATGATCTCTAGAAAGTTCCATCCGCTTGCCTGCAAATTTCACAATTTCCTTGTTTTTAATTGCTGAGTAGAATTGCATTGTGTAGCTGTACCACGACTTCTGTATCCATTCCTCTGTTGAGGGACATCTAGGTTGTTTCCAGACTCTGGCTATTACAAACAAAGCTGCTAGGAACATAGTTGAGAAAATATCCTTATTGAATGGTAGGGCATCTTTTGGGTATATGTGCAGGAGTGGTATAGGAGGGAGCACTATTCTCATTTTTCTGAGACACCACCAGATTGATTTCCAAAGTGGTTGTACAAGTTTGCACTGCCGCCAGCAACTTTCTCCACACCCTCTCCAGCACGTGTTGCCGCTTGAGTTTTTTATCTTAGCCATTCTTATGGGTGTAAGATGGAACCTCAGAGTTGTTTTCATTTGCAGTTCCCTGATGACTAAGGATGTCAAGCATTTATTTAGATGGAAATATCTCCCATGCTCATGGCTCAGTAGGATTAACATAGTAAGACATGGTAATTTTACCAAACGCACTCTACAGATTCAATGCAGTTCCCATCAAATTACCAACACAAGTATTTACAGACCATGAAAGAAAAACTCTCAACAACAACAACAAAAAACCAGAATAACTAAAACAATCCTCTACAATAAAACTGATCTCAGGTTGTACTGCAGAGCAACGCAATAAAAACTGCACGGTACTGGCATAAAAACACACTGGTGGATCAATGGAATCTAATAGATGACCCAAAATAAACCCACACACCTATGGACACCTGCTTTTGACAAAGATGCCAAAACATACAATGGAGAAAAGATAGCATTTACAACAATGATGCTCTTATAAGTGGAAATCCCCATGTAGAAAAATGCAAATACCCACATATCTATCACCCTGCACCTGCACAAAACTAAAGTCCAAGTGGATCAATGATCTCAACATAAAACCTGGCACACTAAATCTGTCAGAAGTAAAAGTAGGGAAGAGCCTTGAACTCATTGACACAGGAGACAACTTCCTGAAATGAACAGCACAGGCTCTAAGATCTACACTTACTAAATGGGACCTTGTGAAACTGAAAAGATTCTATAAAGCAAAGGACACTGTCAACAGAACAAAATGACAGCCTACAGACTGGGAAAAGATCTTCATCAACCGTACATCCAATATAGAGTGCTAATATCCAGAATATATTAAGAACTCAAGAAATTAGACACCAACAAACCAAATAATCCAATTATAAAATAGGGTACAGAACTAAGCAAAGAACTCTCAACATAGGAATATCAAATGGCAAAGCTGCTTTTTTATTTCAATTTCTGTATTGGAATTGTGATAGAGATTTCATCAAGTCTATAGATTGCTTTTGGCAGAATGGTCTTCTATGAATCAGTGGGCTTGGGAAATCTTTCTATCTTGAGGAATCTTCATTGCTTTCTTTCTTCAATGCTTTAACAGTTTTCATTGTACAAATCTTTCAATTCTGCTGTTATCTTCTTTCACATATATAGATAGAGACCTATGTACATTTGAGGCTATTATGAACAGCATGGTTTATGAAATTTCTTTCTCAGTATGGTTATCATTTGTGTATTTTTGCCTATTTTTTCTTGATAAATTTTATAGTCCCTGATCTTATATTAGTATATTTGTTTTATTTTGAAATAACATTTGCTAAGGTAATAAATATGGATCTAAATCTATATTTCTGCACATAGACATTTTTCTCAACACCACCTGTTAGAGAAGTAATTTTGCCAATATGTTATACCTTTGACAAAAATTATGTAGCCATAGGCATGTGGGTTATTTTCCAGAATCTTCAGTTCTATTTCATTGACCTTCATGGTTGTTTTGTATGAGTGGCTTGTGTTTTGGTCACTTGATAGTGAATGTAAAACATCATTCCATTTGTTCAGAACTTCTTGTGATATGTTGAGTATTTTGTACTTCCATATACTCTGAAAGCTTATTTTTTCTAGTCTAGTGAAGAAAGTAAGTGGCAGTTTGATGTAGATTCTTTTTAATATATAATGACCACTACCTGTAGTAATTCTGCCATTTAGGGGATAATGATTCTGTTCTTACATAAACATGGGGTGTCTTCATTACTACTGTCTTTTCCCATTTCTTTCACAATGTCTTAAACTTTTGGCTATATCTTCCTGTATTTCTTTACACATTTTATTCATTTCCTCCATTATCCTCTTCATAAGCATAGATTTAAGGCCATTTTCTTGAATTTCAGTGTGTTAGGGTATCCAGGCCTACTTGTCCCAGGACAGCTGGGTTCTGGAGATGCCATACTGCTTTGGCTTTTTTTCTGATTCTTTTCTTTTTTACCTTTTTTTAAATTTTTATTTTATTTTTATTAATTACAGTTTATTCACTTTGGATCCCAGCTGTAGCCCCCTTCCCCATTCCCTCTCAATCCCACCCTCCCTCCCTCTTCTTCTCCTATGCCCCTCCCCCAGTCCAGTGATAGGGGAGGTCCCTCTCCCCTTCCATCTGACCCTGGTCTATCAGGTCTCATCAGGACTGGCTTCATTGTCTTCCTCTGTGGGCTGGTAAGGCTGTTCCCTCCTCAGGTGGAGGTGATCAAAGAGTCAGCCCCTGAATTCATGTCAGAGACAGACCCTGTTCCCATTACTAGGAAACCCTCTTGGACACTGAGTTGCCATGGGATACATCTGTGCAGGGGTTCTAGGTTATCTCCATGCATGCTCCTTGGATGGAATATAAGTCTCACAAAAGACCCCTGTGCCCAGATTTTTTGGTTCTGTTGCTCTCCTTTTGGAGCTCCTGTCCCCTCCAGATCTTTCTGTCTCCCCCTTCTTCCTTAATTTTCCCTGCACTCTGCCCAAAGTTTGGCTATGAGTCTCAGCATATGTTTTGATGCCCTGCTGGATAGGGTCTTTCAGAGGCCCTCTGTGGTAGGCAACTGTCCTGTTCCCTGTTTTCTCCCTCTTCCGATGTCCATCCTGTTTGCCTTTCTGAATGAAGTTTGAGCATCTTACCCAGGGTCCTCCTACATGATTAGCTTTGGCTTTTGTTGATTGTGCTTTTACGCTGGCCTCTATCCATCTGGCTGTCTCAGGTTTTGTTTGTTAGTTTCAGGTGCCTGCTGGAATCCTGGGTAAGAGCACCCAGGATGCTGACTGTTCTGAAGGAGACCTTTTCAGCCTTTTTGGGTTTGGCCACTGAATGGCTGGTACCTCTCAGGGAAGTGCCACAGCTCTCCTCAGGCCTATGGGCCTGTGGGTTAACTGGTCATATTGGAAGCCTAGGGTCTCTCCTCTCACCAGGAGAAGTCCCAGAGACAGCTGCCCTGTCCCTGGTATTTTTGCTCTGAATGTAGTGAGCTGCTGCTGCTCTTACACTGTGTTTACTGGGTGCAGCCCTCTTGACGAATAAGGGAGCCCCAAGGTTTGGTCAGTTCAACTAAGGAGATAGGTTAAGCTTTGGAGCAGTGTCTGGTGGCTGATCCCATGCATCCCAGGATTCTCTAGGTCTGAGGTCAGAGCTCTGTATCCCAGTACCCAAGTGGTAATCAGTGCCATGTAAATGCAGCACACAGGCATTTGGTTGGAGGCTAGAGCCCCAAGACTGGGAACTTTTTCCAGGATTATCTGGGTGTCCTGAGGTCAGGCCTGATGTTTCCCTCACCATGGGGTTCCTCCTGACAGGGAGACCCAGTCTGTGGTGTTTTGAGGTCCATAGTTCAGTTTGGAATGGTAAGCGGGGCATGCAGGCACAGGTGAATGGCGCTCTGCTGGTGACTGAGTGCTTGCAGAAATTTCCCGAGAACTTTTCGGGGAAAGAGGAGTTGACTGGGTGCCCTGAGGTAAAAACTAATGTTTCCTTCACCACGGGGGTTCCTCTCAACATGGAAATTCAGTCTCTGGTGTTTGGGGGTCCCACAATTCTGTTTGGGGAGGTGAGTGGAACACACAGGTGTGTTTCTCTGGGCTGGTGATTAAGGACCTTTTCTAGGGGGCTGTCTCTGTGACCTGAGGTTGGTCAGCTTCTATTGCTTCCTTCATCGTGGGGTTTTCTCTCTACTAAAAAAACCCAGTCTCTGGTGTTGTGAGGCCCACAGTTCAGTCTGGGATGGTGATCAGAGCTTGTAGGCATATGGCTCTGGGCTGGTAACAGAGCACCTGCTGGGATCTGGGAACTCTTCTGGAGTTTAGCTGGGTAACTGGGTAACGTGAGAATGGACCCAATTGCTTCCCAAACTGTGGGGTTTCTTCTCACCTGGAAAACAAACTCGGTGTTTTAGGGCCCACAGTTCTGTCTGTTGGTCACTGTGCAGTCACTGCTGTCCTGCTCCTCAAACACATATGCTCTCAACGGTGCCATCCCGGATCCACCTCCTCTGGTACAATGCATTTTTAACATGTTTACTCTTCTTCCAGTTCCTCCCATATCTATTTCCCCTATGACGCCATCTCAAACTTGTGCATTCTTTTTTATTTAACTCTTCAAGTACTCTTTGGGCTACATATTTACTCTTAGATATTTTACTGTCCCTGGAGGACTGTCAAACCACCAGGGGCTCACCCTTAAAAGAAACCTGACTCTCTTATCAACAACCCATTGCTCCTTATCTGTGGGGGTGGGGTGATGCATCTTTCTGTCAACCTCCTCTCACTGTGCTGGAATTTTTTTCCTGGCTTAGCACTGTAGAGGTCGTGTGCATACTGTCTCAACTTTGGATTCACACATGCAACTCACTGTGTGTCCAGAAAACAGTTTACTTTTACACATCTGCATACTATGGTTCTTAAAGGCATTCTACCCTCTCTTAGATAAGAATTTTATACAACTTTTTATTTTGTTTAATTTAATGTAAGTTATAACTTCTAGGACATGCAATTACTAATGATTTGATTCAAACTGATTTAATATTAGTAATGACGTAGTAGAGACAAGAGCTTGAACTTCAAATCTTAGGTAGCCAACCTCAAGCAAGTTATATGGCACATTTGAGATTTATTACCCTAATATCTTCACTGTAAGCAAACAGAACTTTAGGGATTATGTAGAGATTGAATACGTACATGCAGATCTATCTTTCATAATCTCATTGACTATTGTCTGAATTTAAGTATTGTTCTTAAGTTTCCCTTAATGTTCATTGTAATGAAAGTTCAGTAATAAGGCAAGCAAAATCAAGAAATATTGAAAATTTCAAACTGGAAGCTTAGTGGAAGGATTGACTGCAAGGACAGTGGGCACAGGCTTGAAAGGAGCCATGGCACCACGTGCCTCTTCCTTTGTTTTATTCTAATAAAATAAAAGAATTCAAAAGAAACAAAGTGTAAGCATAAATATCAGCCATGAACAGTAGAACTAGGTAATGAGTGCAGAGTGCCACTGCAATAGGGCCCTATGGGGAGAGACATCATCCACCACCTACAGCTCTAAGTCTTAAGGATTTCATAGAACTGATTGTTGTGACATTTACAAAATTTTACTTCTTTGAAATCAGGTCTAGAATTTCAGATTATGAATAAAATTGTATCATTATTAATGTCTGTTTGAGTTTATTCTAAAGCAAGAAGCAGGCTCTTCAGTCTATAGTGTGCTCCCATGGCATGGGTATCAGGGATCTCTCTCTTCTCTCTCCTCTCTCTCTGTCTTTCGCTCTCTCTATCTCTATATCTGTGTGTATGTGAGCTCTGCTTTCTTTAGTCCAACATGCTCTCATGCCAGTATCACCATCAAAGATGACTGATAACTTCCAGAAATCCAGTACTTTAGTGGGAAAGGTAAAGTGTGAAAATATTGCACATGTTAAATGTGTGACTTGACTAGAGGTATCACTAAAAAAAATTAGGCTTATTCTATAGCCAACCTTGAGTTGAAACAAGAAAAAAAAAAAGGTAAATTTTCCAAACATCCTGCTTTCTAGGAAGCAGACCCAATAACAGCACTAAGGTGGCAGGATGTCTTGCAAAGGAACAAAAGGACTTTCCTCCAAAAAAAAAAAAAAACACGTTGCATTTAGTTGAATAGAGAGCTATTAAAGAATTTGATCTAGTGATGTGAGCTACTTCCATCAACTAGGATTAGAAGAGAGTAAGACTGACAGCCGCCACTCTAATCAACCGAATCCCATCCTGCAGTTCATCAGTTCAGACTTCTGTGCATTCCTGTGATATATTACACCTCACCAGTATGAAATTGATAGTAAAATTTCATTAACTCTCATTTAATTAACCATATCTGATAATTAATAAAAAACATCACCCCTCCATCTATAATTTAATTATGGAGTAAGGTAATAAAGTTCATTATGCTTTTCATCACTCTTTACCAACAGACTCAGCTTATTTAAAATAAGTTTGAAGTTCACATTTGAAATTCAGCTACTTTCCCCTTCCTCTCTCCCCTTCTCCCCAACAAAAGGGGAACTCCCTCCCCTATTATCAACCCTCTTCAGGACATCAAGTCACATCAGGGCTGAGCATATCTTCATCCCCTAAGGTCAAACAAGGCAGAGCTGCCAGGGGAAAGTGACACAAAAGCAGGTAATAGACTCCAGGTTAGAAAGAATGTACCCACCTCTCCTCACCAGGCGCCGCATATGAAGACCAAGCCATCATGGGCCACATATGTGCAGGAAGCCTAGATCCAGACCACGCATGCTCTTTAGTTGATGTCTCAGTGAGCCATGGGACTAGGTTAGTTGTCTCTGTTGGTCTTCTTGGGAGGTTTCTGTCCCCTCTAGGTCCTACCATCTTTCCCCCAAAACTTCCACAGGACCCACGGAGTTCTGCCCCACGCTTGACTGCAAGTCCCAGCATCTGTCTCCATCCACTGCTGTCTGGAGCCTCCCAGACTACAATCAAGTTAGGCTCCTTTCTGCAAGCATAGCAGAGCATCATTAATAGTGTCAGGGGCTGACCCTCTACTATGGGGTGGGTCTCAGGTTGGAACAATTATTGGTTGGACATTCCCTCGATCTTTGTTCCCTCTTTATCTCTGCCCTTCTTGCAAGCAGGTTAATTTTTGGATCAAAGATTTTGTCTTTGGGTTGTTGTTCCCCTCATGCCACTAGTACTGCCTGGCTAGGAGGTGGTCACGTCAGTCTGCATGTCCCTCACCCCCATGTTAGGAGTTTCAGCTAGAGTGATACCCATACCCTCCCAGGATCCTGCCCTTTTAGGGGCCTCCAGCTTGACAAAGAGATGGCCTGATCAGTTTCCTTTCTTGTTCCCAGCCCTCTCACCCTCCTCCCCGTCATTCTCACATCTGATCCCCATCCTCCTTACGCTTCCAATTCCATTTCCTCCCAAGTTCTCTCTCTTCGTCCACTTCTGCTGTCTATTCTTTTTCCCCTTATGGGTAACATTCTGGCACCCTCCCTTGGCTCCTTCTTATTACTTAGCTTCTTTGGGTCCGTGGATTGTAGTATGATCATCCCGCACTATAGGTCTAATATCCACTTATAAGTGATATTAGTCTTCCTTGGTCTAGGTTACCTCACTTAGTATGATCTTTTCTAGTTCCATCCATTTGCCTGCAAATTTCATTATTTCTTTGTTTTTAATAGCCTAGTAGTATTACATCTTTGTAAATAAACCACAATTTCTGTATCTGTTCTTCAGTTGAGGGACATCTAGGTTTTTTCTAGTTTTTGGTTATTACAAATAAAGCCACTGTGAATATAGTTGAGCAAGGCCTTTGTTGTATGGTGAGTATCTTTTGGGTATATACCCAGGAGTGGTATAGTTGGATCTTAAGGAAAAATTATTACCAGTTTTAAGATAGCACCAGATTGATTTCCAGAGAAGCTATACCAATTTGCACTCGCACCAGCAATGGAGGAGTATTCGCCTTTCTCCACATCCTTGTCAGCATGTGTTGTCACTTGAGCTTTTGACCTTAGCCATTCTGACTGGTGTAAGATAGAATCTTAAAATCGTTTTGATTTGTATTTCTCTGATGGCTAAGGATACTGAGCATTTCTTTAAGTGCTTCTTCTGTTTTGATTCTCAATTTAGCTCTGTATCCTATTTTAATTGGATTATTTGATTTGTTGATGTTTACTTTCTTAAATTCTTTGTATATTTTAGATACTCCTTCTAATATAGGGTTGGTGAAGATCTTTTTCCAATCTGTAAGCTGCTGTTTTGCTCTATTGACAGTGTCCTTTGACATAACAGAAGCTTCTCAGTTTCATGAGATCCCATTTATTGTAAATCTCAGAGCCTGTGCTGTTGGTGTTCTGTTCAGGAAGGTGTCTCCAATGCACATGAGTGCCACACTTTTCCCACTTTGTCTGCATGGTATTGGCATAGAAACAAACAAGTTGATCAATGGAACTGAACTGAAGACCCAGAAATAAACCCACACTCCTACAGACACTTGAATTTTGACGAGAAGCCAAAAGCATACAATAGAGAAAAGAAAGCAAATGATGTTGATCTAACTTGATGTCTGCATGTAGAAAAATGCAAATAGACCCAGCCTGCACAAAATGAAAGTCCAAGCAGATCAAAGACCTTGACATAAAACCAGAGACTCCAAATCTATTAGGAAACAAAGTAGGCAAAAGTCTGAAACTTCATTGTTTTCTAAACACTATTGTCATATTTTGTGAAATGTAGCTTGCTCTCTGTAAAATTTGTGAACAAAATCTGTTTTTCAGAGTAGACATGCTAAAGAATACACACTTATAGACTGGTATGGGACAAAACAAATTTTGTCATAAATTTTATAACTACTAAAGCAATCTTTCTAGTTTTAAAATGTGATTGTACAAAGGTATATTTCCTGCTTCTGCTTATAAGCAGCTACACTTGTAATTAGTAGTACTAATCAAACATTTATATGTAAATTAATGTTAAAAATTATCATGTTGGGTTCTCTTGATCTGTGACTCAGTAACTGAAATATCAATGTCTTTTGGAGTTTTTCATTAACTATAATCCCTGAATGGGGAATGAATTAGATGAAAGTAATGCCCTCGTTAAATAGTCATTTTCATACTGAAAGACAGAAGGGCCTGGATAGGTGTATTTATTTTCTGAAACAGGGTTTCTCTGTGTAGCCTTAGCTGTCCTGGTACTCTCTTTGTAAACCAGGCTCGTCTTGAACTCACAGAGATCTGCCTGCCTCTGCTTCCCAAGTGCTGGGATTAAAGGCATGTGCTACCCTGCCTGGCTTGGATAGATATATTACAAACCCTAAGAGACCATGTGTGACAGCCAAGACTATTATACCCAGCAAATTTTTCAATCACCATAGATGGAGAAAACAAGACAATCCACAATAAAGTCAAACTTAAACAATATATATCTACAAATACAGCCATATAGAAGATACTAGAAAGAAAACTTCAACCCAAGCATGTTAACTACACCAATAAAAACAAAGAAAATAAATAATCCCACAAAAACAAAACCAAGAGAAGGGAAACACACACACCACTCACACCACCACCAACACAACAACAAAATAAGAATTATCAGCTCTTGGTCATCAATATTTCTCAATATCAGCAGACTTAATTCCCCAATAAAAAGGCACAAAGAGAATAGATTTAATATAGGGTCCATCCTTTTGCTGCATAGAAGAGGCACACCTGAATATCAAAAATAAACATTGTTGCAGAGTAAAAGCTTGGAAAGTAAATTCCAATTCTTTTAATATTCATTCCAAGTAAATGAATATTAAAAGAAAGCAGGTATAATCACGTAATAGCAAACAAAATATACTTCAAATCAAAATTAATCAAAAGAGATGGGAATCAATTCTCCACATCTTTGCCCCTCACATAAGGGCACCCACATTTGTAAAAGAAACATTACTAAAGCTTAAATTATATATCAATCCTCACATTAATAGTGGGAGACTTCAGTACCCAACTTTCCACAATGGAGAGGTCATCCAAACAAAAACTATTCAGAAAAATATTGGTGCTAACAAATATTAAACCAAATGGACATAGGATATCTACAGAACATTTCACACAAACGCAACTAACTATACCTTTATCTCTGCACCTCATGAAACTTTCTCTAAAACTGACAACATACTCAGTCACAAAAAAAGCCTCAACAGATACAAGAAAATTGAAACAACCCCCAGCATTCTATCAGACTATCACAAATTACAGCTGGATTTCAACAACAACAGAAACAACAGAAAGCCTACCTAATCATGGAAACTGAACAATTCTCTACTGAATGACTACTGGGTCAAGATAGAAATAAATAATGAAATTAAAGACTTTCTAGATTTCAACGAAAATGAATGCATAACACACCTAAACTTATGGATCACTATGAAAGAAGTACTAAGAGGTAAGCTCAGAATATTTCAGCCTGTTATGTGAGTGATGTATAACTTCTTCAAGCTGGTATTAGGACGATGTTGTTGGGGCTTAGAAAGGCTACTGAAAGGCTAGGCAATGGGTTACTTGTCAGAATCATCTGATTAGTGATCCAGCTGAAGAGATAGGGAGCAATCACATTGGCTGCACTAGTTTACATCAGCTTTAAGCAAGTTCAAACCTCAGCAGCTCATAATCAGCAAGTGATCCCTGAATGGAGTTTGCTGGGAGGTAAAATCTGCTGAGATAAATATAGACTATGGACAGAAATTTAAATTTGTCTAGTATTTGGGTAAGTGCAGAATCCCAAAACCAAGGAAAGTTCCCATTCCAAGAACAGGTGAGTGTACTTATATACAGTCTGTTTGAACTGTGGAAGATCCAGGTCTTGTGACTTTTTGATTCCTTGAAGCTTATATAAATTTATTTTATAAAAGGAAGTATATTAGTATCACCATTGTGTTGAGATCAATAGAAATCTGAAACATTTTTTAAAAATTTTTATGTGCCTTAAATCACTTTTTATAGCATTACAAACTTGCATTTACATACCTTAAAACACCTTCTTAGACTCACAAACACTTTACAACTTGCATTAACCAACCTTACAATGCCTTCTTAGACCCACAAACACATTTTTTTGTTTAGATCCTCATAACTAACTTTTGTATCCTCAGGAAGTACATAAACCTTATATATTTTAATCCAGTTATTCACTTCATGAAACAGGTGGTTGATTACTGGAAGCAGTTTTTTAAATAAAGAAATAGTAGAAAGTTACATTGAAATCTGTCTACCTTTTAACATGAAGTCTGTTAGCAAGGCAAACCTGTTTGTCTTTTAAAACAAGATATCTAATACCTACTAGTTTTAACTAGACCATGAATCAACTAATAAACTAACAGTGGACCTAACTGTCTGTTTTCTGGCTGTCAAGCTATCATTAGCCTAGCCATCAATGTGATCATAGACCTGAGAAGGATAAATTGTAACCTAGATGAATTTATGTATTGATCAAAATGACAGAGATGACTAGTCATTCCACCAACTAGACAGTTGTCCCCCATTCCTGTGGTTTCATAGCATCATGGACAGAGGCAGTGTGGCCATCAGGCACAGAGATGAGAAGTTCTTTCTGTGGAAGAAGACCATGAGAGACTGACCTCACCTTGTTTTCAGCAATGTGAGACAATAACTTTCCAGGTGTCCAGTTTTGTCCACAGTTCAGGTTGGGCCTTCTCAGCAGGCAGGATGTTTGGGCAGTCTTGCCCAGTGGTTAGCATACCACAATCCAGAGCTGACGTCATCTGTTGTTGTGCTCAAATCTTCTTAGAGACCTTGGGGAGCTACTGCCAGAATTTGGAACTCTCTCTGTGCTGTAATAAGCTTACATGTGTTAAATGCCATATTCAGCAGATCTTTGACAAGCTTGAGGGCCAGCATACCTAAATTAATCTTTGTCTGTCTCTAGTTATCTGCTCTAAACTGCATCTTGTCAACATAAAACTATGTTATTATGGCATATTCTGTAGATAGTATTTTAGGACCATATCCATTTCAAGTAGATCTAAATAGCCAAACTTTGTCAAACTTTCAAGGCTTAACCTTGAGATTATAAACAAAAGACTAGGTAAAATTCAATCTTATAATCAACTGCATCAGTAATTAGCATATTATCAAATACATTTCAGAACTAATATCTAAGCAAAACTTTCAATTGTAGACATAGTCCATAACGGGACTGGCAAATCTTGCTGATCCCGTCTGTCATATTGCATTATTAAGACTGAACAACGTCAAAAACTCAAGTGACAATACATGCTGGAGAGGATGTGGAGAAAGGGGAACCCTCCTCCATTGCTGGGGGGAATGTAAATTTGTACAACTACTCTGGAAATCAATTTGGTGCTTTCTTAGACAATTAGGAATAGTGATTCCTCAAGACCCAGCTATACCACTCTTAGGCATATATCCAAAAAATGCTCAAGTACACAACAAGGACATTTGCTCAACTATGTTCGTGGCTGCTTTATTCGTAATAGCCAGAACCTGGAAACAACCCAGATGTCCCTCAGTTGAGGAATGGATACAGAAATTATGGACTTTTACACAATGGAATACTACTCAGCCATTAAAAACGAGGAAATCATGAAATTCGCAGGCAAATGGTGGCAGCTGAAAATGATCATCCTGAGTGAGGTATCGCAAAAGCAGAAAGAAACATATGGTATATACTCACTTATATAGACCTATAGGATAGGATGGATATGCTGAAATCTATACACCTAGGGAAGATAAGCAAGAAGGAGGACCCAGGGTGGGATGATCAATCCTCGCTTAGATGGATGAACCGGATGGACATTGAATGTAGGAGAAAACAAGCAACGTGACAGGAGCCTACCACAGAGGGCCTCTGAAAGTCTCTAACTAACAATGTATCAAAGCAGATATTAAGACTCACAAGCAAGCCATCGCCAGAGTGCAGGGAATCATATGAAAAAAAGGGGAGTTAGTAAGACTTGGAGAGGACAAGAGCTCCCCAAAGACCAAATAGATCAGGGCACAGGGGTCTTATATGAGACTATTTCTCCAACCAAGGACCATGTATGGATACAAACTATAACCCCTGCTCAGATGTGGCCTATGGTAGCTCAGTACCCAACTGGGTACCCTAGTAAAGGGGTACTATTTCGGTCATGAACTCAATGGCTGGCTTGTTGGCCGCCCCCCTCCCCTGAGGAAGGAACAGCCAAACTAGATCCCAGAAGAGGACATTGCAGCCAGTCCTGAAGAGACATGATAAGCTAGGGTCAGAGGGAAAGGGGGGAGGTCCTCCCCTATCGGTGGACTTGGAGGGGGGCAGAGAGATGAGGGAGGGATGGGGAGAGTGGGAGGGAATGAAGGAGGGAGCTACGGCTGGGATACAAAGTATATAACCTGTGATTAATATAAAAATAAATAAATTACTTTTAAAAAAAAGACTCAACAGCAAAAGGTTTAAGGACATAAGTTGCACTTGGTGCTAAACACCATACTGAAGGCAGGTGGCAGGCCTCAACAAAGATGGCAGCAAATCATGAACTCACCTACAACCAAGATGCTTGCCAGTCATATGACTGCCCTTAGTTAAGATGGTGGTGAAACCATGGCTCCACCCTCTTTTTACCTGAATCAACATGGCCACCAGCCACATGTTGTTACAGGCTGTGGCAGGCAATTTAAAAACATATCCACTAGGTGTTGCTACTGGTATAGTACTATGAAATATTCATGCATTTCCAGAGTCAAAAACACAGTAACTATGAATCAATATTTATAACCTGAAATTTTTACCATCATGTATACAATATGTGGTAAGAATTTAACCTTGAATTTATATATTAAATTTTTTAAATAAGACTTGTTGCTCTCTTAGTATAAAAGGAGATAGCATAATGAAAAGAAAATTTATTATGGTTAAGAGGCTCTACATCTGTTGCCCTATACTAAAAGGCAGAGAAAGAATATCAAAATTAACAAAATCAGAAATGAAGGGAGACATATCAAAAGATACTGACAAAATACAAAAAAAAAAAAAAACATTAGGTCATACTTTGAAACCTATACTCCACAAAATTGAAAAATCTAAAAGAAATTGAAAATTTTTGTAAGATACCCCTTACCAAAATTAAATCAAGATCAGATAAACATTTTAAACATAAGTGTGGGTTTTAAGTTGTGCTAGTCATTGTTTGGCCCTTTTCTGGCTCAAGCTTTTATTCTAAGTACTCAAGAAGAAGAGGTAGGCAGATCTCTGAGTTGGAGGACAGCCTGGTATACAGAGTGTTTGTATTGCTTTTAATCACAATTTCTTTTTGCCAGAACTAAGAATTGAGCCCAGGGTTTCACATTTTCTAAGCAAACAGTCTTACCACTGAGCAATATAATCAGCTCATTTTTCCCCAGGACCTCAAAGAAGCCAGGGCAAAATTTTTACTACATATTTTTAATAATGTAAAGGGGAAAAAAAGATGATGGTTGAGAGTTTTCAGAACTGGTAAAATACAAATATTTAACTTAGAAATTACAGGATACCCTTGGTAAAAATTCCATATCAAGACACCTAATTGCATAAAATCATGTTCCAAAGGGGAAAATGTTTGAGGAATTGACCTGAAACGTGCTCCTCAAGAGGAATGACAGGATGACAGTGGATTTCTCAACACCACAAGCAAATTAGACATGCTTACATTCTTCAGAGGACTATAGCAAACACTAGACCCCTCCTCCTCTTCCTGCTCCTCTTCCCCCTCCTTCTCCTCCTTCTCCTTCTCCTGTGGAAATAGGTCACAGGGTTGGCGTGGTTAGTGTTGGAGGATTGGGACATGAATGAGATCAGGAACATGATGTGAAATTCCCAAATAATTAGTAAATATATTATGTTGGAAAAAAAAGCAATAAAATATGTAAGTTGCTGACCTTTTGATACTTGAAGGAACAGTACAAAGTACAATTGCACATAAAAATTTTTTGACATAAAATGATAAATGATCACTAAAGAGAATTATATGTTTTAATTTATTAAGACTTTCTGCAAATTTTTTTCTGTTATCTTGTACCATTATGTTTCTAAACTAGAAGCATTTAAAGAAACTTTATACTTTGGACACTTTAAACTACTGGGAACAGTAATTTTTAAGTTTTATGTCAGTGTAATAGATGGCAAAATACATTTAAATAACATTTCAACTTTAATGTATTCAGTTATCAAGGATATTTAATATTGTCATTTGTTTGGTGACTATTATCAATTTATTTCTCATTTTTATTTTTATTTTCTACTCTTTGGATGTTTTGTACAATTTTCCTTACATTAATACATAGACCAGATAGTGTTTTCACAAAAAGGAATAAAAGTCTTTATTACGTATCCAAGAGTGGAACATTATGAAACATTAAGACATTTGAAATGCTGCAAAAATAAAACCACAAGTAATGATGTCAGATAAATAGAAAAATACAAAGTCTAGCAATAGAGAATAGGAAAGGGCATTTTTCTGAAATGATAATTCACATACTGAATGATCAATACAGAGATGACAGTTGAGGATGTAAAAAGAAAATCTATTTCAAAAAACTTAGTGTCAAAATGAAATAAGAACAAAGCCATGGTAATGAGGGCAGGAGGCAAAAATGTTCACAAAATGTGTCAGATGAAGCAGAGCCTCTGCTGACAATTAGGAAGGCTGCAGGCCTTCTGGTGTTTACAGACATGCCTGCAGGCAGACACACTTGCAGACAGAAAAAAAAAAAGAAATGCAATAGTTTATTGTCCGTGAAAACAATTGAAGAAGTAAGATTGTAGAGACAGGCTACAGATACCAGAAGGGTAGAGTGGGAGATTTCTTTTTTTTTTTAATGATTTATTAGACTCTACAGGGTCCTCAGGACCCAGATTTTTCTCTATCTTTTTTTTTGTTTGTGTGTGTGTGTGTGTGTGTGTGTGTGTGTTTGGCTCTGTTGGTCTCCTTTTGGAGCTCCTGACCACCCCCCTCCCCCGGACTTTCTATCTCCACATTCTTTCATAAAATTTCATGTAATCTGCCCAAAGTTTGGCTATGAGTCTCAGCCTGGAAGGGCATAGGAGGAGAGGAGAGAGAGACGGAAGGATTCAGAGGAGATGAGGGAGGGGGCACAGCTGTGACACAAAGTGAATAAATTGTGAGATATAATTGATTAAAAAAATTAAAAAATGGTTCATTAGGCAAGGTGAATTGCATAAGATCATTCTGACAACAAATATTTGCATAAACAGTGGTAAGGAGAACAAAGGCCATTATGACCAGTGGAGAGGCATTACAGACAGTCCAGTTTGATGTTTCTGAACTTACATAATTATAATATAAATGCTATGGAATCTAAGAGAATATGTTTAACTAAGGGTCATGAAAAGAAAGAAGTAAAATTTTATCAATCAATATCCACAGATATCAGATGGGGTTTGAATTGGGCCCAAAAGGTATGAAGGAAAAATACTCTTACCTATAGATACTACAGCCAAATGCAATGGAATGCACAAAGAATTAAAAGACATATATATATATATATATATATATATATATATATATATATATATATACCAAAATTTGTTCAGGAGCTAGTAGAATAACTGAATAATAAAAAAGCATGTTATTTGTACACAGTATTTGCAAAATTTGTCTTTAAAATTAATTGGACATGAGTAATGGGTGCTGGTAGCTAGTGATTAAGAGCTATGAGACAGATCCAAGATGGCTGCCATGAGAGGACACTGTGTCTGAGGAGTAGAACAGCAGAAACAGCGCAGCAACCAGGAGACTGAACTCAGGGACTAAAACACCAGCATTTGTGATTGCCAGTGAGCAGAATTCCTATGGTGAGGAAATCAATTGGGAAAATCCTAGGGACATCCAGTTATTCCCGGGAAAGACTCCGGGTCACCAGCAGCGCACGGCCCTGATCTGAATGAGCAGCTGCCCTGGGTGACAATAGCCACCATTCCGGAATGGGTCACACAGTCTCTCGGCAAGACTGAGAAGGCCTCGGGTACCATTCCAGATGGGGCTGCAACCGGTGGGCGCACACAGCTTGACTCCGCCAGCAACCACTCCAGACCGTGTGTGTGTCCATGGGCCAGTCTCAGAAGGTCCCAGATTCCATTCCCCAGAAAGGGCTGCATTGGGCAGGCACACTCCCCGTGGCCGCACAAGACGCCACCCTGGACCTGGACACACAGTATCAGGTCCAGACTAAGGTGCCCCCAAATACCATCTCAGACCATGGTGCACAGCCCCTGGCCCAGAAAGAGGCACCACATCTCCAGTCCAGAGGAGAGCCTTTAGCAGCAAGCACAGGTCAGAGTGCAGAGCCTCCAGACCAGAGCTGCGCCCCAGGTGCATTCTCAAACCGAGACACTCAGCCTCTGGCACAGAGTGAGGAGCCAAGTCTCCAGACCAGAGGGGTGACCAGCCTGCAGTGCTCAGAGCTTCTAGCACATAGCACGAAGCCGGGCACAAAGATCCCACAACAGAGTTCAACTGAGACAACAACACACACTAACAAACCACTGGAACTCCCTGATCTGCTTGAAGAATACTCCTGACACAAGAAATTGACAGTTCCAGACTGAAGTTTAGCCTTAAAGCACAAACAGCTCCTTGATTATATATAAACAAAAGCCCAGAAGTCAGAGAAAGAACTCACCCAACAAAAATCAGGACACCATGGCCCAACCAGAAACACCCAAAAGCAATGGAGATTTTAATTCAGTGGAGACACAGTAAAATTTTGTTAAAGCTATGATTATGCAAATATTAGAGGAACAAAAAGAGGGACAAAGAGGAAAGGAACAAGGCCATCAAAGAAATTCAGAAGAATATAACTGCCCACATAGAGGAAAAATTAAAGATATACAGAGAGGGAAACAAAAAGGAGCCACAGTCAATCAGATGAAGGAAATGATAGAAAGCATGAAAACAGAATTAGAATCTATAAAGAAGACACAAACGGAGAAGAACCTGGAACTGGAAAACTTAGAGAAAAGATCACGAACCACAAAGGTAAGCATCACCAATAAAATACAAGAAATGGAAGAGAGAATCTTGGGAGCTGAAGATACACTGGCTGAAATGGATTCCTCACTCAAGGAAAAAAGAAAATCAGAAAAGTCCCAAACACAAAACATCCAAGAAATCAAGAATGCCATGAAAAGATGAAACCTAAGAATAATTGGAATAGATGAAAAAGAAGACTCCAGGTTCCAAGGACTGGATAATATTTTTAAGAAAATCATAGAAAAAAATTTCCCTAATTTAAAGAAAGAGATGTCCATAAACATACAAGAAGCCTACAGAACACCAAATAGACTAGACCAGAAAAGAAATAACACTCGTCACACCATAGTAAAAACACTAAACCTACAAAACAAAGAAAAAATATTAAAGGCAGCAAGAGAAAAGGGTCAAGTAACATATGAAGGTAGACCAATCAGAATCACACCAGACTTCTCATCAGAAACTATGAAAGTCAGAAGGGTCTGGACAGAAGTCATGCATTCTTTAAGGACAAGAGGCCAACCAATACTACTACACTCAGCAAAGCTTTCAATCAACATAGATGGAGAAAACAAAATTTTCCATGAAAAAACAAAATTCATGCAATACCTACACAGCAACCCAGAACTACAGAAGGTACTAGAAGGAAAAGGAAACAACTACACGAAGGAAACTATAGGATACAGATAATTTCCCAACGACAACAACAACAAAAAAGCAATGAATCACAGTAAGACAACCAACTCAACAATAAAAGGAAATAACAGTCATTGGTCAGTAGTATCTATCAATATCAATGGACTCAACTCTCCAATAAAAAGACACAGAATAACATGATGGCTGCGGAAACAGAATCCAACATTCTGCTGCTTCCAAGAAACACACCTATGCAACAAAGATAAACACTACCTAAGAATAAAGGTCTGGAAAAATATTTTCCGAGCAAATGGACCAAGAAAACAAGCTAGGGTACCAATCCTAGTATCTAATGAAATAGACTTTCAACCAAAGTTAATCAAGAAAGATGAGGAGGGGCACTTCCTTCTCATCAAAGGAAAATTCAAACAGGAGGACATCACAATATTGAACATTTATGCCCCAAATACAAGACCACCTACATATGTAAAATAAACATTATTAAAACTGAAATCACACATTAATCCCAACACCCTAATAGTGGGAGACTTCAACACTCCACTCTCACCAAGGGACAGATCATCCCGTCAGAAGCAAAACAGAGAAACAAGGGCACTCACAGAGACCCTAAATCAAATGCACCTAATAGGTACCTACAGAACTTTTCACCCCAGATCAAAAGAGTATAACTTCTTTTCAGCACCTCATAGAACCTTCCCCAAAGTAGACCATATACTTGGTCACAAAGCAAACCTCAGCAGTTACAGGAAGATTGAAATAATCCCTTGTATCCTATCTGACCATCACGGTCTAAAGCTG
Source organism: Pachyuromys duprasi (assembly GCA_028658305.1). Classification (NCBI taxonomy): domain Eukaryota; kingdom Metazoa; phylum Chordata; class Mammalia; order Rodentia; family Muridae; genus Pachyuromys; species Pachyuromys duprasi. The sequence goes on from CM053751.1 coordinate 24,459,230, forward strand.
GACCTCAACAACAATAGAAATAGCAAAATGCCTGCACATGCAAGGAAACTGAACAACTTGCTACTCAAGGACAGCTTGGTTGGAAAGAAATTAAGAAAGAAGTTAAAGACTTCCTAGAATTCAATGAAAATGAAAGCACAACATACCCAAACTTATGGGACACAATGAAGGCAGTGCTAAGAGGAAAGTTCATAGCACTAAGTGCCTTCAAGAAGAAATTTGAAACATCTCATACAAGCAACTTAATGGCCCAACTAAAAGCCCTAGAAAAAAAAGAAGCAGATACACACAAGAGGAACAGACAGATGGAAATAATCAAACTAAGGGCTGAAATCAATCAATTAGAAACAAATAAAACTATTCAAAGAATCAATGAAACCAA
>CM053751.1:24460111-24477944 GCA_028658305.1 Pachyuromys duprasi
TATGAGTTTCAGCATCTGAAATGTGAGCAGTTTTAATAATGCCAAAAATCAAAACAAAACAAAAGACCTGAAAGTGTTGCTTTGGAAGCTACATAGAAGGAAAGAGTCTTTGTTTTTTACCTATCTTGGATGATGTAATTCCTGTATCTTGAGTATTCAATGTCTTAAGCAAAAATGGCTTACCTTCAACCTCAAAGAAGAGAAAAAGTTGCAGCCTGCCTATATTGTCTTGGGAGTCACTTGGATGACCCTGACCAACCATTCAAAAGAAGTTTATTTATTTATTTATTTTTGTTATTGATAGAACTGGGTTTTTTTCTTAATTTATGATTTTTGTGGGAGCTTTGTTAGCCTGAGTGGTGTAATTTAATTACACACCTATATTTGTTTTATGTATGTACATATATCTATATGAATTGTGTATAATTTCAGTTAAATACAGAATAGTGTGATTGCTTGAGGCTTTATCAAGCAGTCTTGGTGTTATTTGTCCCTCTTCCCTCATTCTTCTTCTGTATTGATTCCCCACTTTCCATTTTTAAAAATTTTTTCCTTCATATCAACTGTATTCTGCTATTTCTTTTTATGCTGCCTTCTCTATAATCCCTTCATACTTTCCTGGTTTCTATGGTTACTCCAAGCTGTATTTTCATGTCTGAAGATTTGGAACTAGGAACTGTAGATAAGAAACAACATCTAGCTTATGTGTTTCTGGGTCTGGGTTACATAGCACAATAACCTTTCTAAAGGATCATCCATTTACCTTTACCTTTAATTTCTATTTATGTCAGAATATATTTGATAATGTATATTATCACATTTTCATTTGCCATTTATTAGTTGAAAGTCATTTGATTGTTTCCACTTCCTGGCTATTGTGAATAAGATGACAATGAACGTTGCTGACCAAGAATCTGTGAGGTGGAATATTTAGTCATTTAAGCATATGCCTAGGAATGGTATAGGTGTATCACATGCTAGATTTACTTTTTAAATTTTTTTCAATTTTAAAAAATATTAGTTATAGTTTATTAACTTTGTATCCCAGCTGTATTCTGCCTGTTCCCTCATTCCCTCCAAATCTCACCTTCCCTCCCTCATCTCCTCCTTGCCCCTTTCCAAGTCCACTGAGAGGGGAGGACCTCCTCCCCTTTCATTTGACCCTGGTTTATCAGGTATCTTCAGGACTGTCTGCAAAGTCCTCCTCTGTGGCCTAGCAGGGCTTTTCCTCCCTCGAAGGGGGGAGAAGTCAAAGAGCCCACCCTTGAGTTAATGTCAGAAATAGTCCCTGTTCCCCTTCCTAGGGTACCCACTTGGATACTGAGCTGTCATGGGCTGCATCCGAGCAGGGGTTCTGGGTTATATCCATGCATGGTCCTTGGTTGGAGAAACAGTCTCATAAAAGGTACCTGTGCTCTGATATATTTGGTCCTTGTGGAGCTCCTGTCCTCTCCAGGTCATATTAACTCCCCCCTCATGAAATTTGCAGGCCAATGGTGGGACCTCGAAAAGATCATCCTGAGTGAGGTATCCCAGAAGCAGAAAGACACACATAATATATACTCACTTATATAGACCTATAAGATAAACATACTGAAATCTATACACTTAAAGAAGATAAACAAGAAAGAGGACCCAGGGTAAGATGATCAATCCTCACTTAGAAAGACAAATGGAATGGACATTGGATGTAGGAGAACACAAGTAAGAGGACAGGATCCTACTACAGAGGGCCTCGGAAAGATTCTACCTAGCAGCGTATCCAAACAGATACTAAGACTCATAATCAAACCTTCAACAGAGTGCAGGTAATCATATGAAAGAAGGCGGGGTTCATATGTCCTGGAGAGGACAGGAGCTAGATTTACTTTTATTTCTTTAAAGATTCTCCATACTGATTCCAGAGTGGCTACACCAGCATGCATTTCCACTAACACTGAATTTAGACTGTTTTCTTCACAAAATCACCAATATTTGTTGTCATTTGTTTTGTAACCTTAGACATTCTGACTGGGATGAAATAAAATATTAGAGTTGTATTTCTCTAATTACTGAGAATGGTAAACACTTTTTGACGTATCTCTTACCTGTTTTAATTACTTCTATCGAGAACTCTGTTAGACACATTGTCCATCTTTTCATTTTATCACTTGTTTCTTTGATTCTTTGGATTTTTTTTGAGTTCTTTGTATAATCCAGATATTAATCTTCTCTCAGATGTGAAAGTGGCTAAGATTCTGTCATTCTGTGGGTTTGTTCTTTACTCACTTAGTGTTTTCCTTAGCTGTACAGAATCTGTTTAGTATTGAGTTTATGTTCCGTATAATTAATGAGCACTTCTTCAAAATTCCATGTCAATTAATTTATATTTTTGACTTCTCCTTTTATGTCAAAAATTCAGGATAAGTGGTTAATATTTCCATGGTACATTTATTTTTAAAATTCAAGACAATGTTAAATTTTTAGTAAATTTTTATTTTTTATATTAATTATAGTTTATTTACTTTGTATCCCAGCTGTAGCCCTCTCCTTCATTCCTTCCCTATCCCATTTTCCCTCCTTCATCTCCTCCCTGCCCCTCTCTAAATCCACTGGTAGGGGAGGTCCTCCTCCCTTTCCATCTGACTTTAGCTTATCAGGTCTCCTCAGAACTGTGGCCTATCAAGGCTTCTCCTCCCCTGGTGGTAGGGAGATCAAAGAGCCACCCACAGTGTTCATGTCAGAGACAGTCCCTGTTCCCCTTACTAGGGTACCTACTAGGATACTGAGCTGTCATGGGCTGCATCTGAGCAGGGGTTCTAGGTTATATCCATGCATGATCCTTGGTTGGAGAAACAGTCTCATAAAAGATCCCTGTGCTCTGATATATTTGGTCCTTGTGGAGCTCCTGTCCTCTCCAGATCTTACTAACTCCCCCTTCTTTCACATGATTCCCTGCTCTCTGCCCAAAGTTTGGTTATAAGTCTCAGCATCTGCTTTGATACACTGCTAGGTAGAGTCTTTCAGAGGCCCTCTGTGGTAGGCAGATTTTGAGAGTTGTTCACAGAGTAGTTAATAACATTGGTAGTTATCAATTATTGTTAATCTTCATAAAAATTCATTCAACTTCTTTTATTATTTATATTATGGTATTCTAAATTTTACATTTTAAGACATACACTTATTTTAAACATCTTTCAGATTTACAATAAGCTATATTAATAAGTCTCAGTTTTATACCTTTAACCCTTAACAACAAATTTCTATGATACGTGTTTATTGTGACAAGTTTCAGATTGTAGTTTGTGGAAATACCTAACATGAAAAATAATCCCCGTTGGTGGACTTGGAGGTGGGGGGGAGGAGTTGAGGGAGGGTTGGGGATGGTGGGAGGGAATGAGGGAGGGGGCTACGCATGGGATGCAAAAAACCTAACCTGTGATTGATATAAAAATAAATAAATTTATAAAAAAGAAAAATAATCCTGTCAACTTTTAGGATTAAAATTTGTAAGCTCATTGAATTTTCAGTTAGAGTAAAAGATAACTCAATAAGAAATATTGGCACAGGAAAAGTAATATAAGTTTAAATTCTAAAATATAACTTCACATGTATGGATGTTTACAGATTATATCATCTACATGAACAGGCTCACACACATGCTACAGATCATTTCAACATACTTATCTGGTTTGTGGTAATTTGTAGAAAATTTGCCAAGAAATAGTATGTATTTAATATTTTAAATATGTATCTTTAATAAATATTTATAAATAAGCATGTATATATATATTTTAATTTATTTATTTTATATCAATCACAGGTTAGGTACTTTGCATCCCAGGCGTAGCCCCCTCCCTCATTCCCTCCCACCCTCGCATTCCTTCCCTCATCTCCCTCCTCCCCGCCCCCTCCAAGTCCACAAACAGGGGAGGACCTCTTCCCCTTCAGTCCAAACCCCGTTCATCCTGTCTCCTCAGGGCTGGCTACAATGTCCTCCCCTGGGATCTAGGCAGTCTGTCACTCCCCAGCTTGTATGGGGGAGGGTCGAAGAGTCAGCCATCAAGTTCATGACTGAAACAGTCCCTGTTTCCCTAAAGTCCAAGTGGATCAAAGACCTCAACATAAAACCAGACACACTAAACCGGTTAGAAGAAAAAGTGGGGAAGACCCTAGAACACAATTGGCACAGGAGACTACTTCCTGAATAGAACACCAACAGCACAGGCTCTAAGATCAACAATCAATAAGTGGGACCTCATGAAGCTGAAAAGCTTCTGTAAAGCAAAGGACACTGTCCTCCGAACGAAACGACAGCCAACAGATTGGGAAAGGATCATTACCAATCCTACTTCTGACAGAGGGCTAATATCCAGTATATATAAAGAACTCAAGAAGTTAAAAAGCAAGAAACCAAATAATCCAATTAAAAAATGGGGTATGGAGCTAAAAAGAGAACTGACTATAGAGGATTATAGAATGGCAGAAAAACACTTAAAGAAATGCTCAACTTCCTTAGCCATCAGGGAGATGCAAATCAAAACGACTCAGATTTCACTTTACACCCTTCAGAATAGCTAAGATAAAAAACTCTAGTGACAATACATGCTGGAGAGGTTGTGGAGAAAGAGGAAGCATGTATATATTAAATTTATATTTAATATAAAATTAAATATCTTCATAAATTTATAACTTCAATACCATTTATGAATTTTGGCCAGAGTTACATATTATTTGATAAAAATAAAACAACCATGAATACTTCTAAGAAAGATATCTCAGAACATGTGTGCTTACCTTAGAAAATTTTTGTTACTACATTATATGAATTTATCCTAATCTATATAGATTGATTCATGAGTCCATAATGCTTGTATTTACAAAATATTGTCAATTATTTTCTATTAATAATTATACCTCCTGAATTGGAAACCTTATTTTTTCAAGAAATAAAGTCTTGATTTATGTCACTTATAGGACCCTCCCCCACATATCTACATCTGTTGTGGTCATAGAACAATGGCTCAGCAGTTGAAAATGCTCTTTTCTCTTTCAGAGACCCTAGGTTTGATTCCCAAATGCCGCATCAGGCAGCTTATAATTGATAACGCTAGGGTTATTAGATGTAATACAAAGTTTGTCATTTGTGAGCACCACAGACATGTGACATATGCAAATACTCAGTCATATACACATTAATATGTAGATCTTCAGACTTGTGCATTGGACAGTTGTATTAATGATTTTACTATTACAAATACAAGAGAAATTAGAACATTTAAGTATTCCAAACATAGTCTTAATAATTTAAAGCAAGTATATTTATTTAGGTTGAGTACTGGCTATGAAGTCTGCTTGACAAATGTGAAGGATTTAAGAATGTTTTCACAGCATTTTTATTCAAAGTAAAGAAAACTGAATAATTTTATCATTTGAGACTTAAGTGTAGTGTTCCCAGAGTCTGTACACTTTGAACACATCATGACAGCTTTGGCTGTGTTTTGTATCAAGTTAAAGATCTAAATTCACACAAAATATTTAGATTTCATTGTTGTTACCTCTCACTTGGAATTTCCATTGTATAAGTCACTTGGAAATCACAGATTACTACAGAGCCTCAAAAGTATCTTAAAGTTTGAAGATATTAGAAAGAGCCCTTCAGTGATGAGAGCACGTTACACTGCTTTCTGCTGCTAATCATGATCTGTGGGAAACATCAAAGGTTGAGACACAAATTTGGTGCTTTAATAGAATACTGTGATATTAAGCACAGTCATCAGTCCAACTCCGTGTATTTGGCAGCATTGCAAAGCTCTACCCTCAGTCCCTATTAATCCCTTTACAGACTGCAAATTCTGTTGCATAACCCCAAAGAATATATCTTTCTTTGAAAATGTTTGTCTGGGTCATATCATATTAAGATTCAGGGCAGAATAATTTAAACGTTTGCATTTTCATGAGCTTCTAGTGCTGCTGCTGCTGCACTGTGTGTGTGATTGAAGTGCTGTGAGGCAAATATTCTTGAGGTACTATTGAAGGAGTTGGTTTGTATTCACTGTGTCCTGCTTCTTGTTACCTGTTACTGCTACTTGTTAGTTGTAATGAAATGGTGCTGATTTTCTTTTTAAAAATTATTTATTTATTTTTTAAAAGGAATTTATTTATTTTTACATTAATCACATGTTATGTACTTTGTATCCCAGCCGTAGCCCCCTCTCTCATTCCCTCCCACTCTCCCCATCCCTCCCTCATCTTCTCCCTGCTTCCCTCCAAGTCCACTGATAGGGGAGGACCTCCTCTCCTTCCATCTGACCCTAGCTTATCATGTCTCTTCAGGGTCGGCTGCAATGTACTCTTCTGGGATCTAGCTAGGCTGCTCTTTCCTGGGGGGGGGGGTGTCGAAGAGCCAGCCATTGAGTTCGTGACATGGTCCTTGGTTGGAGAAACAGTCTCATAAAAGACCCCTGTGCCCTGATCTATTTGGTCTTTGTGGAGCTCTTGTTCTCGCCAAGTCTTACTAACTCCCCCTTTTTTTCATATGATTCCCTGCACTCTGCTGAAGGCTTTGTTGTGAGTCTTAATATCTGCTTTGATACAAAGTTAGAGTCTTTCAGAGGCCCTCTGTGGTAGGCTCTTGTCCTGTTGCTTGTTTTCTTCTACATTCAATGTCTGTCCCATTTGTCTATCTAAGCGAGGATTGATCATCTTACCCTGGGTCCTCTTTCTTGTTTATCTTCTTTAGGTGTATAGATTTCAGCATGTCCATCCTACCCTATAGGATAAGTGAGTATATACCAAGTGTTTCTTTCTGCTTTAGGGATACCTCACTCAGGATGATCACTTCCAGGTCCCACCATTTGCCTGCGAGTTTCATGATTTCCTCATTTCTGATTGCTGAGTAGTATTCCATTGTGTAAAAGTACCATAATTTCTGTATCCATTCTTCAACTGAGGGACCTAGAACCCCTGCTCAGATGTGGCCCATGGTAGCTCAGTATCCAACTGGTACCCTAGTAAGGTATTGATTTTCTTAATAGAAGAAAGTGTTATCAGTGGCAATGTATATGACATTGCAGGTCACCACTGCTATCCTATCTCCTTTTTTGGTTACAATTGCTCTCTCAACTGACCACAAATCTCCCCAACCCCCCAAAATGAAATAAAATTTAGATCTTTTGCATGCTGGATAAGTGTCGAACTTGGGGTGTTGATAATTACAAAGTATTGGCTAGTGTGGCATGGACACATTTATAGTGAAACACTTAAGCAATGAATGCTGAAAACATTGCCTTCCAGTCAGTATGGAATTGGGATAATGTTTTAGAAAATTGTTTTATTGTTCAGTGTACAAAAGGCTAGATGTGATATAATCATTCATCCAGTCTATAAACTAGATGTTTACCTAAGAAGTTTATTTTCAGCCCATCTTCATACTTTCAAGTAGAATATTTCAGTACTGGCACATCCCAGTTCTATCACATTTAACCAAAAAGGATTTATCAGGAAATAATGAGGGGCCTGCTAGAGTCCAGCTGTAGAGACATGCTATGCCCCATGCCCAGTTCCCCTACTCATAGCATGCTCCAAAGCCTTTTTTCAGGGTGCTTGCTATTTCCCAGACCACAACTCTATCCCCATCCACAGTGAATGACAACCACCTAGGAACAACAGCAACCTCCTGGGAACAGTGGCCTGATCCAGGCTTTATCTTCAGGGTGTGTTCCATTTCCTGGGTCATATCTCCACCTGCATTCTTGGAGGCTGATAACCAGCTGGGAATAGCAGCTATCAGGGTTCAGCAGAAACTGGCACCAATCAGAGACCAACAACACCTGCTTTTCCCCATTCCGAAGTTCTCCCAATTGTGTATCCCCAGAGACCAGCAGCCATTAGAGACTACCAAATCTCCTTTTATCCCCGGAGGCCTGCTACTACTCAGGGAATCTACCATCAGGACCACCAGTTATACATACAATCCTAGAGGGCAGCTTCCATCAGAGCCTGCCAGATTTGATAACACCAGAGACAATCAAGTGGCTGGAGATCAGCATAATGATAAAAACAAAAAACAAACAAACAAAAGACCATATGGCACCACCAGAAACCAGGTATCCTCCCTCAGGTACTAGATACTCTAATACACCCGAAGTTCAAGAAAACCATCTTAAAGCTAATGTTATGAAAATGATAGAGGCCTTTAAGAAGAAATTAAATTCCCCTTAGAAATACAGAAAAATACAATCAAACGGGTAAAGGAACTGATTAAAACCCTCAAAGAAATACAGGAAAATATAGTGAAATGGGAAAAGGATTAAAATGGTTCAACACCTAAAAATGTCAATAGCAGTTATAAAGACAACAAATTTGAGGTAATCCTGGTGACGGAAAACTTAAAGAAGAGAATAGAAACCACAGACATGATCAACAAAATACAAGCTATGGAAGAGAAAATCTCAAGTTTAGAAGATACAATTGGACAAATTCATATATCAGTCAAAGAAAATAGTAACTCTAAAAAATTCCTGACACACACACAAAAATCTAACAAATCTGGAGTTCTCTGGTTGAATTTTTGGGGTCACTCAGGTATACTATCATATCATCTGTGAATAGTGAAACTTTGACCTCTTCCTTTCTGATTTGTATCCCCTTGATCTCCTTTACTTTATTACTCTAGCTAGGAATTCAAGTACTATGTTGAAGAGATATGGAGAGAGTGGGCAGCCTTGACTTGTCTTGATTTCAGTGGGATTGATTTAAGTGTCTCACTATTGAGTTTGATGTTCGCAATAGGCTTGCTGTATATTGTCTTTACTATGTTTCAGTATGTGACTTGTATCCCTGATCTTTCCAATGCTTTAAACATGAATGGGCGTTGTATTTTATCAAATGCTTTTTCAGCATCTAAGGAGATGATCATGTGGTTTTTCTCCTTCAGTTTGTTTATATGGTGGATTACATTGATGGATTTCCATATATTGAACTACCCTTGCATGCCTGGGATGAAGCCTACTTGGTCATGGTGGATGATATCTTTATGTGTTTTGCATCAATGTTCATAAGAGTGATAGGTCTGAAATTCTCTTTTTTTCCTTGGGTCTTTGTGTAGTTTAGGTATCAAGGTGACTGTGGCTTCATGGAATGAGTTTGGTAATATTCCTTCTATTTCTATTTTGTGGAAAAGTTTGAAGAGAATTGGAGTTAGCACTTCATTGAAGGTATAGTAGAATTCTGAGCTGAAACCATCTGGCCCAGGGCCTTTTTTGGAAGGGAGACTGTTGACTGCTTCAATTTCCTTGGGGTATATAGGACTATTCAATCTTTCTACCTGATCTTGGCTTAATTTAGGTAGATGGAATCTATCAAGAAAACTGTCCATTTCTTTTATATTTTCAAATTTTGTGGCATATAGGCTGTTGTAGTATGACCTACTGATTTTTTTGGATTTCCTTAGTGTCTGTAGTTTTGGCCCCCTTTTCATTTTTGATTTTGCTGGTTTGAATAGTTTCTCTCTGTCTTTTAGTTAGTTTGGCTAAGAGTTTCTCTATTTTGTTGATTTTCTCAAAGAATCAGCTCTTGGTTTCATTGATTTTTTGAATAGTTTTATTTGTTTCTAATTGATTGATTTCAGCCCTGAGTTTGATTATTTCCAGCTGTCTGCTTCTCTTGATTGCATCTGCTTCTTTTTTTTTTTTTCCCCTATGGCTTCCCTTTGAGCCATTAAGTTGCTTGTATGAGATGTTACAAATTTTTTCTTGCAGGCACTTAGTGCTATGAATTTTCCTCTGAGCACTACTTTCATTGTGTCCCATAAATCTGGGTATATTTTACCTTAATTTTCATTGAACTCTACGAAGTCTTTAATTTCTTTATTTCTTCCTTAACCCAGCTGTCATTGAGTAGCAAGTTGTTCAGTTTCCATGTGCGTGTAGGCTTTTTGCTATTTCCATTTTTGCTGAGGTCCAGCTTTAGTCCATGGTGGTCAGATAGAATATAGGGGGTTATTTCAATGTTCTTGTATCTGTTGAGGCTTGCTTTGGTGACCAACTGTATGGTCTATTTTGGAGAAGTTTCCATGAGGTGCTGAAAAGCAGGTATACTTTTTTGAGTTTGGGTGAAAAGTTTTGAAGACATCTATTATGTCCATTTGAATTAGGGCCTCTGTAAGTGCCTTTGTTTCCCTATTTGGCTTCTGTCTAGATGATCTGTCCCTTGGTGAGAGTGGGGTGTTGAAGTCTCCCAATATTATGGTGTTGTGATCAATGTGTGATTTAAGCTTTAATGTTTCATTTATGAATGTAGACACTCTTGTATTTGGGGCATAGATGTTCTGAATTTTGATGTCCTCTTGGTATATTTTTTTCCTTTGATGAGAATGTAGTGCCCCTCTAATCTTTTTTGATTAATTTTGGTTCAAAGTCTATTTTATTAGATATTAGGATAGCTACTCCAGCTTGTTTTCTGTGTCCATTTGCCTGAAAAACATTTTTTTTTCTGAGCCCTTTACTCTGAGGTAGTGTTTATCTTTGTTGCAGAGGTGTGTTTCTTGGATGCAGCAGAATGCTGGATCCTGTTTCTGCACCCATTTTGTTAGTCTATGTCTTTTTATTGGAGAGTTGAGTCCTTTTATGTTGACAGATAATAGTGACCAATGACTGTTAGTTCCTTTTTTTCTGGAGTTGGTGGTCTTACTGTGATTCATTGCTTGTTTTCTTTTAATTTTTGTAGGGAAATTGTATGTATCCTATGTTTTCTTGGGTGTAATTTTTTTCATTGGATTGGAGTTTTTCTTCTAGTATCTTCTGTAGGGCTGGCTTGCTTTGTAGAAATGGCTTAAATTTAGTTTTGTCATGGAATATTTTGTTTTTTCCATGTACATTGATTGAAAGCTTTCCGAGGCATAGTAGTCTGGGTTGGCATCTGTGGTCCCTTAAAGTCTGCAGGATATCTTCCCAGGCCCCTGTGGCTTTCATAATTTCTGATGAGAAGTCTGGTGTGATTCTGATAGGTCTACCTTTGTAGGCTACTTGGCATTTTTCCCTTGCTGCTTTTACTATCTTTTCTTTGTTCTGGAGATTTAGTGTTTTGACTATGATGTGTGGTTAGGAGTTTCTTTTCTGGTCTAGTCTATCTGGCATTCTGTAGGTCTCTTGTATGTTTATGGGCATCTCTTTCTTTAAGTTGGAAAATTTTTCTTCTTTGATTTTTTAAATTTTTATTAATTGCACTTTATTCACTTTGTATCCCCCCATAAACCTCTTCCTTCTCCCATCCTAATCCCAACTTCCCTCCCTCTTCTCCACTCATGCACCTTCCCAAGTCCACTGAAAGGGGAGGTCTTCCTCTTCTTCCTTCTGATCCTAATCTATCAGCTCTCATCAGGAGTGGCTGTGTTATTTTCCTCTGTGGCCTGGTAAGGCTGCTCCTCCATCAGTGTGATGTGATCAAAGAACAGGTCAATCAGTTCATGTCAGAGGCAGTCCCTGTTCCTATTACTATGGAACTCACTTGGACACTGAACTGCCATGGGCTACATCTGTCCTAGGGTTCTAGGTTATCTCCATGCATGCTACTTGGTTGGAGTTTGAGTCTTAGGAAAGATCCCTGTGCTCAGATTTTTTTGTTCTGTTGCTCTCCTTGTGGAGCTCCTGTCCTCTCGCGATCTTACTATTTCCCACATCTTTCATAAGATTCCATGTACTCTGCCCAACAGTTGGTCATAAGTCTCAGCATCTGCTTTGATATTCTGCAGGGCAGAGCCTTTCAGAGGCCTGAGATGGCAGGCTCCTAACTTGTTTCCTGTTTTCTTCTTCTTCACTTTGCCTTTTGGGATGAGGATTGAGCATTTTAGTCAGAGTCCTCTCTCTTGATTAGTTTCTTCAGGTGTACAGATTTTAGTAGGTTTATCCTGTATTATATGACTATATGAGTGAGTACATACCGTGTGTGTCTTTCTGCTTTTGGGATAGCTCACTCAGGATGATCCTTTTCAGTTCCCATCATTTACCTGCAAATTTCATGGTATCCTTTTTTAAAATTTTTTATTGCTGAGTAACATTCTATTGTGTAGATGTACCACAATTTCTGTATCCATTCTTCAGTTGAGAGGCATCTGGTTGTTTCCAGCTTCTGGCTATTATAAATTATATAAAATTATATAAAATTATAAATAAAGCTGCTACAAACATGATTGAGCAAATATCTTTTTTGTGTACTTGAGCCTCTTTTGGATATATGCCTAGAAGTGGTATAGCTGGATCTTTTTTTCCACTTTTATTTTATATTAATCATAGGTTATGTACTTTGTATCCCAGCCATAGTCCCCTACCGCATTCTCTTCCTATCCCCCCTTCCCTCCCTCATCTCCTCCCTGCACCTTTCCAAGTCTACTGATAGGGGAGGACCTCCTCCCCTTCCATCTAACTCTAGCTTATCAGGTCTCTTCAGGAATGGCTGCATTGTCCTCTTCTGTGGTGTAGCAAGGCTGCTCCTCCCTCAGGGGTCGGGGAGGTCCAAGAGCCAGCCATTGAGTTCATGCTGGATCTTGAGGAAGCGCTATTCCTAGTTGTCTGAGAAAGCACTTGATTGATTTCCAGAGTGGTTGTACAAGTTTACATTCCCACCAGCAGTGGAGGAGGGTTCCCCTTTCTCCACAACCCCTCCAGCATGTGTTGTCACTTGAGTTTTTCATCTTGGCCATTCTGATGGGTGTAAGGTGAAATCTCAGGTTGTTTTGATTTTCATTTCCCTGATAGCTAAGGACGTTGAGCATTTCTTTAAGCGTTTCTCTGCTATTCGATATTCCTCTATCGAGAGTTCTCTGTTTAGCTCTGTTCCCCATTTTTAAATTGGATACTTGATTTGTTGTTTTTCAATTTCTGTAGTTCTCTGTATATACTGGATATTAGCCCTCTGTCAGATAGAGGGTTGTTGAAGATTCTTTCCCAATCTCTAGGCATTTGTTTTGTTTGGGTGACAGTGTCCTTTGCTTTACAGAGGCTTTTCAGTTTCATGAGGTCCCATTTATTGATTGTTGCTCTTAGAGTCTGTACTGTTGGTTTTATGTTCAGGAAGTTGTCTCCTGTGCCAATGAGTTCAAGGCTCTTTTTCTGTACCCTGGAGCTTGGAATCTTCCTTTTCATCAATTTCTATTATTTTAAGATTTCGCCTTTTTATGGTGTCTTTGATTTTTTGGATGTTTTGGTTTTTGGGACTTTCCTGATTTTACTTTTTCTTTGGGAGAAGTATTAATTTCTGCAAGAGTATCTTCAGCAGCAGTGATTCTCTCTTCCATCTCTTGTATTCTATTGGTGATGCTTACCTTTGTGGTTACTGATCTTTTTTCTAAGTTCTCCAGCTCCAGGGGTTTCTCTGTTTGTGTTTTCTTTATTGATTCTAATTCTGTTTTTATGTCTTGCACCATTTCCTTCATCTGTTTGAATGTGGCTTCCTGGTTCTGTATGATGGCCTATAGTTTTTTGTTTATTTCTTCCCTATATGCCACTAATTGTGCCTCATCTTGTGTTTCTTTTTGTTTGGCTGTATTTGCCTGTATTTCATTGAGAGCTTTGTTCATTTCCTCTTTATTTGCTTCCATCTGTGTGGCAATTTCTTTGAGAGATTTGTTCATTTCCTCATTATGTGTCTCTTATAACTGAATAAGCATATCTTTAATGTCATTTTCCTGTGTTTCCGATGAATTGGAATATCGATTGATTTTGGGGGTTGCTGGTGATTCATGATTTCCTGATTTTTATTGGATGTGTTCTTTTGCTGTCCTCTGGCCATTTGCTTATCTGTAACATTCACTGTTTGTTCTTGGATTCTGCAGTTCAGACTGGTACCATCTTTCTCTGGTGTCTGGAGAATTCTTCAGGAATCTGAGAGAGGTCCAGTGGGTTGAGCATGTGTGTTGGTGTTTCAGCTGTACCTGTTGGAGAAAGTCCACAGGTGCAGAAGGACAAATGCGGGCAAGCGTGTGTCCATGTGTGTGCGTGGAAGTGTGCCCTGAGGGACAGTGTGCTAGAGAATGTAGAGGCCTTTAGTGTGTTGGAGGGGCACCTTGCAGGCACTGAAGACATGGCAAGTGTTAAAGTATCACAAGTACTGGTGATGATTGAGGGTGCATATTCCCTGAGTATGTTAGTGGCCTACAAGCTACTGGTATTCGTCTATAACTGAGCTCTAGGAGTTATTTTCCTAAACTCCACTGGTAGATCCACAGAGCAGGGGCTTCAATGTCCCAAGAAACCCTCTGTTTCCCACAGTGTATGTGTGGGTAGGAGGAATCTGATATCTGGCTGCTAGTTTAGAAGCACCCTGGATCTGGGGCTCTGTAGGCACTTGAGGACACACTCATTCTCTAGCAGGTCAAATTGTAAAGCACAGTGGTTCCTCCTGTTCTCTACTGGCTGGTTTGGACCTGTTGAGTCAAATGTGGCAGGTTGAGCTCAGTCACCTCAGTGGCGCAGTAGCCCCTGAACTGGGGAGTCCAGCTGCATCTGTAGAACTGGAGCATCCAGGTGCCTGCTGGGGAGTCCTGGGGAGCCATAAAAGTGGTCCACAGACCTAGGTGGCCCGGCTCCTGGTGTACTTGGGTGGTTTTGCCAGTCTGCTGGGCTTTGGTGGCTGTTCAGTAAACATACTGAAATACAGAAACCACATGATCATCCCATTAAATGCGCAGAAACTCTTAGACCAAATCCAACACTCCTTCATGATAAAAGTCATGGAGAGGCCTGGAGAGGATAGGAGTACCACAAGGAGAGTTACAGAACCAAAGTATCTGGGCACAGGGGTCTTTTTTGAGACTGATACCCGAACCAAGGACCATTCATGGATATAACCTAGAACCCCTGCTCAGATGTAGCCCATGGCAGCTCAGTATCCAAGTGGGTTCCCTACTGAGGGGAACAGGGATTGTCTTTGACATGCACTCAGTGGTTAGCTCTTTGACCACATCACCCTAAGAGGGGAGCAACATTGCCAGGCCACAGAGGAGGACAATGCAACCCGTCCTGATGAAGCTTGATAAGGTAGGGTAAGATGAAAGGGGAGGAGGATTTACCATATCAGTGGACTTGGGGAGGTGCATGGGAGGAAATGAGGGAGGGAGGATGGGATTGAGAATGAATGAGGGAGGGGGCTATAGCTGGGATACAAAGTGAATAAATTCTAATTAATATATAAGAAATAAAAAAATAAAAATAATCTTGAATTAAAAAAACTATGAGCATTCTTTTTGCTTTGACTATAGAATGCATCATTTTATCTTTCAGTACTATATTGTTCAATGGATCTCTGAAGGAGCTTAAATTTGCATGGCAAGTCTCTATATCTAACAAACAGTAATGCTCTGTGCTTTTGCCCCAGTCCCCGGAAGCAAATATTCTGAGAATGACTACTTTATATATCCTATCAAAATGGAATCAAACAACATTTGTCCTCTGGTGATTGATTTATGTTACTTAATATAATGACTTCAGAATTCATCTAGGGTTTAGCATTCGGCAACATTCACTGTCTTCTGCCACTAAGTAACACATCCATATTTCTGTAGCTATATGCTTATATAACTTCATTTTCCTTTAAAGATAAAACTTTCAAAGTTCACTTCTGAGGTAATAGTATACCTGAATCACTCCATGAAAGAAAGTTTGCTTAATTTTTTTTATTTCAGATGTATAGTTGATGTACACAAAAATCTCTGGTTTTAATATATGCAACCATGCACATTTAAATACATGTATATTATTGTGTCACTACAATAAAGATAACAAAAATAGCCATTGCCTGTAAAGTAGTCCTTGTGTCTGTTTGTGTCTTCTACTATGAATACAACATAAGACTTACTAATAAAATTAAATCCTTAATACCTACTTTTACCTAAAAGCCTGTGCTTCTAGCTGATGAACTGTTGCCTATTGATGGCTGCTGGGAAAGTATCATAGCTAGAGCTTTTTATTGCTGTATTAAAAGCAACATTACCAAAAGCAACTTGTGTAGGTAAGAGTGTATTCTGGTTTATAAGACTCAGTCCATCGCTAAATGAAGTCTGAACAGGTACTGAAATCAGGAACTGAAGGAGAGGCTATGGAAGAATTCTATGTAGGTACTTGTTCTTCCTAGATTTTACATTTTGTTTTCCTCTGCCATTACTACCTTCCTAGGTGTGGCAGCACCCACAATGGTCTTGGCCTTCCAACATTAATCATTAACCTAGAAAATGCCTCATAAACTGGTCTAAGGTGAAATCTTATGTAGACATTCTCCCAATTGAGGCTATCTCCTCTGTGACTACTACAGCTTGCTCTAAGTTGAGATAAACTAGCCAGCATACCCATAAATCACTTATCATTTTTCAGTCACCATCAGAGAAGTTTCTTCTTGCAGTAGGTAAGGAAAAGACCCCACAAAGACCTTTACTTGGACAATGAGCAGAGATTGAGATATTCTGTAGAACTCAATACTAATTGTGTCTTCATTAAGCCTCTCTCTAAGGGATCAAGGGTCTATGCAGAAAAGGAGGCAAAAAGATTGACAGACAAAAGTATTGGATGGCACCAAAGAAACAGGTGCCATCTAGACAAAACAGGACTGCAGGGTGGATTAACATATGACTTATTTAGGCACAATTAAGTGCAAATTATTATAGCACATAATACCCACTACAAAACAAAACTTTTTTCAGAGTAGTAGAGCTTTTTTCATAAAAATTGAAATTCGTAACTGTTCACTCATATTTATATAGTCAATATATATGTGGATTTTTTTCAGATAATACACTAAGGTATTCACCTTTTAAAACATAATTTCTTATAAATTTTATTGTTTATAGCTTGACATGTGTCTTTTTTATAATTTATTTTTATTTATTACAATTTATTCACTTTGTATCCCAGCTGTAGCTCCTTCACTCATCCCCTCGCAACCCTACCCTCCCTCCATCTTCTCCTTTCTTGCCCCTCCCCTAGTCCATTGATAGGGGAGATCCTCCTCCCTTTCCATCTGAGCCTATCCTATCAGGTCTCATCAGGACTGATTGTCTTCCTGGTAAGGCTGGTCCTCCTTTTAGGGTGAGGTGATCAAAGAGCCAGCCACTGAGTTCCTGCCAGCCACAGCTGCTGTTCCCCTTACTAGGGTACCCACTTGGAACTGAGCTGCCATGGGCTACATCTGAGCAGGAGTTCTAGGTTATCTCCATGAATGGTCGTTGGTTGGATTATCAGTCTCAGAAAAGACTCCTGTGTCCAGATACTTTAGTTCTGTTGCTCCCCTTGTGGAGCTCCTGTCCAAAGGAAAACTTTTAAGCTGAGGCTACAATATGTGAATACACTATGAGTACTACTGAGCATTAAGAGAGCATCTTAGAGCTAGAATTTTTTTAAAATTTATTTATTTTTATATCAATCACAGGTTAGGTACTTTGCAGGCGTAGCCCCCTCCCTCATTCCCTCCCATCCTCCCACTCCCTCCCTCATCTCCCTCCTCCCCGTCCCCTCCAAGTCCACCAACAGGGAAGGACCTCTTCCTCTTCCATCCAAACCCAGATCATCCTGTCTCCTCAGGGCTGGCTGCAATGCCCTCCCCTGGGATCTAGCCACTCTGTCACTCCCCGGCTTGTATGGGGGAGGGTCAAAGAGTCAGCCATCAAGATCATGACTGAAACAGTCCCTGTTTCCCTCACTAGGGTCTTCAATCTGACACCGAGCTATCATGGGCCCCATCTGAGCGGGGGTTCCAGGTCACATCCACACGTGGTCCTTGATTGTAGAAACTGTCTCATACAAGACCCCTGTGCCCTGCTCAGTTTGGTCTTTGTTGAGCTCTTGTTCTCTCCAAGTCTCACCAACCT
>CM053751.1:24478444-24495915 GCA_028658305.1 Pachyuromys duprasi
TGTGTCTGGTTTTATGTTGAGGTCTTTGATCCACTTGGACTTTAGCTTTGTGCAAGATGATAAATATGGATCTATTTTCATTTTTCTGCATATACATATCCAGTTGGACCAGCACCATTTGTTGAAGATTTAGAGCTAGAATTTTACTTAGAGTTTGAAGGTTAGTTCTATTTAGTAGGTCAGACACAAGCGTATATTTGCTTTTGAGGAATCGGTTGGCTTCTTCCTTAAAATATGAACAATATGGTAAGTACAGAATTTTTGTTTGAAACCAGACCAAGAGAAGAGTTGGAGATCAGAGATTTGGGGCTGTAATTTCATATAAATATACTTATTATGAAGAGTAAAATGTCTTTGGAGAAATCACAGATCTTAGTAGTACAGAGAAGAGTATTAACTGAAATTAAAAGTTAACTTTTTAATTTATGAAATTAAATACCTCAGACATGTTTATTGCTACATATTATTTCAATTATTGTTTTTATTGAGTTCAGTAATGATAATTATATTTCTGAAGTTTCTGTAGATCACCAATATTTTTGAAGTGAACAATTAATAGCTCTATTACAAGTTTCATCGACTAGTAACAACCTTTTAAATGTTTGTTCAACTGATTCTATCCATGACATATATTTGCTTTATAATATAACTATACATATGTTTTAAGAAAAACATAGCACCTAGGTTATTTTTAAGGTAACAACTCAAAAAGTTCTATGGCTTTATACTTCAATTCTAATGTATGCCTTTTCATTTGTAAACATAGAATATCAACCTATAAAATGGCTACGGTTGGATTAGCAACCTAGAAACATATATAAATAGATATATATGTATAATGTAAGATTTATTTATTTTTATGTCTCTGAGTGTTTTTGCCAATATGTATGTGTACTTTGTGCATGACTATTGCTCTAAGACTTCAGAAGAGGAGTCATCATTTACATCTGGTGCCTAACATAATTGGAAAAGAAGAAATCTCACCAATGATGCTGAAAGCAGAGGAGATGTAACAGAAATATTGTAGAGACTAGGAGATATATGACAGAAAATCACAAAGGAGAAATTTGCCTGGGATAATCTCCAGAGGAAAGATGACTTCTTTGAGTTTGGCTGTGCACCCAGAGAGACTTGGGGACTCTGGAGCTGTTGGAAGCTGGAGGCGGGAGCCTCTGAGACAATGAATCATAGTAAGCCTGCCCCAGAAGACAATTTTTATTATACAGACAGACTTTTCCTGCATTAAAAAATGGAAAACTCCATTTAAGACTCTTTAAGACCAAGGTAGAAGTTGACAGGATAGAAATGTTACTTTAAAAAAGCTATTATGGTACTCATTTCAATTGTGAGCATGGGAGTAAATCACTCCCTAATTTCAACTGCAATCTTTATGTTTTTCTTCTAAAAAAAAAGCTTAAAAAACATCTTCTTACATCTTCTTCTAATTCTTTCTTCAGAGACTTGAAATTTTTTTTCATTCAAGTCTTTGACTTGCTTGGTTAGGGTCACACCAAGGTACTTTATGTCTTTTATGGCTATTGTGAAGGGTGTTGTTTCCCTAATTTCTTTCTCAGCCCTTTTGTCTTTGTATACAGGAGGGCTAATGATTTTTTTGAGTTAATTTTTTATCTGGCCACTGTGCTGAAGGTGTTTATCAGCTGTAGGAGTTCCCTGGTAGAATTTTTTGGTTCACTCAGGTATACTATCATATTGTCTGCAAACAGTGATACTTTGACCTCTTCCTTTCCGATTTCTATCCCCTTGATCTCCTTCAATTGTCTTATTGCTCTAGCAAGGACTTCTAGAACTATGTTGAAGAGATATGGAGAGAGTGGGCAGCCTTGTCTTGTCCCTGATTTCCGTGAGATTGCTTTAAGTTTCTCTCTGTTTAGTTTGATATTGGCTATAGGCTTGCTGTACATTGTCTTTAGTATGTTTAGGTATGTGCCTTGTACTCCTGATATCTCCAGTACTTTAAACATGAATGGATGTTGGATTTTGTCAAATGCTTTTTCAGCATCTAAGGAGAAGATCATGTGATTTTTTTTCTTTCAGTTTGTTAATATGGTGGATCACATTGATGGATTTCCATATATTGAACCACCCCTGCATACCTGGGATGAAGCCTGTTTGGTCATAGTGGATGATATCTTTGATGTGTTCTTGTATTCTGTTTGCAAGTATTTTGTTGAGTATTTTTGCATCAATGTTCATAATGGAGATTGGCATGAAATTCTCTTTCTTTATTGGGTCTTTGTGAGGTTTACGTACCAAGGTGACTGTGGCTTCATAGAATGAGTTTGGTATTGTTCCTTCTGTTTCTATTTTGTGGAGTAGTTTGAAGAGAAGTGGAGTTAGCTCTTCTTTGAAGGTCTGCTAGAATTCTGCACTGAAACCATATAGTCCTGGGCTTTTTTTTGGATGGGAGACTTTTGATGACAGCTTCTATTTCCTTAGGGATATAGGACTATTTAATTGATTTACCTGGTCTTGATTCAGCTTTGGTAAGTGGAATCGATCAAGAAAATTGTTTATTTCACTTAGATTTTAAAATTTTGTGGCATATAGAGTCTCTGAAGAAAGAATTAGAAGAAGATATCAGAAGATGGGAAGATATTCCATGCTCATGGCTTGGCAGGATTAACATAGTAAAAATGGCCATTTTACCAAAAGCAATCTACAGATTCAATGCAATTCCCATCAAATTACCAACACAATTCTTTACAGCCCTTGAAAGAAATATTCTCAAATTCATATGGAATAATAAGAAACCCAGAATTGCTAAAACAATCCTGTACAATAAAAGATCTTCTGGAGCTATCTCCATCCCTGATCTCAAGCTGTACTATAGAGAAACAATAATAAAAGCTTCATGGTACTGGCATAGAAACAGAATGGTGGATCAATGAAATAGAATAGAAAAGCCAGAAATAAACCCACACATTTATCGACACCTGATTTATGACAAAGATGCCAAAACCATACAACATCTTCAACAAATGGTGCCGGTCTAACTGGATGTCTACATGTAGAAAAATGCAAATATATCCATACTTATCACCCTGCACAAAACTATATTCCAAGTGGATCAAAGACCTCAACATAAAACAAGACACACTAAACCGGTTAGAAGAAAAAGTGGGGAAGAGCCTTGAACTCATTGGTACAGGAGACAACTTCCTGAACAGAACACCCACAGCACAGGCTCTAAGAACAACAATCAATAAATGGGACCTCGTGAAACTGAAAAGCCTCTGTAAAGCAAAGGATACTGTCATCAAAACAAAACGACAGCCTACAGATTGGGAAAGAATCTTCATCAACCCTCTAACAGAGGGCTAAATCCAGTATATGTAAAGAACTACAGATGTTGAAAAGCAACAAATCAAGTAATCCAATTAAAAAACGGGGAACAGAGCTAAACAGAGAACTCTCGATAGAGGAATATCAAATGGCAGAGAAACACTTAAAGAAATGCTCAATGTCTTTAGCCATCAGGCAAATGCAAATCATAACGACTCTAAGATTTCACCTTACACCCATCAAAATAGCCAAGATGAAAAACTCAAGTGACAACACTTCTGGAGAGGTTGTGGAGGAAGGGGGGAATCCTCCTCCACTGCTGGTGGGAATGTAAACTTGTACAACCACTCTGAAATCAATCTGGTGCTTTCTCAGACAACTACGAATTGTGCTTCCTCAAGATCCAGCTGTATAACTCCTACGCATATATCCAAAATAGGCTCAAGTACACAATAAAGACATTTGCTCAACCATGTTTGTAGTAGCTTTATTTATAATATCCAGAAACTGGAAACAACCCAGATGCCTCTCAACTGAAGAATGGATACAGAAATTGTGGTACATCTACACAATGGAATATTACTCAGCAAAAAAAAAAAAAAGTGGCTATCATGAAATTTGCAGGTAAATGGTGGGGACTGGAAGGGATCATCCTGAGTGAGCTATCCCAGAAGCAGAAAGATACACACAGTATATACTCACTCATATAGTCATATAATACAGGGTAAACCTATTAAAATCTGTATACCTAAAGAAGCTAATCAAGAGAGAGGACTCTGACTAAAATGCTCAATACCCATCGCAAAAGGCAAGGTGGATGGACATCAGAAGAAGAAAAAAAACAGGAAACAAGTTAGGATTCTGCCACAGAGGGCCTCTGAAAGGCTCTGCCCTGCAGAATATCAAAGTAGATGCTGAGACTTATGGCAAAATGTTGGGCAGAGTGCATGGAATCCTTTGAAAGATGTGGTAAATAGTAAGATCGGGAGAGGACAGGAGCTCCACAGGGAGAGTAACAGAACCAAAAAATCTGAGCACAGGTGTCTTTCCTGAGACTCATACTGCAACCAAGTAGCATATATGGAGAAAACCTAGAACCCCTGTACAGATATAGCCCATGGGAGTTCAGTGTCCAAGTGGGTTCCATAGTAATAGGAACAGGAACTGCCTCTGACATGAACTGTTTGGCCTCCTTTTTGATCGCCTCACCCTGATGGGGGAGCAGCCTTACCAGGCCACAGAGGAAGACAATGCAGCCACTCCTGATGAGAGCTGATAGACTAGGATTAGAAGGAAGAAGAGGAAGACCTCCCCTATCAGTGAACTTGGGGAGGGGCATGCATGGAAAAGGTGGAGGGAAGGTGGGATTGGGAGGGGAAGAGAGAGGGGTTTATGAGGGATACAAAGTGAATAAAGTGTAATTAATAAAAATTAAAATAAAAATAGATGTATAACAAAACTGTGATGATTATACAAAGGATTGCGAGACAAGAGACAGAGGAACTAAGGGAATATGAAATGTTTAATTGTGAACCTATGGAGCCTAAAGAAATTGAGAATCAAGATAGACATCCCATTGACAATGGGTAAGTTGACAGTGCAGAGCAGGGCATAGAATGCAAATAACTAAGTGTCTATTTTATATGTGGATTCATAAAGATATAATCATACCTTGATAAACATAAAGGGGGAATAAGATCAGCTGAAAGACACTGGATTGTTTAAAAAAAACTTGCTGATTTAGATTAATCAGTATACTTTACTTTTTAATTTAATAGTCTGATCTCATGCTCCTTCCTCCTCTCTTCCCAGTACCTCCTTCATGCCCTGTTCTCCACCTTCTCAGAAAGGGAAGAATCTCCAATAGGTACTAACCCAAAATGGCACCTCAAGTAGTAGCAAGACTAAGCATATCACCTCCCACTGAGGTTAGACAAGGCAGCCTAGCTAGGAAAAATGGATCCAAAGGCAGGCAACAGAGAATCTCTACTCCTGTTGTTAGGAAACCCACATGATGACCAAGCTGCACATCTACTGTATATATGTAGGGGATCTAGGTCTAGCCTGTGCATACTGAGGTTGATAGTTCAGTCTCTTTGAGCCCCTGCAGTCCCAGGTTAGGCGATTCTTTAGGTCTTCTTGTTGTGTACTTGACCCCTCCATCTTCCTCAATCCTTTTTTCACTCTTTCACAAAACTCAATCTATTGTTTGGCTATGGGTCTCTGAATCTGTTTCCATAAGCTGTTGGCTAGATCATATCAGAATAGAGTTATGCTAGGCTCCTTTTGGCAAGTATAGCAGAATTCTAATAATAGTGTCAAGGGTTGGCTCTGTGACTTCCAGTGTATGGAGGGTAATACCAACCCACCCATAAAACCTTCAACACAAAATTTGTCTTACCTACAAGAAGTTTAGGGACAAAGATTGCACAGATATTGAGGAAATGACAAGTCAATCACTGGCCCAACTTGATAACAAGTTGTTTTAACATAAGAATTTAATGTGGGGAATGTGTTACACTGGGAAAGAAGTTTTATCTATATTTCCACAGGTGATGAAAAACTATGTGTTCTATCAAAATTGATAAGGATCTGATTCAAAGGAAGACTGGAAAACTCTGATGCTAAAATGGATTTTTGCTGAAGGACAAATCATGAGGCCTGCAATTATGGGATAAGGTTTATTGCAACAATGGATCTTCATAGGGACCTTCAGACTTTTAAGTTCAAAGACATTGAGACTATTGAGTTTATAGGGTTGATAATTGTTTCTGTTGTAATAGTTAAACTGTGTACAACTGCTAGCTTAAATGGAAAGGGAGAAGATGTAGTGGAATTCTAATCCAGCAACATTTCTGTCCTTGGACGAGATCACATCTAGGTCTATGTGATCCAGTTGGAATGCAGACACACTCTGGGTTGCAATATTATCTGTCTGGAATACAGATATGTCTATAGACACATCTTTAATTACAAACAATGAAGATAAGGTTAGTTTATAGAAGGAAGCAGACATGTTTGAAAGTGATGTCTAACTGAGGGGCAGTCAAAGTGAGAAATCAGAGAAAAATTTGACAGAATGAGTCAAAGATAGGATATGCTCAACTCTCACAAAAACAGGACAGGAAAGAGAATCTCCTTAAAAGCAGCACAGGGAAAGAGAAGAGACTCTTTTATCAAGAGGGTTTAAATTCTATAGAGACAGGTTATAGAGAAACTAGCTAGACATAGTTGAAGACAGAATGAGCCATATAATGAGAAGGGACCAGAATATTAAAATATATTACAAACACACACACACACACACACACACAAATTTCAGTCCAAAATTTACCCTGCCTACAAGATGTGCAGGGATAAAGATAGAACAGATAAAGCAAAGATTGAGGGAATGCCCAACAAATTCTTGGCCCAACCAAAGACCCATCCTATCAGAGAGTGCCAGCCTATGACACTATGAATAATACTTCACTAAGCTTGCAGGCAGGAGCCTGACAGAATTGGAGTTGTTCTCTGAGAGGCTCCACCCAGCAGCTACTCAAGATGCCAAGACTCACAGCCAAACATTGGGCCATTCATAGGGAGTCTTGTGGAAAAGTGGGAAGAAAGAGAAAAGGATCTGGAGGTGACAGGAGCTCCACAAGAAGATCAACAGAGACAAATAACCAGATCCCAGAAGGGCTTGCCAATATTGAAGCATCAACCAAGGACCATCCCTAAAATGGACCTAGACCCCTTACAAAGATATAGCAGATGAGCAGCTTAGGCTTCATATGGGTCCTCTAGTAAGGAAAGTGGGAAGTGACATAGACTCACTTGTCAGGTTTCAGATCACTTTCCCCTGGAGGGTCTGGGGTGGGTGGAAAAGGGAGCTCCCAAGTTCTCAGCTCCTCATTTCTTTTTAGAGAATCTATCTATCTATCATCTATCTATCTATCTATCTATCTATCTATCTATCTATCTATCTATCTATCTATCTATCTATCTATCTATGTATCTTTCTATCTCCAGAATTAGTTTGAGGTCAGGCAGAGCAGT
Organism: Pachyuromys duprasi; assembly: GCA_028658305.1. NCBI lineage: Eukaryota > Metazoa > Chordata > Mammalia > Rodentia > Muridae > Pachyuromys > Pachyuromys duprasi. The sequence goes on from CM053751.1 coordinate 24,485,786, forward strand.
TCAGTCAAAAGCCAAGAGTATCCAGTTTGAACAGTCAGCTTGGAGGGAAGTTTGGGCAAGAACAGCTGAGTTGAGCCAGGCAGTGAGAGTTCAGAGAAAGAATTGGGAATGATTATCATCTCATCCCTTTACCTTATGAAATAAAACAACATTTACACAAATCTCTGACAGTATAATTAGAGATGGTTGTACATTTCCAAGTGGGTGGAGGGTTCTCCTCAAAAAACAAGTATTCTTAATAGAGGAGCTCCAGCTCCAATCACAAAATTTTAACAACCTGAATACCCCCCCCTTTTTTTTATAGGTGATTGATTCTGTAAAAAGATAATGAACTTTCAAAAAATAAGTCAGCTAGTAAAGTACTTTAAACATATCTCCTTGTTCTCTTTTTAAAATAGAAAAATCCCATCTTCAAGGAAAAGGCAAAGATAAATAAACCTAGGAAAAAAACCCCCTCAGTTCTCATCTTTACCTTTATACACATAGCTCTATATTTCAAACTAAAATTTTAACATTTCAATTACCCATAGAGAAAAGTGAAGTATTTTGATTTACCAACTCAAGAGTTTTATAAATGTTCTTTTCAGGCAATATCTTTAAACAGCAGTACAGTTATGACAAGTTAGATTAAAGCATTTAGCATGTTTCTAGGAGTTTTTGGTTTCATTTGGTTTGAAATGCTTTCTGCATTTCAAAAAGCTCTAAGATAGAGATACAGATATTAAATAATTTTTGTTGCCTTCTTGAGAGGGGTATGTGTTATTGGCAGTAAATACCTTTTCTCCATTCATAAAAATGTGACTCAGCAGTGTATCAAAGCAGATGCTGAGACTCATGGCCAAACTTTGGGAAGAGTGCAGGGAATCATATGAAAGAAGAGGGAGTTAGTGAGACCTGGAGAGGACAGGAGCTCCACAAGGACCAAATATATCTGGGCACAGGGGCTTGACTGAGACTGATTCTCCAACCAAGGACCATGCATGGATATAACCTAGAACCCCTGCTCAGACACAGCCTATGTCAGCTCACTATCCAAGTGGGTACCCTAGTAAGGGGAACAGGGACTGTCTCTGGAATGAACTCTGTAGCTAGCTCTTTGACCTCCCCCACCCCCCATGGGAAGAGCAGCCTAGCAAGACCACAGAGGAGGACGTTGCAGCCAGTCCTGAAGAGACCTGAGAAGCTAGAGTCAGATGGAAGAGGAGGAGGACCTCCCTCATCAGTGGACTTAAAGAAAGGCAGGGAGGAGATGAAGGAGGGAGGGTGGGGTTGGGAGAGAATGAGGGAGGGAGCTATAGCTGGGATACAAAGTAAATGTAATTAATATAAAAATAAAAATTTAATTAAAATGTGAAAATTAACGTGTTCACCAAATATCTATTTCTCTTTAGAGTAATAATTTAAACCAATCAGTCTATGAACAAATAAAACATTTGATAGTTAGAAAGGAAGCTTTGGATAAATAATATCTCAGAGTTTGGTAATTAAAAGAACAGCATTATACTACTTTGGTAATGAGTAAATAACAGCTTTTCTATGCCTCAGTGAACCAAAAATTATCATGAGTTTCTGCTTATGATATGGAAGCTGCAGATGGTTAATTACTATTAATACAGAAGTTTTTGCTCTAATAACACTATTATTTTGAAGTGTTTAAATGATTTTCCATAGTTCCACAGTCACAATACTTGGAAGTGAGACCATTGTTAAGATAGCCACAGAAACATTTGTACCAACTAATTTTGTTTTGTTTTTAACATTTGACAATCCACTTCTTCTTAAAAGAGTATCCTAAATATAAAACAATCTGGTATTATTTCACATAATTCTTACCTCACATTCTTATTTCTAGAAGGCATGGCCATTTTAATGTTCCCTAACTGACCATGGGTTTTCTCAGTGCAAAGGGCAACAATATTTCTATTAAAGTTACATGGCACTGATTATGAGTCACATTCCATGGTAAATGCCAAAGAACACACATACGATATAAGGTAGATCTGTTTTTATAATAGCTTGTTACCTTGCTTCAACATATAGAGAACCTTTCAAATAAAGTTTCAACTACATTTCTCTTACCTTCCTATTTTTATCATTAATTTTGTATTGTTTGAAAATTTCATAAATTATATGTTTTGATTAAGCATATTCTCCATTCCTTCTCTCCACTATAACTATTACCACGAGTCCTTCACAACTTCAAGTTTTATAAAACAGAACAAAACCTCAAATAAATCTTAGTGAAGTGTGCATATGAATGGACGTGAGGTTATCTAATGAAGCATGTCAACCTTTCAAGGGACAAAACTTGAAGAAAACTCTCTCTCTCTTTCTCTGTCTCCCAGGATTCATCAGTTGTCAACATCTCTTCAGCTAGAGGCAGTATTTCATGAGCTTATACTTCATCCACGATAGGATTTTGTCTGGATAGATTTTGTACTGTCCTTGTGAATGCAGTCTGACCTTCTGTGAGTTAACAGGTATAACCACTCTGTATGTCCTGTTTCAAAACGGTTTGGTATTCTGTAATGCTACCTTCCTGCCACAAGCTCCCCAACTATAGGTAAGAAAAAAGGATTAGTGGAGAGACAGAGGGTAGACCTCTTTATACTAAGTTTCTTCTGTTTAAGATCGTTGTGTTCTTTAGGAAAATACCAATCATGGTCATCAGGATAACTAGCAGTCCAGGTAAACAGCAACCTTCTTCTTTCTCTGTCCATCTCCTCACAGCCCTCCCCGTTCTCTCTCTGGGCTCTCTTTTTAATACCCTCTCTGACTATTCACAATTAAACTCTCTACAGTTGCCAAAGATCATATGCCTCTGAGCAGCATGAGGAAATTATCACCTGTGCACAAACTAAAAGTGACTCCATATATCATACTTGAGATTAAAACAAGAACATAACTGAATTTTTAAATAAACCACAATTTCTACTACAAAGCAGATGTCCACCACTTCTGGTCTTATAATCTTTCTGCCTCCTTTTGTAATAATTCCTGAGACTTATGGTAAAGAATATGATACAGATGTCTCATTTAGGACTGAATACTACACAATCTTACTATTGTCTGTTCACCAGTTGTAGGTCTATGTTAATCACTATCTATTGCGAAAAGGAAGCTGTTTTTCAATGAAGATTGAGAGATGTACTAATCTATGAGTAGAAACACAAGAACGGAAGGGGCAGTTTAATACTGTGCTTATAGGTATAATTAGTATAGGTAGAATTATATTCATTCCAAGGGCCATTACATAGACGACCACAGCTTTTTGGCCCAGTAAGTACAGCAGGGATGAACTTCATTTTGTAAGGCATGATTTAAGCCCTATTAGAAAAAATGTTGTTACCTCTGCTACATTCATGCCAGTATTGTGCCAGTGGAGTTAACTATTCATGCCAATAATTATAGCTCATGGAATTCAGACCTGGGTAAGACTGCTCATTATTTTTCTTCTCTATTATTGTATATAGAAATGTCTAACTATGAAAGCTAGGCAAGAAGGACGAAGAATCTAAGGGAGTAGCAGTTATATTTATCCATGTCCTGTGACTCAGATATGTGGTATCTTTAGTAATAAGGTCTTACCGTCATGTTACAGATAGTAAGAAAAAGCAACAGAAATAGTATTCAATGTTTGTAGGATGTCTGTAAGTCTCCAGTAAATTAATGGCTTGAAAAGAGGTAACCCATACCTTTCAGTGGGATTATTACTTGATAGTCTGTGGACTTGATTTAATAATTTCAACCCTCACTCCCCACTCAAGAACTGTTAGACTCTTATTGGTGGGCTCCTGCAGTTTGTCACCAGAAGCAGAGACCTGAGATACAGGGAAGCAGTAAAGGACACTGCAGTGCTAGCAAACTCAGATCATAAAGTAAAGAGAAAGAGGTGAGGGGAGTAAAATTCAAGGGTAAAAATGGGACAAGACAGTAGTGTCATGTTTTTGTATGGTATTTAATTAGATAATTATATATCTGTGGCAAGAGATAAAGAAAGTGAAACTTCAGGGTTAGCGAGAAAGAGGAAAGACAAACAGGTGGCTTCTGGACAAAATAAGAGTAAACTATCAGCTCCTCTCAAAGAGTTCTGTGTCCCTCCTGATGACAATAATTCATGGTTAAGAGAAAACTTTGAGGATGACTTAGATACTGATGAGGTTGCAGAGACAGAGGATTCTGAGAGATGTCCTTCGATTCAGGCTATGAATGTTAATAAAAAACCAAGCGACAACAACAAAAACTTGAGCCTTGGGAAAAAGAAACGAAAAGTTTGGAATGGGGTTTGGAGGAAATAAACAGAAAAATTGGAAAATTAAATGAGGTTAAATACCCCACTAAAACTCCTTCATTGATTGCAGGCTTAGACCCTCCTCCAGGGATGGCTACAGTTGCTATAGCTCAAAAGATGAGTGTACCTTTTCTTTTCTCCAGTGCATGAGCAATGGTATCTCCTTTACAAGCTTCTTTAAAAGAAGCTAGGCATAAAGGAAAAGATAGAAGTGAGTTTTATGGTGTTCCAATTATAGAGTAACCTGATGGACAGGGTCATATGGTGAGAGTCCATGCTCCTACATATTTTAAACAATTAAAATAATTGAAAATTACATGTGCCCAATATGGTCTGTATAGCACCTTTTACCCAACCTCTGTTAGAGTCCTTGTTTACTGAGGCCCTCTGCCCAGGGGACTGGAAGAAATTAAAAAAAGCATGATATCAAGAGGAGATCATTTATTATGGAAGTCAGAATTTGCTGAGCAGTGTCAAACTACAGCTAAAATCACTCAAGAAAAAAAAGCAGAGTCTCAGTTTTTCCTGTAAGAAAGCTAATTGTTAATAATTGTTAATTCTACTGCAAAGTCTCTGTGGTAAAAAAAAGGATTCAACAAATAGCAAGGTGCTTTGTCTGTCTGTTTTGAATGTATAAGTTTACCATGTTCTGTATGTCTTGGTTATAGTTATTGGTCATTGTGTATGTTTAAAATCTGTAACATAAAGTTAACTTAAACTTAATACCTAGGGATGTAATTCAGATCCCAGAATTTAGAAAACTAAAATATGTTCATGGAATACTTGATACTTTTTCAGGCTTTATCATGGCAATTCCCTTAACAGGAGAAGCCACCAAACCAGTTAAAAGTCATTGTTTAAAATGTTTTGCTACACTTGTTATTCCTTCCATTATAAAGACTGATAATGGTTCAGGATATAAAAGTCAAGCTTTTCAGAGTTCTTACACTCAAATGAATGTAAGTCAAAAAACAAGTATTCCATATAATCCTCCAGACCTAGGAATTGTTGAGCATGCCCACGGATCTCTTAAGAACCAATTGCAAACAATAAAAAAGGGGAGTTTTATCCCCAAACACCATAGAATTATCTTAATCATGCTCTCTTTATCTTAAATTTTTGAATGTGGATATACAAGGCCATTCTGCAGCTGATCGATTGTGGCACCCTAATACCAAAGATAATTATGCCCAAGTGAAATGGAAAGATCTGGTTACTGGATTATGGCAGGGCCCCACCCCTGTATTAATGTGGGAAAGATGGCATGTTTGTGTTTTTCTGTAGGATACTGAAGGAGCCTGGTGGATCCCAGAAAGGTTGATGAGATTTGTGGGAGATGTTTCCTGGAAGGAGGATGCTCCTACTGCTGACAATAATGAATTCTGTTCTGATGGTGAATGGAAAGCTGTATTAGGTTTACGATCCTAACCCAACTTTGTTACCTTCTGCTCCTGGGAGAAGATGTTTTACAGGGAAACCTCTTAGATACAGTGTGACTAGATATGATTAATTTGTTAATCAGGACAATGGTCAACAACTATGGGGCTTTGGTGGTCTGATTCTGGTTTTCAGCAGATCTCTATTTGGAAGCTTGCTGCAGAAAATCTGGGGAGGCCCTATAACTTCCTGCATAATTTCTCCTTATGCTTTGTTGTTCAGAATGTTAACATTTTTATACAATATTCAACCTTTAATGTTTCTTGCCATCAATGTGAACTAACAAACTGTATTTATAAGCTTTCAAATGGACAACAGGTTCTGGTTGTGCAACAGCCTTCATTTACTATGGTTCCTGTGAATGTTTTTAAGGCTTGGTATTCTGATAAGGGATTACAAGTGCTAGAAACAGATCTAAAAGAATGGTTGGGTTAATTATTGCAGGTATTATGGCCATTGTGGTCATTTTTTATGTCACTTTTATGAAGTGTTATAGAAGTTGGCTGATTACTCTTATTAGGAGCATGTCTCCTACTGGTGATAATTAAAACCTTCATCAAGGTCTTCTGGAATGTTAAAGCTGAACTGCATAAGATTAAACTCCAGCATCTACCCTAGAGGAGATTGGTTGTCAAAACAGGTAAGATTTCTTTGAGAAATATTCAATCTAAGACAGGGCATGATGATGGAATTCATGTACCAATGATGGGTAAGATTATATCATTCAGGAGAGACAACCTAAGACAGGCACAATCTTCTGCTCCATAGCTCTTAAACTGTGTTTTAAAAAAATATATAAAAGGGAGACCTGTGAAGAGCTGCTTGTTTGTCAAGCTGCTTTGTTATTGTATTGAGTATTCAGCAAAGAAAAACATGTTTTCACCCTGGCCTTTACATTGAGACAGAGGTAAGAGGATGTTTAGCCAATTTCCTCAAAACTTGTTTGTGTGACCTTGAACCAAATCTGCTACAAGGCAGTAGTTTTAGAAATAAAGTTTGGCAATTCCAGGAACTTCTTTCTTGTATTGGTTTGACTTGTTTTTGTTTTGCCTATAAAAGGGAATTGTGGAATAAACTCGCACTGCAGTCTTAGTGACAGCCATCTTGAGCTGATCCCCCTTGTAGTGACTTGGTTTAATTATTTCAATCCTACTCCCTACGCTGGAACTGCTCAACTCTGCCGGCAGCTCCAGCAATAGTCTACAGTAGCGCTGAGAAGCATGCTGTCCCTACCAGCTCCCTACTGTTATGTGGCAAACTCCATTTATACCTATATGTACTTTAGGAAGCTTCTAGAGTATGTTGACATTTGACATTTTCAAAGATTGTAGTGTTATTTCTCCTGCCGCATACTCGCTCCTCTATCCTGTGCTTTCATCAGTCATGATTTAACTCTTTCTGTTCCATTATTCATCATCCCTTTTTAAAACAATGCCTACTCTATTGAAATCTTCTATATGCCATCTTTTTCTAGTTTAGTATATTTCTTTAAAACTTCCAATTTAAAACTACATATCTCACATCAAATCTAGTACCCATATATGAAAGAAAAATGGCAAAACCCACAAGATCACCTCATTAGATACAAAAGACTTTTAACAAAATACAAGATCTCTTCTTCACAATGAAAATCCCAAGACTCTAGAGATAAAAATGTTGTATCTCAACATAATAAAGGTAACATAATACAAGCCTAAAGCAAATATCATGCTAAACAGAAACAAGTAAAAACATTTCTACTAAACCTTGTACTTGAAGGTAGAGCTGAAACAATAAAACAAAAGGAGGAGAAAAATAGGACACAAATAAGAAAGAGATAAGTTAAAGTATCCTTATTGAGATCCTATATGATTTTATACAGAAAAGACACTGAAATACTATGCTAGAAAACTCTATAGCTAGTATACATATTCATCAAAGTAGGGAATTCAACATAACATGAGAAAAATAAATAGCCTTCATGTATACAACACCAAACACTTTGAGAAAGAAATTAAGAAAATAATTCCATTCACTATTAATTTTACAAAAATCTCAATCATTCAAATTCCAGGCTGCAAAAAGGCCATTGGCTGAATCACCTCATTTATGGCTCTTAAATTTCTTAACATTTTCCATTTTCCTGATTTCTTTTTAATTGTAAGTATAGGAGAATTCCAAGGACTGTTCAGTTCTTCAATATGTTGAACACGTAACTGCTCCTGTACCAACTGCCATAGTACCTGTAATTTTTCTGATGTAAAAGGCTATTGTCCCCCCCATACAAGTTTGTCAATAAACCATTTTAAGGATGGTGTTGTTGGTACCTTTTAAAGATGAACAGCTGTTGTGTCCTGCTTATGTACAACCTGAAAAGTCTATGACTTTTCTTTTTTTTCTGAGTAATTTATTTATTTTTATTTTTATTAATTACAGTTTATTCACTTTGTATTCCTCCTGTGCCTCCCTAGCTCCTCCCCTCCCAACCCTACCCTTCCTCTTCCCTACTGGTGACCTTCTCCCAGTCCACTGAAAACGGAGGTCCTCCTTCCCTTCCCTCTGACCCTAGTCTATCAGGTCTCATCAGGACTGGCTGCATTGTCTTCCTCTGTGGCCTGGTAAGGCTGCCCCCCCCCTCAGGGGGAGATGATCAAAGAGCAGTTCATGCCAGAGACAGTCCCTGTCCTCATTACTATGGAGGCCACTTGGATACTACCTCTGTGTAGGGGTTCCAGGCCATCTCCATGAGTAGTCCCTGGCTGGAGTATCAGTTTCAGAAAAGACCCCTGTGTCCAAACTTTTAGGATTCGTCGCTGTCCTTGTGGAGCTCATGTCTTCTCCAGGTCTTACTATCTCTCACTTCTTTTATAAGATTGTCTGTACTCTGTCCAAAGTTTGGCTATAAGTCTCAACATCTGCCTTGATACCCTGCAGGGTAGAGCCTTTCAGAGGCCCTCTGTGGTAGGCTGCTGTCCTGGTCTCTGTTTTCTCCCACCTCTGATATCCATCCTCTTTGCCTTTCTGAATGGGGATTGAGAATCTTAGTGAGAGTCCTCCTTCCTGATTAGCTTCCTTAGGTGTGCATATTTTAGTATGTTTATCCTATATTATATGTCTAGTATCTACTTATGAGTGAGTATATACCCTGTGTGTCTTTCTGCTTCTGAGATACCTCACTCAGGATGATCTTTTCCAGTTCCCACCATTTGCCTGCAAATTTTATGATTTCTTTGTTTTTTATTGCTGAGTAATATTCCATTGTGTAGATATACCACAATTTCTGTATCCATTCCTCAACTGATAATATCTTTTCTTGATAATACCTTTTAATATTTTTCTCAGAAGCATTTTTATATTAAGGTTTGTTTCTGAGATTGGAAGAATCTTAATCTGTATTTTCCATTGTTGCAACAAATCATGTCCCCATATATTCATGGATATATTTTCCACAAATGGTTTTATTTATTCTATTTGTTTTCTGACCCTATGCACTCAACTCATGTTGTATTTTGTTTTATCTGAGATAAAGTTCCAACCCTTAGACGCTGAATATGTATCTCTGGAAGAGGCCAATTTGGATGCCAAGATTTTGGTGAAATTATTGTTACATCTGCTCCTGTGCCTACTAAACGATCAATTTCAATACCATTTATTTGCATTTTTAGCTTCTTTCTCTGATCACTTATAGCAGTTTGCCAAAATACTTGTTTTCTGCTCTTCTTCTTTTTTAGAAAGCTAAAAATCTTATTTTTTATTGAGCATCCTAATTCATAGTTAATAGTATAGGCTTAAATACAACTCAATGGCACATCGTTTGCTTGGCATATCTAAGGTCCTGTGTTCAATCCCCAGAACCATAGACAGTAAAAGAAACAATGCAGTTAGTACTCCTCCATCACAAAATACAATGAAGATCTTAGAACCCATATAACAGGCTTGAACACCAAAGAAACCTAGACCAGGAGGGAGGAAAGCTTAGAATGTATTGAAGTGTAGGGTTTGAGCATTTTCTTGTGATGTCCTCTCTGAAACAGGCATCAATGTAGCTATTTCTCTGACTCCTTTGGCTTCGATGAGATATGAAATTTGCTGTTCCAAATTTCCCCAATCCTTTCACCCAAAGGCACAGTTCTCTGTAGCCTGACTTTGCATTACCCCAGTGTCTGAAAAACATAATGTTAAGACATGTCCCTTTTTTTTCCAATTTCTTTTATTAATTTATTTATTTTTATATCAATCACAGGTTAGGTACTTTGCATCCCAGGCGTAGCCTCCTCCCTCATTCCCTCCCACCCTCCCACTCCCTCCCTCATCTCCCTCCTCCCCGCCCCCTCCAAGTCCACCAACAGGGGAGGACCTCCTCCCCTTCCACCCAAACCCAGCTCATCCTGTCTCCTCAGGGCTGGCTGCAATGCCCTCCCCT
>CM053751.1:24496415-24511054 GCA_028658305.1 Pachyuromys duprasi
GACTGTGTCTCCTATTTTGGTTGTTTCCTCTCTGTCTATCTTTGATTGTTCCTCTATGCGGGCGGTTAATTTCTTCTCCATTTCTTTGAGGGCCTTGTTCATTTCCTCTTTTTGTCTCTCCTCTTGTTCCTCCAATATCTGCATAATCAAAGCTTTAATATAATTTTCCTGTGTCTCCACTGAATTAAAATCTCCGCTGCTTTTGGGTGTTTCTGGTGTGGCCATGGTGTCCTGATTTTTGTTGGGTGAGTTCTTTCACCGATTTCTGGGCATTTGTTTATATATAATCAGGGAGCTGTTTGTGCTTTAAGGCTGTACTTCAGTCTGAAAGTGTCAGTCTCTTGTGTCAGGAGTATTCTTCAAGAAGATCAGGGATTTCCGGTGGTTTGTTATTGTTTTTTGTTGTCTCAGTTGAACTCTTTTGTGGGCTCTCTGTGTCCAGCTTCGTGCTCTGTGCTAGAAGCTGTGAGCACTGCAGAGTGGTCACCCCTCTGGTCTGGAGGTCTAGCTCCTCTGTCTTTTGAGATGTCAGCTGGGGTCTGTGTGCTTAGCCCTGGTCTTGTTGCTAAGGGCTCTCTCCTGGAATGGTGATTTGGCTCCCCCTTCTGGGCCAGGGCCTGTGTGCCATGGTCTGAGATGATATTTGGGGCACACACAATGGGTTTGGGTTGGTATGCCTCCGCTGAATTCAGGCCTGTCTGATATGGTGCCGGAGGCCTTCTCTGTCTGTCCTGTGGACACACACAGGGACTGAGGTTTTGGCCCTCAGTGTGCGGTCTGATCAAGATGGTCCCCGGACTTTGTCAGTCTGGGGTGGCTCCTGTGATCCGTCCATGCCCACTGTGCACCCGTGGGTTGAAGCAGAACTCAGGTCCCTCTCAGACTTGCCCGTGGACTGGCACACAGACAGAGGTTTTGCTGGCAGAAGCATGTGGCTCGCGCCCGCGGAGTGCAGACTGGTCAAAACGGTCCCCCGCCTTTCTCAGACTGGGGTGGTTCCGGCGATCAGTTCGTGCCCGCAGCACACTCCTGGGTTGAAGCAGAACCCGGGTGCAGTGTGCGCTCGTAGGGTGCAGTTCGGTGAAAACGGTACCCGGTTCCTCGTCAGACTGCCCTCGAGACTGTGTGATCCAGTCTATTATGGCGGCTGCGGGCACCCAGCGCGGCTGCTAGTTCAGATCAGAGCTGTGCACCGCTGGTCACCCGGAGGTGTTCTGGGGAATAACTGGGTGTCCCTATGGTTTTCCCACTTGATTTTCTCACCGTGGGAGTTCTGCTCACCTGGCAATCACGGATGCTGGAGTTTTAGGTCCCAGAGTTCAGTCCCCTGGTCGCTGCATTGTTTCTGCTGTCCTACTCCTCAGACACAGTGTTCTCTAGTCGTTTTCTGCTCTTCTTTGAAGTTTTTGTTTTATCTACTGAAGATGCTCTGTCCTTGATTATATCCAGAGCAGTTGTTTTTAACAACAGTAATTAAATATTTTAATTGCTCTGTGGATGAGTATCTCTAGTACTGACAGGTACAGGTTAAATCAAATTTGGTTTCAGGGCCTGCTAAAGGCCCCTTAGGGAGTTTCCTGATGGCAAAAGGTTGTCTTGCCTGTTCCTTGTTGATCTTCCTTCATTAGTCCAATGCTGTCCTTTGCCACATCTATATATTCCAGAAGGCTGGAGCCTTCTTTTTGGGTTATATTTAGAAACAAACAGATAAACAAACAAGCAAGCATTGTTTCTAGGAATGCCTTTTCTACAATACCTTTTCAGATGACCTGGCTTACCACAATAAAAACATCTGACATTTTGATTTTTCATAAAACTTTTAGAAATTCCTTTTAGGAAAAGCTTTTTAGAAATCAGAGAAGCATCATAAATATGAGATCCAACATAAGCCATATTTCTAATCCAGTCAACAATTTTGGTGCTGATCTTATCTTTAAAGGCCTAATCACCATTTGCATTCTGAATTAGCACTTTTAAAAGCTGAAGATTTGATTAATAGTGGTCTGATTTCTGAATATTATAATATTCTATTTATAGCCAAATTCAATATTTGCAAAAAAAAATCAGTGAGGGCTTCTTTTATGCCTTGCATAATTTTAGTAAATGACTCAGATCTCTTTCTTGATTGTTCAAACTTGTCCAAAGCATTGAAAGCTCCTAAATGACATAGAACTAAGGTGTGGTCATAAAATTCAAGCTGCCTTTGTAACTGATCATATTGACCTTCAACTAGCAACTGATCTTGGGAAATATTAATACTTCTAGTCCTTTTTCATTGTTCTATGGCCCTCTCTTCCTCTTTCCATCATGTTTGCTATTGTAACTGAGGACCAACTACCAAAATTGCCGTGGGCAAACCTTTCTAGTCTTGGGGGATAATTCTGTTCTGAATTGTCCATAAATTTAATATCTGGTGGAGTGAGTGTATACCATATGAAAAGATTGCTTCCTTAAATCTCCTCAAATTTAATATTCCTATAAAGAGTCTATTTAACTTCTTACTTATCATCTTCTGGTAGTTTTTGTGTAGTAACTAGAAAAACTAAGGTTGTTTTTAAAACAATCTTGGACTGTCCTTCAATTTTATCATGTGTTAGCATTGAAGGTCCTTATCTAAATTTCTCTGTCTGTATCTGAGTATTTTTCTTACCTTCATTATTAAATTTTTTAAGGCTTACATTTTATCAATCCGCTTTTCATTTTTGGCACAAATCCACTATGACTATTAAGGATAAAATATGAATTATCAGAATAATAGTAATTGTAATTGGTACTAATTCAATCTCAGTTAAGTCATTTGTCTTTCAAATTTTTGCTTCTTTTTTTTAAGCCATTTAAAGTAACACTACACAGGGTCTTAACGCCCTGTAATATGATATTTCTCATCTTTAACATGGGAAACATTTTTCCTCTCAATATTACTTAAATCTCTCCTTGAGGACTCCTCAAGTATCTTACTAAATCTGATGGCTTCTCAGTTATCTACAGCTGGTGTGATTTCTCCATCTGTGTGATTGTGCCATATGTTGGCATTTCAAATGTTTTTAACAAAATCTCAATAATTTTATTTTATGGATGAAAACTCAAGAGCCAGAGGCTGGAGTGAAAGCCTGATGACTCAGAGATGCATAGAAAGCACCCAGCTGACCTTTGTCTTTAGCTGACATTGCAGAGGTCATGCCTCCTTCTCACATGCCATCACCAAAACACCTCAAATTGAATATCGCTCCATTCTTCTTGTTATCTGCCTCTTTATCTTCCCGAATTGCTCTTTCTCTCTGTGTTTGTTTCTTAATAATTCTATGTTCCCTTCCTATCAACTGGTTGCTTGCTCAGCCTCTTGACTTATGGTTGACTTTATGTAATCCTGTTTACAATACACAATTGGAAAGTTCTTGGATTAAATGTGAGTACTAAGGCTAAACCACAGCACAACTAAAAACAAGTTTTTTCCAGTAAATAACGTGATCTTCAGGTTCACAGTGTGATCACATATACTGCAAAAATTCACAATAGAAAAAATACATTGGAATAATTCTAAGCAAATATGTGAAATAATATGGAATAAAAAAACTTTAAAACACTGAGGAAAGAAAGTGAAGAAGGTACCAGAAGATGGAAGAATCTTCAGTTGTAAGATTAATATTATTTTATAATAGGGTTTATTATTATTTATAATAGACTACCCTACCAAAAGCAATCTCCAGATTTTATGCATTCTCCATCAAAATTGCAATGCAATTTTCCCCAGAAATTTTCTCCCCCCTTGAAAATACTGTGAAACAGTTCAAGCTGTATTCTCTGTTGATGATTCTGAAGTATTAAAGCTGTTTCTATTTTGAAGATGAATGAAGATGTGTGAAATGTTAATTTGGTATCCTGTCCCATAATTTAAATATAGCAATCGCATGATTGGTTAAAATAAAACATGAGAGAAACTGAGAATTTATTTCCTTTTATGTTGACATTACTTTAATTTCTACTAGTATTACACTGTGCTGACAAGACCTCCTTCGAGTTTGTAAAGTCTGACTAAAGAATGTCACAACTGCTAAAGAAATGTCAGCATTTTCAAAGGAGTTTGAGTTGTTTCATGTGTCCAGGTAGAAATCTTATAATTTTCCTACAAAATAGTCTTTCTAATGGAATGATATCTAGTCATGGTTTTAAGTAAGACCTTGTAATTTATATTGAAGTAATTAGTGATTGACTAGTTATTCTTATATCATATTTATACTTTAAGAGAATAATTAATTTCTTTCATTCTCTTACAAATTTGATACTATTTGTATAATCAATATGTGATATAAATATGATAATACAATCATAATATAAGTGTGTTATATTCAGAGCAGTATTAGGTAAACTTGGTGTACAATAATTGTACACAAACGATAATATTTATGGATAAGCCTTTTATACATATCCAATTTTGAATTATCTTAGTTATAAAATTTAAATTATATTAGTTATCTCATAAGATAAAAAGATTGTTCACATTTGAAAGTCTCTTCTTCAGAAATATCACTGAAAGGAGATAAAATACGTATTAAAGGTACTAACGCTGGTATGAAAGGCAAGGTGCTGTCTTAGAATATAGGATAGGTTTACAAACTTTAGACTAGATAATGTACTTGAGTAGCTGTTATCATAAGAGTTAAAAGGTGAAACATGAAAAGTGAGTGTGGAATGAACTCTAAGGAGAAAACAGAAGATTCCTACTCCTACCCAATTACAATTCCCAGAACTCTTCTGAACATATCAAAATGACACATAGGGCTGAAAATAGGAAAGTAAAATCTCATTGATTGAAGAGGTCTAATTCATATATTCCATACTTATACCTTTTATCTAACAGAAAAAGTTTATTTATTGTTTGTTCATTGAAATTTGGCACGTTCAGAAAGATGAGTCACATTGCATGGGTATGAGAGGAGAAGCCATAGTTGAAAGTCTGTGGAATGACCATGAGAAATAGGGAAACACTCACTCAGTTTTTCCTCCCAATGCCTTCATCTACACTTATCAAAGACATACCACATTCTTTTCTCTCATTTCAATAGAACTATTGGTTTAATCATTATCTCAGGTCTCTCTCTCTCTTTTAATTGCAGGAACAAAACAACATCAAAACGCAATGTGGAAAGGAAAGGCTTACTTGCTTACATTTCTGCATCATTGAAAGAAGCCAGAACAGGAACTCAAAGAAGGCAGGAATCTGGAGGCAAGAGTTAATACAGAAACCATGGAGGGGTGCTGCTTATTGGCTTTCTCCTCTTGACTTGCTTTCTTCTGGAACTCAAGACCACCAACCAAGAGCGCCCCACCAACAATGGGCTAGACCTTGCCCCATCAATCACTAATTAAGAAAATGCCTCACAGCTGGATCTTATGGATGCATTTTTCGAGTTGAAGTCCCCTCTTTCAGACAAGTCTAGCTTGTCTCAAGTTGGTACAAGACTAGCCAGCACATTATTTTGACACAAAGCTAATCACCTCAAAGAAAAGTTATTTATAATCAATTATATAAGAAGTCTTTTACTTTTTTCATTTTACAACAAATTTCAGAAATTGTTCACCCCTACCTAATTAAAAAATACAAAACTATGATAAAACAGTAAAAATCCAATTGCAAATCATCATATGCTTGAAAACTATATAGAACAAGGAGTTTAAAAAGAACAATATTCCACCAAGATGTGTGGAAAATTAATTAATGTATTTTAGGATGTTATAATATTCAGATACATTTTCATCACTTCAAAAATATTTTACATAAGTAGCTGGATAGTATAGTTGAATTAGCTGAATAGTATAGTTGAGGATATCAGCCTTTTGTGAGTAGACAGAATAAATAAGCATATGTAAATACAAAACTACGAAATAGGTCCAAGAATGCTGATCCCCTCTCTAAGCCACTCAAAACAATCAATTTGACTTTAAACTCGGCAGCCAAATCACTTAGGAAGCAAGAAAGGTCAATTAATTAAAAGCAACTGTCTCCTTTATTATATATGACTGCAGAAAGACCCATTTGCATCAGTAAAGGGAAATTTAAGGACATTCCTACAAAAGCTCTCTTGGAAGAAGCATCTAGTCATGGGGCTCTATGGGAAATTCCTAAGGAGTAGAAATGTATTTCTCACAGATCTATGGCTGGAAGGTCTAGGTTTAAGAGGACTCCTAGTCAAAGTTCTGGAGAGGGCTTTCTTCCTATATGACCTTGTGGCAGAAAAGAGACATGAAGAAGGCATACAAAAGAGCAAGAGGAAGAGATAGGCTAAAACACTGTGGCGGGCTCACTGTAACTACTGCACACCGACTGTAAGTATAATAAATAAGAGTAACCACACTAACGTATTGAGGAATTCCTTTTTTTAAACATAATTATTTTATTTTATATTAATCACAGGTTATGTACTTTGTTTCCCAGCCATAGCCCCCTCCTGCATTCCCTCCCTATCCCTTCCATCCCTCCATCATCTCCTCCCTGCCCCTTTCCAAGTCCACTGATAGGGGAGGACCTCCTCCCCTTCCATCTGAACCTAGCTTATCAGGTCTCTTCAGGACTGGCTGCAATGTCCTCTTCTGTGGCCTAGCAAGGCTGCTCCTTCCTCGGGGGGGGGGGGAGAGGTCGAAGAGCCAGCCATTGAGTTCATGTCTGAAATAGTCCCTGTTCCCCTTACTAGGGTACCCACTTGGATATTGAGCTACCATTTGCTACATTCAAGCAGGGATTCTAGATTATATCCATACATGGTCCTTGGTTGGAGAAACAGTCTCATAAAAGACCCCTGTGCCCTGATATATTTGGTCCTTGTGGAGCTCCTGTCCTCTCCACCTCTTACTAACTGCCCATTCTTTCATATGATTCCCTGCGCTCTGCCAAAGGGTTGGCTATGTGTCTTAATATTTGCTTTGATACACTGTTAGGTAGAGTCTTTCAGAGGCCCTCTGTGGTAGGCTCTTGTCCTGTTACTTGTTTTCTCCTACATCCAATGTTCATCCCATTTGTCTTTCTAAGTGAGTATTAATCCTCTTACCCCAGGTCCTCTTTCTTGTTTATCTTCTTTAGGTGTATAGATTTCAGTATGTTTATCCTATTTTATAGGTCTATATAAGTGAGTATATACCATGTGTGTCTTTCTGCTTTTGGGATACCTCACTCAGGATGATCATTTCCAGGTCCCACCATTTGCTTACAATTTTCATGATTTCCTCATTTTTAATTGCTGAGTAGTATTCCATTGTGTAAAAGTACCACAATTTCTGTATCCATTCCTCAACTGAGGGACATCTGGGTTGTTTCCAGGTTCTGGCTATTACGAATAAAGTAGCTACGAACATGGTTGACCAAATGTCCTTGTTGTGTACTTGAGCATCTTTTGGATATATGCCTAGGAGTGGCATAGCTGGATCTTGAGGAATCACTATTCTTAATTGTCTAAGAAAGTACCAAATTGATTTCCAGAGTGGTTGTACAAGTCTTCATTCCCACCAGCAATGGAGGAGGGTTCCTCTATCTCCACATCCTCTCCAACATGTGTTGTCACTTGAGTTTTTGATCTTAGCCATTCTGACAGGTGTAAGGTGAAATCTCAGAATCGTTTTGATTTGCATCTCCCCGATGGCTAAGGACATTGAGCATTTCTTTAAGTGTTTTTTCTGCCATTCTACAGTCCTCTACAGAGAGTTCTCTGTTTAGCTCCATACCCCATTTTTAATTGGATTACTTGATTTGTTGCTTTTTAACCTCTTGAGTTCTTTATATATTCTGGATTTTAGCCCTCTGTCAGATACAGGGTTGGTGAAGATTTGAGGAGTTCTTATAAGCTAACTAGTTCCCTCCCCTTAAGCACCATCTCCCAATACTGTTGTGCTAGAGATTAAACCTGACAAGTAAATTGGAGTGGGTGGAATGGCATAATGATAATTGCAACTTGGTTCCTTTAGCTTTTATCCATGGGGAAGCTTAAGCTTTCCAGAGAAATGTAATTTGACAAGAAGGCAGGTTAGCGTTTCTTTTCTTTGACCTTGTTCATAGAAAGTGAGCTACATTTAGACAGGGAATGTGGACTGGCTGCATTGTCTTCCACATTTCCTCTCTAAATGTAGCTCACTTATTATATACAAAGTCACATAATTGTTACTGTGTAACAATGACAGAGATTTTTTTCAGTCAAAATATAATAATAACATTACTTCTTTTTCTGCTTTATCCTTCCAAACCCTGCCATACCCTTCTCTTTCTCTCAAATCTATAACCTCTTTTCCTTTATATATATGAATAAATATATATGAACAAATATATATTCATATATATATATATATATTATCTCACAACAAAATTCCTGTTCCTCTGGTGTAACATGAGACAGGCAGCTAAGGACACTTTATATTGGAAAACTAAACTAATTAGGAGGCTTATGACTGGAGAAAAGCTGTTCTTCCTGTCTCACAGTTGTTAAATGTCAGTGGATCTTAGTCTAGGGGTGTGGCTATGTGAGACTATCCCAGTGAGAGAATTTGATGAAGTGCCCCCTTGGAAAGCAATACCTTTGCAAAGGTATGTGCTCTATTTTGGTGCCTAAAATCTGCTGAATTTTAATTTTGTCAAAATGCTGAAAGAGGAAAACTAATGAGGTGCATAGATGATCTGTATATGTACTTGTATTTGGAATAGTTTATGAACTTGCAATCCTTAGTTTGGCATATTACAGTGAAAGTCTTCTAATTATTGGAAAATAAATGGACTTAACTTTCTGATTCATGGATATAATCTAATTAAGCTTATATTCAGTATCATACTCTAAGAGAATATTATAGAAACTATATTCATAAGTTTACTTTATTGGATTTATAAATCATTTAAATACACAGGCAGAATTTATTTGAGTCATAAAATTAAAGTAATTTAGAGGTAATTGAATATGTTACATATGTAAATTAAATTTAAAGATTAAAATTAATTACATTTAATTTCAAGTATGCTATTCAAAGATTCCTTTGAAACTTAAAATTGTTTTCCAAATGCACTAATTTATTAAAAATTAAAACCCTACATTGAGAAATTGAATATTAGTTTCTAAAAGATAAAATATTATCTTTAGTAGGCTCCTGTGAATATGAATTAGTCATTGAGCACATAAATTCAGAATAGAAAATACTGATAGTAAGACATTTGAGAGAAGTCTTTGACATGAAAACATACTTTAAAGTGTGAGCTAGAAGAAGGGGACGAAGAAATGATTATTGTCCACCTTTCTCAGATTACGTTTTCTCAGCCATGTTCATGATTCTTCATAGATATAGCTTCTGTCATTTCTAGAAGATGTAATCTCATAGCAAACTTTCTGTCCCTCTGGAGTCAACAGAAGACAAGGAGCACAGGCTAGTAAATATTGAAAGAGGAACAGCCTTTCCCCTAAACAAAGGTTACAGACTATTGCAGAAAAAGGATCTGAAAGACTGTAAGATGCACAGGAAAAAAAATATCAGCTTCCAAAAAATCTTGTGTAGATATGGCAGGGAAGTTGCACCTATGAAATGTTAAAATTGTGGTTGCCTATTCAAGACCTGTATAAGGACAACATCAGTTGCTAACTTGGATTAGGAAAAAAATCTCACAAGGTGTCAGCCGCAGATGAGGAGTTTTAGGTAAATAATGGCTACTGAGAAAGTGAGAGTCAAACTCCTGCAGGGATGAGTGCTATAACAGATTATCCTAGTGCAGATGATCAGGCTTAAACTCATATACATGTGGTCAAAACTAATTGGACTCCACAGCACGGTTTTTCTTTTTTCTTTTGTAAAAATTAAAGAAGAAGTAATGAATACATGAATGGGTGGGGGAAACATGTAAGAAGTTAGGTAGAAAGTTGGAGGGAGGAAATGTTGTATATATTATATATATGCAATTCTCAAAAACATTAAGTAAGGGAAAGAATTTCTCATGAACTATATCTTAGCTCTAGCTTGAAAGTAGGCATAGGCTACACCTCTTTTTTAATTATTTATTTTATTAATTACAGTTTATGTACTTTGTATCCCAGCTGTAGCCTTCTCCTTCATCCCCTCCCAATCCTGTCCTCCCTCATCTCCCTCCATGCCCCTCCCTCAGTCCACTGATAGTGGAAGTCCTCCTCTCTTTCCATCTGAGTCTAGCCTATCAGATCTCATCAGGATTGGCTGCATTGTCTTCAGCTGTGGCCTGATGGTCTGTGCCCTATTCAGGGGAGGCGATCAAAGAGCCATCCACTGAGCTCATGTCAGAGACAGTCCCAAGTTCCCATTACTAGAGAACCCCACTTAGAGACTGAGCTGCCATGGGCTACATCTGTGCAGTGGTTCTAGGTTATCTCCATGCATGGTCCTTGGTTGGGGTATCAGTCTTAGAAAAGACAACTGCTCAGGTTTTTTGGTTCTGTTGCTCACCTTGTGGAGCTCCTGTTCCCTCCATGTCTTTCTGTCTTGCCCTTCTTCCATAACAGTCCCTGCACTCTGCCCAAAGTTTGGCTATGAGTCTCAGCATCTGCTTTGATACCCTGCTGAGTCAAAAACCCTCTGTGGTAGGCTCCTGTCCTGTTCCCTCTTTTCTCCCTCTTCCGATGTATATCCAGTTTGCCTTTCTGAATGAGGATTGAGCATCTTACCCAGAGTCCTCCTTCTTGCTTAGCTTCTTTAAATGTACAGATTTTAGTGTATTTATCCTATATTATATGTCTAATATCCACTCATAAATAGTATATGCCACGTGTCTTTCTGTTTCTGGGATACCTCACTCAGGATGATCTTTTCTAGTTCCCACCATTTTCCTGCATATTTCATGATTTTTTTGTTTTTAATTGCTGAGTAATATTCCATTGTGTAAATGTACCACAATTTCTGTATCCATTCTTCAGTTCAGGGACATCTGGGTTGTTTACAGATTCTGGCATTATGAATAAAGCTACTACAAACTTGGTTGAGCAAATGTCCTTGTTGTATACTTGAGCATATTTTGGATATATGCTTAGGAGAAGTATAGCTGGATCTTGAGCTAGTGCTATTCCTAATTGTCTGAGAAAGTGTTAGATTGTTTTCCAAAGTGGTTGTACAAGTTTACATTCCCATCAGCAATGGAAGAGAGTTCCTCTTCCTCCACATCCCCTCCAGCATGTCTTGTACTTGAGTTTCTGATGGGTATAATGTGAAATCTCAGGGTCATTTTGATTTACATCTCCCTGATGACTAAGGGTGCTGAGCATTTCATTAAGTGTTTCTCTGCCATTGAATATTCCTCTGTTGAGAATTCTCGGTTTAGAACTGTACCCCATTTCTTAATTGGAATCTTGCTTTGTTGCTGTTTAACCTCTTTATTAAGGTTCTTTATTAATTCTGGATATCAGCCCTCTGTCTGATATAGGGTGGTAGGTGAAGATCTTTTCCCAATCTGTAGGCTGTTGATTTGTTCTGGCAACAGTGTCCTCTGTTTTACCAAAGGTTTTCAGTTTAATGAGGACCCATTTATTGATTGTTGATCTTAGAGCCTGTGCTGTTGGTGTTCTGTTCAGGAAGTTGTCTCCTGTGCTAATGTTTCAAGATTCATTCCCACTTTTTCTTCTAATGAATTTAAAGTGTCTGCTTTTATGTTGAGGTCTTTGATCCACCTGGAGTTTAGTTTTTTTTTTTTTCCAAGAGAACGAACAAGACTTTATTGACATTTGACTCTAGGAGGTGGGGAGATGGCTCAGTGATTAAAAACACTGGTTTCTCTTCCATGGAACCTTGGTTGATGTGGCAGCTCACAATTCCAGGTCCAGGGAATGAGGCTTTCATCTGGGTTCCACAGGCAGTTAGGCGACAGGATAAATCCAGGGTTGGTATCTAAAGAATCTAGATCTGCATTTTGTCTGTCCTGCCTGGGTCCTATGCCGGCCACACATGCAGCTAGAACGGGGCCATTTTGACCATCTTAGACTATTGTCTGAGACAAAGAAGGACCAGGGAAGACGTAATAGGGTATTGGCTTACCATATGAAGGCTAGTCCATC
The DNA here is from genome assembly GCA_028658305.1 of Pachyuromys duprasi. Lineage (NCBI taxonomy): Eukaryota > Metazoa > Chordata > Mammalia > Rodentia > Muridae > Pachyuromys > Pachyuromys duprasi. The sequence continues at coordinate 24,508,448 of CM053751.1, forward strand.
ACTGGTGCAAGGTGTGGTGCTTAAGAGAAATGGCTACATCTGATCCACAGAACTTGGTCATGGCAAATCCTACCACCAACTGAAGACTATGCACACATGGTGTGCAAACTATTAGGATCACCTAGAGACCAATGACCTATAAACCGGGTGTGCCAAGCCACGCCTGCAGTTCCCATGGTAGCATGAACTTCCATTTAAGTCCAACTAATACATGCATGATAAATTCAGGTATAGGCTAAATGGATCTGTGAATTGATCTCCCAGGAGTGGAGTTTAGTTTTGTGGAGGGTGATTTTGTGTGTGTGCAGGGTGTATTTTTCCATTTGCATTTTCCTACTTGTAGACATCCAGTTAGACCAGGACCATTTATAGAAGATGCTACCTTTTATAAATTGTATATTTTTGGCATCTTTGTGAAAAAAAATCAAGTATCCATAGGTGTGTGGGTTTATTTCTCCTATTTGATTCTAGTCTTTCACCATTCTGTTTCTATGCCAGTGCCATGTTTTTTTTTTTTTTCCTACTGTTTCTCTATAGAACAGCTTGAGATCAGGGATGGATATACCTCCAGAAGATATTTTGTTGTACATAATTATTCTAGCTATTCTGAATTTTTTGTTTTTCCATATGAAGGTGAGAATTTTTCTTTCTGGGTCTGTCAAAATTATGTTGATAATTTGTTAGGAATTGCATCGAATCTGTATATTGCTTTTGGTAAGAGGACCATTTTTATTCTTTTAAACCTACCAATCCATGAGCATGGGAAATCATTCTATTTCCTGTTATCTTCTTCAATTTATTTCTTCAGAGACTTGAAATTTTTTTTCAAACAGGCCTTTCACTTGCTTGATTAGATTTACACCAAGATACTTTAGGTTTCTTGTGACTATTGTGAAGCGTATTAGTTCCCCAATTTCTTTATCAGCCTTTGGTCTTTTGCATACAGGAGGGCTTCAGATGTTTTTTGAGGTAATGGAAGAAAATGTATGGCTTATTCATGATGGAACCTTTTATATATTTTCAATCCTTGATTAAAATACACCTTTCCTTTACCTGTAAGTATAAATATAGAAGGAAATTAGAGGCTGGAAGGGAAGCAGAACTCAGCCAAACCCTGCTACAATGTTTTCTGAGTGTCTGGGTTGCCACTCACTTGGCATTTACATAGTTAATGGAAATGATACATGAGAACTCTGGAGTTCAATCTCTATAAAGTGCACATTTTCCTTGAGCTACTTCACCGACGTGGAAGTTTCTGGTTGCTATGGAAACATAGTTGTCTAATGTGAATGCATTTTTTGTTTGTTTGTTTTGGTCCAAAGTGTGGAATGTGGAAATGTTCCCCCCGCCAAGGAAAACGTCCCCCCACCCGGCGGAAGACAGCCCCTGTAGAAAACAGCACCTGTGAAGAGGTGCAGAATTTTCGGTAGCTGTAAACTATCTTGTCTGAAGGACATGTTTTCTGTGCGCTGGAAACCATTCTTGTGTGGAATCTGAGTAGAAATAAATAGAAGCACACAGACCATGAGACAACGCTTTTTGCTTCTCTATGTTTTGCCAAGATTTGCATTGGTTTGCTGGTTTTAGCACAGAGAAATGCTCCAGAGAACTTTTCTTGCTGCTTTGATGAAGTTTTGCTACTTCAACAGACTCTATTTGGGCGGATTCTGGCCTCGTTTACTGAACGGTGCCATCACTTTTGCTCTTTACTGCTGCAGCTATAGTTTGCTTCTTTGCTGTTTGACTTGACTGCTGGTATCCTGATGACTGACATTGGTATATCCCCAAAGAAACCAACAACCCTAATCAACAGGAAATAGCTAAAAGAGGTCCACTGCCCCCTTTTCCTACTAATTTTCTATGAAAGTCTAGGAATTGGAAGGGAGGTAGTGGCATTTAAGAACCTTAAAGTTTCTGAGTGGTACCCTAGTAAGGGGATCAGGGGCTGTTTCTGACATGAACTCAGTAGCCAGAAATTTGTTCACCTCCCTTTAGGGAGTGCAGCCTTGCGAGGCCACAGAGGAAGATGCTTCATCCAGCCCTGATGAGACCTAATAGGCCAGGGGTCGTCAAACTACTGCCCGCGGGCCACATGCAGCCCGCAGAGGAGTCTGATCTGGCCCGCCAGCAATGAACACAGTTTGGCCGCCAAGATACCTGCCAGCATATACACTCAGTGTCACAGCTTCTCAGGGATGACATCAACTGCCTCCGCCCACGGCACGCTGTGTGCTGGGAGGGTGGGCGTGAGGGTGGTGTTGGGAAGGACACTGATGCACCCTTGCGCCTGGCGCTCAGCTGGCGCGCCGCTGATGACGTCACTGGAGGGCGCTGGACACCACGTGGCGAGGAGTACCACATGTGGGTGACTATATAATGATGTAAAAAGGCGCCAGCTCCACCTCCAGGCAACGTGGTGTCTGTGTGCTGTGCCTGCCTGTCAGTGAGGTTTTCCTCCACTCCCTCCACTGCCAAAGGTCAGTCAAAAGTGCCATAGAAATAAATTTTCGCCAGATGGGGGTTTCTGCCCGATTGGGGGGTGGGTGACTCATATGAAAATTCCCCTTTGGGGGTGGTGGGGTGTTCAGTGCTGAAATCAAAGTTGGA
>CM053751.1:24511154-24543761 GCA_028658305.1 Pachyuromys duprasi
CATATCAATTTGGGCGTTATATAGGGAGATATAACTGAACTATCAGGGACTGAGCTGGTCTGCTTAGAAAAGCCTGCAAGGGGTAAGTGTTCACATCAGGGACTAATGGGGGTTTATACACTGTGTGTGTATATATAATATATATAGCCAAAAGCAGGCCCACAGTTCCCATTGAAATACTGGTACGTGATCTGTTTATAAATGTTCTTCATTTTATTTATAAAAGATATGTGCAGTGTGGGTAGGAATTAGTAGTTCATATAGTCTGGCCCTCCAGCTCTCTGAGGGACCGTGATCCAGCCCCCACTTTAAAAAGTTTGAGGAACCCTGTAATAGGCTAAGGTCAGATAGAAGGGGAGGAGGTCCTCCCCTATCAGTGGACCAGGGAAAGGGCATAGAGGGAGAAGAGGCAGGGTAGGTGGGACTAGAAGGAGATGAAGGAGGGGGCTACAGCCAAGATACAAAGTGTAAAAATTGTAATAAATAAATAAATAAATAAATAAATATCAAAACAAAACAAAAAGAATCTTAAGTAGGTGTTCGAAAAATCTAAGCCTATGCTCTGCCTTTAAGTAGAACATTTCTATGTTTTTTATTCTTCGTTTAATTTAGTGCCAATATTTTAAATTGATAAAGCTCAGTTCAAGTATATAAGACTTAAGTATTCTAGGGAACTAATAGATTGCTGACTAAAGTAGTCTACTTTTTACAAAGTAGTCAAATCAATGGACCAAATCTGGGTATGCCTTCCATTCCTTTGTCTTTTTTTTTCTTTAAAGCTTCATCAAGTCTAAGTTTTTGCTGAAGCCCATATTTGAAAATTAATGATATTATCCACTGTAGTGGATTATCCACTGTAGTGGATAATATCAGCCATTAAGTAAAAACTATCTTTGAGGAATAACAAGGTGATTGGATATTTCACGTCCATTTGTTGTTCATTGGAACTCCAATTTTACTCTGCCTGGACTCAAATTAATTCAGCAGTAGTTCTAAAATATTTTTTGTTTATTTTTGATATTGTATTTTGATTATAACGTTTTCCTCTTTCCTTTCTCTCCAACCTTTTCACTTTCCTTTGCACCCATGGCTTCTTTTTCCATTAATTTTTACTGCATCTGCTCCCAAGTATAACCTGTTGCATCCATATAATGTTACTTTTATGTGTGCTTCAGGACTGAAGTAAACTTCCTAATGGTCTCTATTTTTTTCTTTTACATATAATTGATACTGATTTACAAATAAATTATATTTTTACATTTATTCAAAAGGATACATTAAAACAAATTTTAAGTTAGAGAGTTGTTTACCTATCAATGAAGTCATCTCTTTCTATCCCAAACATTCAGTGAATCTTGTGCAGCTGAGCTGATATTTTGTTCATTTTTTTTGCCTTATTTTGCCTTTTTCTCTGACCTGTCAAGCAAAATCCATTTGTTTTTGGCTTGAATTTCTTGCAGCTGACATCTGGTGCTATCATTGTATCTGGAAATGGTTCAGAAAACATAGCTGCTAGGGAAAAATATATAGGGGCATTTTTGCTCCTTTGTAAATGTTAGACATAAATCCTCCCAAAGCTAACTAACCTTTCCAGCAGTCTCATTTGAATGAAATTTTATTGCAGAAAGAGGAATGAGACAAATTTCCAGGTCCATTAAAGAGTATTATCAGAATGTATATTTATTATCAACTGCTCAATGTTTTAAATGCTTAACAAAAAGTTATTGTATAAAAATTTCTTATATATGCTCACTTCACATTTAATACCTGTTAAATCATTCACAGGTGGAAATTAAATAATATTTGACCCAAAATTACATGAGATTTTGATGCTAGAGTTAGAAATGTGGCATTTTTTTTGTGATTATGACCCATTTATGACACTCTACTTACAAATCTAAAGACAGAATGAAAAACATCCCTTTCATTAAAAATAGAGCTCATATATGTCAGCAAAATAAGTACCTTGAAAATGAGTCTTTATTTCAGTAAAATCATTGCAGACACAAGTATTCAGCTTGGAAGAGGCTGCTATTAAAACAGAAGGCATCCAATACAAAGTGGATGATTCTGAGGTAAGTTGAGTATTGATAGGATGCTCTACATGGGCCCTTCAAGATCACGGAACAGTCAGAGGTATGTGCCATTTCTGCCACAGGAAGCTAGAGTCTGAGGTCACTACAGAAAAATATCAGTTATTCCATAAGGATTAGAAGGCAGAAATGGTCACTATTAAAAATCCCTCTTGATAGGAATGAGGGGCTCAACCCTGTACTTACTGCCTATGTCCATTACTTTTCATTATTCATAGATTGAAGGAGAGGGAAACTTCATCAAAGACATACATCTCTGAACATGTGTTAAATATTAACATCTTTGAGTATATTTTTTATATTTTATTAATTACAGTTTATTCATTTTGTATCCCAGCTGTAGCCCTCTCTCCGATCCCCTCCCAATCTCACCCTCCCTCCCTCTTATTCTCCTATGCCCCTCCACCAGTCCAATGATAGGGGAGGTCCTCCACCCCTTCCATCTGACCCCATTCTATCAGGTTTCATCAGGCTTGGCTTCTTTGTCTTCCTCTGTGGACTGGTAAAGCTGCTCCCATCCCCCCATCAGGTGGAAGTGATGAAAGAGCCAGCCCATGTGTTCATGTCAGAGATAGTTCCTGGTCCTATTATTTGGGAACCCTCTTGGACACTGAGATGCCTTGGGCTACTTCTGTACAGGGATTTTAAGTTATGTCCATGCATGGTCCTTGTTTGGAATATCAGTCTCAGAAAAGACCCCTGTGCCCAGATTTTTTGGTTCTGTTACCCTCCTTGTGGAGCTCCTGTTCCTTCTAGATCCTTCTATCTTCCCCTTCTTTCATAAGATTCCCTGCACTCTACCCAAAGTTGGGTTATGAGTCTCAGCCTTTGCTTTGATACCCTGCTGGGTAGTCTTTCTGAGGCCCTCTGTGATAGGCTCCTGTCCTCTTCCCTGTTTTTTCCCTCTTCTGATGTCTGTCTCATTTGCCTTTCTGAATGATGATTGAGCATCTTGATTAGCTTCCTTAGGTCAGTGAGTATATTTTAATAAATATATTTCCATGAATATTTTTAACCTGATTGGAAAGCCCTAAAATGAAGACAAATATGGGTCTCAACTTATTCATGCCTTTTCAAATCTAGTTTGGAGGAAACTTTGCATTTTCGTTCTAAGGTTTCTGATTTCTTTGAACTCAGAAACTCACATGAGAAGAAACAGAATGAACATTTGCCAGAAACAAGCATGCTTCTGAAGTTTGAGGAAGACATTTTTTCAGAAGACCTAATTGTTGTATCAATTGATGTAGTTATTTTAAACTGATGCTATTTATCTAGCATGGAAATTCTTTTAACTAATGCAATTTTTAGCCATTATTTGATTTGTTGATGTATTTTTTATTAAAGTTTCCTTTGCAGCCAAACATTTCATAGACATTTCCTTTGTACGAGTTGGAAATATAATTATGTGGGATTTTGGCCTAGTGGCAATATTCTTTTTGTTACATTTTACATCAGGCCTGAAAAAATAAAAAAAAAAAACTTTTAAGCACAAGAATTTGCTTCAGGGTTGCATTTCCTGGTGTTCTGCTTTCTTTCAAATTGTATATTTGGGGTTTCTTTTTGGCCTGATTTCTCTCTCTCTCTCTCTCTCTCTCTCTCTCTCTCTCTCTCTCTCTCTCTCTCTCTCTCTCTCTCTCTCTTTTACCATAGATTTGTATTAGAGTGACACTATCAACCACATGACAGAGTCAATACTAGGTTGTCTTGAAATCACCTCTGACAATGAAATTAGCCCCAAGCTCCTCAATTTTGTCTCTGAAGAATTACAAGGACCAAAAAATAGCTTCAGTCTTTTAGAAATGTCACAAGAATGGTCTATATATAAATTGTTAATATTGTTTCCCTATGATACTTTTTGAGCTAGGACTTTATAGCTCATGTAGATTTCAACACTATTGTTTTCAAGCCTTCAAATAGGATGGCCCATTAAGCCCACTTACAATGCTCAACTTCTTTATTAGGCCAGATTTTTAATGTTTTTTATATTTCTCCAAAAAGAAAAAAAGAAAAAGACAAGGAGAAGGAGGAACAGCATGGTCAAGCCTGTTACAACGACAGTCCATGCCTCAGTACCAATTTCTGTCTTAGTTACTTTTCTATTACAGTTAGGAGCCATCATGTCCAATGTAATTTTATTACTTTAGTTTTCTGCAGGGTGATAAATATGAATCTATTTGCATTTTCCTACATGTAGACATTAGGTTCGACCAGGACCCTTTGTTGAAGATGCTCAGAGCATTTCAGTGCTCAGTAATATTTTGCTTCATCTGTGCCATACAGAAGGCATCATCTCCAGGTTTCACCATTTCTTGTAATGACCTTAAGACTCTCCAAAGTTCTCTCAACTTCTTTCAGAAGAATTTAAATAATAAATAGATTTTAACATTGCATATTCTTAAAATAAATTATTACTTCTAGCATTTTGACAATTAATTTACATGGAAAAAAGTAAAAATATTCAGCAAGTCTTCTATGATGTGCATTATGTATTCATCACCTATTACATACTCAGTGTTACTAGAATAAGGACATAAAGAGATTCAGAAATTTTGCTTCTTACTCATGTGTTTCAGAGGAACCATGTTCTGTTGTTCTTAAATTTTCTAGAATAACTTTGATTCTTTCCCTATAGGATTTTATTTTGGAATAATGTTTTCTTTTTTTAACTTGGCACTTTTTGACTTTGCAGTGTTGAATTTTTGTGACAGTATTTTATTTATACTTACTTCTTGGCAACTTCTAAGAATATTCCATGTTACTTTTATGCCTTTCCTACCTTAAGACGTGCATTTTTTCTTTTGTCTTCATTTACTCATATGATCTACACATTTTTCCCTTGCTGGTGCCTATCTCATCATCTATACCAATTAAGCTTTTTATTCGTAATCTTAGTAATTTTCACTGCCAGCGACTACATCTATAATAATAAAATGAAAAACTGAAGATGCCAAGTTTTAAGATATTTATATTAACAAGAGGTCATCTATCACCTCAACTGTGATATTTATAAATGTGTCTTTAAGGAACATCCCAGAAAAGGGAGTGGGAAATTGTAAGCTATGTAATACCAGAAAGCGTGCATGAGTCTATGTATTCTAGAAATGGAAGGAAGAGGGAAGAGAGAGACAATAAAAAGTGGTCAGCCCTGCTGCTTTACACACACAAATAACAAACTCAGACATATCTGTGTGTGTAAAACAATGGTAAAGAAAAAGAAACTATCAATTTGAGAATGGAGCACATGGGAGACATAAGATTGTCTGGAAAGAGGAATGGGGAGGAAGGAATTTAAAAAATATATTAATTAAAAAAATAAATAAACATAAAAATGCATGGTCCTAATAAAAATTAAAAGAGTAATTATTTAATATCAACTTATATTTCAGGATGAGCTGAACAACATTTTTGATGCAAGGATAAGACTTCTTTCAAGGGACTTGACATGTCTTTTGCAGGATATGTGGAGACTGAGAATACAAGTAGTCATTCTCGGCAAAGTGGAAAGTTTGAAACATTTCTAACTATTTCTTCAATTACTAAATCCTCAAATCCTAGTATGTTAGATATGCTGAATTCTTAATTGTTTTTATCATCATCATTTTATGTGCCATATAACATAAATAAAGACATTGAGATGATTCGTTTCTAGGTGAAGCTTGCCAGAGTTATTTGCCAGCTTCTTTCCCTCAGTTTACACAGGCCAAAAGGAGGTTTGAAGAAGGTCTTTTGGTGATTAGATTCTGTATCTCTATTCTTTGGTAGTGGGAATAATGACCATTTCACTGACAGCTCTTTCTTTTCTCTGCAGATGCAGAAAACCATGGATGCTGGATACAATGATTATGCTGGATAAATATGCTCTCAGTTTTCCATTTAGGTGTCAATTTTAGTGTTTTCATGGGGAAAATGGACATGGCTGTCATACGAATCTTTAATTTAGAGCAATAGCTCAGGGATCTTTGGGATACAGCGGTAATTGTCTTATAAGAGCCAGAGGAGGTGGGTAACTTTAAGGAAAAATGTGTTTATCAAATCTGTCTGGAGAGACGCACATATGAACTCACAGTGGTTGTAACAGCATAACTTTTTCAGAAAGTTATGAATACTTGGTACTCAGTTGGTAGAACTCTTTGGGAAGAATTAGGAGGTATAGCCTTGTTGGAGAAAGTGCGTCATTGTTGGTGAACTTTTAGGTTTCAAAACCCACGCTATCTACATTCTAGTCTCTCTCTCAATCTCTCTCTCTCTCCCTCTCTCTCTCTCTGACTCCTGCTTGTTGTCTTGTTTTTATTACAGTTTATTCACATTATATTCCAGTATAGCCCCTTCCCTCATTTCCTCCTAGTCTCACCCTCCTTTCCTCCCGTGCCCCTCCCCAAGTCCACTGATAGAGATGGTCCTCCTTCCCTTCCCTATGACCCTAGTCTATCAGGTCTTATCAGGAACGGCTGCATTGTCTTCCTCTGTGGCCTGTTAAGGCTGCTCACCAATCAGGGGGAGGTGATCAAGGAGCCAGCCACTAAGATCATGTCAGAGACAGTCCCTTTACTAGGGTACACCTCACTTGAATCCTGAGCTGCCAAGGGCTACATCTCTGCAGGTGTTCTAGGTTATCTCCATCTATGGTCCTTGGTTGGAGTGTCAGTCTCAGAAAAGACTCCTGGGCCCATATTTCCCTTTGTGGTGCTCCTATCCCCTCAGGTCTTCCTGTCTCACCCTTCTTCCATAACAGTCCCTATACTATCCCCAAAGTTTGGCTATGAGTCTTAAGGTCATTACAAGAAATGGTGAAACCTGGAGATGATGCCTTCTGTATGGCACAGATGAAGCAAAATATTACTGAGCACTGAAATGCTCTGAGCATGCTTTATTCACCTGAGTATGGCTTAGTTGTAGACAATAACACTTCTTTATGACATCTCAGCTCAGTTCATTACCAGTTTAGTATAAGCCAAAATTGTACTATATTCACTATTTTGTATTCCATTATTTGCTTTATATACATTCAATAATTTATTTTCTTTAACCATATCAGTGAGTTCCAGGCAGGCTTCTTAGGTCAAAATTTTCTTTCTTAGTTCTGGATTTGTATAGAGTCCTCTGGTGGGGATATAAAAAAATTATGACCACTGCTGACATTGGTAAGACACTAATTCCAAACAAACTGCTACCATGTATATTATGGAAAAGGTTTTTTCTTTCTTTCTTTTTTAGAATGAGTTTCAGAGGTATAGAAATACTTCAGTTAAAAACTTTTAAAAATTAAAAGAACAAAAACAATAAATCATCTTAAGCTTCATCCCCACTTCACTGAACTTATACTGTGATGCCTCTCACTATATCAGACATTACAGACACCATTCTACCTCCAGATACTTGCTTGACTGACTTAGGTTGCTGTAATGTCTGTGTCCTTCATGAAACGCTGTTTTTCTTCTCCATCATTCCTAGCACCAATTCCCCCAATTTTTTATTGATTATCAGTAAAATCATAGCATGATTTAGAATTTTTGTAACAGGCCCTGAGCACAGACAAAGCAGACATAGAAAAGCAGTGACTCAAGCAATTGCTACATTAGCCCTAGAAAAACTGCAAAAGTCTGGGGAAAATGAGCCTTGATGGAGCAAAGCAAGTGTAACCTTTCCTATCCCTTGTGAGTGGCTTAACTTACCTATTTTATTTACTTCCCCCTTTGTTGTTTGGACAGTTGGTCAAAAGGCAGGTAATCAAATGCAAAACAATCATTGGTGCTGGAAGCAAATCTGAAGGTCAATTACCTATTTTTTCTTTTTTTCTTTTTGCTTAAGTTGTACAGTTTCACAGAAAATGGTTTAAAACAGTGTTTCTTTAAATCACTGCAAAGTTTGATGTTCGAATAGAGTTTACTAAGCTATTTTAAATCAGCAAATATGATGTTTTGGCCATGATTCCTCTTTGAAGTAACTGCATTTGGTTCATTACCAAACAATTGCAATTGACACTGCTTTAAAAGTCTGTTTTATATAAGAATATATGTATGTAATTCATGGAAATTTAATTTGGGAGATATTCTTTTCTCTGCTGAAGTCTCAAGGTCAAAGCTGTTGTCCCCAAGCATCTGATTCAATGGATGCTGCTTCTGTGCAGTGTGTTTCGCAGTAGACCAATAAAAACAATCTGATTGAGCTGTCTCGTTACGGACTTGATGGCTTCCAAAGCACTAGCTATAAAATAAGCTAACTGGAAAATCAAAGCTTTAGTGACCTCAAAGGATTCTTCATCTCATACTACAGTTTAAATCATGTTACTTTAAATTTAGATATCACATGCACAACATATCTTATATAAGAAACCAGCAAAAGCTTGTAAATAGCATTTTATTTTCCATCGTCCAGGCCAGTTCTTTCGGATGAGTAAAGACCTTTCCAAGTAATCACCTTCTCTAAATGTTTAAACTTGTGTTTGGCAGAATCCGAAGAGACTTTAATCTCTTTTTCTATCACCCATGCTTCTATTTAAATGCTTCATTCCAAATCACCCACTATCTTGTCTACACAACTCTCCCCTTTTCACCCCTACCCCATTCTCTCCCTCCCTTCTTCTACACTCCTCTATTTTTCTCTCATTCCCAGGTGAAGATTGTTACTTTAACTCATTTACCTCTAATATCTCAATTAATCAAACAATTAATAAACACATACACATACACACACACAGTTTTTTCAATACAAAAATTCTCTGTGTACCTTGGCTATCCTGACTCCTTCTGTAGACAAGGCTGGCCTTGAGCTAACAGTGATCCGCCTGCCTCTGTTTCCCTGGGTGCTGGGGCTGGGATTATAGGTGTGCGCCGCCATGCTAGGCTAACACGGGATTCACTTATCTGATTGTGATGTAATGTTTACAGGTTCACAGAACCTAAATAGATGATTTGTTCAGGAAATAACTCTTTCCATATCTGTCTCCTTTCTTTCTCAAACTCCTATATTAAGGCACATTATATTCATTTATTTGTTTCCTGACAGTTTCACACGTGGTTTAGTCGGTTAAATTACACCTCTCTCTCTTGTTCCCCTCTCCCACTTCCACTGAAGCTCAGGTTCCCATGAAAACTTTCTAACTTCCATACCCCAGCTCTTTTATTTAAATTTTATTCATTTTATATTAATTACAGTTTATTCACTTTGCATCCCCACTGTAGTCCTCTCCCTCATTCCCTCTCAAACCCTCCCTCCCTCATCTCCTCTCATACCCCTTTTCAAGTCCACTGATAAGGGAAGTCCTTCTCCTTCCATATGACCCTAGCCTATTAGGTCTCATCAGGACTGGCTGCATTGTCTTCCTCTGTGGCCTGGTAAGGCTGCTTCCCCCAAAGGCGGAAGTGATCAAAGAGCCAGCCACTGAGCTCATGTCAGAGCCAGTTCCTGTTCCCCTTACTAGGGATGCCATTTGGAGACTGAGCTGCCATGGGCTACATGTGTGCAGGGGTTCTAGGTTATCTCCATGCATGGTCCTTGGTTGGAGTATCAGTCTCAGAAAAGACCCCTTTGCCCATATATATATATATATATATATATTGGTTCTGTTGCTCTCTTTGTGGAGCTCCTACCCCTCCAGGATTTTCTTTCTTTCTTTCATAAGATTCCCTGCACTCTGCCCAAAGTTAGACTATGAGTCTCAGCATTGCTTTGATACCCTGCTGGGTAGAGTCTTTCAGAGGCCCTCTGTGGTAGGATCCTATTCTGTTCCCTGTTTTCTCCCTCTTCTCATATCTGTCCCATTTGTCTTTCTGAGTGAAGATTGATCATCTTACTTAGGGTCCTCCCTCTTGCTAGCTTCTTTAGGTGTAAAGATTTTAGTATGTTTGTCCTATGTGTCTAATATCCACTTGTAAGCGAGTGTATGCCATATGTGTCTTTCTGCTTCTAGGATACCTCACTCAGGATCATCTTTTCTAGTTCCCACCATTTGCCTGCAAATTCCCTGATTTTCTTGTTTTTAGTTGCTAAGTATTCCATTGTTTTAAATGTACCACGATTTCTGTTTCCATTCCTCAGTTGAGGGACATCTGTGTTATTTCCAGATTCTGGCTATTATGAATAAAGCAGCTACAAACATGGCTGAGCACACTACACTTGTTAGAAGAAAGAGCCTTGAACTCATTGGCACAGTAAAGAAAGTCAGAGCCTTGACCCCATTGGAACAGTAAACATCTTCCTGAACCAGCACAGGCTCTAATATCAACAATCAATAAATGGGACCTTAGGAAACTGTAAAACAAGAGACACTGACATCAGAACAAAACGAGAGACAACAGATAGGGAAAGGATCTTCACCAACCCTCTATCTGACAGAGGGTTAATATCCAGAATATACAAATAACTCAAACAGCTAAATACCAACAAATCAAGTATTCTAATTAAAAATGGGGTACAGAGCTAAACAGAGACTTCTCTATAGAGGAATATAGAACGTCAGAGAAACACTTAAAGAAGTGCTCAATGTCTTTAGTCCTCTTGGAAATGCAATTCAAAATGACCCTGAAATTTCATCTTACACTCATCAGAATGGCCAAGATGAAAATCTCAAGTAACAACACATGCTGGAGAGGATGCGGAGAAAGGAGAACCCTCCTCCATTGCTAGTGGGAATGTAACCTTGTACAATCACTTTTGAAATCAAACTGGTGCTTTCTCAGAAAATTAGGAGTAGTGCTACCTCACTACCATACCACTCTTAGGCATATATCCAAAATATGCTCAAGTATACAGCATGGACATTTGCTTAGTATGTACCTTTAACATTAAACAATGAAAATAATTTTTGTTTGTATTAGGAAGTAGTCACGTGAAAGTGACATTTAATTTGTCAGACAAAGTGACAAATCAGAAAATGATTTGACCAAATGAGTCAGAGGTAGAATACTCTCACAGAAACAGGACAAGAAAGGCAGGCTGCTTAAGAGCATCCCAGGGAGAAAGAATTGTTTTTTTACCGAGAGTTGATTACTGGAACAATTTTACAGAAACAGGTTGCAGAGTAACAAGCTAGAAACAGGTGAAAACAGAATGTGCTAGAGAATGTGAAGCATCCAGAAGATTAAAACCTATTGCCAGAATTAGTGTGAGGCCAGGCAGAGGAATTCAGTCAGAAGTCAGAAGAGGCCAGTTTGAATCAGTCAGCTTAGAGAGGAGTTTGGGCCAGAACCACTGATTTAGGCCAGCCAACTAGAGTTCAGAAAGAGCTAGAATGTATTTATTTTAATTACTTTATTTAACATACTCATTTTCTCCTTTATTTATTTTTCACTTTACATAACAATTGTAGCCCCTTCTCTCCTTTTTTTCCCAATCCCACCCTTTCTTTCTCTTCTCCCATTCCCTCCTCTGTTTTTTTCCTAGAGAAGGGAGTCCCAATCCCTCTCTTAATTCCTGTACATTCCACCCTTTTATTTCATGTCTCATCTGGACTACTAAGTGCTTCCTCTTCCACTAAGGCTAGAAAAGGTTGTCCACCTAGGGGAAAGTGATACAGAAACAGGCAACTGCATCTGTGTCAGTGACAATCCCTACTCCAGGTGCTTAGGATCCCCACATGAAGACTTGACTGTCCATCGCTCCATAAGTATAGGGGAACTAGGTCCAGTTCATGCATGTACTTAGGTTGGTGGTTCAGTTTCTGTGAGCCCCAGCGTGTCTATTTTGTCTTCTTGTAGAGTCCTTGTCCCTTTTGGCTCCTTCTATCCTTCCCCTGTACCAACTCTGTCTAATATTTGTCTGTAGGTCTCAGCATCTGTTTAGATCCACTGCTGGATGGAACATTTCAGAGGACAGTTAGCTTGACTCCTGTCTGAAAGCATAGCTAGTACTACTAATAGTTACAGGGATTGACTCTCTGCCATAGACTGAGAATTGCCAGATCTCATGTTGGGCCAGTCACTGGTTGGCTATTTCTACAACTGCCCTATTCGTGGACGTGGGGAGGGGCTTAGAAGGAGATTAGGAGGGAGGATGGGATTGGGAGAGGACAAGAGAGGGGACTACAGCTGGAATAAAATTTGAATAAACTGTAATTTAAAAAGAAATAAGTTAATTAAAAATATCTACTTGTAAGTGAGTATATAACAAGTGTGTGTCTTTCTGCTTCTGGGATACCTCACTCAAGATGATCTTTTCTAGTTCCCACCATTTGCCTGCAAATTTCATGATTTCCTTATTTTTAATAGCTGTGTAGTATTCTATTAGGTAAATGCACTGCATTTTCTTTATACATTTTCAGCTGAGGGACATCTAGATTGTTTCTAGTTTCTGGCTATTGTTAATAAAGCTGCTATGAACATAGTTGAGCAAGTTAACTACTACAACTATTTGAAAAGAAGGCAAATGATGATTAGGGAAGATGTCTACTTGTAGGTAAAGATAGACACATAATATTAAGATGTAAACTTATATATGTGAATATGTACGTAGTGCGATGAATAGGACTGCCTACCAGGGTGGCTGCGTATCCAGCCTTCATTTACTGCTGCATATGGCTTTGCTGTTAAAATTAAAAAAAAAGATTTTTGGCTTTCTTTTGGTTGTTTTCACCAAATATATGTTATTTTGCAGTATGACAAGTTATATAATTACACCATGAAATTATAATTTTTTCCTTGGAATTTAAAAAAGCGTAGACTTAAAATACTTATTTTATTATTTATATATATAGATAATTCAGAAGTATCTGAAGTGCCTTGTTCTGTTTTCCAAAATTATTCATTTCTCTCATCTTTCTGATGGTCTGAATAATATGTCATTATTTCTTTATCCTTTAACTAAAACATCAATTTGTAGGGAAGATTACCACCAAGTAACATGTGCCAACTTTAGAATAGTGACTTTCCCTCACAGAGCACTGATTGTAGGTGGTTTTTCAACTCATGTCATCCTCATTAAAATGCATGGAAAGTACTGCTAGCATTAGCTCCATTACACAGATGCCAAACACAGGACAGGAGTTTAAACAACTTCTCCACTGTAACAGGGCATATGCCATTTTACATTCTATCTTGCCATCGTGTTAAAAACAAGTTACCTGACACCAAAAAACACGAAGCTGTGTTTTAATTCTATGATACAAGCGATAATCCTTGATTTTTATTTACTAGCATGTAATGATACATAGTTCAGGCTAAACAGGCTAAATAAATTTTTGGCTAAGTTATTAACAGATGTATTATAGTGATATCTAATGCAAACCATGGAACCATCCCTGTTTCTCTCCACATCCTTTAAAACAGATATTGCTACCACTGCACTTTTCATTCCAATTAGGACATTTAATAGTTAATTTAAATTCAGGATACGAGGAATGAGGCGTTTATCAGATATCTGAGATTGGTTTCTACAAAGAATAAAATGAACTATCCAGCTTCACAACGATAAAATACTTTAGAATAAAAGATGCAGCATGTACAGCTGGAGCTAATTATAAATTTGGAGTTCACTTTTGTTATTGGTAGACTAATGTTTGCATACCAAGCATTTGTTGTAAATAAATAACTTTAATAAGTGAGGTAAAAAGACAGTAAACAATACAATATCAGGGGTAATTACAACTATATTTACCAAATCCACAAATGCAGTATTTAATTATCTTAATCTGAAAAATGGAGATGATCTCATATTTTAAGCTCTTTATTAGAAATAATTCTAATATTTAAATAGTCTACTACTTGAGCAGTTGTCTGAAGCTGATTTAATAGTCTTGATATATGACTTCATGAAATGTAAGAAAACAAAGTGATATGGCTTCAATGAATAGATGTTTATCTATGAAATAAGGACCATGAAAGCACACTTGATCATGCATTTACACCTTGTTTCAGTAATGATTCACCAACAGAAAAAAATGATGGTATTAAGGAGCCTTTGAGAGATGGTTTATTTTACATTCAAAACATATCTTATTACATTACTTCCCCATCCAAACAAAACCAGTTTTTATTCTATTATGATAACAAAAGAAGAGAAATATGGAATTATATCATAATACATAAAATCACCAAATGAGCCATCAAACTGAGTGTAGAGCAACCTAAATTACTAAATTATTTACTTTAGTCTTTGAATTAGACTCTGTTGAGGGATGTGATCATGATTATTTATTAAATATCATGATAATAAGCAGAACTCACCCGAGAAGAATATTATGATAAAGAAAAATCCAAATTAGTGGTCAGAAGTTAATTAGTAGCTACACAAAAACCCATGTACACATATTTGTAGCAAATGTATTAATTTTAGAGCTTGGAAGCCACAATTGTATTTCTAAAGTGATGAAAAGAAAAGTATCATGGTGCACTATTAGAAGTGAACTGTTTTTTCTGTGAGCAGAAGATATAATCTGCCTTTCTATGAAATGATGTGATGGAGTCTTAAACGAATGCCTTCAAGTGAAATGGAATATTCGAAGGGACTATATGCTGTTTGACTTCCACTATATGACATTTTGCACAATAGCAAAATCTATGATAATAGAACGGTCAGCTTTGCTGGATTCTGTTATGCAGAGAAAAGATAAGAGAAGAGAAATGCATCCAAAGCCAGACGGTAGGATGCCACATTTGAGAATTTGTAGACTTTCTATGCCAGAGCTCTGCAGTATGTGAAACACAGAGTATTTCAGAGTTCCAGTTAAGGACTATAAAGATAAGACACTGATAAAACATAGTGAATAATGCAGGATATTAACAGAATTGCATTTGATAAAGAAAGAGGCTATGGGTAATTCTTTGAATCCCTTATAAATTATTATACAAAGGTGCTGTGAATTGAAGTCTATTTGAAAGGATAAGAAAAGTAGTAAACAAAAGATGCGTTTTTCAAGTTCAATCTATTTCCATGAAAATTTTATGATGCTGTTTTCTTTAATATATTAGTAATTAATAAACTATTGGGTACTTTATTTTCTATATCCAGTTTTCTGTCGAGGGATATATAGGTAGTTTCTACTTACTGACTATTATGAAGGGGACAACTACAGGGAAAAACATGTTTGTGCAAGTGTGTCTGTTGTAGGATAAAGTATAACGGAATCTTCAGTCAATTATCTCAGACACAGGAAGACAAATATGGGAGCTATATGCTTATATATGGATATTAGCTATTAAATCAATAATAACCAAGCTATAGTCCATAGAACTAGAGAGCAGAGATACTATACAAATAACTAGAGGGAAAGGATAGATCTCATTAGAAAATAATGAGATCTATCCTTTAAATAAATAGAAAATAAAATAAAAATAAAAATAAAAATAAAATAGATATTGGTAGGTGGAGGGTGTCTGAATTGGAAAGATCAAATTAACAGGTATTTGAGGAGCAGTGTAGAAACCTAATACAGTAGAAGCTTCTTAAAATGTGTACATATATAGTGGCTATTTAAATAAAATTGCCAGATATAGGGTTGGTGAAGATCGTTTAGCAGTATGTAGGCTGTCGTTTTATTCTTATGACGGCACACTTTGCTTTACTGAAGATTTTCAGTTATATGAGGTCTCATTTATTGATTGTTGCTCTTAGAGCCTGTGCTGTTGGTGTTCTGTTTAGGAATTTGTCTCCTGTGCTACTGAGTTCAAGGCTCTTCCCCAGCTTGTCTTCTTATAGATTTAGTGCATCTGGTTTAATGTTGAGGCCTTTGATAAACTTGGACTTTACTTTTGTGCATGGTGATAAAAATGGATCTATTTGAATTTTTCTCAATGTAGACATTCAGTTAGACCAGGACCATTTGTTGAACATGCTGTCATTTTCCATTGTCTGGTTTTGCCTTCTTTCTCGAAAATCAAGTTTCTGTAGGTGTGTGGGTTTATTTCTACGTCTTCAATTCAATTCCACTGATCCACCAGTTTGTTTCCATGCAAGTACATGCCATTTTTATTAATGTTGCTCTATAGTGCAGCTTAAGATCAGGGATGGCGGCACCTCCAGAAGATCTTTATTGTACAGGATTATTTTAGTTATTCTATTTTTGTTGTTGTTGTTTTTGTTTTGTTTTACCATATGTAGTTGAGAATTTCTCTTTCCAGGTCTGTAAAGAATCGTGCTGAGAATTGCATTATATCTGTTGATTGCTTTTGGCACGATGGAAACTTTCACCATGTTAATCCTACTGATTCATGCATGGACCTTTCCATCTTATGATATATTCTTCAATGTCTTTCTTCAGACTTGAAGTGTCTTTTTTTTCCCATACAGATCTTTCACTTGCTTGGTTAGCATCACACCAAGGCACTTTATATTATTTGTGTCTATTGTGAAGGTGTTGTTTCCCTAATTTCTTTCTCAGCCCACTAATCTTTTGAATACAGAAAGGCTTCAGATTTTTTGAGTTAATTTTTAATTAAAATTTTATTTTTTATATTAATTACAGTTTATTCACATTTTATCCTAGCTACAGGTCCCTTCCTAATTCCCTCCCAATCTCACCCTCTCTCCTTCATCTCCTCCCATGAACCTCTCCAAGTCCATGGGTAGGGGAGGTCCTCCTCTCTTTCCATCGACCCTACCTTATCATGTCTCATCAGGACTAGCTGCATTGTCCTCCTCTGTGGTCTGGCAAGGCTGCTCCCCCATTAGGGGGAGGCGATCAAAGAGCTAGCCACTGACTTCATACCAGAGACAGTCCCTGTTCCACTTAGTAGGGAACTCACTTGGATACTGAGCTGCCATGGGCTGCATCTGAGCAGGGGTTCTAGGTTATATTCATGCATGGTCCTTGGTTGGAGTATCAGTCTCAGAAAAGACCCCTGTGCCAAGATATTTTGGTTCTGTTGCTCTTCTTATGGAGATCCTGTCCTCTCAAGTCTTATTATCTCCTCCTTCTTGCCTAAGATTCCCTGCACTGTGCCCAAAGTTTAGTTATGAGTTTCAGCGTATCCTTTGATACAACTGCTGGGTAGAGTCTTTTAGAGGCCTTCTGTGGTAGGCTCCTGTCCTGTTTCCTGTTTTCTCTTTCTGCCAATGTCCATTGCATTTGCCTTTCTGAGTGAGGATTGATGATCTTAACCAGGGTCCTCCTTCTAGCTCACTTCCTTAGGTGTACAGATTTTTATAAGTATATCCTATATTATATGCCTAGTATCCACTTATAAATGTGTATATACTGTGTGTGTCTTTCTGTTTTTGGACACCTCACTCAAGATAATCTTTTCTAGATCCCACCATTTGCCTGCATATTTCATGATTTCCTTTTTTTTTTTTTTAAATTTCTGAGTAGTATTCCAATTGTGTAAATATGCCACAATTTCTGTATTCATTCCTCCGTTAAGGGACATATGGGTTATTTCCAAGTTCTAGCTATTATGAGTAAAGATACTATGAACATGGTTGACCAGATGTCCTTGTTGTGTACTTGAGCATCTTTTGGGTATATGCCTAGGAGTGGTATAGCTGGATCTAGAGATAGTGCTCTCCTAATTGTCTGAGAGAGCACTAGATTGATTTCTAAAGTCATTGTACAAGTTGACATTACTACCAGCAATGGGGGAGGCTTCCCTTTTCTCCACATCCTCTCCAGCATGTGTTCTGACTTGAGTTTTTTTTATCTTAGCCATTCTGATGGGTGTAAAGTGAAACGTCAGGGTCATTTTGATTTGCTTCTCCCTGATGACTAAAGATGTTGAACATTTCTTTAAATGTTTCTCTGCCATTCTATATTCCTCTAGAGACAATTCTTTGTTTAGATCTGTACCCCATCTTCTAATTGCATTACCTGATTTGTTGCTTCTTAAATTCTTTAGTCCTTCATATATTCTGGAAATTGGCTCTCTGTCACATATAGGGTTGGTGAAGATCCTTTCCCAGTCTATAGGCTGTTGTTTTGTTCTGAAAACAATGTTCTCTGCTTTACTGAAGATTTTCAGTTTCATGAGGTCTCATTTATTGATTGTTGATTTTAGAGCCTGTGGTGATGGTGTTCTGTTCAGGAAGTTGTCTCCTGTGTCCATGAGTTTTAGGCTCTTCCTCAATTTTTCTTTTAAACAATGTAGTGTATCTGCTTTTATGTTGAGGTCTTTGATACACTTGGAATTTAATTTTGTGCAGTTTCATAAATATGGATCTATTTGCATTTTTTACATATAGATATCCAGTTAGACCAGCACCATTTGTTGAAGATGCTGACTTTTTTCATTGTACGGTTTGGCTTCTTTGTCAAAAATCAAATATCCATAGGTGTTTGGGTTTCTTTCTTTCTTTTTTTTTTTTTTTGGCATACCCGTGAAGAATTTTTATTTTTTATTTTTAAAATTTTATTTATTTTTATATTAATCACAGCTGTAGCCCCCTCCTTCATTCCCTCCCACTCTCCCCATCCCTCTCTCATCTCCTCCCTACCCCTTTTCAAGTTCACTGATAGGGGAGGACCTCCTCCCCTTCCATCTGACTCTAGCTTATCAGGTCTCTTCAGGGCTGGATGCAATGTCTTCTTCTGTGGTCTAGCAAGGCTGTTCCTCCCTGGAGGGGGAGGGTTGAAGAGCCAGCCATTGAGTTCATGACAGAAATGGTCCCTGTTCCTCTTACTAGGGTACCCAGTTGGATACTGAGCTACCAAAGACTGTATCTGAACAGGGGTTCTAGGTTATATCCATACATGGTCCTTGGTTGGAGAAACAGTCTCATAAAAGTCTCCTGTGCCCTGATCTATTTGCTATTTGTGGAGCTCTTGTCCTTTCCAAGTCTTACTAACTCCTCCTTCTTTCATATGATTCCCTGCATTCTGCCGAAGGCTTTGTTGTGAGTTTTAATATCTGCTTTGATACACTGCTAGGTAGAGTCTTGAAGAGGACCTCTGTGGTAGGCTCCTGTCATGTTGCTTGTTTTCTCCTACATTCAATGTCCATCCCATTTGTCCATCTAAGTGAGGATTGATCATCTTACCCTGGGTCCTCTTTCTTGTTTATCTTCTTTAGGTATATAGATTTCAGTATGTTTATCCTATCTTATAGGTCTATATAAGTGAGTATATACCATGTGTTTCTTTCTGATTCCAGGATAACTCACACAGGATGAAAATTTCCAGGTCCCACCATTTGCCTGCAAATTTCATTATTTCCTCGTTTTAAATTGTTGAGTAGTATTCCATTGTGTAAAAGTACCATAATTTCTGTATCCATTACTTAACTGAGGGACATCTGGGTTGTTTCCAGGTTGTGGCTATTACAAATAAAGTGCTACAAACATGGTTGAGCAAATGTTCTTGTTGTATACTTGAGCCTCTTTTGAACATATGCCTAGGAGTGGGATAGCTGGATCGTGAGGAAGTGCTATTCCTAGTTGTCTGAGAAAGCGCCAGACTAATGTTGAACATTTCCTTAAGTGTTTCTCTGCCATTCGATATTCCTCTTGGAGAGTTCTCTGTTTAGCTCTGTTCCCCATTTTTATATTTTTTATTTTTTATTTTTTGGTTTTAAAATTCATATTTATTTGAACTGCTACCAACTTTTATGAAAAAAAGTTGGTTAAAATCACATTTGTAATCAAAATATTGTAGGCTGATGAACATTCTTTTTTTATTAATTAATTTATTTTTGTATCAATCACAGGTTAGGTACTTTGCATCCCAAGCATAGCCCCCTCCCTCCCTCCCTCCCACCCTCCCTCCCTCATCTCCTCCCCGCCCCCTCCAAGTCCACCAACAGGGGAGGACCTCTGCCCCTTCCATCCAACCCCAGATCATCCTGTCTCCTCAGGGCTGGGGGAGAGTGGGGGAAGAGCCCAGAACTCGTTGGCACAGGAGACTACTTCCTGAACAGAACACCAACAGAACAGACTCTAAGAGCAACAATCGATAAATGGGACCTCATGAAACTGAAAAGCTTCTGTAAAGCAAAAGACATTGTCATAAGAACAAAATGACAGCCTACAGACTGGGAAAGGATCTTCACAAGCCTATATCTGACAGAGGGCTAATATCCAGAATATATAAAGAACTAAAGAAATTAAAAAGCAATGCATCATGTATCCACCTTTTTAAAAATTTATTTTTATTAATTACAGTTTATTCACTTTGTATTTGCCCTGTAGCTCTCTCCCTCCTCCCCTCCCAACCCCACCCTCATTCCTTCTTCCCCACCATGCCCCTCTCCCAGTCTACTGATAGGGGAGCTCCTCCTCCCCTTCCCTCTGATCCTAGTCTATCAGGTCTCATCAGGAGTGGCTGCATTGTCTACCTATGACCTGGTTAGGCTGCTCCCCCCTCCGGGGGAGGTGAACAGAGAGCAAGCCAATCAGTTCGTATCAGAGTCCTTCCCTGTCCCCATTACTATGGAACCCACTTGGACACTGAACTGACATGGGATACCTCTGTACAGGGGTTCCAGGTCATATACATGAGTGGTCCTTGGCTGGAGTATCAGTCTCAGAAAAGACCCCTGTGCCCAGACTTTTTGTATTTGTTGCTCTCCTTGTGGAGCTCCTGTCCTCTCCAGGTCTTACTGTTTCCCAATTCTTTCATAAGATTCTCTGCACTCTGCCCAAAGTTTGGCTATGAGTCTCAGCATCTGCCTTGATACCCTGCGCAGTAGAGCCTTTCAGAGGCCCTCTGTGGTAGGCTCCTGTCCTCTTCCCTGTTTTCTCCCTCCTCTGATGTCCATCCTCTTTACCTTTCTGATGGGGAAGAAATGAGGATTGAGCATCTTAGCCAGAGTCTTCCTTCTTGATTAGCTTCCTTATACGTATAGATTTTAGTAGATTTATCCTATATTAAATATCTAATATCCACTTAGGTTATTGGTTTTCTTTATATCTAGTTTTTTGAATTTTTTATGTATTTTGGCTATTAAACTATTGTTAATAATTAATTTTATTATTAATTATATAATTTATTTTTAAATTATTGGGTAAATTGTGTACATTGTTAATTAATTTAATAATTAGCCTATTTTGGATATTTTTGTATCTATTAAGAAAATAAATTTAAAGAATGCTATTATTTTATAATTTCCTATAACACTACAGTTGCTATGGAAACAAATAAAAGCTCCTTCTTTGTGATCTCAGTTTAAAGGGAGAAATTCATGGACATGTTGTTGAATATTAATATTTACTATTTATTTATCTTTTAGTTAAACAACAGTTATTGCTAAACCTTCCGTAGACCCAAATCAACACACAAAGACTAGGATGTATTTTAGTTAACCTGGAGCACAATGCTGGGCAATGATTCCTCCATCCTAAACCTCCAAGCCGGTATTGTTTCCTCCCATTCAGATTTCCCACATTATATTTTCTTTCAGTTGTATCCGGTTCATCTCTACTTATGTTTCCAAGTCCTCTCTTGCTGATCTCTACTCTCCTATTCTCCCATTTGTTTTCTTCTCCTCCCCTCTGGACCAGGATGTCCCAACCTATTCTCTCCCTTACTCAGCAATGGCTGGTTGTTTTATTGAAAATACAGAGAACATTGGTGGCATGTTTACACAAACTTGAGACAGGGGATGCTTAGAATAAGCATCATAATGCAATGTCTAGATTAAAACCAAATAGTGGGGTAGAGAAATCAGCATTTGAACAAACAAGGGTAAATTGTGTACATTCCACAAGAACATTATACCAACATAGACACTTCAATATTATTTGACAATTCTAGAGAAATTATGTGTTTTTCACATTTGTAAAAAACTTTCTCCGTTCCCTCTGTTCCATTCAACCCTCTCAAGAACAATCTCTCTAGCCCTTCCCATGTCTTCACCTCACAGTAAAATTCTCTCTTTTTCTTTTACTATTGTGATGTATACGTATGTATTGTTTGTTGTTTCATGTAACTATAAACTAATATGATTTTGTTAGTCTTCAGCAAGGAACTGATGCTAGTATACATAAAATATTGTGTTATGATCTATCCAGCTAAAGAACAACATATCATCTCTACTTAGGCAACAACATATGCCCATGGTACATTCAGTGAATGTGAGTGTTCTTCTATAATTTAAGCACAACCTCTAGAGAGGGTCAGTGATGACAAAAAATTTCCAGTTTAATAGAGCGATGTTTGAATTCTGTTCTAGAATTCTTTTCTATTCTTTATCAGAGAGCTGTTGATAGTGCTAAGCTAAGAAATGGCTGATGATATGATGAACTTTATGTATTATGGAATTATTGTGATTAAAATGGAGAGTTGAATAGAATATAAATGGCATAGTAATTTTGAAAAACAAAGAGTGATTGCATCAGCACAAAGAGGTATTTTTAGAGGCTTGATTCAAGTTGGAATTAGAATGTAAGTAATCTAAGTTGATTCCAGAAAGAAAAATGTAATTTTAGTCAAATTGTAGAAAAAATTATGTTTAATTTTACTTTATGAGTCTTGATATATTTTGTTGTTTGTATTTAAGGGGACCTTTTCATTTATAACTCTTCTTTCTCATAGTAATCATGATTCACTTACAAGATAGGACGTATGCTTGAAAAACAGAAAATTATTTCATTCTGAATAGAAGGACACTGAAAATCATTATCTTTTACAGATAATTCATGTTAGTATGCAGAACTTTGCTGGTTTATACTTGCTAGTTGTGAATCCTAAAACTTCATCGAATTTTTGTATTATTTTCAACAATTTGAATGGGCTTTAGGTTTTTAAACTTTTTTATTGATTATTTATTATAACTTATTCACTTTGTATTCAGGCTCTGACTCCCTCCCTAGTCTCCTCCCATTCCCACTCTCCCTCCCTTTTCTCCCTCTATGTCCCTCCCCTAGTTCACTGATAGGGGAAGACCTCCTCCCCTTCCATCTGACTCTTTTTACATATGCAATTTTGCCACTACAACCAGAGGTAATGTTGCTTTTGAAATGGTATTTGAATGCCCTTTGACTTCCTTTTCCAACTGGAACTTCTAATATTGTGTTCATAAACATATAATGTGGGCACCCAGCTTGTTTCTGACAATAAAAAGATTTTCAATATCTCAAAGGTAAAAAGGATGTAAGATAAGGTATTGTAATATGTAGTCTTTATTCATATATTCTGGATATATCTGATCCTTATGGGCTTTAAAATATGAAAATTTTACATTTTGTGGAGTTGATCTAATTTGAAAATTGTACATTTAATTGTTAATTCTATAATTGTGGTATGTTATCTTTATGACCTACACACACTGAGTCTTCCTTTTGTCTCAGTGATAAATCCTGTGTATGTTTTTATATTTTATTTTATAATGTGGTATGTTATATTGATAACCCACAGGCAATGAGAATTCTTTGTTTCCTAGAGATAAACGCTGCTTGGAAATGACAACGTTTTCCTGAGTTCAGTTTGCCAATAAGTTGAGAATTTGGACATCTCTGATGACTACAGATATTGATCTAGAATATTTCCTTTTTAGTTTTCATTTACAGTATGTTAATTTTAACTTCACAAAATAGTATTCTAAGAGCTCATTGATCTTCAAGTTATGAGAAATGTTTGAGAAGAGTAGATGAAGGACAAATAATGGGACTGTTTCCTGAGGACTAACAATCATATTAGTTTATGGCTACATGAAACAACAAACAATACATACATATACATAACAATAGTAAAAGAAAAAGAGACAGAATTTTAGAGTGAGGTGAAGACGTGGGAAGGGCTAGAGAGATTGTTCTCGAGAGGGTTAAATGGAACAGAGGGAACGGAAAAAGTGAGTTAATTCTATTTTAATTAAAATGAATAAAAGATACTTCCAGTAAATTTTTATATAACACCAAGTGAAGAGGTAGCAGAAAATAATTGAAAACATATCAGTGTTAAACATTCTTCACAGCTGAGGAGTAATAAAAAAGCCTATGGAATAGAAAAACATTTTAAATCATCCAAACTATAATACATATAAAGTTCATATAACTGGGTAATAATAAATAAGCAAAGATTTAAAATAAAAACTTAAAGATATTTTCACAGACTATATTAATATGGGCAAAATGTACATGAAAGACACACCATCACAATTTGCCAGGGAAACACATATATCAAAACAAAATGGAGTACCATAGCATGTATTTTTACAACTGCAAACATTAAAAAATAAGATAATATGAATTACCTAAAGAAAGGGTGCATTATAAAATCATGTCAAAAAGATTTATTTTGATAAACTGTGTACCTTTTTTCACTGTGCTCAACAATGCTCCACAGATCAGCGTAACAGGGGAAACAAAGGAACGAAGACAGGACAGGCAAATGTACAGAAGAAAAGCTGGGATCAAGGTTTGGGCTCTTGGATGGAGACATAACAGCACTCTGAAAGATTTTCATGTTTATTATATAAAATTTAATAGGGATGTTGGATTCCTGTTTACATTGGACTAACGGACCAGATTTTTTATAACCTTGGTAGGGCCAGTCTTTGTAAGAGAGCTGTCTTCCAACTATAAACATTGTTGGGGGCTGACATGGTGGAAAATTTTGAACATCCACACTCAAGGAAGTGGAAAGCATTGTGATCTCCTTGATCTTACCCATGAAGAGCTTGTCGCTCAATGAAGCTTGATATGAACATGACCAGGTCATACAATGTATGTGCAATGGTTCCCTTTACTTTCTAAGTGCAGATTTCTGATGCTGTTAACATGATGAACTACAACTATTAATTAAATACATCTAGAATGAAATTCTTGTATCCTTTCCATTGGTTTGGCTTTTTTCCATCTTAAAAAGAATGTATTGTGGAATACAGTGCTAACATATTGTCAAGTATCAGTGACAAAGAAATCATTGTTAATTTCTCTTTGGAAACATGGCAAGCTGGGTGTCTAATCAAAGTGAATGTGTTGGGATTTCTCAACCAAAATGGCTTTCTGACATTTCCTATCCTGAAGATTAAGGCATACTTTACATAAACAGTAAATTTTCATATATTCAATAAATATAAAGAAAAACCTTATGTCCTGAAGTACAGCATCTGTCTCATATTAACATGGGCATTAAATACAGTCAGATTTGATCATTGGGATACAGCAAAGATACAGATAATCATAATCCACAGGTTTATGGTAGAATGGATCTATTTACCAATCATCTATTTATATATCTATTATCTATCTATTTTTATCTATCATATATCATATATATGGGGTTTATTCAGGTTATAGTCAGCTATTTCTACAATGGCTATCTCTAGATACAAAGTCTAAGAATACAGTTGTTATTTTACCCATGAGGCTGAATGTCTTGGCTTGTCTTCAGTATACATTGGAATTCCAAAGAATTACTTTCTAATGGTGGTGGTGGACTGAACATGCCACCGAGTGAATGATGAGGGCAAGCAGTGAAAAAAAATGAAAAATTTCTTCCTTCTTCCATGTCCTTTATATAAGCTTTCACCAGTAAATGTGACCCAGATAACAGCTGGACCTTCCCACCTCAAGAGACTCAGATTTAAGATGGTTATTCCCACTTCTAATATGATAAAAAACAAACAAACAAACAAACAACCTCACAGTTGTATCCAGCCTCTTAGATTTTAATTCCAGATATAGTCAAGTTAACATCTAAGAATAGCCATCAAAGAGGGATTTTTCAGACACTGTCTTACAGAAACTGTCTTGTTTTCTGGCCCAGTAAATAAATGCTTGATTCTGCAAGACTGGTACGTTTTGTGGTACACAGAAATCCCCAAACTTCTGGGATCCAGAATTTTTATTTTCAGAAGAATGTCTTAGGTTTTAGCTTGTTATGATGAGCTGTCTCACTGTCCAAGGCTATCTTGCTTTCTCCTACACATTTAGCCAGAAATCAGTGAAGTTGGGAGTATGTGGTGGAGTGGTTGCCCTATCTCACTGTATACAATAATCATAGAAAGGGGAAAAAGAAAGGGCCCAGGAAGAAAGGGTCTGCCTCATGAGAATAGTGATAGACTTTTTTCCAGCTCTATCACACTTTCTAATATTTCCCAAGGTAGGGTCAGTGGCTGAGGACTACATTTTCTATGCACAAGCCCAGAACAGACTCGTACTCAAACTACAATCACTTTGTTAATAAAAATACTAGATTAACAATGATCTATAAAGAGCATCAAGTTTATAACTAATGAAATAGAGGTGTAATATTCACAATCCAGTCACAGAATACAGAAACAGCCGTGACAATAACTCTTTTCTCTTGCTGAAAACAATTTATTGACAATTATTTTGAATAATATGTTGTCATTTAAATTTGACTTTTAATTCTTTTTATTCAATTTTTATTTTTTTATATTAATTAGTTTATTTACTTTATATATCAGCTGTAGCCCCCTCCTTTATTCCCTCCCAATCCCGCCCTTCCTCCCTCGTCTCCTTCCTGCCCCTCTCTAAGTCTACTGATAGGGGAGGTCCTCTTCCCCTTCCATTTTCACCTGGCATAGGTCTCACCAGACTGTCTTCAATGTCCTCCTCTGTGGCCTAGCTAGTCTGCTTCTCCTACGCAGGTGGGGAGGTCAAAGAACTAGCCACTGAGTTCATGTCAGAGACAGCCCTGTATTCTTTCAATTCTTGTTGTTTGGTACTATAGTATTTTTGAGAAAATGATAGGGTTCAGGGTCTCTTATAAGAAGACTCACACTACTAAAAAATGTGTAAATCAATTTATTAACTAGTGAGATTTCATAAGCCTTTGTATACCCTGGGTTTTGGTTAATACTCCCTCTCACCTCTATTCTACATCTCCATTTATTGAATCAGAGTATTTTTCTGTTCTAACCATATGCATACCATTATTCACCATATTATATTTTAGCTGGTTTCTGAAATTCTAGATCCTCTTAGACTTCTTATAACTTCTCTTCTTTTAGGCTAATCCTCCAAATTTACAACATCCTCATGTCTTTCCCTATTTAAGATTTTCCACCCCAGTATTTCACTTTTCTAATTTCATTTTACCTAGAATCTATGATTGAACTCTTAATATAAGATATATTTCTCATCCTAGCATTGGTTCTTTCTTAATTCTTTGGCTTCTACTTACACTTTAGTTTAAAAGGTTTGAAGCTAAGATGGGCACATGTGTGAGCACATGGGGTGTTTTCTGTGTCTGAGTTACCATACTAAACACAGTATGATTTTCTTTTATTTGACTGTTTATTTTACTATTTCAATTTTCTACATAAAAATAATAGTCTGTTGTGTATACATACCACATTTGTTTTATCCATTGATAAGACAATGATGACTCTGGGTCATCATTGATGACTCTGGGTCAACTCCAGATAAAAGCTTATGCACTTATAATTAACTCTCTTCTGTGACAAGAACTTAATGTTTTTAATGGTATGGTTATATAGTATATTGGAAATCAGGTAAATTGATATTTCGTGAATTATCCTTATTGTTCAGGGGTTTTTAATATTATTTTTGGCCATTTGTGTCTCCTACAAATCATTGGATTGTCTTCTTTTCTGTTTGTTAGGGATTATGAAGGAATTTTGATTATATTACTTTCAATTTCTAGACTGCTTTTAATATTATGTCAGTTCCACAAGATTAATTTTCTAATGTATGACTAGAATAATTCTTTCTCATGTTTTCCTCACATTTTATTTATAATATTCTAAAATTTTAATAGTTTGTTCATTTACATGTCAGGTGTTTGGTATTTGATTTTTGTGGTGAGTGTGAATGTGTTTTTTTTCTTTGATTTATTTTTCAGTATGTTTAGCATTGGTGTAGAAATTCTAATGGTTTTGATTTGTTGATTTTGCATTTTGTGACTGTGATGAAAGCATTTATCAGTATTTTGAGACTTTGATGAAAGCATTTATCAGTATTTTTCCCATACAGTCTTTGGGGTCTGTTATGAACAAGATCTTATTATGTGCAAAAAATTATATTTTGACTATTTAGTCTCCTGAATATATTCCTTGTATTTCTTTCTCTTGTTTTATTGTTCTAGCCAAGACTTCATAATATGTATTGAATAAAAGTGAAATAAGTGGCACTCTAATGTTGTTCATAAATTTGGTGGGGATATTTTGTATTTTTCTCCATTTAGTATGATGTTGAATATAGGTTTACTATGTAAGACTTTTATTATGTTGAGTTATGATCTCTTTATTTCTAACCACTCCATGAATTTTATCATGAAACATTTACATTTTTTTTTGTCAAAGGTGTTTTGTTTTCACTGTTTCTTTTAAAGGTGTGTTGACATGATTCTGACTTTGAGTTTATTTATGTGATGAATTACATTTATTGTGTCATGATATTTTTATGGAATTTTGAATTTGGTTTGTAAGTGTTTTTTTGAGATAATATTCATCTTTGTTTATTAGGGCAATAGATTTTAATTCTCATTTTTGTCTATCATATTTATATGGTTTGATATATAGCTTTCTTACATTGGGGCATTGTTTTATGGTCCCATAAAGATAATTTTTTCTGGAGGACCATAAAAGCTGTGTAACAGATATGCCTAAGTCTGAACTATGAATTTATTCTTGTAGCATTTTGCCAGTTGTCCTGTTTTCTTAATCCTGAGAGGATCTGTGGGTCCAAAAGCTGTGTTGCATTACAGTACAGTCATCTTTGCTATGGAGCTAGTCATACTTATTGGGAAAAGGATTCTTCCTTTAAAGCCTGAAACTTGTGTGGATATTTCTTTTTGAAGAATCCTCTGTATACTTACAGATTCCAGCAGTACCTAAACGAGGAAAAATTCCACCTCCAGTATGCTGGGTATTCCTACATCAGTTAATGAAAGCAGGTATTTCTTCCTAGATCTTCTTATAGGCTAACCAGATTAGACCACTACTCATCCCAGATATTTTCAGATTGTGTCAAAGTGATAACTAAAAATCTCACAGTGATATGGAAGTTAAAACTTTTATACAGGAAGTATGTAATTATTATCTAGAAAACATCATGCAATATCCAGGTATTTTAAAATAATTATCATTTTTCCTTTACACATTCAAAACTTGGCCCATTTTTATTTGAAAAGCTTCATTGTAGATTGTAACACAATGAAAGAAGCCTATATGTAAATCCCTATATATTTGAATATCACCATTGTGTTCTTTCCTAAAAATTTGTCCCAAATATTGAAATATAAAGTCATATATTTATTCACTTAATTTAACTTCTGCACATTTAGTTTATTTATGGTTCCACCATTTATCATTTATTTGTTTCTTTCTGACTTCTTAATATGCTTTCCTTTTTCACCAGAAAGAAATTACCAGAGTAATTGAGTTCTGGAAAACACCAAAAATTGAATAACCTTCTCTGATACATTTACAAATGTGTTATAAGTTCAGTGATTGTAATTCTTCAAATCAGGCAAAGAAAATTATCTGATCAAATTCTATATGCAAAATGCATCCTACCGCATTATTTTCTGTTAGAAGTGCAGGTGTTTGACTCCATTTAATGGAACACAGTGGTATTCCACAACGTCATTGACAACCTGAAGTGTGTCTCTGGATAGACCTGTGAAAGTTTAATTGGATAGGAGACCACTCCACTAGAGACCACTAGCACTTTATTAGCTAGCTGCAGACTCCCCGTGAAGTTGAAAAATTATAATCAAAGAGCTATAGCCGTTTCCATGACTGCACTTATATTTTTGCAGCAAGAACTATTTTCTCCTACATGACAGTTACTTTGTATTAATTATGGATTACACGCTTCAGCCCTCTGTCATTATATTAGCATATTCTTAAAAATATGGCATATTAACTATAAAATCCTGCATTCACTGTATGTATGATTGTTCAACTCCTGAGGTGGGTGTGTGTATGAGGAAGAAAGAATAAGTAGGTCACTTCATAAATGACAATGACAGCAGATGTGCAAATAACACAAATGTGCAAATGAAAACACTTGTGTAGAGTTGGTTGTGTCTCAAACAACATTTTGCATACACTGTCTTTTTGTTGTTGTTGTTATTTGTTTTTATAAACCATCAGCCCACTTTAGCATGCAGGGGGACTGAAATGCGGTTATCATTAGATAAATAAATTCTTCCTATTCAAACTTAGTAATCATTTGCAAAGCTGCACTTCTCATTCTTCACACCTCCCTTTCTGTGAGAAGTGATGACAAGTCTGAAACTGAGTAAGATAAATCATGAATGGTCATTAACTCTGTGAAGTAAAATGTAAACATATGCGTTTATTAAGAATAACTTATTTTTCTATTATTATTATTATTATTAATTTTAATTAATTCACTTTGTATCTTGACTGTAGCCCCCTTCCACATCTCCCTCTTGGGCCCACCTTCTCCCCTTCTTCCTCCCTCCCCCATATCCCTCCATTAGTCCTCTGATAGGGAAATCCCCCTCCCCTACTATCTGACCCTAGTCTATCAGGTCTTATCATGTCTGTTTAGTTCCTCTTTCTCTGTGGCCTAGTAAGGCCACATAACCAGGGGGATGTGACCAAAGAGAAGGCAACTGAGTTGATATCAGAGACTGCCCCTGCTCCCCTTATTAGGGAACCCCATGGAGACTGAGCTGCTCATGGGCAACATTCAAACAGCAGTGTAGGTCCTCTCCTTGCATCGTCCTTGGTTGGAGTGTTGCTTTCTATAGGACTCCCTGGGCCCAGGTTTGTTTGGCTCTCTATGTGGCTCAACACGTTGGTCTCCATGTGGAGCTACTGTTCCCTCAAGGTCTTTCTATCTCCCTATTCTTCCATAAAGTTTCTTGCACTCTTCCCAAAGTTTGGCTATGAGTCTCAGTATCTACTTTGATACCCTGGTGGGTAGTCTTTCAGAGGTCCTCTGTGGAAGGCTCCTGTCCTGTTTGTCCTTTTGAGTGAGGTTTCAGCCTTTTCTCTAGGGACCTTCATGTTTATTAGCTTCTTTAAAACTATAGATTTTAGTATATTTATCCTATATTATATGGCTAATATCCACTTATAAGTGAGTTTATACCATACATGTGGCAAGCTCTTGAAGGACTAAGCTATCTTGCCATATTTATTTTTATTGGATTTTAATATAAATATGACGTTATACTTTAAAAACGTTTAACATTTCTACAGACATTTTTAGAATTAACTCTTAAACTCCTTTCCACTGTTCACCTGTGGAAATTTTTTTAAAAGATTACTATTTCTATATCAGTTTTTACTGTTTGTATGTATGAATATCCATCACCCACACAAATATATCAAGTCTTAAAATCTGAGCATAAAAGATTGAAAAATCAATTGATATAATTTTGTGAGAGTACACTTACATGAATAGCAAACTTCCCTAAATTTATGACAGTATTGTTCCTCCCATTTAACAATTTTAAAACATTGAATTATTTAATTTATGTTTGAAAGTATATTTGGTTTTTTATAACATTTTTAATTTTTATTAATCACAGGTTATGTACTTTGTATCCCAGCCATAGCCCCGTCCTGCATTCCCTCCCTATCACCACCATCCCTCCCTCATCTCCTCCCAGTCCCTTTTCAAGTCTACTGATAGGGGAGGACCTCCTCCCCTTCCATGTAACTCTAGCTTATCAGGTCTCTTCAGGACTGGCTGCAGGTCTCTTCTGTGGCCTGGCAAGGCTGCTCCTCCCTCAGGGGGCCGGGCAAGGTCGAAGAGCCAGCCACTGAGCTTATGTCCGAAATAGTCCCTGGTCCCCTTATTAGGGTACCCACTTGGATATTGAGCTACTATTTGCTACATACAAGCAGGGGTTCTAGGTTATATCCATGCATGATCCTTGGTTGGAAACAGTCTTATAAAAAACCCCTGTGCCCTACTATATTTGGTCCTTGCTGAGCTCCTGTCCTCTCCAGGTCATACTAACTTCCCCTTCTTTCATATGATTCCCTGCACTCTGCCAAAGGGTTGGTTATGTGTCTTAATATTTGCTTTGATACACTGCTAGGTAGAGTCATTCCGAGGTCTTCTGTGGTAAGCTCTTGTTCTGCTACTTGTTTTCTCCTACGTTCCAATGTCCATCCCATTTGACTTTCTAAGTGAGAATTAATCCTCTTACCCCAGGATCTCTTTCTTGTTTATCTTCTTTAGGTGTATAGACTTCACACATGGTATATACTCACTTATATAGACCTATAGGATAGGAAGGTCATGCTGAAATCTACACACCTAGGGAAGATATACAAGAAGGAGGACCCAGGTTGGTATGATCAATGCTCATTTAGATGAACTAATAGGATGGACATTGAATGGAGGAGAAAACAGGCAACAGGACAGGAGCATACCAAAGAGGACCTATGAAAGAATCAGTATAGCAATGTATCAAAGCAGATATTAAGACTCACAATTAAGCCCTTGGCAGAGGGCGGGAAGTAATAATAAAAATAGGGGAAGTTAGTAAGACTTGGAGAGAACAAGAGCTCCACAAAGATCAAACTGAGCAGGGCACATGGGTCTTATATGAGATAGTTTCTCCAACCAAGGACCTTATATGGATATGGCCTAGAACCCCTGCTCAGATGTGGCCCATGATAACTCATTGACGAACTGAAGACCCTAGTAAGGGAAACAGGGACTGTTTCAGTCTTGAACTTGATGGCTGAGTCTTTGACCCTCCCCCATACATGCCAGGGAGTAACAGCCTGGC
>CM053751.1:24544753-24555420 GCA_028658305.1 Pachyuromys duprasi
ATATTAAGACTCACGATCAAGCCTTTGATAGAGGGCAAGAAGTGATGATAGAAATGGAGGAGGTTGGTGAAACTTGGAGAGAACAAGAGCTTCACAAAGACCAAATTGAGCAGGGCACAGGGGTCTTGTATGAGACCGTTTCTACAACCAAAACCACGTGTGGATGTGGCCTGGAACCCCTGCTCAGATGGGGCCCATGATAGATTGGTGTAGGACTGAAGACCCTAGTGAGGGAAACAGGGACTGTTTCAGTCAAGATATTGATGGCTGACTCTTTTACCCTCCCCCATACATGCCAGGGAGTGACAGATGGGCTAGATCCCAGGGGAGGACATTGCAGCCAGCCCTAAGGGGACAGGATGAGCTGGTGTTGGATAGAAGGAGAGGAGGTCCTCACCTGTTGGTGGTCTTGGAGGGGGTGGGGAGGATATGAGGGAGATTTGGGAAGGGTGGGAGGGAATGAGGGAGGGGGCTAAGCTTGGGATGCAAAGTACCTAACCTGTGATTGATAACAAAAAATAAATTAATAAAATAAAAATGAATAAATAAATAAAAATGGAGTATAGAGCTAAAAAGAGAACTGCCTCTAGAGTGATATAGGATGGCAGGAAAACACTTAAAGGAATGTTCAATGTCCTTAGCCATCAGGGAGATGCAAAGCAAAACGACCCTGAGATTTCACCTTACTCCCACCAGAATGACTAAGATCAAAAACTCAAGTCACAACACATGCTGGAGAGGATGTGGAGAAAGAGGAACCCTCCTCCATTGCTGGTGGGAACACAAACTTGTACAACCACTTGGAAATCAATTTGGTGCTTTCTTAGACAATTAGAAATAGTAATTCCTCAAAACCCAGCTATACCACTCTTAGGTATATATCCAAAAGATGCTCAAGTACACAACAAGGACATTTGCTCAACTATGTTCATAGCAGCTTTATTTGTAATAGCCAGAACCTGGAAACCACCCAGATATCCTTCAGTTGAGGAATGGATACAGAAATTATAGTACTTTTACACAATGGAATACTAATCAGCAATTAAAAATGAGGCAATCATGAAATTCACAGGCAAATGGTGGGACCTGGAAACGATCATCCTGAATGAGGTATCCCAAAAGCAGAAAGAAACATATGGTGTATATTCACTTATATAGAGCTATAGGATAGGAAGGTCATGCTGAAATCTATACACCTAGGGAAGATAAACAAGAAGGAGGACCCAGGTTGGTATGATCAATGCTAGTTTAGATGGACAAATGGGATGGACTTTGAAAGTAGGAGAAAACAAGCAACAGGACAGGAGCATACCAAAGAGGGCCTCTGAAAGAATCTATATAGCAATGTATCAAAGCAGATATTAAGATTCACAACCAAGCCTTCAGCATTGGGCAGGGAATAATAATGAAAATAGGGGGAGTTAGTAAGACTTGGGGAGAACAAGAGCTCCACAAAGACCAAATAGATCAGGGCACAGGGGTCTTTTATGAGACTGTTTCTCCAACCAAGGACCATGTAATGGATATAACCTGGAACCCCTGCTCAGATATGGCCCATGGTAGCTCAGTATCCAACTGGAGACCCTAGTAAG
This sequence comes from Pachyuromys duprasi, assembly GCA_028658305.1. Lineage (NCBI taxonomy): Eukaryota > Metazoa > Chordata > Mammalia > Rodentia > Muridae > Pachyuromys > Pachyuromys duprasi. The sequence continues at coordinate 24,546,346 of CM053751.1, forward strand.
GGGAACAGGTACTATTTTGGACATGAGCTCAATGGCTGGCTCTTCAACCCTCCCCCACACGCCCAGGAGTAACAGCCTAGCTAGATCCCAGAAGAGGACATTACAGCCAGCCCTGAAGAGACAAGATAAACTAGGGTCGGATGGAAGGGGAGGAGGTCCTCCCCCATTAGTGGACTTGGAGGGGGGCAGGGAGGAGATAAGTGAGGGATGGAGAGAGAGGGAGGGTATAAGGGAGGGGGCTATGCCTGGGATACAAAGTACCTAACCTGTGATTAATATAAAAATAAATAAATTAAATTTTTTAAAAAAGAATGAAATATGCTTTCTTTGGATGTGGGGTTGGTGGTGTTACTGTTTTTCATTGCTTGTATTCTTTTGATTTATTATCTGTAGTTATCTATGTCCTATGTTTCCTTGGATGTAGTTGTTATCGTTGGGTTGGATTTTTCCTTCCAGTAACTTCTGTAGGACTGGGTTACTGTGTAGGTATTTTTTAAATTTGGCTTCGCCATGGAATATTTTGAATTCACCATCTATGTTGAGTGAAAGTTTTGCTGAGTATAGTAGTCTGGGTTGACATCTGTGGTCCCTTAAGGTCTGCATGTCTTCTGCCCAGGCCCTTCTGGCTTTCATTGTTTCTGTTGAGAAATCTGTTGTGATTCTGATAGGTCTACCTTCATATGTTACTTAAACATAATAAAGGCAATATACAGTAAGCCTATAGCCTATAGCCTATAGCCTATAGCCTATAGCCAACATCAAACTAAATGGAGAGAAACTTAAAGCAATCCCATGGAAATCAGGGACAAGGCAAGGCTGCCCACTCTCTCCATATCTCTTCAACATCGTTCTGGAAGTCCTTGCTAGAGCAATAAGACAATTGAAGGAGATCAAGGGGATAGAAATCAGAAAGGAAGAGGTCAGAGTATCACTATTTGCAGATGATATGATAGTATACCTGAGTGAACCAAAAAATTCTACCAGAGAACTCCTACAGCTGATAAACACCTTCAGCAAAGTGGCCAGATACAAAATTAACTCAAAAAAAAAAATCAGTAGCCTTCCTGTATACAAAAGACAAAAGGGCTGAGAAAGAAATTATGGAAACAACACCCTTCACAATTGCCACAAAAGACATAAAGTACCTTGGTGTGACCCTAACCGAGCAAGTCAAAGACTTGTATGAAAAAAATTTCAAGTCTCTGAAAAAAGAATTAGAAGATTTCAGAAAATGGAAAGATCTCCTGTGCTCATGGCTTGGCAGGATTAACATAGTAAAAATGGCCATCTTACCAAAAGCAATCTACAGATTCAATGCAGTTCCCATCAAATTACCAGCTCAATTCTTTACAGTGCTTGAAAGAAATATTCTCAAATTCATATGGAATAACAAGAAAACCAGGATTGCTAAAACAATCCTCTACAATAAAAGATCTTCTGGAGGTATCTCCATTCCTGATCTCAAGTTGTACTACAGAGCAACAGTAATAAAAACTTCATGGTACTGGCATAGAAACAGAATGGTGGATCAATGGAACCGAATAGAAGAGCCAGAAATAAACCCACACAACTATGGACACCTGATTTTTGACAAAGATGCCAAAACCATACAATGCAAAAACAATAGCATCTTCAACAAATGGTGCTCATCTAACTGGATGTCTACATGTAGAAAAATGCAAATAGATCCATACTTATCACCCTGCACAAAACTATATTTCAAGTGGATCAAATACCTCAACATAACACCATACAATTAAATTGGTTATAAGGAAAAGAGGGGAAGAACCTTGAACTCATTGGCACAGGAGACAACTTCCTGAACAGAACACCAACAGTACAGGCTCTAAGAGCAACAATCAATAAATGGGACCTCATGAAATTGAAAAGCTTCTGTAAAGTGAAGGACACTGTCATCAAAACAAAATGACTGCCTACAGATTGGGAAAGAATCTTCACCAACCCTTTATCTGAAAGAGGGCTAATATACAGTATATATAAAGAATTACAGAAGTTGAAAAGCAACAAATCGAGTAATCCAATTAAAAAATGGGGAACAGTGCTAAACAGAGAATTCTCGATAGAGGAATATCGAATGGCAGAGAATCACTTAAAGAAATGCTCAATGTCATTAGCCATCAGAGAAATGCAAATCAAAATGACCCTGAGATTTCACCTCACAGCCACCAGAATGGCTAAGGTTAAAAACTCAAGTGACAACACATGCTGGAGCAGTTGTGGAGGAAGGGGAACCCTTCTCCACTGCTGATGGAAATATAAACTTGTACAACCACTCTGGAAATCAATCTGGTGCTTCCTCAGACAGCCAGGAAAAGCGCTTCTTCAAGACCCAGCTATACCACTCTTAGGCATATATCCAAAAGAGGCTCAAGTACACAATAAGGACATTTGCTCAACTATGTTTGTAGCAGCTTTATTTGTAATAGCCAGAACCTGGAAACAACCCAGATGCCCCTCAACTGAGGAATGGATACAGAAATTGTGGTACATCTACACAATGGAATATTACTCAGCAATAAAAAAACAAGGATATCATGAAATTTTCAGGTAAATGGTGGGAACTGGAAAGGATCATCCTGAGTATGGTATCCCAGAAGTAGAAAGACATACATGGTGTGTATACTCACTTATAAGTGGGTACTAGACCTATAAGATAGGTAAAAATACTAAACCTGTACACCTAAAGAAGATAAACAAGAAAGAGGACCCTGGGTAAGATAATCAATCCTCACTTAGAAAGACAAATGGGATGGGCATTGGAAATAGGAGAAAACAAGCAACTGGACAGGAGCTTACCACAGAGGGCTCCTGAAAGATTTTACCTAGCAGTGTATAAAAACAGATGCTCTGACTCATAACCAAACCTTGGGCAGAGTGCCAGCAATCATATCAAAGAAGGGGGAGTTAGTATGACCTGGACAAGACAGGAGCTCCACAAGGTCCAAATATATCTGGGCACAAGTGTCTTTTATGAGAATGATTCTCCAACCAAGGACCATGAATGCATATAACCTAGAACCCCTGCCCAGATATAGCCCATCGCAGCTCAGTATCCAAGTGGATTCCCTAGTTAGGGGAACAGGGACTGCCTCAGACATTAATTCAATGGCTGGCTCTTTGACCCTCCCCCTAGGGAGGAGTAGCCTTACTAGGCCACAGAAGAGGACATTGTAGCCAGCCCTGAAGAAACCTGATAAGCTAGGATCAGATGGAAGAGACCTTCCCCAACAGTGGACTTAGAGAGGGGCAGGAAGGAGATGAGGGAGGAAGAGTGGGACTGGGAGGGAATGAGTGGGGGGGTCTTCAGCTGGATATAAAGTAAATAAAGTGTAATTAATATAAAAAATTAGAAATTTAAAAAAAAGAGTGAAATATACCACATGTAAAAGTGCAGGGCTCTATTGTCAGGCTTATTCGAAACTCCCCATTTTTTAAACATTTGCAAATTGCTTCTATAAGTTATTAATACATATTTATCTAAACATATATAAATTAATAGATATTTATCTATCTGAATTATACATTTTAAAATATGTTTAAATAGTATATATCTATATTATACATACTATACATATAAATATATAATATATTGTATATTTCTATTATTATACTGTATAATAACATATTCTACATATTATCATATAATATATGCATGTCTATATATTACATATAGACAAAGGCTAGATGGAGACAGTGTCTTCTGGCCATGGCAGGACTGCCGCACTAAAAAACACACGGACCTTAATTTACCTGTACAAGTCTATCTAAGATTAAACCTGTCAGCATTACAGTATTGAGCTGGGAGGGTCTCATCAGTCCATACCCTCAGCTAATAAGCTACAGACAGCTCACGGCTTCTTGATTTGGGAGAGTATATCTTCATTAAGGATGTGTACCCTTGTGTGATGAGCATTCCTCACTGTACAGAAGACACGAAGTGTGGAATGAGGAAGCAGGAATGACTGTTGGAGAAGTTAGAGAAATCAGAGGGTAATGAATATCATCAAAATATACCATACCTATGTGAGTATTTTAAAGAAGTAATAGAATTGTATTTCATATTTTGCTCCAGAGTTTTGACTTTATATATATTAAATAATGGCAATGCTGCATTTAAATTCTGTAAGAGTCATAAGATATAGACTGGTCATAGGAAAATAGTTTCATTAGGATACATTCTTCTGGGGATTTTTTAATTTTGACATTAACTAAATTTTTATGTGAAAAAAAATCCATAGTCCATTTGCAATTTTTGTGCAATTTGGTGTAAATAGAATCCATATATATGTATATATATATAACTTAAATATTTTAAATAACCATATACTGAGATATTAATATGAAGCCAAATCCTTTAGAGTCCTGCAAGGTATATTTAAAGAGGGAATATGTAAGTGGGGGATCTTTCATTTTACAACTCATAGTTGAGTAAACTAGAAATACATGTGTTAGTGTTATTTTCATTTAAATCTAAAATTGCCATATGAGATCTAGGTTGTTGAAAAAAAGGTCAAAATATAAAGGTTATATTAGTGACATTATATATAAAATTAGCCTGAAAAATTTTAGTCTTTCTAAGATGAAGGGTTATTAATATTCATTGTAACCTTGACTAGACTTGGAATCACCTAGGAAAGACAACTCAACTGTAGTCAGTTAAAACCCCTTGTAAACACAGAACACACAAAAGAGTCCATTAGAACGGCAGCACCTGCTCGGAAACCCACACACAGAGAATGAGTGGCCAATCAGCTACATCTGAGCAAAGGGTCTAGGTCCTTTCCATGCATGGTACCTCGTTGGTGCATCAGTTTCTGCAGGATTCCCCAGGGCTCAGGTTTTTTTAGCTTTGTTGGTCTCCTTGTGGGGCTTCTGTCTGCTCTGTGTCCTTCTATACCTCTCTTCTTCCATAAGACTTCCTGTACTTTGCCGAATATTTGGCTGCGAGTCTCAGCATCTGCTTCGATTGCCTCTTAGGTGAGCCTTTCAGAGGTCCTGTTCAGTAGGCTCCCATCCTGTTCCCTCTCCTCCTCTGCTTCTGGTTTCTATCCTGTTTGCCATTCTGAATGAGATTTAAGCATCCTCCCTAGGGTCCTCCTTGCCCCTGGCAATGTGGCCACAGAGGAAGAGGATCCAGGCAGTCCTGATGAAACTTGACAAGCTATAGGCAAATGGCAGAGGAGAACTCCCCTTTTCAGTGGACTAGGGGAAGGGGATATGAGGGAAGAGGAAGATAAGGTGGGACTAGGAGGAGTTGGGGTAGATGCTCCAATCGGGATATATAATGAATAAATAAATTGTGAAAAAAAAAATAGAAGACCAAAAGTAACAAACAAACAATGAAAGGTTTGACTGAGGAAGTACGATCTCTACTGAATATGGGTGACATCATCCCACTGGGTAGGGTCCCAGCCTGAATAAACAGGAAAAGAGTGAACTGAGCACCAGCATGTTTTTACCACTTCCTAACTACAAACGGGGGGTAATCATCTCATGCTTCTGCCACCATGCCCACCACACCATGATGTTCTGTCCCCTCCCCAACGAGCCAAAAAAAAAAAAAAAACCCTCCCTTCCTCCTTCCTTTCTTAAGTTGTTTTTGTCACGTATTTAGTCATAGCAAAGAGTGAAGAGATTAATACAGACATGAACAATGACGTGTCAAGACAGGGAAATTAACCTTTTCCTTCAGTTAACTGACTTTTAATCAATGATGTTTTGAAAGTTCTGTCCTAGAAACATATGACTGAAGACAGCACCTTAACTATTATTATAATGGACTTCGTATTTTTAACTTAGCAGAAAATGATCAATAAAAACACAAATTCCTTCTTTTAGTTACATGTTATGTCTTCAAATCATCCTAAATGTCTTAAAGGTGTGGTTCCGTCAGGCGGTAATGTTGTATTAGGTTATTCCTACTTACTATTGATATATCTTTTAGTAAACCTGCAGTTAATCCTAAAAAGCCGTTTAACCAAATCACCACACAGAGACTAGGATTTATTTAGTTAACCTAGAACACAATGCTGCGCAATAGTTAATCTATCCTAAACCTCCAAGCCTGCATAGTTTCCTACCATTCAGATATACCCGTTATACTTGCTTTTAGTGATATCTTAGGTCCGGATCATTTCTCCACGTCATGCCAAGACCTCTCCTCCAGCCTCTGTTCTCCCAACTTCTGCTCCCCTTCTCCCTCCTCTCTCCTTTCTCCCTGCTCCTCCTCTCTCCCTGCCACTCCCTCCTCTCCTCCTGCTTCCTTCTGCTCCTCCCACTCTGAACCAAGATGTCTCACCCTATCCTCTCCATTGCTTAACACTGTGGCTGGTTGTCTTAATTGACAATTTAGAGAACAGATGGCGGCATGTTTACACAAACTTGAGACAGGTGATGCTTAGAATAAGTATTAAGAAGCAATGTCTGGATTGAAACCAGATAGTGGGGGAGAGAAATCAGCATTTGAATGAACAAGGGTAAGGTGCATACATTCCAAAAGAACATTATAGCAACACAGGAACATGAAAACTTTTAAGCAGACCCAAACACTTTTCAAAAGCCACAAACAAAGTCTGAGCATCCAGAAAATGCATGACTCTTTTGATTTCCCTAGGTCTCAGGTAGGTGGTAACCTACTCACTCAACATGTTTATGAATTCGCCATATGGTATTTTAAAAGCTCACATCAGAGCAGTGTTAGAAATTATGAAGACAGAACCAGAGCATGTTAGTTACTGTTGCTCTCTATTCAGGGACCATGGGTGTCTCTGTGTTCCAAAACTGGAAGCCAAAGCATCTTAATATTTGACATCTGCTCTAATTTTTAATCAGCTTCACAAACTCAAAAATTACATTAAGAGCCCAAAAGCTTGTTACAAATTTTTCATGACATAAAAATTACACTTAAAGATATAGCGTTTCTCAATTCTATTCCATATTATACTGTTTCCAAATTAATTTATGTAGATCAATGCCTATTCATGTGCCTCATTATCACCACTGATTATTTGCAGGTGTCAATGAATGAGAAGCCAGGGAATTGGTCCTTCGGTTTCTTATAAATATTGAAATGGCTTGAAAAATGTATGGTGATGCACAATATGATCTTTCTGAAATGAAAGTATAAATATTTCTGTAATTCTCACAAAATGTTTTTATGCAAGCAAGATTACAAATGCAAAAATGACAGAATTGTTCAGTTCATTAGATAAACCTGCAATGGTCTGAGATTGTGTGCTCTTGTTTCTTCCCTCATGAATAGGAAATACATTTACAGTATGTCATGTGAAAATATTGAACAGCTGCTTGGAAAAAGAGAAAAGCAAGAATGCCAAGCTGCAATGCTAATAGAAGATCAGAAATACAGAGTAAACAGGAACGACATTCAGCTAAGGTAATAATCAAGGAAAGAACAAAGTGAGAAGCACTGACCTTATCTTTAGTATCTGTGCCAAATTAATATAGATGTGCAGTACACTAGAAAATTCAGAGGAGAGGGGATAAATTTAAGTATAAAAATCTAAGCAGAAGTTGTACACATTTGAAATATTTAAAATAATTATTTTTTTATTCGGTATCTGTAGGACTACACTGTGGTCAGCTTGGTGTTTTCTCCCACCGGGACCCTCAAGTTCAAAAGAAAATATGAGCTCAACCTTTACTGATTAAACAGAAGGAGTTTCTTGTCTCTGGGTCTTGTTCTAAATCAGACAATGTGTTCTCATGGTAGAGTGTTGACTCCAAGAGAGACAAGGAGTCTCAGTTTCCCACATTTTCAGCTCTCACTTTCCTTCCCTCACAGCCACAGTTCATTAATTCACATGGACAAATCAGTTCTGCAGAGGAAGACTATGTGCTGATCAGTCTTCTGTCCTGTTTCTCTACTAGCATGGTAATCCTTTCTGAAGAGTCTCTTATGAGTTTAATGCCTCTGGTCTTCCTGAAGTAAGTTATTTAAACAAAGGGAATTGAGTCTAAGTTTGGGAAGCATGATTCCTTGTATATGTCTTTAGTCTCAACATTAAATCAAATCCACAAACACAAATAAAAAAATCAAGATACTATTCTGTTCTGAAAAGCAAAATCTAATCAGCCCAACACACAATGTCTTGAAAGAACCATGGCCATCTTCTAACAAAAACAGAAAGATGTGTTAGAATTCCCTCAGCACTCTGTTACCTTTTCTCTTGCAACTGGCTACTAGAAAAAGAAAAACACACAATGGATCCAATTGGTTCTTTCTCCTGGAGTCCTAAAATAGACTGAAGTCTCTATTGGGGAATTACCATCACAACATAAACTTATTTTCTTCATAGATATATTTTCTTTTTAAAAGGATATGCTAATTGTCACCAGCTTTTCTCAGCTAGTGTCTTAGAAATAATTTGTGCTTGGAAAGGAAAAGAGATTAAGAATGTGTAGCAAATGTTACTTGACCCTTTTCCCTTACTGCCTTTAATATTTTTTCTTTGTTTTGTAGGTTTAGTGTTTTGACTATGATGTAACGAGAGGTATTTCTTTTCTGGTCTAGTCTATTTGGTGTTCTGTAGGATTCTTGTATGTTTATGGACATTTCTTTTTTTAAGTTGGGAAAATTTTCTTCTATGATTTTCTTTAAAATATTTTCTAGACCTTGGAGCCTGGAGTCTTCTTTTTCATCTATTCCAATTATTCTTGGTTTCGTCTTTTGATGTCATCCTTAATTTCTTGGATCTTTTGTGTTTGGGATTTTTCCGATTTTTTATTTTCCTTGAGTGAGGAATCCATTTCAACCAGCGTATCCTCAGCTCCTGATATTCTCTCTTCCATCTCTTGTATTCTATTGGTGATCAATGCTTGTCTGAATGAACAAATGGGATGGACATTGAGTGGAGGAGAAAACAAGCAACAGGACAGGAGCATGCCAAAGAGGTCCCTGGGGAGGTCAATGTAGCGATGTATCAGAGCAGATATTAAGACTCGCGATCAAGCCTCTGGCAGAGGGCGAGAAGTAATGATAGATCTGGGGGAGGTTGTTGAGACTTGGGGAGAACAAGAGCTCCACAAAGACCAAAC